>CM037151.1:3696458-4298917 GCA_020921065.1 Vaccinium darrowii | reverse complement strand
GTGATGAATTGCTTGATTGAATTTTATTTCTCCATTTTATACCATTTGGATTGATCAAATTTGTTTTTGATTGATCGTATGACTCATGGGGTTGATGATATACAACTAAAACCTGTTATAGGTATGGAATGCTAATGTGTGCCTAATACGCACATGTTAATGTTGAAAAAGTGTATTGAAATATGTGAAAAGTGTATAAAAATAAGTGAAATTATATTGAAAAGTGTAAAAGATATATTGGAATGTGTGTTTTTTTGTTAGCCAGACCCTTTTTAATTTATAATACTTCTTATAATTTTAAAAGCTTTGTTTAGAAAAATTAGAGAAGATTGGAGTGATTTTTCAAAGAGAAAGAGCCAAATAGAAATATAGTTCAGAAGCATACCTTTTTTGGGTACTCGTATGGAGACTTAATTGAGTGGTTTAGAGGATTTTCTTCCGGAACAAGAATGTAATTAATCCTACATAATTAACAAATAAGTGGAGCTAAGTAAGAGGAAAATCACAAATAGCCTAATAACACACTTAATCAAGCATCCAAAGTACTTTCAGTTGAGAGAAAGAGAGAGAGAAGTATTTTCTAGCGGAGAGAGAGAGAGAGAGAGAACTGGGTAAGCCTTTTTTTTTTTTTGACATTACCTGAGTTGGTGTAGTTGTGAAGCAGCGGTAATTTGGTGATGAATGAGGAAGAAGAGAGCTTAATTGGATGGAATATATAGAGGTTTCGTCATGCCATGGTCGAGTTTGGTAGTACATGTGTTTTTGTTTGAGAGGTTGTACGTGTGAGAGTGGCTGGGAAAAAAGGAATAAATATACAATCAAATTGTACGTACCTAAATGCAGTAATATAATCCTTGGATCAAGTGGCTCAGTAAAAGGCAGTAGTTTTTTTTTTGGTACATGCCTAAATGCAGTTATCTAGGGAACATAGCTGTTTTTTTTTTTTTTTTCCTTTTACATTTCATTCTATATGCATTTTTGGCTAAAATTATTTGATTTCTTTTCTTGGGAAAGAAACTATTGAAGCTTGTTCAAAATTGGTAAAAATATTCATTATGTTGAGACGTAAGTATTCTAAGATTACGCATTTTAAATGGAATGGAGATCTCAATTTTATGGGTGGAATGCAAAGGATGTGTTTCCTTAAGAATATACATTTTAAAATAAAAATTGCAAGAGCTATAGCGTTTGTTACCTATTCAACACATTTCTATACCCGTTCCACAATACAACTTTTAAAATTGTATTGCACGCAAGCCCTATAGCCTCAATTCTCTCATCTTTAAACTCACCAGAAAAAACTGCGCTGAAAAAATACTCCGAAAGTGAAATTAGTGATTCAAATTCACTTGGATATTTGTCTAAACCATTGATTTCACTTTCTAGGTTTTTTCTCGGAGTACTTTATCAAATGCTCGGGATGGATATCATTGTTTAATGGAAAGTAGTTGTCGTGAGTATAAACTTGATTGTATAAACTGTCGGTGAGAGACAAGAAAGAGGTTGAGAGTAATGAAGAGGGGCCAAACCAATAATGCTTGTCTGGTAGTATTTAAGCTGGGAGTTGAGAGTTCGAGATTTAGGTGTGTAATGTGTGGTTGTGATTAGGCTGTGATATGTATAGTTTATGCGTGTGTTCTATTGTTGAGAGAGAGAGAGAGAGAGAGAGAGAGAGAGAGAAGGCAGAGACGTGGGGAGCCCCTTAGACGGACACGCTTCCAAATTACATGCCATGGCAAAATCGGTTGAGAGTTGGACAGAACATTGGGTGGAATAATCAACCATATAATCGACAAATGGGGGAGTCGAATTCGGTGCCTGGTTAAGTTGCCTCCGATTGGAAAATGCCCATCCTATAACCTCCAACAGCAGTTAGTGAAGGTTATCTGGTATTCTTAGGACCGACGCAAGGGTAAGTTTGGGTGGATGAATATTAACAAAAATAAATTACAACATATAAAAGGCTATATCAATTTTGCCAATACGTATTGTAAAAAGGCTGTAGAAAAACATTAATTTTCATGAATTTTGAGAAAAATCCCATCATTTTTGGGGATTCACAATCCATCCCATTTAATATCGCAACGTCCTCATTGCATCCTATGGTCCAACTTCTACCCGCCAAGCGATGTTAGACGTACAAGTACCCGCTGCACGTCAAACTCCTAAAACTAGTGGACCCACTCAAGCATCTCAGGCTCGTCCCCTGTCGCGAACCATGCATGTCTCCTCATGGGACCTATCCCACACATCTAGTTGGTGTAGGCTCTGATACTAGCTAGTTTTAACCACCTGTCCAATTGTCCACGAATTCTTTGCTTAACCGTGTAGCTCAAAAGTTATAACTCGTATTAATAGCATCTAGGGGCATTACCACATAGTTTAATCAGTGTTTCGCCTCATCATTCGGCCCGCGGCCCACTAGGCTTTTGTCCAACCCGAGCCCGCCAAGTGGACAGGCTAGCCCAGCTCGACTTTTCCATGGGTTGGGCTTGGGCTTAAGAATTTTAGCTCCAACCCGCCTGTTGGCCTGATACCGGTACACTGATACACCCATGTATATATTTACTTGATTACATTCTTTGGTTTGGACAGAAGTGATACACCCATGTAAATATTTCGTAGTGATGCAATCTCTCACCTCCCTCTTTGTGTAACAATATATGCATATCTAATTTAAATGGTTAAAATATTATTCATCTTTGTGTTTCAATTAATAAAGTACTCTTAAAAAAAAAAAATTGTCTCTACTCTACTTTAAAAACAAAAAACAAGAGATGAAAAAAAAAAAAAAAAAGCAAGAAAAAAGTATAAAATCAAAAAGTTGGTTGATGCCTTGCTAGAGCTAACATGAATAAAACTTGTTAATCTTGTTAGAACTTGTAAAACTAAACTGTGAATAAAACTAAGTTGGGCCCAACTCGACCGCCAAACTTTTAGCCCGCCCGAATTTTGGCCCGCAAAAAATGTTCAGAAAGGAATAAAATCAGCCCAGCTCGTCCGCCCGGGCTGGGCCTGGGCTTCATCTTTTTTGATATAGCCCGGCCAGCCAAAAAGAAAAGTCCGCTAATCCCGGCCTGCGGGTGAACTTGGGGTGCAACTTCACGGGCTGTGCTGGCCCGGCCCGATGATGACCCTACGGTTTCGGTATCGGACCGATGTGGATTTCACACTTTTCTCAAGGGCTTCCATGGGCCCTAAGGTTTAATGAAAATTTTGCTACTGATTTTGTCATAATATTATAGTGTAGGCGTATAATATTTGGAGGCCTAAAAATTAGATAAAATTTGGGAGGCCATCGCGGTCGCCCTACTTGCAACGCAATCAGACTTGGAAGTCTTTCGTATCCTCACTTTAGGATTCAATCAATGACCAAAGACCAAAGACTTGGAAGTTGGAAGTCTTCTCCTCCCTTTAGGATTGTTTGGATGAGGTTAAAGATAAGGGAATAGAGGTTATAGAGTTTGTGTGGAGCAAAAGTTTTTAAAAGTCAGAATTGTGGGCAGCGGGTATTGAAAAGTGTTGATAGCTAACAAACGCTCGCTTTCGCAATTTTATTTTTATTTTAAAACATATATTTCATCTCCGTTCCATTTAAAATGCATATTCTTAGAACACCTACTTTTCAACAAAATGAATTTAGCAATTTTGAACAAGCTCAATAGTTTCTTTTCCAAGAAAACAAATCGAAAAATTAGTAGCCAAATATATATTAAGAATGAAAAAATCAGCTATGTTCCCTAATGCATAATGCATAAATACTATCACATTAATAGTGTAACCACACACATTACACACACTCAGTGTTTTTAACTTTCAGTACACTAGATGGGTCTTGCAATGGCATCTCCATTCTTCCTTTTCCTGCATACTGGTTTCCTTGTGTGCTTCGTTTACGGCTCTCCTCATGTTTTAGCCGTCTCTGTGCAAGGCGAGAACGAGACTGACCGTCTGTCCTTGCTTGCGTTCAAATCATCTAGAATTGGTGATCCTTTTGGAGCTCTAAACTCGTGGAATGAATCCATCCACTTCTGTCAATGGTTTGGTGTAACATGTGGCCGTCGGCACCAAAGGGTCACTTGGTTGCAGTTGCTTCATCAGAAGCTAACTGGTTCTATTTCGTCTCACATTGCAAATTTGAGCTTTCTTCAGTATCTAAGGTTGGGTAACAATGGCTTGAGCAGTGAACTCCCCCCCAGAACTTGGCCTCTTGAGAAGACTAAAAATATTCATAGTGAGAAATAATTCTATTACTGGTGAAATTCTAGCCAATATGTCCGGTTGCTCTAAGCTCGTTGGTCTTGAATGTTAGAATTTTTGCAACCCCACAACACCCCTACAGATCTTGGAAACAATGAATCACAGAACAGAAAAAAAAGTAATCATGCGCAATGAAAAACGAAAAAGAAAGCGAGACACAGATATACGTGGAAAACCTCAATGCGAGGAAAAACCACAGAAGCCACACCAGTCCACTATGAAATCGAAATCAAGAGTACAAGTCTTCTCGCAATCTCTCTGAGATGTGCGTTTTTTCTCACTTCTCTCTTTCTGTTTTCTTTGAAAACGTGTTACCCTAATTACACACTAACAGCGGAATAATTAAGTCGGGCTTATAGCCAAAATTACACACCAAGGTCCCTCAAATATTGTTTTTGCTGTAGTCCGGAGTGCGACTTTAGGAGAATTGATCGTGATGCTTTGAAGAATACTTAATCAATGTGTAGACGAATTGGAAAGTGCAGAGTTACAAATTTCGTAGATATCCACAATCATCCCATGGTTTCAAGTGGCTGGTCTTAAGCTCGCCGTAACATCCTCTTGTTGGTGGTGGAGTGGTCTTCAATTCTTGAAATTCCTGGTAAAAGTAACTTTTGTAAGTATCCACAATCATAAATTTTGTAGATATCCACAATCATACCAAAATTTACGGATGTTTGGTTAGATGCCCCAAATTAGCAATTACCGAAGAACAAAATGTGGCGCCATTTAATTGAGAAAAATCTCACAAGCATCCTATATAATTGCACATTTGCACTATCAAAATCAAAAGGGAAAAAAAAGAGAGAAAACAAGTACTCGATAATTAATGATAGGGTAGGTCTATCTTATAAAAATTAGTCCTTTTTTCTTAATGTTCATCCACCCAACCTTGAACCTTGCATTGGTTCCGAGAGTACTCGATAATTAATGATAGGGTAGGTCTATCAGAATGCCTTTCCATGGTCTAGCACTCTGTGTGTAGGCCCTGTTTGTATCTAGTCAAAGTATGATAAATAAGGAATGTAATCTAGTTATATTCAACTCAAATTCTACAAGAATAATATATTAAAGATAGGGTAGGTCTATCAGAATGCTAACAAAATTGATATTAAAACTGCCCAAAGTGTTATGATAACTTGTCAATAATTCGTTAAAAAAAAACATGTCAATATAAAACCTTACAAAATTGACATTAAAAATATTAATTCTTCTAAAAGTAAAAGCGATGAAATTGCACCTTGGATATTTGTTTGTTCGAAAGAGGGCTATAGGAAACCATACAAATGAGATTATCACGCGAAAAACCTTGAGCTGAGACGAGGACTGATTGTGAATTGTGATGCTTTGAAGAATATTCCCATCTGAAAGAGCTAGCCCTGTTCCTCTCCCTGGAGAATAGAAGTTAGTTGTCGTGATTGGCTTAGTCTTTCTCTGTTTACAAAATAAGAGTCATATCCCAAAGAATGAAAGAATAGAAAGTAGTCTTTGGTCGTTATAGTATGCATCTGTGAAGAATACTTGGGAAATTGATCAATCTTTATAACTGGGTTTTAATAGGAAAAACTATTTGGTAGATCCAGACGACTATCCTTCTGGCATTGTCACGTGGTACTCCGTGAAAATTATAATTTCTATAGGAAAAACTATCAGGTAGTTCCAGAGGACTACCTTACCAGCATCGACACGTGGTACTCCGGGAAAATTAGAAACCGCAACACACATGCAAATGTGTTCTCTCTTGTTTTCTCACTCACCTAACAAAAGTCGAGTCATCGCGTCACACCTGGTTTTTGAACGATCCAACTCTCATCTAACCAAAAGTTTTTGAATAAGTTGATCAATAATCTATATGAAAATAAATCTTTTTCATAGCATTTTTACAGTTCGTATTGGGGAAATTGATATGGCCCTTCATATGTTCGTGATTTTTTCCTATTGTTCAGCCACCAAACTTTAAACCTTGCGTCGGTCCCCGCCAAGAGTAATAGAAAATTACCCATACAGGCTGCACCGCTATATGATATAGTTATTTCAGTTTTAGTCAAGCTGATACTCTAAAATCTCACCAACTTGTTTAAGGGGTGGAGGCCAATGGTATGCGTTTTCATGGTTTAGCACTAGGCGTATACGCCCTGTTTGGTTTCTCTAGTCAAAAACTGATGACTAATAATGACTCTAATGTATTTATATTCAAACTCAAATTGATCTACAAAACATATCAAAGGTAGTAGGGTAGCTGTAAGAGAATGCTAACAAAATGATATTTTAATAATGTTAATTGCTTCTCCACTGAAAGTATACTCGTCTTCTTTTTCTTTTTTTCTTTTTTGTTATATTATATAGCTGATTTTATTGTGCACAATCAGCTGCATAGTTGTGCAAATAAGGTAAGATGGGTGTTCAAACCTGGTGGATTAGGGATTCAGATCCCCTCCAAGGCTTTCACTCCACCCATCTACACCAACTGTCAACATTAATGAGTTCATCCAACGGCCGAGATTAAAAAATTCTTGAACCTAGCTTAAAAATATTTGGCGCAAAATCTCAATTCCAACTCTTCCTTAACCCCTCTTTACCCTGCCATAGTAATTTGTTTTTTATGACCAGAGATGGTCTCTCATGGGATTGATGATATACAACGAAAACCTGTTATGGGTATGGAATTTGACTCAAAGCATCTTTCTTATGACTTCTACAAATTCTCTGGCAGAGGAAGAGGATTCAGCAAGAGTAAAAGCCGGGTGACTGTGCTATATGCTTCCTTCCAGGCGTCTTAAGCTTGCCATAACATCCTCTTGTTGGTGGTGGAGTGGTCCTCAATTCTTGAAATTCCTAGTAAAAGTAATTTTTTGCATTTCAAATATTGTATATAGTATCACAACAATTAGAAATGGGAAAACCAATAGCATTTGTATAGTTCGTATTGGTGAAATTGGAATAGCATTTCATATGTTGTAATTTTTTCTTATTGTTCATCCATCCAACCTTAAACCTTGCATTGGTCCCGAGAGTATTCGATAATTACCCTAATAGGTTGTGCTGCTCTATAAAGCCGATACCCTGAAATTCCACCAACTCGTTAATGGAGTGGAATTTTACCGCCCTCACGGTATGCCTTTCCATGGTCTAGCACTCGGCATGTAGGCCCTGTTTGGTTTATCTAGTCAAAGTATGATAAACAGTCACCGTAACCTAACAAGATTGACATTAAAGATAGGGTAGGTGACATTAAAAGATTGACATTAAAAATGCTAACAAGATTGACATTAAAAATGCCCATAGTGTTATGATAACTTGTCAATAGTCCGATAAAAAAAAAAAAAAAAAAAACCAAAACAAAACATGTTTTAGCCACACATAATCATATCATTCACGATGTTCGCTTTATTTTTTGTTCACGACCAGAATCATGGTACCATTTTATTTGGGAATGCCCAGCTCAGGCACGACTTCTTCACTACTTTCCGTTTGGGTGGTTTACTCGCACATCTCACCCTCTTCCCACACTTCAATACCTTTTCGCTCATAGCCAAGTACCAAATGCTGTCTCTTTTTTCCTAAAAATTTAATGGTAAACTTCTTGTGAAATTTTAATGTACTCGCAAGCGCACGAATCGGATTTTAATATAATACGGCGAGAGCGAGATCGAACCCACAGGGATTTGTGAATTTTTTTCTAGAAAAACAAAATAAATTTAAATTGATTGAAATTACCCTAACCTAGTTCCCAATAGTTGTGGTTGATTTAGAAGATAAAAATTAAATAAAATAATGAAAAAACAAATAAGTAAACTAACATGCAAAAATAGTGGAGATTAACAGTCGGAAAACTAACTAGAGTTTCGGAATCCACACCCTTAGCATTTATCAATTAATCTTATGCAAAGATTTTTCTTATGAGTCTGCACAATGATTTAGAGGCTAATCTTAATCACTGTGGATAATATTTCGATAAGCACTTTTTCTCTATGGTAAAAATATGTTCTCCCTCTGCTTCAAAATTTAAGCCAAAATCATCTACTATATCCATGAGAACAAATCACAGTGGATACCCCGTACTTAAATATTACCTTTAATAAACCAAGCAATAAGATGAATGTGCTGATATCAAATCATGGAGAAAACCCCTTCTATTAGTATTCCGTCCAGAATCGTTAATAATTTAACAATAGTTGTGTCAAATGTTTCATTTTGTTCCAATATTGCCCTCTTTCTCTGTGTGTGTGTGACGTGTGTTATTCTTTCTCCCACACAAACCTCTTCTCTCACCAGAATATCCCCTCCCTCTTTCCTTCCCTGGTGAAATTTGGAACTGCAACAGACACAAATTTGTTATCTCTTGTTTTATCACTCACCTAACAAAAATCGAGTCACCGTGTGACACTAGGTTTTTCGAACGATACAACACTCATCTAACCAAAAGTTTTAGAAAATAGTATTATTTGTGTCACACCTGATTTTTTTAACGATCCACTTAGCACTCGTCTAAACAAAACCTTTTGGAAAATATGTTATTTTTAACAACTCTTTATGGTTTAGCACTTGGGGCGTAGCCCTGATTGCTTTTTCTAGTCAAAATATGATGACTATTATTAACACGAATGAAACGAATTGATACTTGTATGTTTTGAAATGACTAATTAGTTCTCATGATGGATTTTACTGAAGTCATAAAAAACATTACACTTGCAAGGCACATGCCAAATACTGGAAAAAAAAAATCAATGCAACGGGTATTTGTAACGCCCTCCCACATGATGTGGGTCTCATATATGTGTAGGTCCGACTACATGTGAGAGAGACGTTACAAATATCCACGGCATTGAAAATTTTCTCCAAATACTAGTGTGCACAACGTACCAAAACCGTAGCAACCTCAACATAACAATTCTTGAGTATCGAAGGATTAAAATTGTTTAATGTCTTCAGACTACAATTTATTATCCCCATTCCATTTCCACTACTGGGGAAAATTGCCATTCAATTTTGTAACCTCAGTGGTCTGAAGACCTAAATCAAACATTACTCCCCTAACAGTCCTTTAAGTCCGCATACGAGAAAGGTCGTGGGATTAGAAAAGCCATAATAGTGCATTGTCTTTAATGAACGTCATCCCTGTAGAAAAGATGAGTGCACTTATTTGGCTGAACAAGTCCCAACTGTATTTTGGCTAAAAATCTTTGTTGGTCTTGGCAAGTATAAGCAAAAATTTAGTCCCACCTCTTGTTTCGGATCACATTTTTCTAATATAGGAGTTCGAGACTCATGACCAGCCAAGGAAGCACAAGTCAGCAACATCCATTCTGTAAATTTTCTTGTTTTCAAAGAAGAAACTTTGAAAGTCAAAATAGGAAAACAAAAACAAAACAAAAAAACAGCAAATTGTATTCATCAAGTTGCTGGAAGATACCTTTGATATATCATCCACCGCGAGTGGAGTTCCTGCCGTGCATGCACCATGTGTACAACATCGTGTGGTGCGGGGATTAACAACTTGTGCGATTGCACCAACTTGTACTATTACTACTACTATGTTTCCTTTTTACAACTTGTGCGATTGCATCAAATTACTAGTCACGTCTCTACCCCAACAGATGTCTCGGTGCATTTGAAATTTCCTTGATTCAAAATTTTAAGTGAAAACAGATTATACAAAATTGCCAAAAATATTATATTAATGAAAAGAGGGAAAAAAGAAACATAGGAGTACTAAACAAAGTAGCTAAAAGAGACAACTTGTGGAGAGAAATAAACTCTTAACACTTCAAAGTACCAGTTAATTGGTTCCCTAAATAAGAAAGATAGTTCTTCCTTAGTTCCATACTCCAAATCTAAACTTACGTGCACAAATTTGAAAAGGAAAAGCATATGAAGATGTTAACATTTGCGATATACATTTATGCTTTCAAATGGATGTAAATACATCATACTATTATCCCTAAAGACGAAACCTCAATTGATAATGCCCATCCACTGCGCAATGGATATCACACTGATATCCCTTGTGCGAAGTGACCACAAATTAAATACTTTTAGTTGCATGTTCTGAAGTTTGGGTTTGTGTGGAGGAGCCCTGACTCCACATTTCTTTTCCTTAACTTCTGCAGCTTCCTTTATTTGATACTTTTGTGTGGAGTCGGGGCTGCTCCTTACAAACCCAAAACCCACTCACCAGCTATCAAGAGGCAGGAATGCTTGTTCCTTACCTATTTGATACTTTTGTGTGGAGTCGGGGCTGCTCCTTACGAACCCAAAACCCACTCACCAGCTATCAAGAGGCAGGAATGCTTGTTCCTTACCTATTGTGTGGGGATCGCGTAGCAGAGCTACAAAGGTGTAAAATGGTAGATTCTATTATTTAAAGCCATAAGAGGCACGCATGATAGAGCAAAGTGTCATGAGTAATAAAGATCTCACGTTGTTCATTGACTGACAAAGGAAAAGGAAGCCAATATATACATGGTAAAATGTAGTATATAATTTGAAACATTGTTTTGGACAAGCAATTTCCAACCACATCTTTGGGAAAATGTGTTTACATTTTTTAACCATATACATGTCAAGGCCAATTTCAAATACAACCTGTTGCATACATTAGTGTCAGGGTAGGATTGCTTTCAACTTAATTTAGTAGTTTCTGAGTGATAGTTAGAGATGGTTGACTCATTTGGGAACGGGAATGTAGGAATCCTGCTGACCGATTAGAGTTCAAAGTCAATGAGGCATTTTTACGAACATCTTATGAACAAGACCACTATTAAATGGATAGAACAAGGTAACAAAAGAAGGAACCAGTACAGTTCATAGTAGAATTGATAACAATTCTAGGACTGAAGTGTGTAGTGATTCTCCATTGCTCGTGGTCAGACATTTGCATGATATTGTACACTACTTGCCCATAACAAATGAGGATGGAAAAGATTGAACTTACTGCACAATTCTTTTGGCAGCAGGAAAATTGGCAGTACGAAGAGGTTACTTGTATCATTAAGAACCAGCCGGATGGTTGGTGTATTCAGCGGACTTCGGCGCGCTTAGGGTCGTAGTAACAGTTGAACAATGATTTGAAGGTTGGAGTTGAAGATGGAATGGAGTCAGAGGGAGTCGAAGGGACTTTCCCGATACTGCTATTTAAAACTATGGTTGGAAGAGACTTGAGAGTGTTTTGGGAGCCGGTTAATTGGAGGGAATAACGTTTTGTTTGTCAAACAAGCCACTCTTTTGTAAGAGGTATAGATAGCTAGATTTAATGGTTAAAGACATTTTCATTAATGCCTTGGTAAATCCCTACTCCGTATGGCTTGCGGCTACTCGTTACCCTAAAATATGCTGAGGCTTTATCAACTGCGCCACCTAATGAGGCAGCGGATGTTTTTGCTACCGCGAGGCCTATTAAGCAGTGAATGTTTTGGCTAAACACACAATGCTCAGGTAGAATGGTTTTGTTGTCTATAATTCGCCCCCTAGCTTTTTGGTTAATGTTTTGTTGTATGATACTTGTGGCATGGCTGCTCCTCATCTTGTAAAAATGCAACAATCTTGCAACTCTGTTATGTTATTGTAATATAGTTCGGATGTGTTCAATAAATAAAAACTCAGGTGTTTGCACTCACGCTACTCGAGAGCGGCTTAACTAAAGCTTTTCCAAGTTTTGATATAGACTCCACTAATAAATATATTGAAATTGAACACATCAAGATTCGCTAAGTTTTGAAACCAAGTTTGTACTTGTTTGTATCTCCTAATTGCGTCAAACGAAGCGGGTGTTGGTTGGCGCGTACATGTGGCAGGCTTCCAGTATGGACTTTGGGCTTTTGTATTTTGGATTCTGGCATTGGACTCGTGAGTTGCTCTGTTGCAGTGCTGATTGGGATCATCTTCGATTGGGTTTGCAACTCTACCAAGCTTGACTTGCAATTCGGGGCCCTGATATGGGCTGAAACGTGCTGTTTTTCCCCCAAAGGAGGCTCGACCTAGGTCGATTTTAAACGAGTTTTAATTGGTAAAGGCAGCATTCCCTACATCACCCATGTTCCATTTTGATTGATTTTTGAAGTCTCGAACAACTCAAGAACTTGCAAGGAGATGTGATACCCCTCATTAGGTTGGTGGAGACTGGAGAGGGAAAACCAAGAATTTGAGGTTTAAGCTAGGTATCATTTCTAGCTGAGGGGTCTAAATTTTTTGCTTCGGTTTTTCGACTCAATAGTCGAATTAGAGAAGTAAAAAATAAGCAGATCGATTTTGAAAAAGTTCATTAAGGACGAGAATTAACCAATTTGTCAGCTTATTTTCGTCGCTTCTCAGTTTTTTTTTCAAGTTTTGCTCCTTATTTCTTAGTCTTTTTTATTCTTCTTATTCCTACAAATCAAGAATTTCCCAAAATGTTGACCACAAGCTAAAAGTTCACTAAAGACGGAAATAACTCTTTAAAAAAAGAGAGATTTTTTAAGACATTTCAAACATGTACTTTTCTATTGTACTTGTCTTTTCCCTTGATGAACTTCTGTGAGATCGTTATTTTGTATAAAGAATTGTTATAGGATCCATTATAGCTTTTTATAAGCCCTCTAGTCCACCTAATGTTTTCATAACACCTCTAGTCCACCAAATCACTTTTTAAATGCTCTTAGGTCCATTCTATTTTTTTACTAGACAAATGTACCCTTACATTAAATTTAATACATAATATACCTTCGCCGGAAAAGTTACCGGCGCCGGAAAGTCTGTCAGAAAAGTTCGCCGGAATTCCGCCGGTGCCGGAAAATTCTGCCGGCGCCGGAAAAGTTGCTGGAAAATTGGACTTCGCCGGAAAATTGACCGGCGCAGATGTGGTTATCTGAACTGTCATTTTTTAAAAAAACCTACTTAGGATCAGATGTGGTTATCTGCACTCGTAAGAGGTGGTTATCTGCACTCATAAGATGTGGTTATCTGGGCATATTTTTGTTTAAAAAACTTACTTGGGATCAAGTCCTCAACCACCCAAGCACTACAAGATAGCAGCACAAACTCTCTGCTTTTAACATAAAACCTCATACTTCCATAACACCTCTAATTCACTAGAAATTTTACTGCTTTTAACATAAAATTTTACTAGAACTGAAAATTGAATAAAACAAAAAAAACCACTTTTTAAAAATAGAGGTGGTTATCTGGACTCAAAAGAGGTGGTTATCTGAACTCGCAAGATGTGGTTATCTTGACTCTTTTTTTTTCAAAAATCTACTAGCTTGTTAAGACTGGAGCACAAACCAAATTAAAAATTAAAAATATATATTCATTATAAAGCTAGTCTAGATAATAAAGTACATAATCTAGGATTGCTGTTGAAAAAAATGTATGAATTTCAATTCAAAATACTTTCCTTTTTTTTTTTTTTTGTAATTCAGCTTGAAATTAAAATGTAATCTAGCACACTGTGGCTCGACATAAATTAGCCCACTACCAAAATAGTAGGGCCCCACGTGATCTTTTGCCCCTGATTAGACCCAGTGATGTCCTTGATTTATGACCAAAAGATGGTTTGAAAATTGGACCTAATAGCTTGCTGCAAAATCTCCAACACATGCACACTTTTTGACTAGCTGTAGCTACAGCCTTTTACGTACAGTAAAACGAAATTGGTCTGCATTTGACTAATTGGACCGAAAGGTCATCTGTTGGACCGAAAGGCCAACTATTGAGAAAACCTGTTATCACGTGATGATGAGTACCACCGAAATAGCTGTGCTTTACAGCTGTGCTCACCGTGGTCCCCACTGGCTCAACTTGATCATTTTAAGACCAGTCTCCTTCGCTCCTCTTCTTTGTTTTAAGAGACCAGATCTGCTCAGCTTGGTCGTGTTCTTCGTTCGCGCAGTAGGTAAGGCTTTGAAGTTAGATCGCCGTCTTCATTTTCGATCGATTTCTGCCATTTTTTCACTTACCGGAACTCACCATTGTTACCGGTCGATAACACCGGTAAATTACAAGATCTGTGAAGGGCCGTCACTTCGTCGGCGGCTTTAGATCTGACGTCACGTTGATCCGGCGATGTCCAATTTTTTCTAGCTGGAGTTTGGGCGGCAGCCGACCATTCGAGGATGTCGGTGGTGTTGTTGACGAAGATGCAGTTGACATCGCAGAGGAATAAAGTAGCAGGGGTTGAACCGCTTCGCCACAGCTTCTCGCAGGCGCCATGGCTTCGCCGGTCGCCGGCGCTGGTAGCCCCGAGTTACCCACCATCGTCACCACCGCCATCCGCCGCCGCTGATGGAAGACGGCCAGAACAGTCGGTCGTGTCTCCGGTGAAGAAGGGACGGCGAGGATTTGGTCAAGGATTTGATCCGGAGCTGCTAATGATGGGGGTAGTTGGGTCTTTTGTTATTCTAGTGGATCTTATGTCTTAGAGAATATTTGGGTGGACCTTAGACTCTAGGAAATTGCTATAGTCGACCCTATACCAACTCTCCCTATTTTGTATGTATCTCCAGAGCGCAACACCATCAAAGCGTGCCTTGGCCACACAGACGGCTGAGGGCAGCCCCCCTTCAACTTTCAAGAAGCGGAAGCAAATGTCGATGGATGACTACGTGAGCTCGGTATGAATATCCATTACCACAAGGAGAATATTTGTTCATCTCTCTAGCATGATTCGTTGCTAGCTGGTGGAGTACAAATCAAGAAGCTGAAAAGAAGGAATAAGTAGGAAGCTACCATCGATTGCTCTTTCTGAAACCGTTGGTGTTTCGTTCGAACCTTAACTTAATTAGAACAAGCCTGGTAGTTTTGGTAGTTTCAATCTCGGGTTGGCTGAAAAGTTATTGATTCGTCAGAGGCCGAAGAGAAGGGTAATCACTCGTAATTTGATATTGGCAGCTCACCAGGTGGAATCTTAATTAGGTGCTGGGTCAGCTCCATCACTGTGTTTGTGCTTGCTTTTTAGGAAAAAGAGTGGAAGATTCTGTTGTAGAATTCATCTTGGAGTAATTTTCTCGTTACCCGTTGCTATTGTAATGCCCAGAAGCCCCCCTTCAACTTTCAAGAAGCGGAAGCAAATGTCGATGGATGACTACGTTAGCTTGGTATGAATATCGATTACCACAAGGAGAATATTTGTTCATCTCTCTAGCATGATTCGTTGCTAGCTGGTGGAGTATAAATCAAGAAGCTGATTGTGGTATTTTGGGTTTGTGTGTGTTTACATGGGTACTTCTAATCCTCACTAGTAAGCAAAACAATGAAAGCAATAGCTTCGTAACAAATGAAATTAAGCAAACTAAAGAAAGTGTCTCATGCATAGAAAAATAAACCCATAGTGAAAATATGTGATGTAGGAGAATGTAAAACTAATCATTAGAGCTTTGGTAAAATTTGACCTGTTGACTTCTATTGCGGGTACTTGTCTCACATCTCTTAGTGAGTGGAAGTTAGAACACAAGACACGATGAGGACATTGCGATCTTAATTGGAGTAGATATTGAAATGCAACATCTATTAGATACCGAAATATTGATTAGTACGTATGGTAATGTCCATTCGGGGAGCCTGCAGTGCTTTGAGGCACTATAGGGTTGTAGTTCCCCGATCTGACCATTCGTTTACGCAATTAAAAGTTCAGATATGTTTGTTAACTCATAGCGGTAACAGTATACTCTTATCGGTAAGATTACATCAGTGAATCTAAACCATCAATTGAAGAAATGAACGGTTAGATTGGGGGACTACAACCCTGTAGTGCTTTTGGGCACTACAGGCTCCCCGCTTCCAAGTAACCACATTAACCTTATGATTTCTGTGTCACATGGTATTTTTTTTTCCTGCTCGGCTTCTGCATTCACATGGTTAGGCTAAGAGTTAGAAGGATAACTGGCACAGGTCATTACAAAAAGGTTCAAAAATTATGGTAAAAATGTAGCTTAAATGGAAACTGAATCTGTATTTGAGGAAAAAAAAGTATGATTTGTAGAGAGAGAGAGAGTTTGATGAGAATGATATGAATAGCCGACATATTCAGGTAAAGATTAGTTTAGAATAATTAACTTTATTTTTATCATAGATCAAGCCTTTTCTCCACTTAAGAGCATGTTTGAACAATTTCAAGAATATGAAAAGCTTTTGGATTTTGTTTGATTTTGAGAAATTAAATTCTAGAAATGATGATTGCTTCAAGACTTGCTGTGCCAACCTTGAATTTTTTTGACACATCGTAAGTTTTTTGATATTGATGGGATTAACTTGCTTTTCAAATTATTTGAAACTAATGAGTTTGTTTTCCAAATGCACGGATATTTTACTCCATACACATTGTATCTTACCTTGCTCGCTGTAAGTACTAAGTACACACTTCGATATTTTATTCCATTCCCTCACCTCATAATATAGCCTTACTAAAGTACATCCAATGAGAAGTTGCAGATTAAGACAAACAATAAAAAAAAACAAAAAAACAAAACCATGAGAAGTAAAATGGAAATTAAAACATAGGATAATGTCTATACGCAACATCCAAACAATATGTAGCAGCAACTTAGCTTCAAGGCCAATTAGACCTCAGGAACCTAGGACAATGGAAAGAAATAGTTAAATAAAAAAATTTGTTGCATGTGACATGATGAAAAATACCCTTGAAAGGGTACATAATCAAATAAATGAGAACGTTGTAAGAAGCTATAGCAACCTGAAAATCATATTTGTGGGAACTTATTGAGTCTATTGACTGATTAAATGGCCAACATTAACGCATTTCCTACGTTTGTCTCAAATACACATTTTCTCGTTCTTTGGAAGCTGGTGCTAACATAAAAAACTTCCCATCTTCAAATTACATAGTTTGCAAATGAATTTGCATTTGATAATGAAACTACTGTGCTTGAATAACTCGGATCATAGTTGACTTTGTAAATCCAAATTGATAAAGTTGGAGCCTAATACATATTTTGTATTTGGCCAAACTATTGTGCCCAATAGGTTCTTCTAATTCAAAGAGAGGCAAATTAATTAAAGCAATATAGCGAAAAACGAATTTTGTGTTTTCAGTCATCATAGAGCAAATCAAAGTTTTCTGGATTAGAGCATGAATGCAATGGTTTCACTTCTAAATGCATGTTTTGTGTAGTCAAGGGAGCATACTTACTTATGATCACACTGCAACTCTAGCTCTGCCTCTGCCTCGGTAAGCACCAACTTCAAGCAAACTATTTCTGATCACATGCAACTTGGACACGACGACTTTAATATCCATGCGATCTGTTGGCAGTTCCTGAGAACAATCAATTCCTACTTTATGAATGGATACCAAACACTCATGAAATTTGTGACTGCTAGGAGAGTTTTGGGTGCTAGTGTTGTTGAGACTCGAACTAGCCTCTCCCATGTCATGTTCTTGAAACAACACTGGATCAACAATGTTTGCAACTTGATCAGGAAGAGCCACCTTAGCGTAGGTGTGGAGATTCAGACCATCACTAAACATGCTATCCGTAGGTCTCTTTCCCGTAAACATCTCCAGTAAGAGGATACCATAACTGTAAACATCACCAAAGGTTGATACCTCATTTCCCATGCCATACTCTGCAATTTATACCATGCATAAAGTTATAGAGATGACCGGTTAGAAGCATATCAACACAGAGTAGCATACGTTCTGCGAACAATTCTTTGCTAAAAACCAAATTTATAGTATTGGAAACTGTAGTGTTTCAAGTGAGCAAGAAAAAAAACATGGCTCTTGTAGGTGTAACTAGAATGCTCTGACTTAAAACGAGCTCGAGAAATTAATAGCAAAATATATTCAAAATCATGTTAACAAGACAAAGTTTCATTTCACAGATCAACTAGACCCAAGTTAAAATGCTGTAAGTTCCTCAAACCATCCCATCAAATCCGCGTTAGATTGCTTTATTCAAGGGATTCGTGGAGAGATGAATGTAATGGACAATCTCCCATTTAAGAAAAAACATGAAGTGGCCCTACTGCCGAGCTTTTAACGATAACTGACTACCTAAAAAAAGATTTAGTTTTCCTCCTTTTAAAAGCGAGTAAAATTCGAGAACGGTGGCTTTTAGTATTTTCTATATAAAGTGCCTTGACAACATAAAGAATGCCTGATCTAAAAAAAAAAAAAAAAAACAAAGAATGCCTTAGACAACAGAATGAAGACGAAAAACCCCCCATTTAGGTTAATTAAGAAACTAGAAACTACGTGCCTAATATTGCTCCTGAATACTTATGAAAGCCATGAGATGTCCTAAGGGATAAAACAAAAGAGTTGTCAGCTTTATTACTATAATTGAAGTTGCAAACTCATTGAAGAAGATATGAATAATAAATCTAGATGTTGGTAGAAGTATGGTCAGAACGAAACACAAAATAGCAAAAGGGGTACATTTACCTGGAGCAGCATAACCAACAGTCCCTCTTATGCCAATGGAACTTGATTGATTTGCAGGAGATTCACATGCTGCTTCTAGAAGAAATTTTGTTAGCCCAAAATCACCCAAGCGTGCACTCATTTCATTGTCTAGAAGAATGTTGCTAGGTTTCAAATCATAGTGAACTATTGCTTCCGAGCAATGATGGTGAAGATAATCAAGTGCAGAAGCAATGTCAATAGCAATATTTAACCTTTGTAGAAGGTTTAGAGTCCTTGACTCCTCATGCGCCTCGTTCTCATGTTGATGTAACCACTCGTCTAGGCTCCCATTGACCATGAACTCGTAAACAAGAGATTTGAAATCGTTACCTTGATAGTCAACACTTGAACATGCTGTGAGAACCTTTAAAAGGTTCCGATGTTTGACACTCCTCAAAGCCTTACACTCAGCAATGAAACTTTTGAAAGCTCCACGATATTGAAGGTTTATTACCTTCACTGCAACAATTGTTTCACTCTGATCAAGATCAAGAAGTCCTTTGTACACCGAACCAAACTTACCCATACCGACCAAGTTGGCAGGAGAGAACCCATCGGTCGCTTTAAGTAGAGTTTGATAGGACAACTTTGGAAATGATTCACCAAAACATCTAAAAGCGGGCACTTCTATTCTCTTTCTAAACCACCAACGATGTAGCAAATACAACCCCAAAATTAGTCCTAAAACTCCCAAAGATGTTGTGATTATTAAATGTTTAGCAGACGTAAACCTTTCCTTACGAAATCCCATAATGTGGCAACTGCTCAACTGTAAATCAACTATACCCCCACAAAGCTTGTTGTTTCCCTCAACAAAAATAGCTGTTGCATTCTTAAATATGCCTTTTTCTGGTACTGCACCCTCAAAGTTATTGAACGATATATTTAGAAACTCTAAGAAGATGAAGCCCCCTAAATAGTCTGGTATTTTTCCTGAGAAGTTATTGCAAGAAATGTCTAACTTCACCATACCTCTGAGATTACTTAGTGAAGAAGGAAGGATTCCCGAGAAATTGTTGCCTTGCATATATACTGACATCAATTTTACGCAACTACCGAGAGTGTTTGGAATTTTACCCGACAACATGTTCTCTGAAACATCCAATATTTCTAGATTTATTAAATGCCCGATTTCCACTGGTAAGGACCCAATCAATTGGTTTTGAGATAGGTACAAAGACAACAGTGATGATAGACTCATAACTTCTAGAGGAATAGTGCCAATAAGATTGTTTCGACTTAAATCTAAAGATTGAAGTGGACACTTTTGTAAACTTGAAGGAATGCTGCCTTGAAAATTATTTCCATCTAAAAAAATCAAAGCTAATGAAGTGAGATTTTGCAAAGACGATGGGATTTCCCTAGAGAAGCTATTATTCGATAGATACAGACCGTACAACTTTTGAAGGTTCCAAATGTTAGCAGGAATTTTACCTCTCAAATGATTGTATCCAAAATCAAGTGCCTCAAGATTGATCAGATTTCCCAGACAAGTTGGGATGTTCCCTCCTATCTCATTTGTGCCAACAATTAAGAAAGTGACTTGGGTGGAGAAATTGCAGATTGATTCAGGCAACACCCCTCCGAATTGGTTTATAGCCAGATCCACTCGGCGTAAATTCGTTGCATTGATCATAGAATCGAGAAAGCTCAAGTCTTTTTTTTGTCGTGTCCCTAGATGGTTGTCAGAACAGTGTAGCACCTCAAGACCATTCAGCTTTCCCAAAGGAGGAACTTTTCCAGTGAATTTGTTGTACGACAACTGAAGGACACTTAGCTTGGTGGCATTAGATATTGAGATTGGAATGGATCCAGTAAACAAGTTGCTAGCAACTCCAAGAAAACTGAGATTCGGAAGAGTATTTCCTAGGTTCGAGGGAAGACTCCCTCGAATTTGGTTCTCCCCCACATCAATACCCGTGATGGAAGAGATATTAAATATTGGCGGCGGAATAGTACCGATCAACTGGTTGTCCTCCAACGCAAAAACTTCCAAGTTTCTCAATCGACCCAGAGAATATGGTATACTCCCGCTAATTCTATTTTCTCTTGCATAAAGTGTCTCAAGAGATGACAGATTACCTAAAGTAGATGGCAATCCTCCTGTTAGATTGTTTTTTGCAAAATGCAGGTCAGTGAGCTTAGTAAGGGAACCGAGCTCCGCAGGAATTTTCCCTACCAACCGATTGCTAGTAAATACAAGAACAAGGAGTTTAGAGCAACTTGACATATTGGCTGGAATTTCACCCGTAATGGAATTATTACTCATTGAGAATTTTTTTAGTCTTCTCAAGCAGCCAAGTTCGGGAGGGAGCTCACCGCTCAAGCTGTTGTTACTCAACCCTAGGAACTGGAGAAAGCTCAAATTTGCAACGTGGGACGAAATAGAACCGGTTAGCTTCTGATCAGGTAACCACAACGCAGTGACCCTTTGGTGCCGATGGCCACATTTTACGCCAAACCATTGACACAAGTGGATGGATTCATTCCACGAGTTTAGAGCTCCAAAGGGATCACCTGTTATAGCAGACTTGAACGCAAGCAAGGCTAGACGATCAGTATCGTTCCCGCCTTGCACTGGGCCGGCTATAACATGAGGAATGCCATAACCCAAGCACAGTACTAGAAAACCAGCAGGCATGAACGGGAAGAGTGGGGATGCCATCGCAAGACCCTTCTAGTGTACTGAAAGTTAAAAAACACTGTCTGTTAGTCCCCGAGGACGTCTTTAGATGTTTGTGTAAGTGTGTCTGTGACTCTGTCCAAAATGTGTGGTTGCAAAGGTCCATTATTGTACTATTTATGAATTCTGCATCCTAGGGAACACAGCTAATTTTGTTGTTTTTTTTTTAATTTCATTCTGCATGCATATTTCGATATAATTTTTTGAAGCTTGTTCAAAATTTCTAAATTCATTATGTTGAAATGTTGGAATTCCAAGAATATGCATTTTCAATGGAATGGAGATCTCCATTTTATGGGTGGAATGGTGAGGATGCGGTTCCTAAATAAGTGTAAGTTTGAAAATAAAATTGCAAAAGTGATAGCGTATGTTACCTATCAACACATTTCAATACATGCTCCACAATTCAACTTTTAAAAAATTTTGCACCTCAGGGTATCCCTGTAACTTCAATTCCCTTATCTTTAACCTCATCCAAACAATCCTAAAGGGAGGACAAGACTTCCAAGTCTTTGGTATTTGGTCATTGGCTGAATCCAAAATTGAGGAGACGAAGACTTCCAAGTCTGTTTGCGTTGCTAGTAGGGCGACCGTGATGGGCTCCCAAATTTTCTCCCGTTTTTAGGCCTCCAAATATTAGGGCAAAATCAGTAGCAAGATTTTCATTAAAACTTAGGGCCCAGTTTAAATGGAAGCCCAGATCAAAAGTGTGAAATCCACATCGGTTAGATACCGAAACGTTGATTAAACTATGTGGTAATGCCACCCAGATACTCTTAATATGAGTTATAACATTTGAGCTATATGGTTAAGCAAAGAATTTGTGGATCAATTGGAGCAGGTCGTTTAAACTAGCTAGTATCAGAGCCTACACCAACTAGATGCAAGGGACGAGTCTGAGATGCTTGAGCAGGTCTCACATCGTTTGGCGGGTGGAAGTTAGACCATGGGGCGAAATGAGGATGTTGGGATATTAAGAGGGGGAGATAGTGCACTCCCAAAAATGATGTAATTTTTCTCAAAATTCATGAAAATTAATGTTTTTTTTTATAGCTTTTTAGAGTTCGGATTGGCAAAAGTGATATAATTTCATATGTTGTAGGCTTTACCTCTGTTTTCATTAGCACCAATAAGATGAAATCAAATAGGCTTTCATATGTTGTAGCCTTATCTCTGTTTTCATTAGCACCAATAAGATGAAATCAAATAGGCTTTACCTCTGTTATAAAACTTAGATTTTGGTGTTTGAGAAGTGTGTTCGAAATGGTGCGTAGGTAGCAATGCTCTTACAAATAATTGGGAAATTCTACTTGCATCTTTCAAACACAACATATTTTGGTAATCCAAATCGTTGAATTGTAAGTGTTGCTTTTACAAATCTGTTTATGTAGTGATGAATAGCTTGATTGAATTTTATTTCTCCATTTTATACCATTTGGATTGATCAAATTTGTTTTTGAGTGATCGTATGACTCATGAGGTTGATGATATACAACTAAAACCTATTATAGGTATGGAATTTGACTCGAAGCATCTTCTTAGGTTGTCCTATAAGATAATACATACAAAAAAAAAAAAAAATCTGTTGGAAGGGAATACATTGGCTTTTTCAAGTTAGATAAAAGAATTACCTAAGCACAAGATGGCAAAACACGTTGGCAAGACCCTTTTTAATTTAAATGTGTGAAAAGTGTATAGAAATATGTAAAAGTGTATTGAAAAGTGTAAAGGATGTATTGGATCCGTGTGTGTTTTTTTGGTTTGTTTGTGTGCTTATTTACGTTAGCAAGACCCTTTTTAATTTATAATACTTCTTATAATTTTAAAAGCTTTATTTAGTAAAATTAGGGAAGATTTATTAAACAAGATCCATATTGTATATATAGCACATTACAACTTCAAAATTATAAATAAATTTATAATAGGTGTGAATGCTGGTCATGGACATTCATATATTTTGCCCTTTGGGATGGAGGGAGTATTTTTTTTTTGGGCTGATGCTAAACGATAATTGATGCACAAAGTATATTTTTGCATTTCAAATTTTCAAAATTGTATATAGTATTAAAAGAATTCTTTAGTTTTAGCCCGTGAATTTCACTGGATTTGACCTCGTAAATTTCACTGGGTTCGAGCTCGTGAATTCCGCGGTGTTTCTGTGTACATATGGACATTGCGACTTGCGAGCAAATCCATCAACAGACTCTCTCTCTCTCTCTCTCTCTCTCTCTCTCTCTCTCTCTCTCTCTCTATATATATATATATATATATATATATATATACATATATATATATATAGGATCCCGTTCTACTAAGGACTCCCTCAAACTCGTAATTTGCGGACCTCATGGATCGGGGTTGAATCTCGACGATCCGAACCGCTCAATGTGTTTAAAACGTGATTTTAAGGGTTACCGCAAGGATTCGTTCAAAAAAAATACTCGGAAGGGCTTCATTCGAGCATTTTTCGATAATTTATATATGTACGGTTATTATGAAAAACCGCTCGGATGAAGCCCTTTCGGGTTTTTTTTTTTTTGTGATTCCTCGCGTTGGTCATGGAAAACATGTTTTAAACACATTGAGCGGTTCGGATCGTCGAAATTTGGTCCCAAAAATTAAAAAAAGGGGTGGTCCTCACGGAGGAGATCTTTGAGGGAGTCCTCAATAGAATATATATATAGAGTCCCCTTCCTATCCAAACCACTAAGAGGGTGTTTGGCCCCCTCTTTTTTGATTTTTTGGTTTCTCTTTTTTGGTTTATGGATGTTTGGCAACCAAGGGGAGAAATAGTTTTTCCAAAAACAGTTTTTCCATTTTGAACAATCTGGGCCAGAAATCAAAAAGAGCTTTGGAGCTCTTTTTTGATTTCTACTTCTCATTTTCCCTTTCCAAAACACATTCTGCACATTTCTCCCAAACACTCCTCTCACATCCAAAACTCATTCTGACCAAAAGCCAAAAAACCAAAAAACCAAAAAGTCAAAAATCAAAAGCTAAAAAGTAGGCTCCCAAACACCCCCTAAATACGGACCTACCGTCCGGACTTCACTTTCCGGACCAAATTTCAAGGATCCGAACCGTTAGATGTGTTTAAAAGGTGTTTTCAAGGTCCATCGCGAAGATTTGGCAAAAAAAAATACCCGGAAGGGCTTGATCGGAGCAGTTTTTCACAAAAAATACCCGGAAGGGCTATATATAGCGTTTTTGTGAAAAACTGCTCCGATCAAGCCCTTCCGGGTATTTTTTTTTGCCAAATCTTCGCGATGGACCTTGAAAACACCTTTTAAACACATCTAACGGTTCGGATCGTCAAAAAAAATTGGGAAGGTGGAGGTCTGTAACTTAAGAGAATGCAGGAGTTTGGATTGGAAGCTTGGTGTATATATATATATATATATATATATATATATATATATATATATATATATATATATATATATATATATATATATATTAAATTTTTTTTTTTTCACAAATCCGAAACCCAATTGGAATTTTGGTTTTTTATCCGATTGGAATTTGTTATGGTGTTTGCTCCTTTGGAGACCCATTTTGCTCTGTTTTTGTTTGGGAAGTGATTTGATTTTAACAAACGTAAGAAGCCCTAATCTGGTAATTAATGTTTCGTTGAAGACTTGAAGTGATAACTTTTCCCATTTTTAATTGAAGAAGAAACCCAAATGGAAAATAAAGGAAGAAACCAAGCTCACTGTTGTCTTCCGCTCATCCGTAGGCCAAAATGAACCTGCTGCCCGTGTGCATTTTTTTAGGTCCAAGGAATTGGTCCGGCCCGTGTTTTCCCCCGAGAACAAATCATATATGTTGGTCGGAGGTAGCCTTTAAAGACTTGACAGGCAAAATCCAATTAAATTTAAGCATTGGACAAAAGGTGGTAAAATTGAAAATCGATACCAAATTTCTCTTTCAAGGGTGATGCATATTCAAGGGTGATACATAAAACTCATACCATTGCACATAAAGAGATGAAGGGAGCAACACATCGATATAGTCCAGAAGCATACCTTTTTTGGAGTACTTGTATGGAATCCGAATTGAGCAGGTTTTTTCTGGAACAGGAACGGAATGTAATCCTACATAATTAATCAAAAAGTTGAGTGCACGTGTTTTTGTTTGAGAAGTTGTAGTATGAGAGAGTGGCTGGGAAAAGGAATAAATTTATAATCTCATTCTACATACCTAAATGCAGTTATATAATCCTTGGATCAAGTGGCTCAGTAAAAAAAATAGTAGAGTTGTCCTCGTTTTCAATTATTTGGGGTAACCTATACGCAACAGATACTGAAATAAAGTTGAACATAAAGTTTAGCTTTTTATTTTTCGGTTGTATAAAGTGAAGAGACGAAGACTTCCAAGTCTCTGGTTTCCTCCAAAAGGAAGCCTTTGCTATTTGAACGATCAAAATGTGTTTTCACTCACCTAACAAAAGCTAAGTTATCGGATCACTTGGTTTTTGAACAATCCAACATTCATCTACCAATCAATTTTTTTTTAAATAATGTTGAACACAAAGTTTTTCTTTTTGTTTGTCGGTTATATAAAGTGAAAGAGACGAGGAATTCCAAGTCTCTGGTTTCTTCCAAAAGGAAGTCTTTGGTATTTGAACGATCAAAATGTGTTCTCACTCACCTAACAAAAGCCGAATTATCGGGTAACTTGGTTTTTGAACAATCCAACACTCATCTAACCAATCAATTTTTTTTTAAATAATGTTCTTTTTTTATCAAATTTTTAATTTCATAATATCCATTGTCTTTTAAAATGGATAGGGGTACAAGTTTGTATGCAATTATAACTATTGTACATTACCATATCTTACTAATTGAATAAATTGATCATTAATTTCTATGCAAATTAATCTTTTTTATAGCAAACTTTTACAGTTCGTATTGGCAAAACTGATATAGCCTTTCATATGTTGTAATTTTTCTTAATGTTGGTCGAACCAACCTTAGTGTCGGACTTGAGAGTATTGGATAATTACCCTTATTACAAGTTGGGCAGTTGTAGGATGTAGGCCCACCAACTCGTTAGTGGGGTGCAGGCCAATTGGTTTGTGTTTTGCATGGTTTAGCATTCGGCGTGTTTGAATGAGATCAATATATTCAACTCAAAATACAATGATTACTCTCATCAAAATTCAAAAGTGTCATTAACGAGTGCAATTTTTTCAGCCTCCTTAAAAGATGGTGAACAAAACTCTCACTCCTCTTGGTTAGATTGGTATGGATCTCACTATGAAGTGATGCAATACATTTTTTGATAAGCATAACATCATTTTATTGTGAGACTCATACGTTTCAACAAATAGGAGGAAGGTTTTGTTTACACTCTTTTAAGGAGGCTGGACAAAATTGCTCTCCATTAACAATATTAATTGCTTTTCCACCGAAACTCTCAGTTTTCCCTTTTTCCTCCAAACGGCAGCGAAACTTCTCTAACCGACAATCGGTGGAAAAAATTCCCCAACCCAGCGTAAAAATATGTGGCCCTAAAGCTCATTCCCAACTCGTCATCCTAACGCCATCTCCAAGAGTTAAATTTGTGTTTCTATATGACACAAATTGAAGTGTAAAAAAGTGAGACCCAATTGTGTGAGTTAAATCGTTGTTAGATAGTTTATGCATTTGGGTTCCAACAATTTTTTTTTTGGTCATTTGTATTTGCTTTTTGAAGTTAGATCAAAAGAATTACCAAGCACCTAAGTGTTGAAATGGAGCCGATCTCCCATGTGAGTAGGGCAGAGGTTGTCTGTCAATTGAGCTCATGCATGACGTGGGAGATGGAGAGGGAGTCGAATGAGTAGGGGCTCCGGTGAGGGTTAGAATGAGTTGAGTGAGTGGTCTCTCCTCCTCCATTGTATGTGTATCTTTCTTACCGTATAAGTGAAATCCTCCTCCCCAATGGAATTATCCAAATTTGGGGAACTACGTAAAATTATTTGTGTTTCTGTGTGATTGGCTTGTGTGTATGTGTGAATGGGCAAACCTGTGAGGCTGGGCATAACAACAAGGAAACCCGAATGCATGAAAAAGAATTTGTGAATGTAAATAAACGAATGATATTCAGGCTCCGTTTGTTGGGACGTAAAATATTTTTGCCAAAAACATTTTACATAATTTCCAGAAAATGTTTTTGGTTGTCGAAAATCCTGGAAAATGAAATTTTTTGAAAAATGTTTTACGCCTTTGGCCGTAAAATGACTTACCGTCAAAAACTTGGTAAGTTAATTTTCCGTAAGGAACACTGTATAAATTGGTTGAGTGATTCCCCATGGCCATATGAATACAAGCCTGCTCTCCCGCAGATGGCTAGCCTCTCTCTCTACCAACGTGCCATGACAGAAATTTGCTTCGTCAGCTTGGATGAGCTATCGGTTTGTCAAAATAAAATTGGAATTCACCCAAACACTGGAAAATAATTGTAAAACTTATTTTTTCACGTAAAATGTTTTTCATGGAAAATATTTTCAGTTGTAAAATATTTTACATCCAAACAAACAGAGCCTCAGTCATTTGCCCCAAAGGACTCACATTTACACAACTTAAATCCTTTCTCAACTCATTAACAACAGTTCATTTTTCTTATCATAAATTCGTAAAGTAGTATTTAAATTCACAATCTCATTGAGTTATGTAATCGTTGGGTCAAGTAGCTCAGTGAAAGGCATTAGAATTGGAAAGCGGAGGGCCTATAGAAAACATTCTAACTATAGGCGTGTAGCAAGTAATAGAGATCGTTGATCTCCGCAATCGATGGTTCAGATTCGCTAAACACTTTTACCGGTCAAAGTATACTCTTACCGGTAAGAATATAAAAATATATTTGAACCATTGATTGTCAAAATTGACGATTCGGATACCCACTACACGCCTGTACAGGCCCTTAGGCTAGTAGAGTTGGGGAAGTAGAGTTGGCCTTCTACTGCCTTTATTTAGGCGACAGATGCAAAAAAAATAATAATAAAAAGCTTTAACAAAAAGTTAAACTTCTCGTTTTTCGGGTATATGAAGAATAGAAGTTAGCTGTCGTGATTGGCTTAGTCCTAAAGTGAAGAGAGAAGACTTTCCAAGTCTTGCTCTGTTCTCGGGAAAAGAAATTACAAATGTTTACAAAAAAAGAATACTTTAGTTGTTGGGATAGTGATCAATCTTTACAACTGGGTTTTAATAGGAAAAAACTATTTGGTAGTTGCGAAGGACTATCCTTCTGGCATTGTCACGTGGTATTCCGCGAAAATGATAATTTCTATGGGAAAAACTATTAGAGGTAGTTCCAAAGGACTACCCTACCGGCATTGACATGTGGTACTTTGGAAAAATTAGGAACCTCAACACACACATGCAAATGTGTTACCTCTTGTTTTCTCACTCACCTGACAAAAGTCGCGTCATCGCGTCACACTTGGTTTTTGAACGATCCAACTCTCATCTAACCAAAAGTTTTTGAAGAAGTTGATCAATAATCTATATGAAAATAAATCTTTTTCGTAGCATTTTTACAGTTCGTATTGGGGAAATTGATATGGCCTTTCATATGTTCGTGATTTTTTCCTATTTTTCATCCACCCGACTTTAAACCTTGTGTCCGTCCCCGCCAAGAGTACTAGAAAATTACCCTTATAGACTGCATTTTTACAGTTCGTATTGGTTTCCTCCGAAAGGAAGTCTTTGGTCGTTAACTGATGAAATGTGTTCTCACTCACTTAACAAAAGCTGAGTTATCAGGGTTTTTGAACAATCCAACACTCATCTAACCAATCCTCTTTTTTTTTTTTTAAATAATGTTGTTTTTATCAAATTTTTTATTTTCATAATAGCCATTTTCTTTTAAA
This sequence comes from Vaccinium darrowii, assembly GCA_020921065.1. Taxonomy (NCBI): domain Eukaryota; kingdom Viridiplantae; phylum Streptophyta; class Magnoliopsida; order Ericales; family Ericaceae; genus Vaccinium; species Vaccinium darrowii. The sequence continues at coordinate 4,269,721 of CM037151.1, read as the reverse complement.
ATGGACAGGGGAACACAAGTTTGTTTGCAGTTATAACTACTATAGATGGCAATATATATTAGCAATTGAATAAGTTGATTAATAATTTCTATGCAAAATTAATCTTTTTTATAGTAGCAACACACATGCAAATGTACAAATGTTTACAAAGTGAAGAGACGAAGACTTCCAAGTCTCTCTCTGTTTTCGGGAAAAGAATTAACAAATGTTTACAAAAAAAAGAGTCATATCCCAAAGAATGAAAGAATAGAAAGTAGTCTTTGGTCGTTATAATATGCATCTGTGAAGAATACTTTAGTTGGGAAAGTGATCAATCTTTATAACTGGGTTTTAATAGGAAAAAGTAAACTATTTAGTTGATCCGGAGGACTATCCTTCTGACATTGTCACGTGGTACCCCGCAAAAATTATAATTTCAATAGGAAAAACTATATATTAGGTAGTTCCAGAGGACCCTACCGGCATTGACACGTGGTACTCTGGAAAAATTAGAAACCGCAACACACATGCAAATGTGTTATCTCTTGTTTTCTCACTCGCCTGACAAAAGTCGAGTCATCGCGTTACACCTGGTTTTTGAATGATCCAACTCTAATCCAACTCTCATCTAACCAAAAGTTTTTGAATAAGTTGATCAATAATCTATATGAAAATAAATCTTTTTCATAGCATTTTTACAGTTCGTATTGGGGAAATTGATATGGCCTTTCATATGTTCGTGATTTTTTCCTATTGTTCATCCACCCGACTTTAAATCTTGTGTCCATCCCTGCCAAGAGTACTAGAAAATTACCCTTATAGGCTGCACCGCTATAGGATATAGTTATTTCAGTTTTAGTCAAGTTGATACTCTAAAATCTCACCGACTTGTTAAAGGGGCGGAGGCCAATGGTATGCGTTTTCATGGTTTAGCACTAGGCTTGGTTTCTCTAGTCAAAAACTGATGACTAATAATAACTCTAATCTATTTATATTCCACTCAAATTGATCTACAAAACATATTAAAGGTAGTAGGGTAGCTGTAAGAGAATGCTAACAAAATGATATTTTAATAATGTTAATTGCTTCTATTTATCTTTTTTTTTTTTTTGGTTATATTATATAGTTGATTTTATTGTGCACAATCAGCCGCATAGTCGTGCAAATAAGGTGACATGGGTGTTCAAACCTGGTCGATTAGTGATTCAGATCTCTTCCACGGCTTTCTCTCACCCATCTGCACCAACTTTTTCAACATTAATGAGTTCATCCAACGGCCGAGATTAAAAAATTCCTGAACCTAGCTTTAAAATATTTGGCGCAAAATCTCAATTCCAACTCTTCCCTAACCCCTCTTTACCCAGCCAATGCAATTTGTTTTTGATGGGCTCTCATGGGATTAAGATATTCAACCAAACCCTATTATGGGTATGGAATTTGACTCAAAGCATCTTTCTTATGACGTCTGAAATTTCTCTGGCCGAGGAAGGGGATTCAGTAAATGTAAAAGTGGTGAAATTACATCTAGGAAATTTGTTTGTTCTAATGAGAGCCATATAAATCCCAATAAACGAGATTATCAGACAAAAAATTCTAGAGCAGAGACGAGAATTGATCGTGATGCTTTGAAGAATACTAATCAATTTGTAGACGAATTGGAAAGTGCAGAGTTACAAATTTTGTAGATATCCACAATCATCCCATGGTTTCAAGTGACTGGTCTTAAGCTCGCCGTAACATCCTCTTGTTGGTGGTGGAGCGGTCTTCAATTCTTGAAAATCCTAGTAAAAGTAACTTTTTGCTTTTCAAATATTGGATATAGAATCACAAAAATTACAAATAGGAAAACTGATATCTAGTACTCCTATTTGCTCACTGATCGACGTTGCTCTGCTTCCAAAATTTACGGATGTTTGGTTAGATGCCCCAAATTAGCAATTACGGAAGAACAAAATGTGGCGCCATTTAATTGAGAAAAATCTCACAAGTATCCTATATAATTGCACATTTGCACTATCAAAATCAAAAGGGAAAAAAAAGAGAGAAAACAAGTACCCGAGTCTTGCACCAAAGTCGTAAGCCATGTATAATCAAGACACATAATCCACGACTCAAAACATTTCATGGTGTAAAATTTAGGAAAGAAACAGGAGTATTTGCCACAGATTGAAGTGCAGAAACTTACATCACTGTAGGTCTTAACTTGAGTGTCTAAATTTGACCACTAACGTAATTTGTAGGTCCTAAAAAATCAAACAAACATCTGTTATAGCCCAAAATAAGCACAGAAAAAAATGTTGAGCATGCTTGACATTTGCACGGAAATGGTCATATGTGTGTAATCCCTTCGTCCCCAATTGATCGTCCTTTTAGGCAATCCTGCCACTTAGAAAAAAATTGCATACATTTCGCAATCTATAATATTGTTTCTTTAGTTCTGAAAACTTTGTTGAATAATATTAAATTGAGATCTATCAAACAAGATCCGTATATCTAAGAAAAAACCATTCTATGTTAACAGATCTGAACATTTATTGGAAGACTCTTGAAACATTTAAGGCAAACTTAAAAGAGTCAATAATAGCTAGGCACATTACTAAAAACTCCCATTGTTCTTATTCCTACGAAACCTAACCCGGCTTCAGTCGTCAATAATAGTTTGTGTAATGTAATACTATGTAACCTTATTACCTCTGTTATGGTTTCTCGCATGCACCCGTTAATTGATCAGATGATTTCCCCGTACCCTTATAGCTAATGAAATTCTTCATTTTATGCGGCGAAAAAAAGGAAAAACTGGTGCAATTGCAGCTAAGCCAGTATTGCTTAGTCACAATTTTCCATCCCGATGGGTTGATGTAAGTCGTCAATCCTCTTCTCCCCTAACATGACGCTCCGAGATAAGGCAAGGTATGCCGCTGAGCTTAATATCTCTCCCTCGTGATCTTGCACGAAGTACTTATAGGTCTTCCCCTTCACCCAACCTCCTACCCTTTGGCCGGGCCTCTGTTATTAAGGCTAAGTACATCGTTTTTGAATGGCACAATTGTTACTGAGTCTTACTGTTATGCATCTGATATGTTTTAAGAGTCACACATTGGTTTTGTTTGTGCAGTTTCTTACCGTTCTTCCAATAAAAAGAATTTTGTCCTAAGTAAGTGGTTAAGAAAGTCACAGTTATAGATAGTTGATGATCTCTTGAAAAGGTGATTTATAGTATTGACAGAGTTATTTTTTTGGTCCAATAAATTGGATGTATTTTTTAGGCAAGGTGAATCAATCAAATAAATCAAAAACAAGTATAATGTAAGGCTTGATGGATTAAGAGTCACTAAGACTCTTAAGGTGTTGACGTCAAAGCTTGAATAAAAAACCACCTATGTTTGCATTAGGTGTCCCATGTGCCTCTTTGGGTTTGAAGAACAAAAGATCTTACGATTTCTCATGCAATTTTTCATTATCCTCTTCAGTCTTCACTGCACGTACGCGAGTTCAATGTGTCTCCCACCAGACAAATAGACTAATTGGTGCTAGGCAGTTTCCTTTTACCGGTTTATTAGGCAGAGAGGTTCAGCCGTGCACATGTTTCCGAGAAATACGTATATTCCTCTGGAACAACCGGGAAGTTCTAAGAGAGACCTTGCTTTCAAAAGGGCTTTCAGAGATTTGCCTATTGTAACCCTACATATGTCCATTAGATATTGGACAGATGAGAAGAGGGGGGAAATTGATAACGGAGTTTCAAGCTCGGAGTTTAGTTGACATTTTCAAAAGCTTAGGTGTTGATGTGATAAACAGGCCAAAGGTCAAGGTTTTTTTTTGAAATTTTTCCTAGTTAAAATCATATGCTGGATAAGCTTGAATATGAGAGCTTAATCACTATTTTGTTGCTAAAAATTCGAGGAGATGATGTTTAAGTAATGCCTTTCAAATTTACGGAACAGTGATCCAATTTTTTTCACATTTATTTTATTGAATACTTGTATCTGTTTAAGTTTTTATCTACAAAGGGTCCATATAAGAATATATATGGCACCAGATCTTCAATAATTCAAAGCCGGCCCTACTTGAAGACTGTATCAAATCACTTGACATCTACAAGCACAATTCTCAGCTCACTTTATGCAATCTAAATCAGTTTTTCCAATATAAGAAACTTGGGAAAATTTTCCATTGAGCATGTTTATTTTCATTTCTCTGGAGGTTGTCACTCCTCCTTAAAATCATTTACATAATGATCTCAATCCTTTTAGGTTTAGAAAATGATCTCAAAATTGCATCTCCTGTTTCATTTACCCGCAATTTCTTCCGACCCAGAAAAAAAGTTTCGAAGATTGAAGAAGTTAATATACCAAAAGTAATTGTCAATGTATTGCTAGCCCAATTTACCATGCCACGTAATCGGATCGTTGGTTCTTTATTTTTTTCCCGATATCTTGAGTGTTTGAGCTACTCTTTCTTTATAGATCTTGGTATTATGTTTCACACCCTTTTTTCCAATTCCTAGCTGTAACATAGGAAAATGTTTTGGATACAACGGTTATTTGTAACGCCCTCTTACATGATCTAGGTTTCTTTAATGTGAGGGTCCCACCTTTTGTGAGAGAAGGGTTACAAATAACTGTGGCATTGAAAATTTCTTGCAAAGTAGGCTTGTTATTAAGAAGCTCCATTATACATGTACAGCTCGAAAAGATATACCCTCCAGTATATATGGTTTTTTTTTTTTAATTTTTTAATATGATGATCTCTCTCTCACTCTCTTGCACTTTTTCACCTCTTCACAGCTTTGAATAATACTAGAGGTAACTAAATAATCATCATTTTTTTGGACACCACGTATGTTTTCATCCCGCTCACTATTCGGAGTTATGTTTTCATCCTCTTGTTGTCTGGTTTACCATTTATATCCTTGGGAGAAAATCATAAGTATTGTTGGACCGATTTTAACCATGATTGCTGGGAAAATATACTGAGACTGCTGGATCAATTTTAACCATGATTGTTGGTTTGATTTTAACCATGATTGCCGGGGATATTGATTGCTGGATTGTTTTTAACCATGATTGATGGATCTTTCTTACCATGATTGCTGGTTCAATTTTAACCATGATTGCTGGTTTGATTTTGACCAGGATTGCCGGGGGATATTGATTGCTGGATTGCTTTTTTACCATGATTGCTGGATCAATTTTAACCCTGATCGCTGGGGTACATTTTTCTTTATGTTTTCATCCAAAATTCTTTATATTTCATCCTAAAATTCTTTGCTTATAGGGTAAAGATTTTTATGGACGAAAACTTAAAGAATTTTGGATGAAAATTTTAAAAATCATTACCCCATAGGCAAATATGTTTTCATCCAAACTCTTTCTGTTTTCATTCCAAAATTCTTTGCCTATAGGGTAAAGATTTTTTGCTATGAAAACATAAATGATTTTTGCCATAGTTCTTTATGTTTTCATCCAGCAATCATGGTTAAATTTTTTAAGGAAGCCACTGTGCATGCCAAATTCATAAAGGGAAGTGAAATAGAGGTTTTATCATGATCCTTAAGTATACCCTGGTGTTTTGGTTCTTTTTACTTCTTTGTAATGGAAATAATTGTGTGCGAGCGTGCCAGAGAGAGTTTCAATCTCCTCTCTCAGATTAACTTTGGAAAAAAACCAAATCTAATCAGGCGATTGTGTTTTATTGGTTCAATTACCTCAATTAAGAGGATTTTTTCAACAAGTGAAGAAATGTAAACCAACAAACTTAGGAAATCGAAGAACGAAAAGAAACAAGATACTTCGATTAATAAATCAAAAGTAAACTTACTTCGAAATTATCTCCAACTTCAAATACAAGAACTTCGAACGAGTGATTGTTACAAGAACAACCGAGATTAATCCTAACTACTTCCTAATCTACTTCCTAAACTACTTCGAACTGAGTTCGAAATCCTAAACTACTTTGCCAATGAACAAACCAAGCATCAGTTTTTTTTGATAGCTGTTTGTTGAAGATTTGTCCGGGCTTTTCACTCTTCAATTTCTCTTATTTATAGATGCTGCTTGCAATTTGAACTTCCCGCTCAATGAATTTGAATAATAGCTTGCTTCGAACTCTAACTTCCATTCTTCGAGTTGGCAGTTGTTTTCTCCTCTACGTCTGAATTTGAATCCTTCTAAGTCTTCTTCCAGAAGTTTTGATTTTAAATCTGTACAGTTGTTTAAACAAACTCAAATGATTAAACGTTAAAGTGAATAACTGTCTTTCGATAAACATTCCACGTGTTATAACTGTCAATTTGCCTTGTTTTCCAAATCCACACGTGGAGTTTATATGTTTAGCAGTAAATATCATGGCTTCGAAACCACCTTTTTACGTCGGCAATGGCTTGCAACTGCCAATAACTGCTTTTCATCTTTGAACACGATACGACATCGTATTTAATCATTTATATTCCTTTAATCTAGTGTATCTTTACCAACATGTAATTGCCAACGTTTGGCATTTTCAATTACGTGTCAATTAATTATTGGATTTGTTAATTTTATACGTAAACACCTGGCGATCATGGTTAAAATCGAACCAGCAACATGCATGGTTAAAAACGATCTAGCAGTCAATGTACCCCAGCTATCATAGTTAAAATCAACCCAGCAATCATGGATAAAATCGATCCAGCGGTCTTAGTATATTTTCCAGCAATCATGCTTAAAATCGGTACGACAGTACTTATGATTTTCTCCTAAGGGTATAAATGGTAAACTAGATGATAAGAGGATGAAAAGATAACTTCGAATAGTGATCAGCGGGGGAAAACACAAGTACAAAGACTCCCAAGGATCATTATTTAAGTGTCCCTTGATATTATTGTTTTAGCATCCTTTTATATATCTCGAAATACATCATCTTACATTTTCTTAGGTTCATCTCAAAAGACTATAAACATACACGATACAATAGTGTGACTACATGACAACCATATATAGATGGGGATATTTGATCACAAAGTTAGAGATTCTTTTCAAAATCTGCCCATAAATTGGAATTTTCAATAATTGATACATGACCAGCCTCGAGGATAGTCATCTTGGTCCCTTCTTTTATCTCTTGTACAAAAAATGAGAAGAGAGAATCAAATTTCATTGCATTTTTTTTTTCTCTGGATCAGGTTTTTCTTTTTGTGAATTCAATCATCAGCTATATTTAAATTTCCGTTCTAACTTTCCCAATTGTGAATGTCTTTCCAGATCCAACAAGATGCACAAATACACTAGGTGGTCTCAAATAATGTAGATCCTCGACCCTGGATTTGCGGCAGGTTGCTTCAATTCTTTTTCTCCCTTCTTCAGATTGTTATGTAAGACATATAATCATTGTATCATATACTTGCTTGATGTAAGCACACACTTCGATATTTTACTCCAAACCGTAGATCCTCACCTCATAATATTACCTTGCTAAAAGTACATCCAATGAAGAAAGTTGCAGAATGACACAAACTAAAAAAAGAACCAAAATAAATAAAACCACGAGAAGTAAAATGAAAATTAAAGCATAGGATAATGTCTACACGCAACATCCAAACAATATGTAGCAGCAACTTATCTTCAGGACCAATTAGACTTCAGGAACCTAGGACAATGGAAACAAATAGTAAGATAAAAAAATATATTGCATGTGACATGTTGAAAAATACCCTTAAGAGGGCACACCATCGAATAAATGAGAACGATGTAAGAAGCTATAGCAACCTGAAAATCATATTTGTGGGCAACTTATTGAGTCTATATATTGACTAATTAAATGGTTAACTTTAACGCATTCCCTACGTTTGTCATAGTAAAATGACAACTGTCTCAAATACACATTTTCTCCTTTTTGGAAGCTGGTGCTAACATAAATAACTTCCCATCTTCAAAATAACACAGTTTGCAAAGAAATTTGCATTTGATAATGAAACTACTGTGCTTGAATGACTAGGATCATAGTTGACTTTGTAAATCCAAATTGATAAAGTTGGAGACTATTACATATTTTGTGTTTGGCCAAACTATTGTGCCCATTAGGTTCTTCTAATTACAAAGAGAGACTAAGTAAAGCTAAATAGCAAAAACGAATTTTGTGTTTTCAGCCACCATAGAGTAAACAAAAGTTTTTTGGATTAGAGCATGAATGCAATGGTTTCACTACTAAATGCATGTTCTGTGTAGTCAAGGGATCATACTTACTCATGATCACACTGTATCTCTAGCTCTGCGTCGATGAGCGCCAACTTCAAGCAGACTATTTTTTATCCCATGCAATTGGGATACAACAACTTTAATGTCCATGCGATCTGTTGGCAGTTCATGAGAACAAGCAATTCCTATTTTAAGTATTGAAACCAAACACTCATGAATTTTGTGACTGCTAGGAAAGTTTTGGGTGCTAGTGTTGTTGAGACTCGAACTAGCCACTCCCATGTCCTGTTGTTGAAACAACACTGGATCAACAATGTTTGCAACTTGATCGGGAAGAGCCACCTTAGCAAATGTGTGGAGATTTAGACCATCACTAAACATGCTATCCGTGGGTCTCTTTCCCGTAAACATCTCCAATAAGAGGATACCATAACTATAAACATCACCAAAGGTTGATACCTCATTTCCCATGCCATACTCTGCAATTACCATGCATAAAGTTATAGAGATGATAGGTTAGAAGCATATCAATGCAGAGTAGCATACGTTCTACGAACAATCTTTGCTAAAAAACAAGTTTGGGATCCCTCACTAGAAGTGGGGTGTAAGCATCACATACGGGATCACTTATGGTCTTACCATGCGGACCTAGCGTTTTTTGACCAAATTTCAACGATTGAAACCACTCAATAATTTTAAAATGTGTTTTTACGGGCCTAAGTGGGGAATCAAAAAACAAGTACAGTTTTTACCGAAAATAGCTCGAATCAAGCTCTCTCGAGTATTATTATTATTTTTCTTTTTTTGAGTTCGTCGTGTAGGCCATTAAAAATACGTTTTAAAAATATTGAGTTGTTTGGATCGTCAAAATTTATTAGCCCAGAGAGTCGAAAATAGGGCTAGGTCCGCATATAACTTATATAAGGTATCCCTTATGTGAAGGGGCTATATATATATGGGGCCGGTTCCCCTCACACTTAAAAAAATACTCAATTTTATTCCAGGGGCTACTGTGATGTTCCGAACTGTTGATCTTGTTTAAATGAGTAAAATAGGAGGTTTGGAAAAATTCAGCTCAATCGAATATCGAAATTTGAGCCAAATAGATGACTATTCAAAATCTTCTTAACAAGTCAAATCAACGAAACCCAAGTTAAAATATTATAGGTTACTCAAACCATCCCTGGTGTTAGATTGCTTTATTCAATGGATTCTTGAAGAGATGAATATAAGGGACAATCTCCCTTTAAGAAAAAAATTGAAGTAGAAATGGCTTCTTGCTGTGGGCAACTCAATTCTTTAGATCGTTTAGGGTATTGGTGTTATACTGCCGACCTTTTAACGGTAACTAACTACCTAAAAAAAACAAACAGATGTCACACACTATAACTTATGAGTTGCAAAAAAGAGAAAAACGAACAAATTCGAGAACGATGGCTTTTAGTGTTTCTATATAAAGAGCCTTGACAACATAAAGAATGCCTGATCAAAAAAAGAAAAAGAAAAAAGAATGCCTTGACAACATAATGAAGACAAAAAACTCCATTTAGTTTACGTAATTAAGAAACTAGAAACTACATGCCTAATATTGCTCCTGAATACTTATGAAAGCCATGTGATCTCCTAAGGGGTAAAACAAAAGAGTTGTCAGCTTTATTACTATAATTGAAGTTGCAAACTCATTGAAGAAGATATCAATAAATAATAAATCTAGATGTTGGTAGTAGTATGGTCAGAAGGAAACACAAAATAGCAAAAGGGTATATTTACCTGGAGCAGCATAACCTACAGTCCCTCTTATGCCGATGGAACTTGATTGATTTGCAGAAGATTCACATGTTGCTTCTAGAAGAAATTTGGTTAGCCCAAAATCACCCAAGCGTGCACTCATTTCATTGTCTAGAAGAATGTTGCTAGGTTTCAAATCACAGTGAACTATTGCTTCTGAGCAATGATGGTGAAGATAATCAAGTGCAGAAGCAATGTCAATAGCAATATTTAACCTTTGTAGAAGGTTTAAAGTCCTTGACTCCTCATGCGCCTCGTTCTCATTTGGATGCAACCACCCGTGTAGGCTCCCATTGACCATGAACTCGTAAACAAGAGCTTTGAAATTGTTACCATGGTCGTCAATGTTTGACGCTCCTCAAAGCCTTCACTGCAACAATTGTTTCACCCTGATCAAGAAGTCCTTTGTACACCGAAGCAAACCTACCCACACCGACCAAGTTGGCAGGAGAGAACCCGTCGGTCGCTTTAAGTAGAGTTTGATAGGACAACTTCGGAAATGATTCACCAAAACATCTAAAAGTGGGCACTTCTGTTCTCTTTCTAAACCACCAACGATGTAGTAAATACAAGCCCAAAATTAGTCCTAAGACTCCCAAAGATGTGGCAATTATTAAATGCTTAGTGGTCGTAAATCTTTTCTTACGAAATCCCATAAGGTGGCAACTGCTCAACTGTAAAGCAGCTATACCCCCACAAAGCTTGTTGTTTCCCTCAACAAAAATAGCTGTTGCATTCTTAAATATGCCTTTTTCTGGTACTGCGCCCTCAAAGTTATTGAACGATATATTTAGTAACTGTAAGAAGACAAAGCCCTCTAAATAGTTTGGTATTTCCCCTGAAAAGTTATTGCAAGAAATATCTAACTCCACTATACCTCTCAGAGGACTCAGAGATGGAGGAAGGCTTCCCGAGAAATTATTGCCTTCCATATGTATTGATGTCAATTTTACGCAACTACCAAGAGTGTTTGGAATTTTACCGGACATCATGTTCTCAGAAACATCTAGTGTTTCTAGATTTATTGAACGTCCGATTTCCAGTGGTAAGGACCCAATCAATTGGTTTTGAGATAGGTTCAAAGACACCAATGATGATAGACTCATAACTTCTGGGGGAATGGTGCCACTAAGATTGTTTCCACTTAAATCTAACCGTAGAAGTGGGCACTTTTGTAAACTTGAAGGAATGCTGCCGTCAAAATTATTTCCGTCTAAAACAATCTTAACTAATGAAGTGAAATTTTGCAAAGTCGATGGGAGTTTCCCAAAGAAGTTATTATTCGATAGATACAATGCATACAACTTTTGAAGGTTCCAAATATTAGCAGGAATTTCACCTTTCAAATGATTGTTTGAGAGACTGAAAACCTCGAGATTGATCAGATTCCTCAGACAAGTTGGGATGTTCCCACCTATCTCGTTTAAGTTTACATATAAGCGGGTGACAGTGGTGGAGAAATTGCAGATTGATTCAGGCAACACCCCTCCGAATTGGTTTGCATTCAGTTCCACAAAGAGCAAATTCGTGGCATTGATCATTGAGTCGAGAAAGCTCAAGTCATCTTTTTGCCATGTCCCAAGATGATTTTGAGAACAGATCAACCACACAAGACCATTCAACTTTTCCAAAGGAGGAACTTTTCCAGTGAATTTGTTATTCGACAACTGAAGGAAACTTAGCTTGGTGGAGTTAGATATTGAGATTGGAATGGATCCAGTAAACAAGTTCTGAGAAACTCCAAGAAAAACGAGATTCGAAAGAGTATTTCCTAGGTTCGAGGGAAGGATTCCTTGAATTTTGTTCTCGACCACATCAATAACCGTGATGGAAGAGAGATTAAAAATTGGCAGTGGAATAGTACCGATCAACTGGTTGTCCCCACCGCAAAAATTTTCAAGTTTCTCAATTGACCCAGAGAATTTGGTATACTCCCACTAAGACTATTATAGGTTGCATAAAGTGTCTCAAGAGATGATAGATTCCCGAAAGTAGAAGGCACTCCTCCTATTAAATTGTTTTTTTCCAAATGACAGTACAATGAGCTTAGTAAGAGAACCAAGCTCTGTAGGAATTTTCCCTAAGAACCTGTTGCCAAAAAACACAAGGGTATTGAGCTTAGAGCAACTTGAAATATTGGATGGAATTTCACCCGTAATGGAATTATTATACACCGAGAAGTATTTTAGCCTTCTCAAGCGGCCGAGTTCGGGGGAGAGTTCACCGCTCAAGCTGTTGTTATCCAACTGTAGATCCTGGAGAAAGCTCAAATTCGCAACGTGAGACGAAATAGAACCGGTTAGCTTCTGATGTAGTAAAAGCAACCCGGTGGCCCTTTGGTGCCGATGGCCACATGTTACGCCAAACCATCAACAGAAGTGGATGGATTCATTCCACGAGTTTAGAGCTCCAAAAGGATCGCCAGTTATAGCAGACTTGAACGCAAGCAAGGCTAAATGGTCAGTTTCGTTCCCGCCTTGCACTGGGTCGGCTAAAACATGAGGAAAGCCGTAACCCAAGCACAGTAATAGGAAACCAGCATGCATGAAAAGGAAGTGTGGAGATGCCATTGCAAGACCCATCTAGTGTACTGGAAGTTAAAAACACTGTATGTTAGTTAGTCCCCGAGGACGTATTTAGATGTTTGTGTAAGTGTGTCTGTTCAAAATGTGAGGTTACAAAGGTCCATTATTGTACTATTTATGAATTCTGCATTCTAGGGAACATAGCTGATTTTTGTTTTTTTTAATTTCATTCTGGATACATATTTCCAAGAACATGCATTTTCAATGGAATGGAGATCTCCATTAATTTTATGGGTTGAATGGAGAGGATGCGGTCCTAAATAATATAAGTTTCAAAATAAAATTGCGAAAGCAATAGCGTATGTACCTATCAACACATTTCAATACGTGCTCCACGGTTCAACTTTTAAAATTTTTTGCTCCACAGGGTATCCCTATAACTTCAATTCCCTTATCTTTAACCTCATCCAAACAATCCTAAAGGGAGGAGAAGACTTCCAAGTCTTTGGTATTTGGTCACTGGCTGAATCCTAAATTGAGGAGGCGAAGACTTCCAAGTCTGATTGCGTTGCTATTAAGTGGGGGTGATAGTGAATTCCCGAAAATTATGTAATTTTTCTCAAAATTCATGAAAATTAATGTTTATATATATATATATATTTTTATAGCTTTTTAGAGTTCGGATTGGAGAAATTGATATAGCCTTTCATATGTTGTAATTTTTTTTTTACGTTCATCCACCCAACCTTAACCCTTGCATCGCTCCTGAGAGTACTCTATAAATTGCCAGATATAGTTGTTTTAGTCAAGCTCATACGAAATGAGCCGGGGGATGGACATTTTCCAGTGGAGTTCCAATCAGAGGCAACCTGGCCACCGAAGTTGACTCCACCGTTTATCAATTATATCGATTGAGCCTACCACCCTACATATGGTCCATAAATTTACTTTTGAATAACTGGCTATGTTCATGACCCAAAAAAAAAAAGAAGAAGAAGAAGAATTGGCTATGTTATCATGTAGCCTTATCTCTGTTTTCATTAACACCAATAAGATGAAATCTAGGAGGCTTACTTCTGTAATAAAGCTTAAAGGGAGTATTTTTTTAGGCTGATGCTAAATGATAATTGACTGTGGTCAATTTGGGATAACGAAACGTAGATAACTTACCCCCTTTCTTAAGCTCGCGGTAACATCCCCTTGCTGCTAGTGGAGGAGCGTATGTGGTCCTCAAATTCTTTAAATTCCTGGTAGATTGCACAAAGTATATTTTTGCATTTCAAATTTTCAAAATTGTATATTGTATCAAAAGAATTCTTTAATTTAAGCCCGTGAATTTCACTGGATTTGACCTTGTAAATTTCACTGGGTTCGAGCTCATGAATTCCACGGGGTTTTTGTGCACATATGGACAATGCGACTTGCGAGAAAATCCATCAACAGAGTCTATCTCTCTCTCTATTTTTCACAAAATCCGAAACCCAATTGGAATTTTTTGTTTTGATCCGATTGGACTTTGTTACGGTGTTTGCTCCATTGGAGACCCATTTTGCTCTGTTTTTGTTTGGGGAGTGATTTGATTTTAACAAACGTAAAAAGCCCTAATGTTTCGTTGAAGTGATAACTTCTCCCATTTTTAATTGGAGAAGAAACCCAAATGGAAAAGAAAGGAAGAAACCCAGCTCACTTTTGTCTTCCGCTCATCCATAGGCCAAAATGAGCAGCAATGAACCTGCTGCCCGCGTGCATATTTTTTAGGTCGCAGATAGCCTTTATAGACTTTATGGGCAAAATCCAAATAAATTTTCGCATTGGACAAAAGGTGGTAAAATTGAAAATCGATACCAAATTTCTCTTTCAAGGGTGATTCATATTCAAGGGTGGTACATAAAACTCATATCAATGCACATAAAGAAATAAAGGGAGCAACACATCGATATAGTTGAGAAGCATACCTTTTTTGGGGTACTTGTATGGAATCTGAACCGAGCAGGTTTTTTCTGGAACAGGAACGGAATGTAATCCTACATAGTTAACGAAAAAGTTGAGTGCTTTTTCGAAGAGAAAGAGCCAAATAGAAATATAGTTCAAAAGCATACCTTTTTTGGATACTCGTATGGAGACTCAATTGAGTGGTTTAGAGGTTTTTCTTCCGGAACAAGAACGTAATTAATCCTACATAATTAACCAATAAGTGGAGCTAAGTAAGAGGAAAATCACAGATAGCCTAACAACACACTTAATCAAGCATCCAAAGTACTTTCAGTTGAGAGAAAGAGAGGGAGAAGTATTTTCTAGCGGGGAGAGAGAGAGAGAGAGAGAGAGAGAGAGAGAGAATCTGGAAAGCCTTTTTTTTTTTACATTACCCCTGAGTTGGTGTAGTTGTGAACCAGCGGTTGTAATTTGGTGATAAATGAGGAAGAATAGAGCTTAATTGGACGGAATATATAGAGGTTTCAAGTCATGCCATGGTCGAGGTTGGTGGTACACGTGTTTTTGTTTGAGAGGTTGTACGTGAGAGAGTGGCTGGGAAAAAAGGAATAAATATGCAATCTCATTTTACGTACCTAAATGCAGTTATATAATTCTTAAAATATAAATTTTAAAATAAAAAATGCAAGAGCGATAGCATTTGTTACCTATCAACACATTTCTATACCCGTTCCACAATACAACTTTTAAAATTTTGTCGCACGCAAGCCCTATAGCCTCAGTTCTCTCATCTTTAAACTTACCAGAAAAAACTACCCTGAAAAGTATTCCGAAAGTGAAAATAGTGGTTCAGATTTACTTAGATATTTATCTAAACCATTGATTTCACTTTCTAGGTTTTTTCTCGGAGTACTTAGCATTTTCCTTACGTAGTTACAAATAATCTTAGCCTACAATTTGAATCATTACGATTGCCATGTAGTAAGTTGAATCCATGTTTATTGGCAGCCCGACAAATCAGGAAGCGACATGCACGAGCCAACGTCAAGTCTGTACCCCTCCGTGCACGATAAGTTGATCTTGAAAAATGATCAGAAATTTGTTCACAAAGTGACAAGAAATTTGTTCACAAAGTGACAGGGACAAATGTGTTCACTCTTGTTTTATCACCCACCTAACAAAGTTGAGTCATCGTGTCACACTTGGTTTTTTGAACGATCCAACACTCATTTAACCAAAAGTTTTTGAAAAATATTATTATTCGTGTCACACCTGATTTTTTAAACGATCCAATTAGCACTCATCTAAACAAAAGCTTTTGGAAAATAATGTTATTTTTAACAATTCTTCATGGTTTAGTACTCGGGGCGTAGCTCTGTTTGGTATTTCTAGTCAAACTATGACGACTAATAAGGACTTTGTAGCCCTGTTTGGTTGTAAAAAAAGCGCAACCCCTCAAGACCCTTCAGCTTTCCTAGAGGAGGAACTTTTCCAGAGAATTTGTTGATTTGAAACTGAAGGTTACTTAGCTTGGTGGCGGTAGATATTGAGATTGGAACGGATCCAGTAAATAAGTTGCTAAAAACTCCAAGAAAACCGAGATTCGAAAGTGTATTTCCTAGGTACGAGGGAAGACTCCCTTGAATTTGATTTTGGCACACATCAATAACAGAGATGGAAGAGAGATTAAATATTGGCAGCGGGATAGTACCGATCAGCTAGTTGGCCGCCACCCCCAAAAATTCCAAGTTTCTCAATCGACCCAGAGAATACGGTGTACTCCAGCTAATAATATTGTCGCTTGCAAAAAGTATCTCAAGAGATGATGGATTTCCGAAAGTAGAAGGCACTCGTTCTGTTAGATAGTTTCTTCCAAATGCCAGTACAATGAGATTAGTACTTAGGGAACCCAGCTCTGCAGGAATTTCCCTACCAACCTATTGAAAGAAAATTCAAGAACAATGAGCTTAGAGCAACCAGACATATTAGCTGGAATTTCACCAGTAATAGAATTACTATACACTAGAGGTGGCAAATAGGTGGGTTGGGTTGGGTTGGGTTTGTGTGGGTTGGTATGGGTTATGGTGGGTTGAAAGTGAATGAGTTCGATATGGGTGGGTTGAATGGGTCAAGCCAAACCCAACCCAACCCAAATTTAAAAAAAAAAAAAAAAAAAAGAGTATGCGCTGTTGTAATGAGACGGCACAACCAGAACTACGGAGAAATTATACATACATGGACAGATTTCTCACAGATATACTGTGTTCAATTAGTAAAAGTTTATTGAGCTGTAGCTAAACCGTGTTTTTCCCTCGTCAACGGGTGTATCTTTCAATATAAATTATGAATTAACTGCCAATGTTATGTGAATCATGCTCTCCAAAATCATGCATCAATCCCAGGGCCTGGATACGAACGGCAAAGGCAAGGACTCCACTCACTTTTGTAAAAGTCTTAATTACTACATTTTTGAAGGTATAAATTTTAGATCGAAATTTGACCCCATAAAAATTACTATTAAAATTACAATATTTGGTTAATTTTATCATACCTGTAGTCCCTGGGTTCCCAGATTCACAGATCTTCTACTTGAACGAAGTTTTTTTTATGTTGGCGCCATGGATTACGACAAATGACCACCGTCTTCCGGCTTCAAAGTTCAATCGAGAGACGAATCTCCACCTTCTTCACAGATCTTCGCTCTCCCTCTCTCTCTCTCTCTCCTAATCGTCAAAGGCCTCTTTTTGTTCCGTCGGTTTTGCTGAGAAAAAGAGAGTTGGAAAATAACTTTTTAATTTTGGGTCCAACCCATTTTGAACCCACATAAACCCATGTATATATGGGTTAATATGGGTTCACCCATTTATAACCCATATTTTAATATGGGTGGGGTGGGTTGGGTTGGGTTGGGTTTTGAGTGGGTGGATTTGGGTGGGTTCAAAATTGCCACCTCTACTATACACTATGAATATTTTTAGTCTTCTCAAGCGGTCGAGTTCTTGGGGGAGTTCACTGCTCAAGCTGTTGTTAACCAACCTTAGTCCCTGGAGAAAGCTCAAATTTGCAACGTGAGACGAGATAGAACCAGTTAGCTTTTGATCAAATAACCGCAACCTAGTGACCCTTTGGTGCCGACAGCCGCATGTTACACCATACCATTTACAGAAGTGGATGGATTCATTCCACGCTTATTTACCCAAAAAAAAAAAAAAGGGATCACCAATTATAACAGACTTGAACTCAAGCAAGGCTAGACGGTCAGTCTCATTCCCGCCTTGAACTGGGCCGGCTAAAACATGAGGTAAGCCGTAACCCAAGCACAGTAATAGGAAAACAGCATGCATGAAAAGGAAGATTGGAGATGCCATTCCAAGTCTTTGGTCTTTGGTCATTGGCTGGATCGATCCTCAATTGAGGAGACGAAGACTTCCAAGTCTGATTGCGTTGCTAGCAGGGCAACCGTGATGGCCTCCCAAATTTTCTCTCATTTTAGGCCTCCAAATATTATACGCTTTTTTTTATTATGGCAAAATCAGTAGTAATATTTTCATATATTAAAACTTAGGGCCCAATTTAAATGCAAGCCCAGAGCGAAAGTGTGGAATCCGAAACGTTGATTAAACTATGTGGTAGTGCCACCTAGATACTATTAACATGAGTTATAACTTTTCCAATGGAGCGGGTCGTTGAAACTAGCTAGTATCAGAGTCTACACCAACTAGATGAGTGGGATAGGTCCCATGAGGAGACCATGCTTGGGTGGCGACAAGGGATGAGCCTGAGATGATTGAGCAGGTCCCGCATGAGATGAGTTTTAGGAGTTTTACGTGCTACGCGGGTACTCGTCTCACATCGCTTGGTGGGTGGAAGGTGGACCATGGGTCGCAACGAGAACGTTGCGATATTAAGTGGGGGAGATAGTGAAGTCCCAGAAATGATTAATTTTTTTGCAAAATTCATGCAAATTAATGTTTCCTATAGCCTTTTTAAAGTTCGTATTGGCGAAATTGATATAGCCTTTCCGTTCATTCACCCAACCTTAACCCTTGCAAATAATATTGTCACTTGCAAAAAGTATCTCAAGAGATGATAGATTCCCGAAAATAGAAGGCACTCCTTCCCGAGAGTCTTAATTGAGTGGTAAGTCTTTTTTTTTTTTTTTTGACATTACCTGAGTTGCTGTAGTTGTAATTTGGTGATAAATGAGGAAGAAGAGAGCTTAATTGGATGGAATATATAGAGGTTTCGTCATGCCATGGTCGAGGTTGGTAGTACACGTTTTTGTTTGAGAGGTTGTACGTGAGAGAGTGGCTGGGAAAAAAAGGAATAAATATGCAATCTCATTTTACGTACCTAAATGCAGATATATAATTCTTAAACTATAAATTTTAAAATAAAAATGCAAGAGCGATAGCGTTTGTTACCTATCAACACATTTCTATACCCGTTCCACAATACAACTTTTAAAATTTTGTTGCACGCAAGCCCTATAGCCTCAGTTCTCTCATCTTTAAACTAACCAGAAAAAAATTACGCAGAAAAATATTCTGAAAGTGAAATTAGTGGTTCAGATATATTCACTTGAATATTTATCTGAACCATTGATTTCACTTTCTAGGTTTTTTCTCGTAGCACTTAGCATTTTCCTTATGTAGTTACAATTTGAATCCTTACGATTGCCATGTAGTAAGTTGAATCCATGTTTCTTGGCAGCGCATGCCCGTTGATATCGGTCAATTTTGGCGACTTCTGCAAATTGTTCTCTCCAGTCATCCTCCTTGTAAGCCAGACAACTGCTTAATTTCCACAAAATTGGAAGCATATGTAGAAATTTGATCAGAAATTTTGGACAAAGTGATCGGGACCCACAAGCCCAACGTGAAAGTCTACCCCTCCGCGCACTGCAAGTTGATCTTGAAAACCGATTAGAAATTTTGGAAGCCTTAACGTGTGGCGGAAATATTTCATTGTACGGATTCAATTTGTCTCAAGTTCGAGATCTACATATGTGATAAATCATGTTCCTACAATTAAAATGGAAAATATTACCTTTATGCGGTTACAATGAACGTGAACAATGTTACCGATCGGAGGTGGTGGAGATTGAGGCACAACCAGGTCACTTTTTTTAAACGATTCGTGGGGCGCGTCTACAGATGAACTCCGTTGTAATAGTCGAAAACATATGCATGCCGTCCCAAGGATACAACAAGCCCAACCACCATTGACAATGTATAGATCCTATGTTCGAATCTGAGCACCTACCTAATAATTAAATATTTGGACCTGTTCAGCCGCTTATGAGAAAAGCCAGACTACACATGAGGGAGCATGTTGAAGATATAAACAATAAAGTCAACCATCCCTCTAATAGTTTCAACTTTTAGATTTTGATGGTTAACAATCTAAATAAGTGAATTGAAAGTTGGGTTATTTACCCAGAGACCCGTTATACCATATCTCTTTTTCACGAATATGACTCCGATGACAAATTTACACTGGCAACCGCTGGGAAAAAAAAACATAACACTTGCAAGCCACATGCCAAATACTGGGAAAAAAATCAATGCAACGGGTATTTGTAACGCCCTCCCACAAGATGTGGGTCTCATATATATGTAGGTCCGACTACATGTGAGAGACGTTACAAATATCCACAGCATTGAAAATTTTCTCCAACTTGTACTACTACTACTACCATGTTTCCTTTTTACAACTTGTGCAATTGCACCAAATTACTAGTCATGTCTCTACCCCAACAGATGTCTCAGTGCATTTGAAATTTCCTTGATTCAAAATATTAAGTGAAAACAGATTATACGAAATTGGGCTTAATGACATTTTTGGTCCCCAAAGTATGACTCCAGTGCCGATTTGGTCCCCAATATATCAATTTGATTTTTCTGGTCCCCAACGTTCCAATTTTGCGTTCAATTGGTCCCTCCCCTTAACGTCGTTCGCTCTCTCCGTTAAAACTGGCGGCACCATGGGTATTTCAACCCCCACTCCTCCTCAATCAAACCCAGCCATTTTCCCCAAAAATCAAACACCAAAACTCTAGCACTCCACAGCCATTTTCTCCCCACATCTTTGGGAAAATGTGTATAATTTGAAACATTGTTTTGGACAAGCAACTTCCAACCACATCTTTGGGAAAATGTGTTTACATTTTTGAACCATATACATTTCAAGGCCAATTTCAAATACAATCTGTTGCATACATTAGTGTCAGGGTAGGATTGCTTTCAACTTAATTTAGTAGTTTCTGAGTGATAGTTAGAGATGGCTGACTCATTTGGGAACGGGAATGTAGGAATCCTGCTGACCGGTTAGAGTTCAAAGTCAATAAGGCATTTTTACGAACATCTTATGAGCAAGACCACTATTAAAGGGATAGAACAAGGTAACAATAGAAGGAACCAGTACAGTTTATAGTAGAATAGATGACAATTCTAGGAATGAAGTGTGTAATGATTCTCCATTGCTCGTGGTCAGATATTTGCATGATATTGTACACTACTTGCCCACAACAAATGAGGATGGAAAAGATTGAACTTACTGCACAATTCTTTTGGCAGCAGGAAAATTGGCAGTACGAAGAGGTTACTTGTATCAATAAGAACCAACCGGATGGTTGGGGTATTCAGCAGACTTCGGCACGATTAGGGTCTTAGTAACAGTTGAACAATGATTTGCAGTTGAACAATGATTTGAAGGTTGGAGTTGAAGATGGAATGGAGTCAGAGGGAGTCGGAGGGACTTTCCGGATACACCGATACTGCAACTGATAATGCTATTTGAAAAGAGACTTGAGAGTATTTTGGGAGCCGGTTAATTGGAGGGAATAACGTTTAGTTGGTAAAGACAGCCTTCCCTACATCACCCTTATTCCATTTTGATTGGTTTTTGAAGTCTCGAACATCTCAAGAACTTGCAAGGAGATGTGATACCCCTCATTAGGTTGGTGGAGAGGGAAAACCAAGAATTTGATAAACCGATTCTTCTCTAACAAAGCACACACGAAAAAGAAAAAAATACTCTTTCCCTAGCATCCATCAGGTTTAAGCTTGGTATCATTTCTAGCTGAGGGGGTCTAAATTTTTTGCTTCCGTTTTTCGACTCCGTAGTCGAATTAGGGAAGTCAAAATAAGCTGATCGATTTTGAAAAAGTTCATTAAGGACGAGAATTAACCAATTTGTCAGTTTATTTTCGTCGCTTCTCAGTTTTTTTTTCAAGTTTTGGTCATTATTTCTTAACCTTTTTTATTCTTCTTATTCCAAAAAATCAAGAATTTCCAATATGTTGACCACAAGCTAAAAGTTCACTAAAGACGGAAATAATCTCTTTAAAAAAAAAAAAGAGTTTTAAGACATTTCAAATATGTATATTTCTATCTTACTTTTCTTTTCCCTTGATGAACTTCTGTGAGAACGTTATTTGGTGTATCTCCAAAGTGCAACACCATCAACGCGTGCCTTGGCCACACAGATGGTTGAGGGCAGTGTTGGCCCAGATAGCAACACAAGAGGGGGGTGAATTGTGTTCTCAAAAAAAAATGCAGAATTAAAAAATTAAATGCAACACCCAATAAAATTAAATAGATTCAAGCACAAAAACAATAATTATATGATAGAAAATAAGGAGAAAGGGGAGAGAAAAATCAAACGCAGAGATTTATAGTGGTTCGATCCGCAACTTCACGGCCTAGTCCACTCCCCAAGTGTCCAACTCGGGATTTACTGCACTATCTCCAATAGTAACACTTTCTAGCTTCACGGGTGCTAGAGAAACCTTTACAACGAGCAATCTATCCCTAATTGTTCCAACTAGTTTTGGCTCCGGTGCTAGTCACACCTAATTACCAACTAGTTTTGACTCCAGTGCTAGTCACACCTACCCGAGTAATTTTTTTCTCACACAAAAATCACTCACAAAAGATAAATTCTCACAAGGGTGTACAATCCCTTTTTACATTGATAGCTCAAATACAACACTCAAACTAGTGTAGAATATGCAAGATGAAGCTTCGAGTTGAACAATAAGGATGGCACACGTATATATTTTTTTCGTTGGAGCTCTCTATCTTCTTCAATTTACCTTCACCTTATATGCAACAAAATATGTACATTGGAGCCTCAAATCAAGTTTGGAACTCTGCTAATCCATTTTTGAATGGATTGAAACATAATCAATTCCTTTTTCTTGCACTAGCCTTTTGGAACAATAGCTTCAAGTAAGGCCACAGATGATTACTTCCATTCTTGTTTGCTTCCAACTGCAAGCCTATATAATGTGTTGGAATCCCAATTTTTCCAATCAATCTTGCAAATAAGAAAATCCTTCAATTAGCCGTTGGACACATGCAATATGGTAACTTCCATTCCTTCACTAGCCGTTTGAATTTGATTGCCGTAAGTCTCAAATTATGGACTTCCCTTGTAAAGATTTGCCATTTGAATTGTGAGGAGCTTCCCAAAATAAGAGCTGGTCCATATTTTCATGGTCTTTGAATTTCCTCATTTTCTTTGTCATTTGGAGTGCCTACAAAAATAAGAAAAAGATTTGTTCTCAATCTTTTTCTTTCAATTAAGATCTTGGCTATTGGAGTTAGTGATTTGGTATAAAATCTCTCCTTATGGATCTCAACCAAATCCTACAAAATAAATAAATATTCAAATGAGCTTCAAATCTCATGATATTAATTATATTTCACTTTTAACTAAATATGTTTGCTATCATTAAAATCAATAATGTTTTTGTAAGAAGACATTTGGGCTAACAGGCAGCCCTTCAACTTTCGAGAACCGGAAGCAATTGTCAATGGATGACTACGTGAGCTCGGTATGAATATCGATTACCACGAGGAGAAAATTTGTTCATCTCTCTAGCATGATTCGTTGATAGCTGGTGGAGCATAAATCAAGAAGCTGATCGTGGTATTTTTTTGCAGGGGGAGAGAAGGAATAAGTAAGAAGCTAACATCCATTGCTCTTTCTGAAACCTTTGATGTTTCGTTCAAACCTTAACTTTGTTGGAAAAATTACAGTGGCAATCTGAAATTCCAAAGAACAATTTCTTCTGATATTATTATATGCGAACAGATTACAATAAAATTACATGAACTGAAAATAACAGAATTGAAAACAGAGATACAAACTGCCGAGTCATGTGAGATCACACTCTCCTTAACAAAGATGCGCCGCCTACCGTGGGCGTTGTAGGTTGTATCGACGTCTTCGTCCCAGGATACAACGGATAGAACCACGACCACCGGAACACCACCGCTGGAAGCCTTGGCGAACTAAAACAACTTCTGCCTCTCTCTCTCAAAAAACGACTTTCTGGAATGGAATGAGTTGCACGAATTTCTGATGCTAAAACCAATACAGAACTGCCCTTCTTATAGCTGGAAAAAGGAGTTGAAAACATGAATACGGGAGTAATGGGGGAGGCATAACAAAATGAATTCTGCCAATGAATTTCAGATCCTGTAACCGCAGCCTTCAATCCGAAATTGAATTGGAATTCAATTCTGCCATAATCTCCATATTCATGAGGGAGTTACCCAGCGTTAATTGCATAACGTGTTGAATCCGTGGGGTGGTCTCGGTTGCCCCGGGAGACCCTCCGAGTGCCCCGGTTTCATTCACGAAATTCCAACAAACTTAATTAGAATAAGCCAAGTATTTTTGGTAGTTCAAATCCCGGGTTGGCTGAAGTTATTGATTCGTCAGAGGCCGAAGAGAAGGGTAATAAATGTTCAGGATTACAGTGTAGTATTTTTTTTTTTTTTTGTTACGAAGATTACAATCACTCATAATTTGATATTGGCAGCTCACCAGGTGGAATTTTAGGTGCTGGGTCTGCTCCATTGCCGTGTTTGTGCTACTTAGCTTTTTAGGAAAAAGAGTAGAAGATTCTGTTGTAGAATTCATCTTGGTGTAATTTTCTCGTTACCCGTTGCTATTGTAATGCCCAGAAGATACTGGTGTCTGCAGGGTTTGTGTGTGTTTACATGGGTACTTTTAATCCTCACTAGTAAGCAAAACTTCGTAACAAATGAAGTTAAGCCCATGCTCAGCTAACTAAAGAAAGTGTCTCATGCATAGAAAAATGAACCCATAGTGAAAATATGTGATGCACGAGAATGTAAAATTAATCATTAGCCTCAGTAAAATTTGATATGTTGACTTCTATTGCTGGTACTTGTCTCACATCGCTCAATGAGTGGATATTGTAACATGGGACGCGACGAGGACATTGTGATCTTAATTGGAGTAGATATTGAAATCCCACATCTATTAAATCCGGGGAGCCTATAGTGCTTTGAGGCACTACAGGGATGTAGTCCCCTGATCTGACCATTCATTTATGCAATCAAAGGTTCAGATGTGTTTGTTAACTAATAGCGGTGAGAGTATACTCTTAGCGGTAAAAATACATCTGTGAATCTAAACCATCGATTGAAGAAATGTACGGTTAGATCGAGAGACTACAACCCTGTATTGTGTTAGTTTTGTTGGCGTTTTCCGGGTTATGTCAAGCCTTTCGGAGTATGTAATTTCATTATTGGGGTTTTGGGAGGTAGAGTACTTAAGGTAGATTCTAGATGCTCCATTCAAGAGATCACAAGCTTCATGATCAAGCCAAAGCCATGTCAAGTGTTTTGAAGCTCAATCCGTTGAGGTATAACCATGCATAATCATTCACACATTTAGATCATTCAAATGTCTCATTTTATTGTGCATGATTTTGGATTAACTTGGGCATTGATTTTCCTTTAAAATATTCCATGATTTTTGTGTGAGTTTATGGCTTTTCATTGGTGCGTTGGCATGAGACTGCAGATGCTTGTTCATCTAGTGGCATCCTTTGACACGTGTTTTAATCTTGACCATTAAGATCATTTTAACAACGTTTTCAAGCGTCTGCAGATGCGTGTTTGTGGACAACCCTTATTGTGCCACGTGCTTAAATTATGTCGGATCGTCTACGCGTGTTTACACGTGTCTACCAGACTCTTTAAGTGGCCACATGTCATATTTTTTAGTGGCTGTCTTGGGGAGCACGAAAATCACACATATAAAAGTCATTTTTCTCTCATTTTAGGGTAGACATTCATTGGAAAAATCAGCCCCCTTTTTAGCGAAAGAGTATCTCCTTCTTCTCTTTGTAGAACTTGATGTTCTTGATGATTTGAGCTTACTCTTCTCTCATCTTTCTTCAATGTAGAGTCTTCCTCTTCATGGATCCACTCTAGGTTGATTTTGTTTTTCAAAAATCTTCATAAAAATCATATCTTTCATACATCATGTTGTGTTGCCTACATATCTACGTGGCCGGATGATCCGGAGCCGTCTTTGATGCGGAGATCGAGGGGTGTTGGACTCGTGGAGGCTATGGAATCAAGAAGGGGCTCGGAGAGCTAAATCAAGGAGTAGAGTTAGGTGTAGCTTGGGGCAAGCTGGTAACTCCTAATCTTGTAACTCTTGATTTAACCTTTTGATTTATAGCAATTGGTAGATTAGGCCGTGGTTTTATGCTTAGGGTATTTAGACCCTAAGTAGTTTCCACGTATATCCTCGTGTTTTGTGTCTTTGCTTTATTTACTTTGCATTGAAATTGTTGGTTTGATTAAATAGGCATGGAATTGGGGTGAATGTGAATCACTTGGTGGTATTGAATTTTTAATTGATAGTCCTATTCATAATTTCATATTGCTTTTGGACACTATAGGCTCGCTACTTCCAAGTAACCACTATTAACCGTAGTTATGATTTCTACGTCACATGCTATTTTTTTTTTTCCTGCTCGGCTTCTGCATCACATGGTTAGGCTAAGAGTTAGTAAGGTGGCTGACACGGGTCGTTACAAAAAGGTCCAAAAATGATGGTAAAGATGTAGCTTAAATGAAAATTAATTGAATCTGTATTTAAAAAAAAAGTATTATTTGTAGAGAGAGATAGTTAGATGCAAATGATATGAATAGCCGGCATTTTTTTTTAACGACAAAAAATTTTATTCGATAATTTGATTTGGAGAAATTCAATTCTAGCAATGATGATTGCTTCAAGAGTTGTTGTGCCAACCTTGAAATTTTTTTTTTTTTTTTTGATATTGATGGGATTAACTTGCTTTTCGAATTATTTGAAACTAATGGGTTTGCTTTCCAAATGCACTGATATTTTACTCCTTACACATCGTTGTATCATAGCTTGCTCGATGTAAGTACACATTTCGATATTTTACTCCATACCCTCACCTCATAATATAGCCTTACTAAAGCCAATGAAGAAGTTGCAGATTGAGAAAAACTATAAAAAATAAAAATAAAACAAATTAAACAAAACAACAAGAAGTAAAATGGAAATTAAAACATAGGATAATGTCTGTCTATACTCAACATCCAAACAGTATGTAGCAGCAACTTAGCTTCAGCACCAATTAGACCTCAGGAACCTAGGACAATGGAAAGACATAGTTAGATAAAAAAAATATGTTGCATGTGACATGATGAAAAGTACCCTTGAGAGGGCACATTATCGAATAAATGAGAACAATGTAAGAAGCTATAGCAACCTGAAAATCATATTTGTGGGCAACTTATTGAGTCTATTGACTAATTAAATGGCCAACATTAATGCATTCCCTATGTTTGCCACACCAAATGGAAACTGTCTCAAATAAACATTTTCTCCTTCTTTGGAACCTGGTGATAACATATATAACTTCCCATCTTCAAAATAACTCATTTTGCAAAGGAATTTGCATTCGATAATGAAACTACTGCGCTTGAATGACTCGGATCATAGTTGACTTTGTAAATCCAAATTGATAAAGTTGGAGCCTAATACATATTTTGTATTTGGCCAAACTATTGTGCCCAATAGGTTATTCTAATACAAAGAGAGACAGATTAAGTAAAGCCAAATAGGAAAAAACGAATTTTGTGTTTTCAGCCGTCATAGCCGTCATAGAGCAAACCAAAGTTTTTTGGATTAGAGCATGAATGCAATGGTTTCACTACTTAATGCACGGTTAATTTGAGCAGTCAAGGGATCATACTTACCTATGATCACACTGCACCTCTAGCTCTGCCTTGATGAGCACCAACTTCAAGCAAACTATTTCTGATCACATGCAACTGGGACACAACGACTTTAATGTCCATGCGATCTGTTGGAAGTTCTTGAGAACAAGCAATTCCTACTTTAAGAATGGAAACCAAGCATTCATGAATTTTGTGACTGCTAGGAGAGTTTTGGGTGCTAGTGTTGTTAAGACTCGAACTAGCCTCTCCCATGTCATGTTCTTGAAACAACACTGGATCAACAATGTTTGCAACTTGATCAGGAAGAGCCACCTTAGCATAGGTGTGGAGATTTAGACCATCACTAAACATGTTATCCGTAGGTCTCTTTCCCGTAAACATCTCCAATAAGAGGATACCATAGCTGTAAACATCACCAAAGGTTGATACCTCATTTCCCATGCCATACTCTACAATTCATACCATGCATAAAGTTAAAGAGATAACCGGTTAGAAGCATATCCACGCAGAGTAGCATACGTTCTGCGAACAATTCTTTGCCAAAAAACAAATTTATAGTATTGGAAACTGTATTGTTTCAAGCGAGCAGGAAAAAAAGCATGCCTCTTCTAGGTGTAACTAGAATGCTCTGACTTCAAACGAGCTCCAGAAATTCATAGAAATATATATACAGTATTGAGCCAAATAGATGACTATTCAAAATCTTCTTAACAAGTCAAAGTTTCATTTCACAGATCAACTAGACCCAAGTTAAACTACTGTAGGTTACTCAAACCATCCCATCAAATCAGCGTTAGATTGCTTTATTCAATGGATTCGTGGAGAGATGAATGTAAAAAAAAAAAAGATTAATTTCACAATCTCCCATTTCATAAAAAAATGAAGTGACTGACTACCTAAAAAAAGATTAATCAAACTTCAGTTGAAGAAAACAAACAGATGTCACACACTATAACATGTTAGACATTCACCTTTGAAATTAAACTATGAGTTGCGAAAAAGGAAAAAAACGAGTAAAATTCGAGAACCATGGCTTTTAGTATTTTCTATATAAAGTGCCTTGACAAAGAATGCCTTGACAACATAATGAAGACGAAAAACCCCATTTAGTTTAATTAAGAAACTAGAAACTACGTGCCTAATAATGCTCCTGAATACTAATGAAAGCCATGTGATGTCCTGAAGGGTAAAACAAAAGAATTGTCAGTTATTACTATAATTGAAGTTGCAAACTCATTGAAGAAGATATGAATAATAAATCTAGATGTTCGTAGAAGTATGGTCAGAAGGAAACACAAAATAGCAAAAGGGGTACATTTACCTGGAGCAGCATAACCTACGGTCCCTCTTATGCCGATGGAACTTGATTGATTTGCAGAAGATTCACATGCTGCTTCTAAAAGAAATTTGGTTAGCCCAAAATCACCCAAGCGTGTACTCATTTCATTGTCTAGAAGAATGTTGCTAGGCTTCAAATCACAGTGAACTATTGCTTCCGAGCAATGATGGTGAAGATAATCAAGTGCAGAAGCAATGTCAATAGTAATATTTAACCTTTGTAGAATGTCTAAGGTCCTTGACTCGTCATGAACCTCGTTCTCATTTGGATGCAACCACTCGTCTAGGCTCCCATTGACCATGAACTCGTAAACAAGAGCTTTGAAATCGTTACCCTGATAGTCAACACTTGAACATGCTGTGAGAACCTTTAAAAGATTCCGATGTTTGACGCTCCTCAAAGCCTTACACTCAGCAATGAAACTTTTGAAAGCTCCACGATATTGAAGGTTTATTACCTTCACAGCAACAATTGTTTCACTCTGATCAAGATCAAGAAGTCCTTTGTACACTGAACCAAACCTACCCACACCGACCAAGTTGGCAGGAGAGAACCCATCGGTTGCTTTAAGTAGAGTTTGATAGGACAACTTCGGAAATGATTCACCAAAACATCTAAAAGCGGGCACTTCTGTTCTCTTTCTAGACCACCAACGATGTAGCAAATACAACCCCAAAATTAATCCTAAGACTCCCAAAGATGTCGTGATCATTAAAAGCTTAGCAGATCTTTTCTCATGAAATTCCATAATGTGGCAACCGCTCAAGTGTAAATCAGCTATACCCCCACAAAGCCTGTTGTTTCCCTCAACAGAAATAGCAGTTGCATTCTTAAATATGCCTTTTTCTGGTACCGCGCCCTCAAAGTTATTGAACGATATATTTAGAAACTCTAAGAAGATGAAGCCCTCTAAATAGTCTGGTATTTTCCCTGAGAAGTTATTGCGAGAAATGTCTAACTTTACCATACCTCTGAGATTTCTTAGTGAAGAAGGAAGGGTTCCCGAGAAATTGTTGCCTTGCATATATACTGACATCAATCTTACGCAAGTACCGAGAGTGTTTGGAATTTTACTAGACAACATGTTCTCCGAAACATCTAGTTCTTCTAGATTTATTAAACGCCCGATTTCCACTGGTAAGGACCCAATCAATTGGTTTTGAGATAGGTACAAAGAAAAAAGTGATGATAGACTCATAACTTCTCGAGGAATAGTGCCAATAAGATTGTTTCGACTGAAATCTAAAGATTGAAGTGGACAGTTTTGTAAACTTGAAGGAATGCTGCCATGAAAATTATTTCCGTCTAAAAACATCAAAGCTAATGAAGTGAGATTTTGCAAAGACGAAGGGATTTCCCCAGAGAAGCTATTATTCGATAGATACAGACCGTACAACTTTTGAAGGTTCCAAATGTTAGCAGGAATTTTACCTCTCAAATGATTGTATCCAAATAAAACCACCTCAAGATTGATCAGATTCCCCAGACAAGTTGGGATGTTCCCACCTATCTCATTTGAGTCTACATATAAACGGGTGATAGTGGTGGAGAAATTGCAGATCGATTCAGGCAACACCCCTCCGAATGGGTTTTCACCCACCTCCACAAAGCCCAAATTCGTTGCATTGATCAGTGAGTCGAGAAAGCTCAAGCCATCTTTTTGTCGTGCCCCTAGATGATTGTGACTACAGACCAAATTCTGAAGACCATTCAGCTTTCCCAAAGGAGGAACTTTTCCAGTGAATTTGTTGTATGGCAAATAAAGGTAAGTTAACTTGGTGGCGTTAGATATTGAGATTGGAATGGATCCCGTAAACAAGTTATAAGCAACTCCCAGAAAACGGAGATTCAGAAGAGTATTTCCTAGGTTCGAGGGAAGACTCCCTTGAATTTTGTTCCCCGACACATCAATGTTCGTGATGGAAGAGATATTAAATATTGGCGGCGGAATAGTACCGATCAATTGGTTGGCCGACAAAGCAAAAACTTTCAACTTTTTCAATTGACCCAGAGAATATGGTATACTCCCGCTAATACTATTTTCGGATCCATGAAGTATCTCAAGAGATGATAGATTCCCAAAAGTAGAAGGCACTCCTCCTGTTAGATTGTTTCTTCGAAAATACAGTTCAGCGAGCTTAGTAAGGGAACCGAGCTCCGCAGGAATTTTCCCAACCAACCGATTGCCATAAAAGTCGAGAGTAATGAGCTTAGAGCAACTTGACATATTGGCTGGAATTTTGCCTGTAATGGAATTATTACGCACCGAGAAGTATTTAAGCCTTTGCAAGCGGCCAAGTTCAGGGGGGAGCTCACCGCTCAAGCTGTTGTTACCCAACTGTAGTTCCTGGAGAAAGCTCAAATTCGCAACATGAGACGAAATAGAACCAGTTAGCTTCTGATGAAGTAACCGCAACCCGGTGACCCTTTGGTGCCGACTACCACACATTACACCAAACCATTGACAGAAGTGGATCGATTCGTTCCATGAGTTTAGAGCACCAAAGGGATCACCAGTTATAGCAGACTTGAATGCAAGCAAGGCTAGACAGTCACTCTCGTTCCCGCCTTGCATTGGGTCGGCTAAAACATGAGGAAAGCCGTAACCCAAGAACAGTACAAGGAAACCAGCAGGCATGAAAAGGAAGAGTGGAGATGCCATCGCAAGACCCATCTAGTGTACTGTTAAAAACATTGTATGTTAGTTAGTCCCCGAGGACGTATTTAGATGTTTGTGTAAGTGTGTCTGTCCAAAATGTGTGGTTACAAAGGTCCATTATTGTACTATTTATGAATTCTGCATTCTAGGGATCACATGTGATTATTTTTTTTAAAAAAATTTCATTCTGTAAGCATATTTCGTTATAATTTTTTGAAGCTTGTTCAAAATTTCTAAATTCATTATGTTGAAATGTTGGTATTCCAAGAATATGCATTTTCAATGGAATGGAGATCTCCATTTTATGGGTAGAATGGAGAGGATGCAGTTCCTAAATAAGTACTCTGTATAAGTTTCAAAATAAAAATGCGAAAGTGATAGCGTATGTTATCTATCAACGCATTTCAATACGCGCTCACAATTCAACTTTTAAAAAATTTTGCTCCACAGGGTATCCCTATAACTTCGATTCCCTTATCTTTAACCTCATCCAAACAATCCTAAAGGGAGGACAAGACTTCCAACTTCCAAGTCTTTGGTATTTGGTCATTGGCTGAATCCTAAATTGAGGAGACGAAGACTTCCAAGTCTGAATGCGTTGCTAGTAGGGCGACCGTGATGGGCTCCCAAATTTTCTCTCATTTTTAGGCCTCCAAATATTAGGGAAAAATCAGGGGTTCCTACTGACCGGCCCTATTTTGTCAAAACCTTTTTCTTCTAAGTCCACCTAATGTCAAACACATTTCGTTTAAACCCATTTTCACGTGCCGGAGTAATAAGTACAGCTTTTCGGCATTTAGGTAGGCGTCAGGCACGAGTAGGTGTTAGGCGAGTACTGTAGTCACATGAGTAGCCTAGGTAGGCATCAGGCGTGTAGTACTGTAGTTAAAAAGTGGGTGATGTCACTCTCTCTCTCTCTCTTCAAACTTTCGGATCCATGCCTCTCTCTCTCTCTCTCTCTCTCTCTCTCTCTCTCTTATATTGTATTTTAAAATAAAATAACTTTTATTATACATGATTATTTTTTATAAAAATTATATATTTGGAATCTACTTGATGAGATCTTTCAAATAAGATCCCATTTAAATATGAAATTTTGTACCTGTAAAAAAAAGTTGTTTTATACCAATTAATTAATATTAATTTACATTCTTTCTTAACAATTCACACCCTCCAAAAATGAAAGAATTCACACACATCACAACTCAGTCTCCAAAAATACACAATTCACACCCCCCAAAAAAAGAGTTCACACCCCTTAATGCAGAATTCACACCACTTCTAAATAATTCACAACCTGCAAATGCACACGATTCACACCCATTCAACAATTCACACGACCAAATTAGCTCACAATTCACACCCCCTGTAACAATTCACACACCCAATAACACACAATTAACACTCCTGCAACAATTCACACCATTAATAGCACACTTTCTTTTTGGGTGTGAATTTTGTCTGTTGGATAGTGACTTATGATGTGTGAATTTTGCAATTCAGGTATGTGAATTCTTTTTTTTTTTTTGGTGTGAATTGTGTTTTTTGTAGAGTGAGTTTATGATATGTGAATTTTGCATTTCAAAGATGTGAGTTCTTTTATTTTGGGGATGTGAATTATTTAGAAGTGTTATAAAATCTTAATGAACGGGTATAAAAAAAACTTTTTTTACACGTATAAAATTTCGTATTCACAATGCATCTTGTTAGAAAGATCTCATCGAGTAGGTTTCAAATATATAATTTTTATAAAAAAAAATGTGTATAATAAAAGTTATTTTATTTTAAATCTAAAATAAAAAAAGGGGGAGAGAGACAGAGAGAGAGTCAATTCAATGTCAGAAAAGTGACACCATGCTGCCGTGTAGGTATAGTATGGTCTTGTTTAGTGGGGAAAGTAGTGAGGAAAGGTTTATGTGTGTCAGTGTATATATATATATATATATATATATATATATATAGAGTCCACTTCTAGTCCGGGATCCGGACGTCCGGACCTCCTTGATCTGAGCTTTTTTTTGACATCCGAGCCGTCCAATGTGTTCAGAAGGTGTTTTCAAGGGTCCACGTGAGAAATCTCCAAAACAAAATACCGAGAAGGGCTTGATCCAAGCATTTTTCGCAAAACTGTAAAAATACAGTTTTTACTAAAAAATGCTTGGATCAGTACTTCCCGGTATTTTTTTTTGAAGATTTCCATCGTGGACCCTTGAAAACACCTTATGAACACATTGGACGGCTCGGATTTTACCAAAACAATTTGCAACACGAAAAAAATCAATTTTTTCTTATATCCGGGAGGTCCGGATAAGAAAATCACACTATATATATATATATAGAGAGAGAGAGAGAGAGAGAGAGAGAGAGAGTAGAAAAAGACGAAAGAGAGAGTGAGTGGGTTTGGGGTCGCGCGCGTGTAGGGACAAAAGAGAGAGAGTGAGTGGGTCTGGGGGTTTGCGCGCGTGTAGGGTGGGTTTCTACGGAATTGAAACACATTAAAGTGCTTGGATGGAACAAAATCCCAAAAATGGGACCGGCCAGTAATTTCCCGCAAAATCAGTAGCAAGATTTTCATTAAAACTTAGGGTCCAATTTAAATGGAAGCCCAGATCAAAAGTGTGAAATCCACATCGGTTAGATACTGAAATGTTGATTAAACTATGTGGTAATGCCACCTAGGTACTATTAATATGAGTTATAACATTTGAGCTATATGGTTAAGCAAAGAATTCGTGGATTAGTTGGAGCAGGTCATTGAAACTACCTAGTATCAGAGCCTACACCAACTAAATGCTTGGGATAGGTCTCGTGAGGAGACATGCTTGGGTGGCCCCAAGGGACGAGTTTGAGATGCTTAAGCGGTTCCCACATAATACGACTTTTAGGAGTTTCACATGCTTAAGCGGGTACTTGTCTCATATCGCTCGGTGGGTGGAAGTTAGGCCATGGGGCGAAACGAGGATGTTGGGATATTAAGTGGGGGTGATAGTGAATTCCGGAAAATTATGTAATTTTTCTCAAAATTCATGAAAATTAATGTTTATATTTACTTGTTTATATATAGCTTTTTAGAGTTCGGATTGGAGAAATTGATATAGTCTTTCATATGTTGTAATTTTTTCTTAACATTCATCCACCCAACCTTAACCCTAGCATCGCTCCTGAGAATACTATATAAATTGCCTGCACAGATATAATCGTTTTAATCAAGCTGATACGAAATGGGCCGGGGTGATGGACATTTTCCAGTGGAGTTCCAATCAGAGGCAACCTGGCCACCGAAGGTTGACTCCACCGTTTATCGATTATATGGATTGAGCCCACCACTATGCGTATAGTCCATAAATTCACTTTTGAATAACTGGCTATGTTCATGACCCCAAAAAAAAAAAAAAAAAAACAGAATAATTGGCTATGCTATCATGTAGCCTTATCTCTGTTTTCACTAACACCAATTAGATGAAATCAAATAAGCTTACTTCTGTTATAAAACTTAGATTTTGTTGTTGGAGAAGTGTGTTCGAAATGGTGCGTATGTAGCAACGTTCTTACTAATAATTGAGAAATTCTACTTGCACATCTATCAAACACAACATATTTTAGCAATCCAAATCGTTGAATTGTAAGTGTTTGCTTTTACGAATCTGTTTATGTAGTGATGAATAGCTTGGTTGAATTTTATTTCTCCATTTTATACCATTTGGATTGATCAAATTTGTTTTTGATTGATCGTATGACTCATGGGGGTTGATGATATACAACCAAAACCTGTTATAGGTATGGAATGTTAATGTGTGCCCAATAGCCACATGTTAAGGTTGAAAAAATGTATTGAAATGTGTGAAAAGTGTAAAGAAATAAGTGAAAGTGTATTGAAAAGTGTAAAAGGTGTATTGGAATGTGTGTTTTTTTGTTTGTTTGTGTGCTTATTGTGTGCCCATTGGGCACATGTTAGCTAGACCCTTTTTAATTTATAATACTTCTTATAATTTTAGAAGCTTTGTTTAGTAAAATTAGGGAAGATTTATTAAACAAGATCCATATTGCATATATAACACATTACAACTTAAAAATTATAGATAATTTTATAAGAGGTGTGAATGCTGGTTATGGACATTCATTTTGCCCTTTGGGATGGAGGGAGTATTTTTTTGGGCTGATGCTAAATGATAATTGACTGCAGTCAATTTGGGATAACGAAACGTAGATAACTTACCCCCAGGTTTCTTAAGCTCATGGTAACATCCTCTTGCTGCTGGTGGAGGAGCGTATGTGGTCCTAAAATTCTTGAAATTCCTAGTAGATTGCACAAAGTATATTTTTGCATTTCAAATTTTCAAAATTGTATATTGTATCAAAAGAATTCTTTAGTTTAAGCCTGTGAATTTCACTGATTCGACCTCGTAAATTTCACTGGGTTTGAGCTCGTGAATTCCGCGGGGTTTCTGTGTACATACGGACATTGCGACTTGCGAGCAAATCTATCAACAGAGTCTCTCTCTCTATTTTTCACAAAATCTGAAACCCAATTGGAATATTTTTTTTTTTTTGATCCGATTGGACTTTGTTACGGTGTTTGCTCCATTGGAGACCCATTTTGCTCTGTTTTTGTTTGGGAAGTGATTTGATTTTAACAAGCGTAAGAAGCCCTAATCTGTTAATTTTTAATTGGAGAAGAAACCCAGCTCACTGTTGTCTTCCGCTCATCCATAGGCCAAAATGAGCAGCAATGAACCTGCTGCCCGTCTGCATTTTTTTAGGTCCAAGAACAACTCATACATGTTGGTCGGAGATAGCCATTAAAGACTTTACGGGCAAAATCCAAATAAATTTTAGCATTGGACAAAAGGTGGTAAAATTGAAAATCAATACCAAATTTCTCTTTCAAGGGTGATGCATATTCAAGGGTGGTACATAAAACTCATATCATTGCAAGCGAGCAACACATCGATATAGTCCAAAAGCATACCTTTTTTGGGGTACTTGTATGGAATCTGAACTGAGCAGGTTTTTTTCTAGAACAGGAACGGAATGTAATCCTATATAGTTAACCAAAAAAATGAGTACTTTTTCAAAGAGAAAGAGCCAAATAGAAATATAGTTCAGAAGCATACCTTTTTTGGTACTCGTATGGAGACTTAATTGAGTGGTTTAGAGGTTTTTCTTCCGGCACAAGAACGTAATTAATCCTACATAATGAACAAATAACTGGAGCTAAGTAAGAGGAAAATCACAAATAGCCTAACAACACACTTAATCAAGCATCCAAACTCCAAAGTACGTACTTTCAGTTGAGAGAAAGAGAGAGAGAGAATTGGTTAAGCCTTTTTTTTTTTGTGAAGCAGCGGTTGTAATTTGGTGATAAATGAGGAAGAAGAGAGCTTAATTGGACGGAATATATAGAGGTTTCAAGTCATGCCATGGTCAAGGTTGGTGGTACTCGTGTTTTTGCTTGAGAGGTTGTACGTGTGAGAGTAGCTGGGAAAAAAGGAATAAATATGCAATCTCATTTTACGTACCTAAGAGCTCGTTTGGATGCAGCACAAGGAAGGAGGATGAAGCAATCCGGCCGGATGAGGAGATGATGGGACATTTAGCACATGGTTTGGGAAGCAAAAACGCTCCCTGACTAAATAGCCCCCGGCTATATAATCAGGGGCAAGCCGGACTAAATACAAGCAGGGGGAGGGGGTGCTTGTATTTAGTCAGGCTTCTCATCATACCCCTTTTTACCTCCCTACCCTCCATAATCCCCAATTTCAGCCCCAAAAATAACAAGTAAAACCAGATCTTGAACCAAAAAAGGAGGATAAATTACCATCGGTCGGACCAATTTCGTCATCGTCGCCGGCAATCATGGCACTTGAAGTGCTTCGCCGGAGCTGCTACGTGATGGTGAGGCGTCGGATTTTGGTGGTGAAGCGTCGGAGCTGCTACGGTGGAGGACGATGGCGAGCGGCGGCCATACCAGTTTGTTCGTAGAAAGTTCAGATAAAGAAGAAAAAGATGTGAGAAGAAGATGGGTATCATGGGGAACAAGTGGCCCAGCCACTTGTCCTTATATAATCGCCACTTGTCCTATTTATTTTTTTTGGATTTAGAAAAAGAATGGTAAACAAAAAGTATGCAATTAGTTTATGCGTAATTGTTTGTTTTTTTTTTAAAATATTAATAATTTGAATTTATATTAACAAAATATTAGAAGGACTTATTATAGCTTACTTTTTGTTAAGTATAACAAATTAATTATTTTTGAAATTATATAATTGATTTAATTAATTATCTAATACGGGCTCATGAAAGGGAAAATATGTCATTTAACAGTTTTTTACATCATCCACCCTCCTTACCCCTCCTTTTTTATCTTTTATCCAAACCATGTACTATTTAATCCTCCCTTCTTAACTGTCACATCAATGTGGGTCCACCCTTCTTATTTAATCACCCCGACTATTTTATCCCCCTACTATTTAATCCCTATCAAACTAATACGTCATCCAAACGGGCCGTAAATGCAGTTATATAATCCTTGGACATCAAGTGGCTCAGTAAAAAGGCAATAGATTTTTTTATTTTTTTATTTTTACATGCCTAAATGCTGCAATCTAGGGAACATAGCTGTTTTCTTTTTTACTTTTATCTTTTTACATTTCTTTCTATATGCATTTTTAGCTAAAATTATTTGATTTGTTTTCTTGGGAAAGAAACTATTGAAGCTTGTTCAAAATTGCTAAAAAAATTCATTATGTTGAGACGTATGTATTCTAAGAATACGCATTTTAAATGGAATGGAGATCTCAATTTTATGGGTGGAATGCACAGGATGTGTTTCCTTAAGAATATACATTTTAAAATAAAAAATGCAAGAGCGACAGCGTTTGTTAACTACCTATCAACACATTTCTATACCCGTTCCACAATACAACTTTTAAAATTTTGTTGCATGCAAGTCCCTATAGCCTCAATTCTCTCATCTTTAAACTTACCAGAAAAACTACGCTGAAAAATACTCCGAAAGTGAAATTAGTGGTTCAAATTCACTTTGATATTTATCTCAACCATTGATTTCACTTTCAGGTTTTTTTCTCGGAATACTTAGCATTTTCATTAAGTAGTTACAAATAATCTTACCCTACAATTTGAATCCTTACTATTGCCATGCAGTAAGTTGAATCCATGTTTATTGGCAGCGCGCGCATGCCTGTGATGTCGATCAATTTTGGCGACTTCTGCAAATTGTTCTCATCAGTCATTCTCCTTGTGAGCCCGACAACTGCTTAATTTCCACAGATTTGGAAGCATATGACAATTTAAGTGGGAGAAGACAAAGTGACAAGGACACGGGCCCAACGTCACGTTGATCTTGAAAACTGATCAGCAATTTTGGAAGCCTTAACGTGTAGTAGATATATGTCATTGTACGCATTCAATTTATCTCAAGTACTTCGAGATTTATATTATGTGATAAATCAAGTTCCTACAAAAACTGCGAGAACTAAATGGAGAATATTACCTTCATATATGCGGTTCTAATGAACATGAATAATGTTAACCGATCGAAGGTGGTGGAGATTGAGGCACAACCAGGTCGCTTTTTTGAGACAATTCATGTGGTGCATCTAGGGATGAACTCTGTTGCAATAGTCTAAACATATGCATGCGGTCCAAAATGAAAAACTTCTCGTGACGAATTCTGCACCTTTCTTCGAATGTTTAAAATTCAAGGCATAATTCCAATAGATCCTATGTTCGAATCTCAACGCCTACGTAATAATTAATTAAATATTTGGACGTGTTCAACCTGCTTATGAGAAAAGCCAGACGATACATGAGGGAGCGTTTTGAAGATATAAATAATAAAATTACGCATTCCTCAAACAGTTTAAACTTTTAGATGATTTGATGATTAACAATCTAATAAGTGAATTGAAAGTTTGGTTATTTACCTAGAGACCCCCTATACTATATCTCTTTTTCATAGACATACCCTAAACTAATTTTGGCTACAACTAAACTCCCTTGTCTATTTAAACATTTCCTATAAACCCCTTCTGTTAGTATTCCATCCAGAATCATTAGTAATTTAACGATAGTTGTGTCAATTTTTCATTTTGTTCCAATACTGCGCTCCCCCCCCCCCCCCCCCCCCCCCCCCCCCCCCCGGCGTGTCTGTGTGCGTCTCCCACACAAAGTTTTTCTCTCACCGGAATATCCCCTCCCTCTTTCCTTCCCTGGTGAAATTCAGAACTGCACAGACACAAATGTGTTCTCTCTTGTTTTAGGCCTCCAAATATTTTACTCTTTTCTAGATTTTGGCAAAATCAGTAGTAATATTTTCATTAAAACTTAGGGCCCAATTTAAATTGAAGCCCAGAGCCAAAGTGTGGAATCCAAATCGGTTAGATACCGAAACGTCGATTAAACTATGTGGTAGTGCCACCTAGATACTATTAATATGAGTTATAACTTTTGAGCTATATGGTTAAGCAAAGAATTCGCGGATTAGTTGGAGCGGGTCGTTGAAACTAGCTAGTATCAGAGCCTACACCAACTAGATGAGTGGGATAGGTCCCATGAGGAGACATGCTTGGGTGGCGACAAGGGATGAGCTTGAGATACTTGAGCGGGTCCCGCATGAGATGAGTTTCAGGAGTTTTACGTGCTACGCGGGTACTTGTCTCATATCGCTTGGTGGGTGGAAGTTGGACCATGGGTCACAACGAGAACGTTTCCATATTAAGTGGGCGAGATAGTGAATTCGCAGAAATGATTAATTTTTCTCAAAATTCATGAAAATTAATGTTTTCTATAGCCTTTTTAAAGTTCGTATTGGTGAAATTGATATAGCCTTTTTGTTCATTCACCCAACCTTAACCCTAGCATCGGTCCGAGAATACTGAATAATTATCCTTACAAACTGTGTAATATACAGTT
This sequence comes from Vaccinium darrowii, assembly GCA_020921065.1. Taxonomy (NCBI): domain Eukaryota; kingdom Viridiplantae; phylum Streptophyta; class Magnoliopsida; order Ericales; family Ericaceae; genus Vaccinium; species Vaccinium darrowii. Next base: position 4,229,339 of record CM037151.1, on the reverse strand, counting down.
TTTCCAATCAAGCTGATACAAAACGGGGATGGGCATTTTCCAGTGGAGTTCCTATCAGAGGCAACCTAACCAGGCTACCGAAGTTGACTCTATGATTTGTCGATTATAAGTTGATTTCCACCCAATGCTGCGTCGAACTGTCAGCATTTATGCCAACATATATGGATAGAGTTGTTTTAGTCAAGCCAACACTTTGAAATTCAACGAACTCATTAATGGGGTGGAGGGCATTTGCATGAGTTAATATGACTAAAATGTAAATATAACTCTATTTAAAACAACTAAAAATTGTTTTTAAAGATTTCTTAATTGATAAATAATTTTACATACACAATCGATCAAAAATAGATAAATTTTATCAAATGCTCGGGATGGATATCATTTAGGGAACAAAACCTTAGTAACCGGACTTCATAATTTTAGGCAAAAAACCTTCGTAATCAATCACAAAATTTTGAGTGTTTTAATATTTGTGTTCGAGTACGACTGACTGCTAGCCAAGACAAACGCCAATTGATCCTGCAAAGTATAGTCTACGATTTCATACATGGCTTGTTGAATGCGGTTGTAGAGATAGTCCAAACTGTGTGTAAACTGACCCGAGACATCTTGCATCATAAAAAAAAAAATTGCACTTTGTGTTGGATTCTAAATCGATCTGCACCCACTATAAATGATTTTCAATTGTTTTAAGTGCTGTCACATTATCATCACTTGACTCTATAGGTGATGTGAGATATGGACAATTTTCATTCCCTTTGTCAAAGTGAAGAAATCTCTACCAATTTGTGCCAAAAAGGCATCACTATGCGCCAAATGACGGAGAATATTGGTAAGGCTTCAATTATGTAAGTTTGAAATGAAAAGAAAGTGGCCCTAGTCATATACTAAGAATACTATATAATTACCTTATAATTACCTTATAGGCTGTGCCGCTGTAAGTCCCAATCAAGAGGCAACTTAACCGAGCCACCGAATTTGACTCCACCATATTTCCACCCAATCTTGTGGCTAGCTGGCTATCATGTAGCCTTATCTCTGTTTTCATTAGCACCAATAAGATAAAATATAAAAAGGCTTATCTCTGTTACAAAACTTAGATTTTGGTGTTTGAGAAGTGCGTTCGAAATGGTGTGTACATAGCAATGGTCTTACCAATTGAGAAATTCTACTTGCACATCTTTCAAACACAACATATTTTTACAAATCTGTTTATGTAGTGAGGAATAGCTTGATTAAATTTTATTTTTCCATTTTATGGTAAAATTGACTTGATTGATGACTCTAGCATACCTCTTAGGCCTATGAGATAATGCATACAAAAATCTTAAAGGTGGCAAATGGGCAAAGGCCTATGAGATAATGCATACAAAAATCTTAAAGGTGGCAAATGGGCAAGTTGGGTTGGGTTTGGGCAAGTTGAATATGGGCCAATAGTAGGCGGGTTGAATATGAGTGGGTTGAATATTGGTGTAATCAAACTCGACCCGATCCGCTTTCTTCTTCTTCGACCCCCCTTCCCGCCCTCTCTCAATCCAACCTTTTCATTTCAACAGTGCTCACTACCACTTTGGCCTGTCAATGGACTAAACGGGATCCAAATCCAATAGGATTTTAACCTAGCACGGGATATGAGTCTAGCTCGTCCAGTGGAGAGGGAAGAGTCCAGATTTGGGGCTCTGATTGGAATCCAAAATTACTCTTGTCCGAATCCGAATTCTGAAAATTCGAATATCAGGTTTTTTTTTTTTTTTTTTTGAGTTATACAGCATTGTAGCAAAAAAAGGAGATAATTACCAATTTTTTTAAACTCTCAGGGAGAGGATTCAAAACGAAAAATTAGATAAATTGATCAAGATCTTATTGATATTCGAATTGAATAAACTCAATTTTTACAAAACATATTACAAGAAATTTGAACAAATTTAATGTGTCAAATTATACTCAATCTGTACCCATACTCGGATCCATTAGCTAATAACGGAAAGAAAAGAAAACAGAGTAGTTGAAATTGGAAGAAGATTACTTCGACACGACAATCTTGCTCAATTAAGAGATTGATCCACCTGGTACCAGGCATGGGTTTTGTGCTGATCACTCTGTATTTCCCATTTAAGGTTCTGGGTTTGAGTAGATGGAATATCATCGATACTCCTTATAGTAATTTAACATAACTAATATTCTATCGTCTGGCAAAAAAGAAAACGAAATATGTGCTTGGGCACAGGAAGCTCGATCTATCAGGCATGGATCTAAATCATAGACTCACTATGGCGTTTTCAGCTGTTTTCCCTTCCCCTTTCACCAATAAAATAAAACAAGCCCAAGGTTAGTTTGGTTGATCGTCCTTTTAGGTAGTCCTGCCACTTAAAAAATTGCCTATATTTTGCAATCCATAATATGGTTTCTTTAGTTCTGAAAACTTTGTTGAATAAAATTAATTAAGATCTATCAAATAAGATCCATATATCTACATAAAAAAAACTTTCTATGTTAATAAATCTGAAAATTTATTTGAAAACTCTTGAAACTTTTTAAGGCAAACTTAAACGAGTCAATATTAGCTAGGCACATTACTAAAAACTCACTTATTCCTAATAAACCTAACCCAGCTTCAGTCACGGACTTTCGTCCTATTAGTTTGTGTAATGTAATAGTTCTATGTAACCTTATTACCTCTGTTATGGTTTCTCGCATGCACCCGTTAATTGATCAGATTATTATGATTTTAATTTCTTCTCCACCGAAAGTGTACTCACTGTTTTCCCTTTTTCCTCCAAACCGACAATCGGTGAAATAAATTCCCCAGCCTCTTGTAAAAATAATTGGCCCTAAATCTCAATTTCAAATTGTCTTCCTAAGGCCATCCCCGTGGAATTAAATTTGTGTTGCTATATGAAACAAAAGTGTAAAAAATGTGATTCAATTGTGTAAGTTAAGTCGTTGTTGGGTAGTTTATGATTTGAATTTGTAATAGTATAATTAGCATTGTGTGAGAAACTGGTCTCATGTTTTTTTTTTATCCGGCCCCATAGTTGTACAACCACACCCGATCTCTCTCCTCTCCTAATTTGAATAAGTTGATCAATAAGTTGATTGAATGAGTTTATCAATAATTTCTATGCAAAAACGGTTCTTATTGGCAAAATTGATATAGCCTTTCATATGTTGTAATTTTCCTCAATGTTGGTCGAACCAACATTAAATCAATGTCCCGGTCCCGAGAGTATTGGATAATTACCCTTACAAGATATGACGCCGTAGGATGTAGGCCCACCAACTTGTTAAGTGGGGTGGAGGCCAATCGGTATGCGTTTTGCATGGTTTAGCATTCGGCGTGTTTGAATGAGATCAATATATTCAACTCAAAATATAATGATTGTATACTTTCGTCAAAAGTGTCATTAACTATGTTAATTGCTTCTCCACCGAAAGTGTACTCTCTGTTTTCCGTTTTTCCTCCAAACGGCAGCGAAACTTCTCCAACCGACAATTGGGTTGCCCAAGTCCGACCTAATACTTGGTTGCCCACTTACTTTTATAAATCATAAAAAAAGGCATAACAGTAAAAAAATAAAAAATAATAAAAAAATCAATGTCACATATTGCTTTTAGCTTGAATTACATCAAAAAAATCAAATTCAAAATAAAACTCTACTTATAGTGCTTCTGATTTAAAGAAAATAACTTTTTCTTACATTTTTTAAGCAAATTCTTCTTGGTTTGGTGCAAAATACAAATGTAGCATAAGCTGTAATGGGTTTGCTACGATATATAAACATGAAGGCTACCATGGAAATGTTAAGTATTTTTTGTTGTATATTGTGCGTAATTTTGGTATGTGTTACGCTTATTTTATGTTATCTACGAAGAGATGTACGTTGAAAGTATATGGTACAAATTGTTTTGGAGGATGATACACATATTTTTTGGTGTTTTTTGTTTTTTTTGGCAATACAATTTTTAGGGTATTAATTATTAAAAAATACGTTGAAGTTACGTATAGGGGTGTATCGTACACCCCAAAATAGTTACGTTTTTTTTTTTTGGTTAGTTGCGTATTTTGTTTTTATTAGTTTAGCATTTTTTTTTTTTTTTGGCTGTTAGTAATATACCTTTGGGATTATTACCTCTAGGTCTAGAAAAGAGATGTCTAATTACCACTAAGGTAAGTCATTTTTTTTTAATTACCACTAAGGTAAATCACTATTTTTTGAAGTTTAGATTTAGGGTGCACTATCCTATTATAGGGTTTTAGTGGTTTTGGCACTTTCATAGAGTACCCTAGGATTTTAGGCACTTTCATAGAGTACCCTAGTCGTAGGGTACCCTAGTCATAGGGGTACCCTAGAGTTTAGGTTTAGGGTGCACTTTCCTATTATAGGGTTTTAGTGGTTTAGGCACTTTCATAGAGTACCCTAGTCGTAAGGGTACCCTAGTCGTAGGGTACCCTAGAGTTTAGGTTTAGGGTGCACTTTCCTATTATAGGGTTTTAGTGCTTTAGGCACTTTCATATGGTATCGTTTTGACCTGATGAGAGTTGGGCTTGACCTGATGGTAATTATGGGATCCAAGGGTGACCTGATGGTAAATGTCCCTTGAAACAAAGTTGAACAAAAAGTTTACGTCTTTTTGTTTTGTTAAACCAATAAAGTCAAACCAACCTTAAACCAATATGTCGGTCCCGAGAGCATTGGATAATTACCCTAACAGACTATGCCGCTTTAGGATATTGGCCCAACACGTTAATGGGGTAGAGGCCAATTGGTATGCGTTTTCAAGGTACAGCACTCGGCGTGTTTGAATGAGATGGATCAATATATTCAATTCAAATTCTGCAGGATAATATAATAAAAGATAGGGTAGGTATAAGATCAGGGTGCTAACAAAATTGATATAAAAAATGAACAAAATACTATGATTACTCTCATCAATAGTGTCATTGACAATGATAATTGCTTTTCCACCGAAAGAGTACTCCAGCACCACTACATACCCAGAAAAAACACCTCGAATTTATCCTGAATGTGAAAATCAGAGGCTCAGATTCTCTGGCTATTTTTCATTGATCCGAAGACTCAGAGATGGTATATATTCATAAAGAGATGGGTGTTAATGGGTTGATGATTTACAACCAAAAACTATTGTAGGTATGGAATTTGACTTGAACTTCCATCTGCTTATGACTTTTACAATTTTATGATGGAAGAATGGGATTATTCTATATCCGATATAGTATAAGAAGAAATAATTCTAGCAAAAGTAAAAGCGGTAAAATTACATCAAACACATTTGTTGAGGGCCATAGTACGGAGTTACAAATTTTTGTGAGTTACAAATTTTGTGGATATTCACAGCCATCCCCTACTTCTAACTTCTAAGTGACTGCGCCCATATGCTTCCTCCCTGACGAAGAATATATGGTTCTCAATGTGCTGAAATTGACATGGCTAGTGACTCTGGAATACCTCTTAGGTCGTCCTATGAGATATTAAGCTCACAAGAAGACCAGAATGCATCAAAAAGAATTTGTGATTGTAAAAAAACGATTGATATTGATCAGTCATTTGCCACAAGGGGCTCACATTTACACAAATCAAATCCTTTATCGACTCATTAACAACACAGTTCAATTTATTATTATTTTTTTATCATAAATTTGAAGTAGTATTTAAATTCCCTATCTCGTTAAGTTATATCGTTGGGTCAAGTGGCTCAGTAAAAGGCAGTAGAGTTAGCCTTCTACCGCATTTATTTAAGTGACAGATACCAAAATAAAATTGAAAAAAAAGTTAAACTTCCCCAACCCAGTGTAAAAATATGTGGCCCTAAAGCTCAATTGCAACACTTTGGCTCTGTTTGGAACCTAAGGAAAGAAAGGAAAAGGGATGGAAAATGGAAAATTTTCCCTCTTCTTGTTTGGTTTGTAGAGAAAGAGGAGGGAAAATAAAAAAATTAAGTTTTGTGAATAGTAAAATTTTCCTCCCACTTTCCACTTACTTTCCTCTCATTTTATTTTCCTTCCCTTTTCCTTTCCTTCCCCATGTTCCAAACATAGCCTTTTATCCTAAGACCATCTCCAATAGTTAAATTTGTGTTCCTATATGACACAAGTTAAAGTGTAAAAAAATGGGATCCAATGTGGTGAAATTGAAATGGCTAATGACTCTGGGATATACCTCTAAAATCCCACCAACTCGTTGATAGGGTGGAGGCCAATGGGTATACATTTGCATGGTTTAGCACTTGGCGTGTTTGCATGGTTTACCACTAGGCGTGTAAGTCCTGTTTGGTTTCTCTGGTCAAAATATGATCGCTAATAATTAATTAAGGACTCTAATCTATTTATATTCAACTCAATATATTAAAGATAGGGTAGGTATAAGAGAAACAAAATTGATATTAACAATGTTAACTGCTTCTCCACTGAAAGTATACTCGTTTTTATAATTCATTATTGTATAAGTTGATTTTTTTAATTCATTATTGTATAAGTTGATTTTGTTGTGTACAATGAGCTGCACGTTTGTGCAAAAAGGGGAAAGCGAAAATCAGGTGAGATGGGTGTTCAACCTTAAATCTCAATACCAACTCCTCTTCCTAACCCCTCTCTAAAGAGGGCCATAGAAGACCCAATAAACGAGATTATGAGACGAAAAATCCTAGAGCAGAGACGAGGATTCATCACGATGCATTTATGTCCACATCTTGGGCCTAAAACAATTAACCGAACATTTTACCTCGTATAACACACAAAGAACTATGTCTACCAAATATCAGTATGATCTGATATCAATAGACACGTGAATGTGTTGCAACTTGTAATATAAAATGAATGATGAATACATTCTACAGTTTAACCTTATAATTTATAGGAAAAATTATAGCTTATTCACGTATCTATCGATATTGGACCATTACTAATATTTTGTAAATCTATATATAATTCTTTGTGTGTTGTACGAGGTTAATGGTTTGGATCATAATTTTGGGCCTGAGATATGGACAAAAAATAGAGAGTATGGAGGGGTATGGAGAGGAGTTCATCCCATTTTGATAACACCATAGGAAAGTAAGGTGTTTGCAAAAATCAATTGGCAAAATGGCATGATCAAGTAAATTAAGGTCACTACAAAGATCAAATTTCAAGAGGGCCTCTGGCACACCCAAAAGAATCACCATTACCGATTCCTTATCTCCACTCAAGCAACTAATGAAGTTGGTCAATGTGGGGTTTTAATAAAAAAAACTACTTCTAGAAATCTATCATCGATCCCATTGGTTTTTCTTGGTCCGCCAACTCGTTAATGGGGTGGAGGCCAATTGATATGCGTTTGCATGTTTTAGCACTCAGCTGTGCTTGGGTTCTCTAGTCAAAATATGATGACTGATAAGGATTCTAATCTTTTTAATGTTCAACTCAAATTCTACAAGATAATATAATTAAAGATAGGGTTGGTATAAGATTATAGTTCTAATAAGATCGATAATATAACAATCCATAAAACACTACTCCATTCGCTTCTTTTTGTTTGTCAATTATTCATTTTTTTTTTCAATTATCTAAATTTTCTAATGTGGATCTTCAAAAATGTCCAACATTGATCTTTGATATATTTCAATTCGTTTTACAATACAAAGTTTTCAAATGAAAAACATTATAAATTGAAAGATATATAGTCAATTGAAACGAAAGAGATAAAGAAAAAATTGACAAACAAAATGTGACAAGGGAATATGATTACTCTTGTCAAAGTGCCATGAAGAATGGTAATTACTTCTTCACTGAAAGATTACTCTCTTTTGTTTTATGTTTTTGGTCTATGCTTCCTTCCCAACGTGATATCTGCTTTTCAATGTGTTGAAATTCACTTGGTTGGTGACTTTGGGATACCTCTTAGATCGTCCTATGATTTAATGCATAAAGAGTCTAGTGCATTGGTTTTTTGAAGTTAGGCCAAAAGAATTACCTACGAACGAGAAGGCAACAACTGTTGGCATTTGGAGTAGCGGGGAATATATTAGAGTATTTTCGTGATCCATCATTACAGAATCCTTCTTTTTCTTGAAAATAAGAACAAAAAATAAACGATGAACGTGCGATATACGTGGAAAATCCCGAATAGGATAAAAACCACAGGAAGGAATCAAAACACTAAAAATAACATCGTGCAATTACAAACGACTTTAATAAACAATCATGAAGCCTCACCGACTGACTAAAGGACGATTGCCGAATCTTCGTTCACCGCACCAAGTGTTTGATTGCCGAACGCCTTGAATCACTCAAGCCCTCCAAGATACTTCAACAAATCTAAACGAATAAAACTCCAAATCTCAATTTTGCCTCGGCCGTGACCTCTTGTTGTCACCCATGACCAAGCCGCAACACTCGTCCTTTCTTTTGATACATCATAATCATCTTTTCTATTAACTTGCCCTTTTATAATTTGACAGCCAAAGTCTTTCCTTTGTGATTGTCAATATCTTTCCATGTTAAGGAAGAATTCTCTTGTGGTAATACAATCTTTCCAATTTGATTGGCCCCAAATTACTCCAATATTCCAATTTGATTACCCCATATACCATGCAAACCCTTCCAAATATACCGAGCACTTTGATGCCGTGCAAAATGATGTCGTGCACTTCGATGGATTACACACTCACGGTCCCTCGTCACAAGACATGTTGATGTCCTTCCACTTCCTAAACAAACATTCTAAATATAAAAGGAAAAATAAATTACAACTCGATAAACGGGAATACATTAAAATATGTGTCTTGTCGTGCAATTGCCAACAAAGAGAAACCGCGGGCTATGAACCTTACATTTCTCACGATGTGTAATTAGATTGTGAGGGCATCCACAGTGGACTCTTAAAATGGCTCCTAGGTGAGGCTCCTAAAATTTAGCAAGCCATTTGATCAATTATGGTCTTCAATGGGCTTCCAATACAAGCTCCCAGTGGTGGCTCCTAAGCATGGCTCCAAACCCATTAGCTAAATCTAACTAGCCTTGTAGCTAGCTTCAAGTGAAACCCAAGCCCTTTTAATCCTTTTTTTTGTGGGACCCACACTTTTTTTATTACTTTCTTCACAAAATAGAAAATTTTCTTGCTAGTCCATTGGGTCCACGTATGCTCTCTATATTTAGCAAACTCTAGGAGTGTCAAATGGACCCCAATTAAGCTTATGTGTACACCTTAGGAGTCAACTTATGAGCCATTTTTAGGGAGCCCACTGTGGATGCCCTGAGGATCACATAACAAATTTATATTTGGCCGATGCTAAAATAATAATTGACTGTAATCAATTTGGGTTAACGAAATTCAGATAGCTTACCCCCAGGCGTCTTAAGCTCGCCGAAACATCCTCTTGTGTGTTGATTTGATTGCATTCATATCATTAGTTTCATCAACAAAAGTGAACATATTTTCCGGCTATTATAACTACCATATTTGATCAAATCTTAGTAATTGAATAAGTTGATCAATGGTTTATATAAAAATTTAGTCTCTTTTTTTTATTAGGATTTGTATAGTTCGTATTCGTTAAATTGATATAGCACTTCATATGTTGTAATTTTTCTTAATGTTCATCCACCCAACCTTAAATCTTGCGTTGGTCCTGAGAGTACTCGATAATTACCCTTTAGGTTGAGCTAGTGTAGGATATAGTTGTTTTAGTAAAGCTGATACTCTGAAATTCCACCATCTCGTTAATGGAGTGGAATTTTACCTCCCTCACGGTATGCTTTTCCATGGTCTAGCACTCGGCATGTAGGCCCTGTTCGGTTTATCCAGTCAAAGTATGATAAATAATGACTGTAATCTAATTATATTCAACTCAAATTCTACAAGAATAATATATTAAAGATAGGGTAGGTCTATCAGAATGCTAACAAGATTGACATTAAAAATGCCCAAAGTGTTATGATAACTTGTCAATAGTCAGATAAAAATAAAAATAAAAACATGTCAATAGTGTCATCAAAAGCGTTAATTCTGCCAAAATAAAAGCGGTGAAATTACATCTTGGATATTTGTTTGTTCTAAAGGGAGCCATAGAAAACCTCACAAATGAGATTATCAGACGAAAAAACCTCAAGCAGAGACGAGGACTGATTGTGAATTGTGATGCTTCGAAGAATATTCCCATCTGAAAGAGCTAGCCCTGTTCCTCTCCCTGGAGATTTTTCCACTTCCTCTGCTTATGGTATACTGGTTTTGCAATAATCTTTTCCTTGTCCTCAGCCGATGATGCCATGGCATGTAATTTGGAAGCTTACGCGTCCACCCAAGCTCCAAATGTTTATCTGCTGCTTACTGCGTCAACGCTCTTCCAACGATGGATGTTTTAGCTACACATAATCACATCATTCACGATGTTCGCTTTATTTTTTGTTCACGACCAGAATCATGGTACCATTTTATTTGGGAATGCCCAGCTCGGGCATGACTTCTTCACTACTTCCCGTTTGGGTGGTCTACTCGCGCACTCACCCTCTTCCCACACTTCAATACTTTTTCGCTCATAGCCAAGTACCAAATGCTCTATTTTTTTCAAAAATTTTAATGGTTTATTTGGAAGGCGAGGAATAAAGACATTTTCAGTAATGCCAATGTTTTGGTAGCGAATGTCTTTGCAACCGCGAGGCCAATCAAGTACCCGATGTTATGGCCAAACACGTAGAATCTGTGAACATTACTCTCTCTCTCTTATTGGTTAAAATGGTGTAGGTTTCACCCCTGTAATATTCTGTTGATTTGATTTGGTTATTTAAATTAACATTAGACCAACTTTTAGCAAATCAAACACAAGTCGAGTTTGAGTAGATTAATTCAAAGATAACACCACCCGCTCCTCCTCTAGCTCAGCTGAATTAAATTCGATCTCCTCTGTATCACTTATCTCTCTCTCTCTCTTTCTGTAACTGGATTAAACTCTTCAGCAACTCCCACACTTCTTTCCACGTGTTTGCATGAGGTGAGGTAACCTCAAGGACAAATCGCTACCGATGCTAATCGACCTTGCAACCTTAGAAGGGTAAGTCCAGCCGAGACATATCAATTAATCACTCTGACAACCCCTTGGGTTTACATCGCATATCTCTTTATTTACCCCAAACAAAACTTCTGAGCACTGCACGCTAAACTCACATCACCAAAATAGACGACTAATTTTGGACCCCAAAATATTACAGGAAAGTGCACTACAGAATCTGCGATTGCAGTCTTAAGATCTACTGTGCCCGACTTGAAATTTGTTTGAGACATATAAGTACGTTGTCTGATATTGATGGAAGTAACTTGCTTCCAGAATTAATTTTATATTTGATCAAGTTTGCCGCAAGAGAATTGAATAGATTAGCTATATATGCTAAAATCAGTTAAAATTATGTGGTGGATAAACTTGAATATGAGTTTAATTGCTATTTTGCTGCTAACAATTCAAGGAGATTGACTTTTAAGTAATGCCTTTCAAAGTTACAGAATGATTATCCATTTTTTTACAATTATTTTATTAAATTTTATCTGTTTTAAGTTTTTATTTACAAAGGGCCTATTTAAAAATTCACATTGGATCTCAAAAACCTCAAAGCCAGCCTTGCGTTGAAGACTGTATCAAACTCTTTGAAATCCCCCACCTCTCTCTTCCTAGAAATCATCTGACAATCAAGCGAATTTGGGGTAACCGTAGTGACCTCAATTGTGGGTCCTCTATAATCTGTATTTGGGAGCGAAACCGTATAATTTGTCAAGAATGTTGAGTAGATCGTTCATGTAAAAAAATCAAATTAATTGGATATTGGTAGCCATATGATCGGATACAATATCATTTCAAGAATACAATGTAAGACAAATTTGTCTCAATTGTTTGTCTATCAATCTCCGATGATCCTAATTTTTTGAACCCTTGATGTGCTCAACATTCCTGAAAAAATGAACAGTTTCGATCCCAAATGAAGATTTCAGAGGGCCCACAATTAATATTATTCTTCCAATCTTCTCCTCCCACCATTTCCCCCTTTTCTGATCTACTCTTCTTCTTCATATCAAAAATCGATCGGTAGCAGAGTATGCTGATGGTCGGCGGCTCCAGAGCGGTGGCTTTATCAGCATCATGGTTCTCAGGGTTCCTCTGGGTCACTTTACCAGTTGATAAGTGACTCTGCGTGGGGTTCTCGGTCGGCGACGAGGGCGGCTCTCGGTGAGTTTTTTCTTCCTGTCTCTTTCCTTCTCCAGATCTGTTCGTTTTTTACCCCCTTTCCATACACCTCAGTGGGTCTTCCATTCTCCCTACCTTGGCTACTCGGTTTCCTCTTCCAAGAGCATCTCCGGCTGGTTTTCTGTTGGGATCTCCGGCTTCGGCTCAACGGCGTGGTGATGTGTTGGTGGAGGTGGTTACCGTCGTGGTCTCCCGCTACGGTTGCTGTTGGGTGCCGTGGTTGTTGCTTAACGGCTTGAGGAGCTTCCGAGACAGTGTGTTTGATGGTCGTCGGCTCCGCCCCACTTGGTTTGACCGGTGGTGGTTTGGTGGTTTTGTGGTGGTGGTGGCTGTCGTTGGTGGTGCTGGTTGTCAATGCTTTGGTGGTTGATTTGGTGGATGTTTTGCACTCTAGTGTAGGGTTTGGTTTAGGGTTTTCTTAGGGGTGGGCGTAGCCCATTTGTTTGGGCTATGTTCTTTGCGCTTTAATGTTTAATTTGGGCTTTTTAGGCCTTTGGGTGTATTTTCATTGTTTAATCTGGGCACTTTAGGCCCATCGTGTATGGGCTCTGCCCTCTGCGTGTTCCAACTTTTGGTTGGATCTTTTCTCCCCGCTCGATGTAACCTTTATCGAGTGCAATTTTGTTCACCCTCCTTAAAAAAGGGTGAACAAAACCCTCCCTCCTATTGGTTGATTTGGTGTGGATCCCACCACAAAATGATGTCATGCTTACCTCTGCAATACACTTTTTTGATAAATATGACATCATTTTGTGATGGGACCCACACATTTCAACCAATAGGATGGAGGGTTTTGTTCACCCTCTTTTAAGGAGGGTGAACAAAATTGCTCTCACCTTTATCAAGTTTCCTTAATAAACTTTTGTTGCCGATCAAAAAATATATTATTCTTTCAATCACAGTCTACGAAAATCTAACAGAGCACAGTCCATTCCTCCATCCATCATCGAACAAAGAAGTTGATGAGGATCTTGAGGTGGTTTACGAGTGCTAAATGTTTAACCAATTCTTTTGTATTCTAGGATTGCTCCAATTCTTTTTCTCCCTTTGTCAAATTGTTTCGACACTCAATTCGTTGTATCATAGCTTGCCCGATGTAAGCGCACGCTTTGATATTTTATTCCACAACATAGATCATTATAACATATATAGTACATCCAATGAAAAAAGTTTCAGGTTGAGATGAACTTTAAAAAACCCAAAATAAACAAAACAAAACAAAAAAGAAGAAGAAGCAAAACAGAAATTAAAGCATATGATAATGTCTTCATGCAATATCTAAAGATTATGCAGCTGCAATTTATCTTCAAGACCAAGTAGACCTCGGAAACCTAGGACACATGAAAGAAATAGTTAGATCATAAAACCTGTTGCATGGGACTTGATGAAAAACTTGTGTGTGGGAACACATATTGAATAAATGAAAAGAAAGTAAGAAGCTATAGCAGCTTGAAAATCACATTTATGAGCACCGTATTGCGTAATAAAATGGCCAATAACGGATTCCCCATTTGCCACAACAAAATGGCAGCTCTCTCAAATAGACATTGACCCCTTCTTTAGAAGCCAGTGCTAAAATAGATAATTTCCCGTCTTTAAAATACACAGTTTCCAAAGGAATTTGCATCTCATAATAAAATTATTGTGCTTGAATGACTCGTATAATAATTGACTTAGGAAATCCAAACTGGTGAAGTTGGAGCCTAATACCGCCTTAATTAGTAATGTTGAATAGCAGAAACAAATTTTATGTTTTCAGCTGCCGTAGAGCAAATCAATGTTTTTTCTGGATTAGAGCAGAAACAAATTTTATATGTTTTCACTACTAATTAAATGCATGTTCTGTTTCTCATGTCACTAAGTCATGGGATCATACCTACTCTCGATCACACTGCATCTCCAGCTTTCCTCTGCCTCAATGTTTGCCAACTTCAAGGAGACTATTTTTTATCGCATCCAATTGGGACACAACAACTTTAATGTCCATGCGATTTGTTGGCAGTTCTTGTGAACAAGCAATTCCTATTTCAAGTATTGAAACCAAGCACTGATGAATTTTGTGACTGCTAGGAGAGTTTTGGTTACTAGTCTTGTTGAGACTCGAGCTAGCTTCTTCCATGTCCCATTGTTGAAACAACAGTGGATCAACAATGTTTGCAACTTGATCAGGAAGAGCCACCTTGGCAAAGTTGTGGAGATTCAGACCATCACCAAACAAGCTATCAGTAGGTCTCTTTCCCATAAACATCTCCAATAAGAGGATACCGTAACTGTAAACATCACCAAGGGTTGATACCTCATTTCCCATGCCATACTCTGCAATTCATGCACCATATACAATGCATAAAGTTATATAAATGACCTGAGTAGCATACATTCTACGGACAAATCTTTGCTAAAAAATAAGTTTAGAGCATTGCAAATTGTATTGTTTCAAGTAAGCAAGAAAGAATCGTGCCTCTTCTAGGTGTAACTAGAATGCTCTGTTTTTAAACGAGCACAAGAAAAATCTTCTTAACAAGTCAAAGTTTCATTTCACAGATCAACTAAACCCAAGTTAAAATATAATCCCATCAAAAGAAATGAAGTGGAAATGGCCATCCACCCCGTCCACCATACGACCAGTTGGTAACATAACCTACCAGGTTGCAAACTCTTTTTGTTTTTTGATAAATAAAATTGCAAACTCATTGGAGGTGAATAATAAATCTAAATGATGGTTGAAGTATGGTCAAAAGGAAACACAAAATAGCATAAGGGGTATATTTACCTGGAGCAGCGTAACCTACAGTCCCTCTTATGCCGATGGAACTTGATTGATTTGCAAAAGATTCACAAGTTGCTTCTAGATGAAATTTTGCTAGCCCAAAATCGCCCAAGTGTGCACTCATTTCATTGTCTAGAAGAACATTGTCAGGCTTCAAATCACAGTGAACTATTGGTTCTGAGCAATGATGGTGAAGATAATCAAGTGCTGATGCAATATCAATACTAATATTTAACCTTTGTAGAAAGTTTAAAGTCCTTGACTCCTCATGCGGATCGTTCTTATTTTGATGCAACCACTTGTCTAGGCTCCCATTGACCATGAAATCGTAAACAAGAGCTTTGAAATCGTTACCCTGGTAATCAATACTTGAACATGCTGTGAGAACCTTTAAAATGTTCCAATGTTTGATGCTCCTCAAAGCATTACATTCAACAATAAAACTTTTGAAAGCTCCTCGGTATTGAAGGTTTATTACCTTCACTGCAACAATTGTTTCACCCCGATCAAGATCAAGAAGCCCTTTGTACACTGAACCAAACCTACCCACACCGACCAAGTTGGCAGGAGAGAACCCATTGGTCGCTTTAAGTAGAGTTTGATAGGACAACTTGGGAAATGATTTACCAAAACGTATAAAAGTGGGTACCTCTGTTCTATTTCTAAACCACCAATTATATAGGTAATACAACCACAGAAGTAGTCCTAACACTCCCAAAGATGTGGGAATTATTAACTGCTTTGTGGGTGTAAATCTTTTCGTACGAAAGCGCTTTAGGTGGCAACGGCTCAACTGTAAATCAGCTATACCCCCACACAGCTTGTTATTTCCCTCAACATAAATAGTTGTTGCATTCTTAAATATGCCTTTTTCTGGTACTGCGCCCTCAAAGTTATTGAATGATATATTTAGTAACTGTAAGAAGACAAAGCCCTCTAAATAGTTTGGTATTTCCCCTGAAAAGTTATTGCGAGAAATATCTAACTCCACTATACCTCTTAGATGACTTAGAGATGAAGGAAGGCTTCCCGAGAAATTGTTGCCTTCCATATGCAATGACGTCAATTTGACGCAACTACCGAGCGTGCTTGGAATTTTACCAGATATCATGTTCTCAGAAACATCCAGTGTTTCTAGATTTATTGAACGTCCGATTTCTACTGGTAAGGACCCAATCAATTGGTTTTGAGATAGGTTCAAAGACACCAATGATGTTAGACTCATAACTTCTGGGGGAATGGTGCCAATGAGATTGTTTCCACTTAAATCTAACCATAGAACTGGACATTTTTGTAAACTTGAAGGAATGCAGCCATCAAAAGTATTTCCGTCTAACAAAATCTCAACTAATGAAGTGAAATTTTGCAAAGATGATGGGATTTTCCCAGAGAAGTTATTATTTGATAGATGCAGAGCATACAACTTTTGAAGGTTCCAAAAATTACCAGGAATTTCACCTCTCAAATGATTGTCGTCAAGATATAAAACTTCGAGATTGATCAGATTCCCGAGACAAGTTGGGATGTTCCCACCTATCTCATTTCTGCTAATCTCTAATCCGGTGAAACAGGTGGAGAAATTGCAGATTGATTTGGGTAACACCCCTCCGAATTGGTTTATACCCAGATCCACGGCACGCAAATTGGTTGCATTGATCATCGAGTCTAGAAAGCTCAAGTCATCTTTTTGTCGTGTCCCTAGATGATTGTCATAACAGAAAAACCTCACAAGAGCATTCAGCTTTTCCAAAGGAGGAACTTTTCCAGTGAATTTGTTGTACGACAACTGAAGGAATTGTAGTTTGGTGGCGTTAGATATTGAGATCGGAATGGATCCAGTAAACAAGTTGAGAAAAACTCCGAGAAAACTGAGATTCGGAAGCTTAATTCCCAGGTTCGAGGGAAGACTCCCTTGAATTTGGTTGCCCCCCACATCAATAACAGAGATGGAAGAGATATTAAATATTGGTGGCGGAATAGTACCCATCAACTTGTTGAACCCCAACGCTAAAGTTTCCAAGTTTCTCAGTTGACCCAAAGAATATGGTATACTCCCACTAATACTATTTTCGGTTGCATAAAGTGTCTTAAGAGATGATAGATTCCCGAAAGTAGAAGGCACTCCTCCTGTTAGATTGTTTTCTGCAAAATCCAATTCAGTGAGCTTAGCAAGGGAACCCAGCTCTTCAGGAATTTTCCCTACTAACATATTGCCAGTAAATTCAAGAGCAATGAGCTCAGAGCAACCAGACATATTAGCTGGAATTTCACCAGTAATAGAATTATTGAGCAACGTTAATGTTTTTAGTCGTCTTAAGCGTCCGAGTTCGGGGGGGAGTATACCACTCAAGCTGTTGTTACGCAACCATAGATGCTGGAGAAAGCTCAAATTTGCAACTTGAGATGAAATAGAACCGGTTAGCTTTTGACCCTCTAACCGTAACCTAGTGACCCTTTGGTGCCGATGGCCGCATGTTATCCCAAACCATTGACAGAAGTGGATGGATTCATTCCACGAGTTTAGAGCTCCAAAGGGATCAGTAGTTATAGCAGACTTGAATGCAAGCAAAGCTAGATGGTCAGTCTCATTCCCACCTCGCACAGAGCCGGCTAAAACATGAGGAAAGCCGTAAGGCCCGTAACCCAAGCACAGTACTAAGAAACCAGCATGCATGAAAAGGTAGAGTGGAGATGCCATTGCAAGACCCATCGAGTATTCTGAAAGTTAAAAACACTGAGTAAGTTAGCCGTGGAAATATTTAGATGTTTGTGCAAGTGTGAGTGCGCACAATTTTTAGGGAACATAGTTGATATTTTAAATTTTTTTTTACATCTCGTTCTTTAAACATTTTTAGCGACAATTTTTTGATTTGTTGGAAAAGAAACTATTGAAGCTTGTTTATAATTGCTAAATTCATTTGTTGAAATGTAGGGTATTTTACAAATATGCGTTTTAAATGGAATGGAGATCTTAAAGTCCAGAGACAGAGACTCTTTGGACTTTCTCTGTTTTCGGGGAAAGAATTAAATAGGAAAAAGAAGTAGGCAAAATATGTTGGCATTTCGAAGCCAAGCAAACTCAGCAACAACGCGACCAGTTTGAGCATACGCAAGAACGTGACCGTAAGGGCTCCCAAATTTTTATCTAATTTATAGGTCCCGAAATGATGTACGCTATATTATAGCAAAATCCGTAGCAAATTTTTCATTAAAACTTGGGGCGCAATTGAAATGGAAGCCCAAAGCAAAAGTGTGAAATCAACATCGGTTAGATACCGAAACATTGATTAATATATGTGGTAATTCCCCCTTGATACTATTAATATGAGTTATAACTTTTGATCTACATGGTTAAGCAAATGATTCATAGGTCAATTGGAGCAGGTCATTAAAACTAGCTAGAATTAGAGCCTACACCAACTAGATGCGTGGGACGGGCCTGAGATGGTTGAGCGGGTCCCACATGAGATGAGTTTTAAGAGTTTGACGTACTTAGGCGGATACTTGTCTCACATCGTTTGGTAAGTGGAAGTTGGACCATGGGGCGCAATGAGATCCCAAAAACAATGTAACTTTTCTCAAGATTCTGAAAATTAATGTTTTTTTGTAGCCTTTTTACAGTTCATATTGGCAAAATTGATATAGCCTTTCACTTCTTGTAATTTTTTCTTAATATTCATCCACCCAACCTTAACCCTTGCGTCGGTTCCGAGAATACTAACTATTTTCCCAATATTTTTGTAGCATGATTGAGAGAATAATAACATTGTGCATGTTTGATCTACGGGACGGTAAAACATACATTGAGCTTTTTTTTATTTCCCGTGCATCGAACGGATTTAACGCTAATTGTATATTGTATCAATGGAATTCACTAGTTTGAGCTCGTGAATTTCCCTAGTTTGATTGCATAAATTTCAGTGAATTTGAGCTTGTGAATTCCAACGGCTTTCTATATTCATATGGACATTGCAAGCAAGGGCAACACCAATTCATTGGCAGTGGGGTCACCTAAACCCACTAGGCAAAAATTTTACAAAAACTACTGACTAAATTTTTTCTATTTTGAGAAGCCTTTACTCACATGACACCACTAAAAAAACCCTGAGCCCACATATTACACAGAGGAAAACGCCTTGATGAGCCATAGAAATTGTTTAGTATTACTCATTGGTAATACAGAGGAAAACCGATTGAAACGTGTAAAATGCTACTAGTAGTACGAAAATTGCCATAGTGCCATAGTGCACCCTTTTAAATACAACAACAACAACAACAATAACATAACCCATTTAGTGCACCCTTTTAAATAAATTCCATTTTTATTTAATTTCGTAATTCTTTTCTTATTTATCTCTTTTTCTTTATATCTTTTTTCTCTTTTATTTTTTAATATTTTTTATGTCTTTTTTTTCTTTGATTTTTTTTTCTTCATTTGTTTATGTATTTTTCTTGTGGTTCCTTATTAGTTTTTCTTCTTATCTTCAATTGTAACCACTCATTCTTACCTTCTTATCTTCAATTGTAACTATTTATACTACTTCATACAAGAACATTTCAAACTAGATAATTCAGAGAACAACATCTCCCACTATTTACCTTCTTTTCGTAATTCATAGAACAACATTGTTACGCCCTAGACTTTTATTTTATTTTATTTCATTTTTATCATTAATAAGCGCTATTTACAATTGGGTGTTGTGGCCGGATCCTAATTAATTATTTTGTGGGTATTAGTGACACCGTTACCGCTTGGAGGTATAAGCCTAGTATTAGTACGCAGATTATATTTATTGGGCCTTTCTTTTATTAAAGATGTGTTTGTTATTTAAATATTCTAATTAGTTAGTTAGCTGTAATATAGGAGTTTTTGAGTTAGTGGGTAGTTTTAATAAGTTACTCATCTAAGGAGTCGTATATTGTGGGCTAGGGTTATATTTTGAGAGAATATTGAGAGGAGGTGTTGGGATAGAACTGAAGCCGTGGACAAAGGGTTTTTCTTTGAGGTGTTCTTCTACTGTTCTTCTTGATCTCTGTGGCGGTAAGTATCTCATTAACCTTCATTGTTTTTATTAATTCTGAGCAGTTTATTGAGAGAGAGTATCGAGTTCTTAGGTTACACCTTGTGTCTTTGGGTATTTAACTTGTTCGTGAGAAATCATTGGAGATGTTGTGGGGTTTGTTCGGTGGAAGAGTGAGAACTGAATGCAGTGTGAACAAAGCCGAAGTTGGGTTCTGTGCGGTATCTGATGCGCATGTGATAGAGGTGTCCACGTTGAACTATGAATGGCGCTACTTTGGTCCATGTAGTTGTAGTCCATGGGAGTAAAAATTAATTATCATCTTGGGAGACATGAAGGCTAGTGCGTTTTTTTTTTTTGGAGTTAGCAAATGGCAGCACATATATGTGTTTTGTTTGGACCCACGTGTGTTGTATAGAAACAAACAAAGAAGAAAGGAAATGGAATAGCCTACTGATGTGGTTGTGAGTAATTAGAATTAGGCTTAAACATGGTTTGGTTTTAAGTGGTTAATGTAGCAACGCAAGATTTGGCAAATCGGTTTCCTTAGGTATAAAGATATTCTAGCTTTAAGTTATAAAAGCAGTGTTATATTATCCGCATAGTTGGTTATGTCGTATTTTTATTTATTTATTTATCTATTTATTTTGTACAGGTTAGTCTCTTTTTGGCGTGTTTGAGTTGCATTATTTTCGGACTCAGGTGAGTGGTTAAACGTGTTACGTATTTTCGAACTCGCCGTGTCCCTTAAATTATTCTTTTGGGAAAATTATCATTTGGTTAGTGAAAACATGAATTGTTTATGTCTAATCTTTTAATTGGCATGCGATAAAAAAAAAATATGTTCTTTTTGGTGAGAACTTAGTGGATATTGATGGGAACATTTATTATTGAAAGTCCAGGGAAATTAATCCTCTGTGTGCGGGTGACTCTGGCCATTAGGGAAGAGACCATGTCCTGGCCGGTGACCCTAATGCTCAACGGCTGACTTTCGCCGGATCGTTCTTAGGGAAAAGTTCCACGGGCTGCCTACTCGTGGTGACTCTAAGTTTCGATATTGGATCCAATTTCTGAGATATTTGTTCATTGGCACTTGGTACTATTTGGTATTGATTGTGGTTCCCAATTGTTGTTGGATATCATTTTGTGATCACCAAAGAAGACTTGATATTGGTAAAAAGAATTATTGATATAAATTGTTGTTTTGTGGTACACCTCGTATGCCTAATTATGTTTACATATTAATATATTTTATCCCTGTTTTAGAACTGTATTTATTATACATGTTTTGCCATTCACTGAGCTTGTCAGCTGACGGATTTTATCCACCATCATTTTCAGGAAAATCGAGTCAATAGGTGAGGACTCTGGCGGCATCTTGGGGAATTCTGTGTCGACCTCCATAGGACATTGCATCCTAGTTTTAGTATTTCATTTATTCGCTTCCGCTATTTGTTAAACATTTTTTTGATAAATTGCTTTTTGTTATCATTGGTGGAAAATTTTATTGTTGGGTTCATGAGACGGTTGCTCCCCATGCTGATGTTGAGACAAATTTGGTTTTGATTTTGCAATTCAATAAAGAATGGTTATTTAGTTTTTATGGTTTTTAGGCTTCGTGTTCCATGGGTTTGCCCCGTGGCACACGGCCGGTCATTTCCCATTTTGGGGCGTGACAACATTATGGATGACTACAACTTTTCAATTTCAGATAGTTGGCCATTTGAGGATGATGTTCCTAGTGGGGTGAGCATCTCCCACAACAGTCGCGATTATACACCCGAATTTACCACTGATCAGGCTAGTTATTACAATTGTTATTATGCATATTCCTCATTTATTTTGAAAGTAGAGAAAATATATTAAGACTGGATAATATCTTACTTATACTATTTTTTTAAAGTAGAGAAGATATGTTAGCTTGGGTGCGGAGAGTTAGTCTCGAAAATGGTATTGTAGTGGTTATTAAAAATTCTACTAATCTAAAAGGCGGCAAGTTGCCGAAGTGCATTCTGTTAGTATTATTGGCATTTTCCAAATTCCAAAAAACCATTAGAGTCTGTATTTTGTTCTTTTTTCATTTGGGTTTGAGAGGTCTTTTAGTGTATTTAGTCTAGATGCTCCACCAAAAGGATCAAGATTTGTTGAAAAGCCATTGCCATGAAGATTGCTCGGATTTTGATAACAAGAGGTATATGCATTTCATTTGCATTTCATGTTCAAGTTTTTCCATGCATCATATTGGTTAAATTGATTATAGGTCTCATTGGTATAGGTCTCTTGCTTTATATGGCATTGAAATTCTTTGTTTGCCTTTGGATTTAATAGAGAAAACTTTTCTTAGGCTTATATCTCTTTTAAATGAACTTCTGCAAGATGCGCTTGATAGCGCTTGTCTTTTTACCTTCTGGCGCTGACTAGCGCAACGGCTTTTTGTCTGAGGTCATGCATGACGTCATATGCATATTCCGTTGCGCTCGTTTGTGCTCGTAGTTAGTTGCCGGCTCGGATTACTAGCGCAATGCGTTTTTTTGGGGTATGTGGCATTTTCTCATTGGTCCTCTTTTAGGGCTTCGTCCTTGGCATTATATAAACAGATTTTTCACTCTTGTAGGTCAGATTTTGAGAGCATTAGCCCACCTTAGAGAGAGAAACACATCTCCTTCATTTGCTCATGGGGTTTTATGCTATTGAGGTGATTTCTATTTTGATTTGATCATCTTTTATTCATTCTAGTGCTATATTCTTATATTTATGTATATGCTCTAGTTTGATTCTTCTCAAAATCTTCTTTGCATCATCAAGAAACAATCTTTTCTTATATTCATGGATTTAGATGCTTTAAGTATGGATTAAACTTTGTGTTTGATCATTTTCCTTGTCAATCTAGTGCAATACTTTTGTTCTCTATGTATTTGCTCTAGATTGATTTTCTTCATCAAGAACCTTCATCAAAAATCAAGTCTTTTTTATCTTTTATGGGTTCTTGATGTATGATATGATTTAAACTTTGTGTTTGATCATTTTCCTTGTCAATCTAGTGCAATACTTTTGTTCTCCATGTATTTGCTCTAGATTGATTTTCTTTATCAAGAACCTTCATTAAAAATCAAGTCTTTTTATCTTTTATGAGTTCTTGATGTATGATATGATTTAAACCTTGGGTTTGATCATTCATTTTGTCAATCTAGATTAATCTTTTAATACTCTATGGATTACATCTAGATTGATTGCTTTTCACAAAAATCTTCATTCCATAACATTTCATTCATATGATGGATATTGCCTTGTTTCTACGTGAGCCGGTTGGACCGGTGCCGAGTTGACTCGGAGATCAAGACGGGTGTGCTTGTGGAGTCCATGGAATCAAAGAGGGGTACGGGGTACTATCAAGAATTGGAGCTAGGTGTCACAAGGGGCTTGTTGGGTAATTCCTAGTCTTGTTAATTCTTGTAAACCTTTTGATTTATGGAATGCATAAGTAGGATTAGGCCGTGGTTTTATACTTAGGGTGTTTAGACCCTAAGTAGTTTCCACGTATATCTTTTGTCTTGTCTCTTTACTTTAATTGTTTTATATCTTGCATATTAAATTGTGGCAATTTGAATGGAGCATGGATGATTGGATTTTTCTTAATTAGACTTAATTTTTAAATTGTCGTCCTATTCACCCCCCCTCTAGGACTCGTTAGTGCATTATATTTGTTTTCACATTCTTGGTTGTGAGAGAGGAGGAAAGTACAAACCGCACGTTATCTGGTTGAAGGGCAATCCTTGCAAAGGAATACTGGGACTAAAAAATGCAATTGCCCATTTGAGCCACAAGGTAAACCAATACCTCCAAAGGGTGTCAAGTGGAGTTTAAGGGTTTCCTGTGGTTTCCATAACCATGAACCAGCAGAAAATATTGATGGCCACGAGTACCTGTCAAGGCTAAAACCAATGGAGAAACAATTTGTGGTAGACATGGCCAACAGCATCGCGCCTCGTGAGATTCTTAGTATTTTGAAGGAAAAAGACTTGTTAAACACTACGGGAATCAAGAGCATTTACAACGCTATTTTCACAAACAAGGAAGCCAAATGGGGTCGTCTAACTTCTACTCAGTATGTCTTAGAGAAATTAATTATGAAAGGATACCTCCATGAATTTCTTACAAATCTAGACACCAACGAAATCACAAATATTCTTTGGGTTCATCCTAGAAGCCTAGAGCTATCTATGAACTTTTCGTCCATGTTGATCATTGATGACATGTACAAGACCAATGAACATCGGATACCATTATTGGAGGTTGTAAGTATCACATCCACAATGCGAACTTACTCACTTGTGTTCGCATCTCTTAGTAATGAGAGGGTAGAGAGACTGACAATATGGACCTTGGATAACTTAGAAGGGATGGTTGGAAAGAGGGCATTTTTGCTATTGGTGTTAATTTCAGATCGAGATTTGCCACTTATTAACGCCATTGAAGTATGTTTTCCCATGCATGGCACCTCACATCTTTTGTATTTGGCACATAAACCAATGCGTAATGAAGAATTGCAGCCATGTGCTTGGTCCAGAGTGGAAACACTTTTTCTATTCATGGCACTCGCTTATTAATTAATTCATCGACACAGTCGTCTTACCAACAGAAGTGGCATGCCATGTGCAAGGAATTTAGAAAATATCCGCGTGTCATAAATTACCTTTTGGATACATGGTTAAGGCTATACAAAGAACGGTTTGTTTCAGCATGGACAGATACATGTATACACCTCGCGAGTAAGAGAGAGAGGGAGAAGTGGGAGGGGATCGGGGGTTCGCAACACTCAACCGACCCATGTGTTAGCCCAAATGATTTTTTAGAAAAACATTATTGATTTTGATGATAACAAACATATTTAGTTAAAAGTGAATATAATTAATATTATGAGATTTGATGCTCATTTGAATATTTATTTATTTTTTTGGATTTGGTTGAGATGCATAAGGAGAGATTTTATATCAAATCCTATCTCCAATAGCCAAGATCTTATTGAAAGAAAAAGATTGAGGACAAATCTTTTTCGTATTTTTGTATTGGCTCAAGCACTCCAAATGACAAAGAAAGTGTTGGAGGAAATTCAAAGATAATGGAAATATAGACCAACTCTTATTTTGGGAAGCTCCTCACAATTCAAATGGCAAAGCTTGACAAAGTAAATCCGTAATTTGATAATCAACGGAGTCAAATTCAAACGGCTATTGAAGAATTGGAAGTTCTTGTATTTGCTTCAATCAAGGCAATTGAGAATTACATTGGCTGCCTCTCAAGCCCAACGGCTAATGCTATACAAGGAATGGATTACAATTGTCTTGTATCAAGACAATATATTTTGGCAAAAACCATATTTGAAATGGACCTCCCAACGGACACTTGTTCATGCTTATAAAGTGAAGGCAATTTGATGGTAAAAAAAAAAAGAGAGAGAGAGAACTCTAGAAGAAAATATTTGAGAAGCTTCATCTTGCATATTCTACACTAGTTTGAGTGTTCTATATTTGAGCTATCATTATAAAAGGGATTGTACACCCTTGTGAGAATTTATCTTTTGCGAGTAATTTTTGTGTGAGAAAAAATTACTCGGGTAGGTGCGACTAACACCGGAGTCAAAATTAGTTGGTTAGGTGTGACTAGCACCAGAGTAAAAAATAGTTGGAGCGATTGGGGACATTGCTCGTTGTAAGAGTTTCTCTGGCACCCGCGAAGCTAGAAAGTGTTACTATTGGAGATAGTGCAGCAAATCCCAAGTTGGACACTTGGGGAGTGGACTAGGCCATGAAGTTGCAGACCGAACCACGATAAATCTCTGTGTTTGATTTCTCTCTTCTCTTTACTCTTTATTTATTGTCGTATAATTACTGCTTGCGTGCTTAAAAATATTTAACTTTATTGGGTGTTGCATTTAGTTTTTTAATTCCGCATTATTTTTTGAGATACACAATTCACCCCCCTTCTTGTGTTGCTATCTGGGCCAACACCATGCTCAATCTCCAATTCCACCCGTCCTTAATCCCTACATTCAACAATTACCTGAGGCTTATCACCATTATATTTCCCACACTATTGACGCCCGAGCTAACGGTCATTGTGGATTCAAGGCAATAGCCGTGCAGATCGAATATAGTGAAGATGATTGGGATCGAGTACGACAACAGCTTATTGAAAGATTCAACAAAATAGGGAATTCTACGATGTGATTTATCCATTACAGAGTTGAGCAGACAAGTTACTACAGTCACCGAATTGGTTCTAGCCTATGGCATCAGCGATAAATTAGATGGACTGCTTGACTTTGGGAGTTGTTATCGCATCAAGGTCCAATCTTGTACTGCATACATTTAGCCCCCATGGGGTTCCCAACTTTCTGATTTGAAGTATTTTTTATTTATTATTAAATGTTAAGACCAATTAATTAACTAATTAAAATAATATAAAATAAGTTGGGTTGGGGGGGGATTGGTTTAACCTTTCATGTGCTGACAGGCTACTAATAACGGTACTGCCGTAGTTTGACTTCTTTTCTTTCATACTTTTTGCTTGTTTGTGAAATTAAGTACTTCTTTTGCTCCAAAAAAAAAAAAAAAAAAAGGTACTTCTATTCTAACATTTATTCTCATTTACGATAAGGAATATGCTACAAACGGCCTGTTCTTAAGGTTCAAAAAAGGCGTTGAAAAGTGTATTACACTCTGTGAAAGATTATTGAGAAGTGAAAAAGTTGTATTGGAATATATATTGTTTTTTTTGTTTTTTTTTTTGAGTTATTAACAGTGCAATGAGCTGTCAATAAAATTATCTTTTTTTTTGTTTTCTTTTTCCCTTATAATTTATACTTCTTTATGAGTTCTTATGTGTAAACAAATGAAATGAAATGAAAATATTGCAATTAATTTTACAAAGGCAAACAGAAAAATGTGAATATAGGGAAGAGAAGTGTGAAACCACAACCCAAACAAAAAACCACTACTCGTGTATTTGATAAGTATATAATTATTTTTAAGCTATACTAAAAGTTAAGTACATTGAGAATGACTTTGAGGCAAAAATATACCTGGCACAACTGGAAGCATACCTTTTTTGGGTACTTGTATAGAATTTGAATTGAGCAATTTTTTCCGGAACAGGAACGGAACGTAATCCTACATAATTAACCAAAAAGTTGAGTGACTTTTCAGAGAGAGAGAGCCAATTAAAAATATAGACCAAAATCATACCTTTTTTTGGGTGCTCTTAGGACTCTGAATCGAGCGGTTTAGAGATTTCTTTCCGGAACTAATCCTACAAAATGAACCAATTGTGGAGCTAAGTGAAAAGGTAAGCTTGAAGTAGAGAGTTAGTAAATGAAAACAAGAGTTTCCAAAGTCTCATTAGCACGCCAGTGGGTCAGGTTGACCAAGAACACCCGAAAAGGCACACAATAAAGAAAGGAAGACCACGTATCGATAGGGAAATCACAAATAGCCTAACAACACACTTAATCAAGCATCCAAAGTACTTTCCAGCAGAGAGAGAGAGAGAGAATTTGGTAAGCCTTTTTTGTTTTTTTATCGGCCCCCGTTTTCAGTACCTGAGTTGGTGTAATTGTTGTGTAGCGGTAACTTGGTGATAAATGAGGAAGAAGAGAGCTTAAATGGATGGAATGTATAGAGGTTTCATCATGCCATGGTTGACGTTGGCAATGCATGTGTTTTTGTTTGAGAGATTGTACGTATTAGAGAGTGGTTGGGAAAAGGATTAAATTCACAATCTCATTGTGCTTACCTAAATGCAGTTAAAATAGTCGTTGGGTCAAATGGCTCAGTAAAATTTATTTTTGAATGATCCAACACTCATCTAACCAATCATTTTTTAAAATTTATTTTTATCAAGTTTTTAATTTCATAATTAATATCCATTTTCTTTTAAAATGGACAGCGGAGCACAAGTTTGTATACAATTATAACTACTATAAATGACCGATCAATAATTTCTATGCAAAATTAAACTTTCTGATATTGTAGCACTTTTTTGCAGTTCGTATTGGAAAAATTAATATAGCCTTTCATATTTTGTAATTTTTTCTTAATGTTGGTTGTACCAACCTTAAACCAATGAGCTGGTCCCGAGAGTATTGGATAATTACCCTTACAAGCTGTGCGGTAGCAGGATGTAAGTCCACCAACTCGTTATTGGGGTGGAAGCCAATTAGTATGCGTTTTCATGGTTTAGCACTCGGCGTGTTTGAATGAGATCAATATATTCAATGTTAATTGCTAATTGCTAGCAAAATTGTTATTAAGAATAGACAAAGTGTAATGATTACTCTCGTCAAAAGTGTCATTAACAATGTTAATTACTTTTCCACCGAAAGTATAATGATTGCTAACAAAGTATGTTAATTGCTAGCACTCGGCGTCTTTTTTTTTTTTATCTTCTGTTATAGTTGCTTTTATTGTGTACAATCAGCTGCATATGGGTGTGCAAAATGGGGAAATGGATGTGCAAATAAGGTGACATGGGTGTTCTACAATACATAGTTTTCGAAATTACGGAAAATGTTATAGATTGAAAGATATAAGTAATTGTAACGAAAAAGACAAAATGAATAATTGACAAACAAATTGGACCTAAGGGATATGATTACTCCGGCATATGATTGTCGTGGGTTGGAGTGTCAACCTAGTTAGGATGCCTCCTCACATTGTGATGTCTCATGTCCTGAACCTTTTGATCTTTGTAATGTGTTTTCAAAGATTAATAAAATTCTCCTTTTGGCTGTTTAAAAAAAAAAAAAAGGGGGGTATGATTACTCTTGTCAATTGTTTCATTAACAATGTTAAATGCTTCTCCACCGAATGATTACTCTTTTCTTTTGGTTATAGTTGATTTTATTGTGTATAATTGGCTGCATTAGGAATTTAGTTCCTCTCCACGACTTTCTCACCACCCCTCTGCCTCAAACTTTTAAAACTCAACTGCCATGCCATCACATTAACGGCCCGTTTGGCGGAAGAATTTGGTTTTGGGTGGATTTGAAGGTGGATGTAAAATGAGTAATATGTTAGAAAGGTGGGCCCACCTCATAAGAAGAGTGAATTGTATATTAGGTGTTTGGATGATTTTTTGAAAAGAGGGATTTGGAAGGTGGATATAATGGGATAAGATGTCAAAAGACTTAATTGCCCTCAGTTTGTTAATCAAATGGATAAATTGGTTAATTTTATTATAATTACAGTAGATAGATATAAAATATTGATTGTGGGATAAAATATATTAAATTTATATCTCATATTTACAAACCATAAATTTTTAGAGGTAATTAAATAATCATCCTCTTTTTCCACCCAATGTAACTTTTCATCCCATTCATTTTGAATGTTATGTTTTTATCCTTTCATAGGGTAAATTACCTATCTTGCCCTTTTAATAACATATTCATATGTATGTGGATGTTGTATTCCTAAATTAGTGGGATTGGATATGTCTTCAAAATTTTCAAACATTGAAAACAACCAAATCTCATTGATTTGGTTTCCAATTTAAACGGATGAAATTTGAAACTAAAAAAATTACAAAAATTTTTAAATCGACAAACCCTTGTAATATTTTTATGAATCTGATTTGATTTTACAAAAATTCGTACTCATTTTCATGGTAAACTTGAATACCATTTGAACTGATTTCATGGTAAACGGCTTGAATACAATCTTAACTGATTTTGTGGTAAACTTGAATACCATCTTTAACTGATCATGGTAAATTGCTAAGTAGGACAAGTAGTCATGGTAAATAATCAGTGTCACTTCCCCCTCGTATTATATTTTCCATATTTGCCATGATTACTGTATGGTTACCCAGCAATCATGGTAAAAAAAATACAAAAACTATTAAATCGACAAACTCCTGTAATATTTTCATCTAATTTGATGGTACAAACATTCAAAACACAATTTCATAGTAAACATGAATACTATTTAAACTGAATTCATGGTAAATATCTTGAATACAATCTTAACTGATTTTTCTGACCACATTTGCAGTCTACCACTAAAACCCTGCCACCGCCGCTGTTTTCCATCATCGTCATCAACCCCAAAATCACCCAGCAAAACCTCTCGACAAACCCCTGTAAAATAAACACCAGCGAAATCCTTAAACCCCTACAAATTGACTGTCCGACTCTGATTAACCTAAACCGAGACCATTACAACCCTGAAAAACTCAAATCGACTACCATGCAATCCTAAACTGACTATCCTACAATCCTACAAATCCCAAAACAAGACCCTACTAACCTAAAAACCCAACATCACTTGTTGTCTACTTCCACCTAGCCTTCTAAATTGCTTTCCGACTCTCCTTGTTATTTGAGAGAGAATGAAGGAGGTGGGGGTGGGGTATGTGATGGGGAAGGGATGGATTTCAAACCAAATGGTGATTTTATGCCGAAGATAAACGAGAGTGAGAGACTGAAGCGTTAATTGTGGGATTTGTTACCCGAAATTGCATCCTAGGACCTCTAATTTTAAGAATTGGTCCCAAAATCCATACTATATAGGCATTTTGATTTAGTCCTAAAATTTGAAATTATATACATACAAGGGCAATTTTGGGTTTATTTGAATTTGGGGATGAAAACATAACTGCAAAAAAAAAAAAAAAAAAAAGATAGGATGATAACATAAGAGAAGGTTCTTTTGAGGATGATTTTTTAAGTTCCCCATATTTTTATTAAAATTAAATTATTTTATAAAAAATATATATTAAAATATTGCAAATTGAAAACACTTGTATCAGTTTTCCATATCCGATTTTTGAAAGCACGCACAAGTGAGGGATAGGAATTTATTTTTGGCAAAAGAAATTGATATCCAGTATTTATTGTGAATTTTTTTTTTAAGAACACACCCAACATGCCTACCAGAATTAGAAAACACTTCTACCGGTTTTCAATATTCGATTGAGCTGATTTTTATTCGAGTATATGTATTTAACATTTTGAACGTACATGTGAAAAATCAGCTCAATCAAATATTAATAGGGGTGTTTTCTAACAGCCCTACACGCATAAGTGAGGGGTACGATTGTAAAAGATCCCCCCCCCCCCCCGGGCTTGGCCACGGACCGGGGTACCCCAGCCGTGGGTATTGACCCCTCTCCCGGATTTGCAGTCCCACCGCTTGGCAAATCACCCTTCTCCTTTTCACTTCCAAAGAGTGGAGATGGGTGGGGCCAGGAGATAACAATGAGTGGGGAAGCCAAATCAGGCCATCCCCTAACGCCAAACAGGCCCTAACGATCCCCAACTTTTGAGCCATTAAGTTGCTAAACTGCTCTGTTTTCTCCTACTGACAATCGATGAAAAAACCCAGTGCAAAGATGTGGCCCTAAATCTCAATTCCGACTCGTCTTCCTTAGGCCATCTCCGATATAGTATAAGAAGAAAAAATTCTGCCAAAAGAAATAGCGGCGAAATTACATCTGGCACATTTTTTGTTCTAAAGAGGGCCGTGGTACAGAGTTACATGTTTTGTGGATATTCACATCCATCCCCTAGTTCTAACTTCCAAATGACTGTGTCCCCGACGAAGCATACATGGTTCTCAATGTGCTGAAATTGACATGGCTAGTGACTCTAGGATACCTCTTAGGTCGTCCTATGAGATAATGCATAAAATTTCTGGTGGAAGGCAATATTTTTACTGGCTTTTCAACGTTGGATCGATCAAACGAATTACTAAGCACACCCACCTAACCTTACATTTGTTATAATTGTTTTCTCAATGCAAGTCCACCTAACCTTAAACCTTGCGTCGGTCCGAGAATACTGAATAATTACCCTTACAAGCTATGACGCTTTAAGACATAGGTGTTTTAGTCGAGCTGAAACTCTGAAAGTTCCACCAACTTGTTAATGGGGTGGAGGCCATTGGGTCTGCATTTGAATGACTAGCACTAGCCGTGTACCTCGTTTGGTTTCTCTAGTCAAAATACCGAGACTAATAATTAAGCATTCTTATCTATTTATATTCAACTCAATTTTTTACGTTTCATGCTATTTTGTGAGAGTTAATTTGGGGTCTTATACAAAAAAAAAAAATCATTATGATTCCATCCTATGAGATTTGAATATTTATGATTCCATCCTGAAATTCAAACAAACCCCAAAACACTCTTTCTCTCTCCTGATTTTCCTAATATATTTTCTCTCTCCTAATTTTTCCTAATTTATCTCTCTCTCTCGCTCTCTCTCTCTCTCTCTCTCTCTCTAAAATCTCTCTTTTCCATTTTTTTTAATTCTCTCTTCTCTGGTCTTGTCACACCTAAAATCTCCAAACAAAATTAAAAATAAATAATCATGACATTTTGAACTTATGCACCACAAAAAAATGACAGATTAATGCACCAAAAAAACAAATGGTAGATTAACCATGAAACATATGGTAGATTAATGCACCATATTTACTTTGCTAAATCACCAAAGTGCTGAAGTACTAAACCAGTGAACCATAATTTATTGTATCAAATCACCCAATATGGTAAATCAATAAACCATGTTCACGTGTCAGTGAACATGATTTATTGATTTACCACTTTTACTATATCAAATCACCAAAATGGTAAATCAATAAACCATATTCACTGTATGAAATATCTATCGTTAGAAAAGCATGTGAACATGGTTTATTGATTTACCATTTTAATTGTATCAAAGAAAAACACCAGCCTTGAATAGAAAACAAACCACCATTGAATAGAAAAAACACCGCCGCCATTAATAAGATCTGAAACCCACCACCACCATACAACACAAAACAAAATATTACAGTAATCAAACGAGATTGTGAGATCAATCGAGATTAAAAGGTTACTCGTTGGGTTTTTCCGTCGCCGTTGAGACCGATCAATTCCGAGTTTGGCGGCGGTGCACCATGTGGTCAAATCGTGATGGAGCTCTATGCTGACACCACTCCACGCACCGCAAAGAACTTTCAGAGCACTCTCCGGCCAAAACGTGATGGAGCTCTTCCCTTCCGATCTCCGGCCTTTGATCTCCAACCACCACCACGTACCACCGCTACGTGGTGGTGGTGGCACTCCATCACCACCATCCCCGTTTAACCATCTCAATCCAGAGAGAAAGTAAGAGTAATTTCAGCATTCTCCAAAAATACCACAGAGAGAGAAAGAGAATCAGCTTGATTCAAAAATGAAACACTAAAGGCAAGAATAAAACTAATTGTATGTGTATCCCGTGATTTGTGAAAAATTTTCTAATTTACAAATTTATGATGTCAATTATGGGAGGTTAGGACGTGCAAATTAGTATAGAATATAATATTAGTACAAATTAGTATAGAATATAATATTAATTGACGTCAATTAAGGGAGGTTAGGATTTGTGGAAACTTCTGGTTTACAAATTTATGATGTCAATTAAGGGAGGATAGGATGTACAAATTAGTATAGAATATAATATTAGTATATATTAGATACTAATTAAATACCTAATAAGGGCATAACCGTCCTAATATCCTTTTACAGTATGAAATCATAACTATTCAAACCACTTGGGGTGGGATCATAATGATCTTTTTTTAATAGGATGGCTAATTAAAATTCTCTAAGATTTATTTTAATATACTTAACTATACATTATAAATTTTGACAAGCTTGATTCATAAATTTGCATAGTGTGTCAACGCTCTTCCAACGATGAATATTTTAGCTACACGTAATCATATCATTCACGATGTTCATTGGATTTTTTGTTCACGACCAGAATCATGGTACCATTTTATATTTGGGAATGCGCAGCTCGGGCACGACTTCGTCACTACTTTCGGTCATAGCCAGGCACCAACTGCTCTTTTTTTTCTATACATTTAATGGTTTATTTGGAAGGCGAGGAATAAAGACATTTTCAGTAATGCCTATTCCACGTCGCTTGTGGCTACTCGTTACCTTAAAATATATAGTGAGGCTTTATCTACTGCGCCACCTAATCAGGCAGCGGATGTTTTTGCTACTGTGAGGCCAATCAGGCAGCGGATGTTTCATTAAAGACATTTCAAACACGTATATTTCTATCGTATTTGTCTTTTCCCTCGATGAACTTCTCTTAGATCATAATTTCGTATGTATCTCCAGAGCACAACTCCATCTTAGCGTGCCTTGGCCGCACAGACGTCTGAAACCTTTCAAGAAGCGGAAGCAATTGTTGATGGATGATTACGTGAGCTCGGTGTGAATATCGTTACCACGAGGATAATATTTGGTCATCTCTCTCTAACATGATTTATAGCTAGCTGGTGGAGTATAAATCAAGAAGCTGACGATCGTGGTTTTTTTTTTTTTTTTAGCAGGGGATCGAAGAGAAGGAATAAGTAGGAAGCTACCATTCATTGCTCTTTCTGAAACCTTTGGTGTTTCGTTCGAACCTTAACCTAATTAGAAATAAGGGAAATGGCTACAATACACACCCCTTATTTGGATGTACCATATGCACCTATTGTACGGTCCAGATTGTGCCACCACATCGGCAATCGTAACATTTTTTAGCTTTTCGTAACTTTTCAGCGATATGATTCATAACATTTTGGTGTGTCTCGTAACTTTTGCAAAAAATTCGTAACTTTTACAAAAAAATTCGTAACTTTTGCAAAAAATTCGTAACTTTTACAAAAAATTCGTAACTTTTATAGGGGTGTGTATGATACACACCCAAATAAGGGGTGTGTATTGTAGTCTTTTCCTAGAATAAGCCAGGTATTTTTGGTAGTTCAAATCTCGGGTTGGCTGAAGCTATAATCCTAAACCTTTGGTGTTTAGGATTATAGTGTCGTAGTTTTTTTTCGTTACATGGGTACTTTTAATCCTCACTAGTAAGCAAAAAATAAAGCAATAGCTTAGCAAACTAAAGAAAGTGTCTCATGCATGGAAAAATAAACCCATAATGAAACTTCAGCAGCACGGAAAATTGGGAAGACATGGATGCTAAAGCTCTGAGTTCGATTCAGTTGAGTCTAGCAGACGATGTTCTTCGCGAGGTGGAAGAAGAAACTTCAGCAGCAGGAATTTGGCTGAAGTTGGAAGGCATATATATGACGAAATCACTCACGAACAGGTTGTATCTTAAACAACGTCTTTATACGTTTCGAATGCGTGAAGGTACACCTGTTAAGGATCACTTAGACGAGTTTAATCGTATTTTAATGGACTTGAAAAATATTGATTGTAAAATCGAGGAGGAGGACCAAGCCCTAATTTTGTTATGTTCTTTACCGCCATCGTATGAACATTTTGTTACAACCTTATTATATGAGCAAGACACCATATCCATGGAGGATGTTAAGGCCAGTCTTCATTCGAAAGAGTTGAGGAAAAAGGTGTCAGGAGAGGTTGATGATCATGCGGAGGGATTGTTTGTTAGGGGAAGAACGACAGAAAAGGGTGGTACGATTAATAGGGAAAGATCCAAATCAGCAGTTAAAAATAAGAAAAAGGGAAAGTGCAATTATTGCAAGAAACCGGGGCACTGGGCAAGAGACTGTTTAAAACTCAAGGAGAAGAAAAAAGAGGACCAGAAAGGGGGTAAAAATATTGCCGGGGTTGTTGAAAGTTCGGATGAGTTAGATACTGTTTTATCAGTTACAGTGGGAGATTCTCGCTGTGATACCGAGTGGATTTTGGATTCTGGGTGTTCATATCACATGTGTCCGCATAAGGAGTGGTTCGCCACCTATGAGGCGGTCAATGGTGGTACAGTTTTAATGGGAAACAACATGCCCTGCAAAACTGTTGGTTGTGGAACGATCCAACTCAAGATGCACGACGGTATTGTGAGGACTTTATCGAATGTTCGGCATGTTCCGGAGTTGAAGAAAAATCTTATCTCTTTGGGTGCTCTAGATTCCATTGGTTGTACTTTCACTGGTGAAGGTGGAGTTTTGAAGGTCTCAAGGGGTGCTTTGGTGCTGATGAAGGGTCAAAAGCGTAACAATCTCTATTCACTCATGGGCAGTACAGTTACAGGTTCTGCAGCAGCGGTCGCTTCTTCCAAGGTTTCGGGTTTGGATTTGACTCGGTTATGGCATATGCGTCTTGGGCATATGAGCGAGAGAGGGATGACAATTTTGAGCAATCAGGGTCTACTTTGTGGGCAGAAAACTGAGAAGCTGGATTTTTGCGAGCATTGTGTCTACGGCAAGCAGTGCAGGGTCAAATTCAGTACAGCTGTTCATCGCACCAAAGGCACGGTGGATTATTTTCACTCGGATCTTTGGGGTCCCGCTGAGGTAACTTCTAAAGGTGGTTTTCGATATTTTATGAGTATTATCGATGATTTCTCTCGTAAGGTTTGGGTGTATATGCTAAAACATAAAAGTGATGCTCTAAGTACATTCAAACAACAGTTCAAAAAGTACATTCAAACAATTTAAAATTTTGATAGAGAATCAGACGGGTAAGAAAATAAAACGTTTGAGAACTGACAATGGTATGGAGTTTTGTCTTGGCGAATTTGATAAGTTTTGCAGTAATGAGGGCATTGTGAGACATCACACAGTGAGGAAAACCCCCCAGCAGAACGGTGTGGCTGAACGAATGAACAGGACTCTTTTGGAGAAGGCGCGTTGTATGTTGTCCAATGCCGGGTTGGGCAAAGAGTTTTGGGCTGAAGTCGTTTCCACAGTATGCTATTTGGTGAACAGGTCTCCGTCGACTGCTATTGAGTGTAAGACTTCGTTTGAGGTATGGTCGGGTCATAAAGCTAATTATTCCATGCTGCGTGTGTTTAGGTGTCCAGCTTATGCTCATGTCAATGAGGGTAAGTTGG
Organism: Vaccinium darrowii; assembly: GCA_020921065.1. NCBI lineage: Eukaryota > Viridiplantae > Streptophyta > Magnoliopsida > Ericales > Ericaceae > Vaccinium > Vaccinium darrowii. Next base: position 4,192,477 of record CM037151.1, on the reverse strand, counting down.
AGCCACGTGCCAAGAAGTGTATTTTCTTGGGTTATCAGGCAGGTGTGAAAGGGTATCGTTTATGGTGTCCGGAATCCTCTAAGTTTTTGATCAGTAGAGATGTTACTTTTGATGAAAACTTTATGGTTAAGGGGTCTAAGCAGGTTGAAGGTGCAGTTGAGGAACCGAGGGTTCCAAAGCAGGTGGAGTTTGTGATTGAATCTTCTGGCTCAGGGAAGAATGTCAGTAATCAGCCAATTGAAGAGGAGTTCAAAAGTTCAGACACAGAGGATGATGTACCAGCAGAGCAACCACGCACTATTGCTAAAGATAGGCCAAGGAGGGAGATTCGGCCTCCTGAACGGTATTCAGCTTATTCTGAGATGGTGGCCTATGCTTTATCGATTGCTGAAACGGTGGAGTATGATGAGCCTTCTACCTATGCGGAAGCCGTTTCGAGCAATGAGAGTGCACAGTGGTGTGTTGCTATGAATGAAGAGATTGAGTCTCTTCAGAAGAACCAGACATGGGAGTTGGTGGAACCGCTGAAAAATAGGAGGATTGTTGGGTGCAAATGGGTCTTCAAGCGCAAGCCAGGTATTCCAGGGGTTGAAGAGGCACGGTTCAAAGCTCGGCTAGTGGCGAAAGGATTCAGTCAAAAGGAAGGTGTTGACTACAATGAGGTATTTTCACCAGTTGTAAAACACAGTTCCATTCGCACTTTACTTGCTATTGTTGCTTGTTATGACCTTGAGTTAGAGCAACTTGATGTCAAAACGGCGTTTTTGCATGGGGAGCTTGAGGAACAGATTTATATGCGTCAACCAGAGGGATTTGTTGTTTCTGGTAAGGAAGATCATGTATGCTTGCTTCGTAAGTCTTTATATGGCTTAAAACAGTCTCCTAGGCAGTGGTATAAGCGGTTTGATACATTCATGATAAGCCAATCATATTCTAGGAGTGAATATGACAGTTGTGTGTATTTTCGGAGACTTCCAGATGGTTCATTTATTTATCTACTGTTGTATGTTGATGATATGCTTATTGCTGCCAAAGGTGTATCAGAAATCAACAGGTTGAAGCAACAGTTGAGTGGTGAATTCGAGATGAAGGATTTGGGTGCAGCAAAACGGATTTTGGGTATGGAGATTAGCAGAAATTGAGTAGATGGCAAGTTGTTCTTGAATCAGAAGTCATATATTCTCAAAGTGCTTGAGCGCTTTGCCATGCAGAACTCGAAGCCAGTTAGTACCCCTTTGGCAGCACATTTTCGACTTTCAGCAGAATTGTCACCTCAATCGGAGGATGAGGAGAAATATATGTCTCAGGTTCCATATTCGAGCGCAGTTGGGAGCCTTATGTACGCCATGGTATGTACTCGTCCTGATATTTCACATGCAGTTAGTGTCGTAAGTCGCTATATGGGGCGACCGGGAAAGGCACATTGGGAGGCTGTGAAGTGGATACTTCGGTATTTGAAAGGGACTGCAGATGTGGGTCTTATGTATGGGGTTTCTAATCCGGGTAATCAAGTTGTTGGTTATGTTGATTCGGATTTTGCCGGTGACCATGATAAGAGGAGGTCTCTGACAGGTTATGTGTTCACTCTATCCGGAAGTGCCATTAGTTGGAAAGCAACTTTGCAGGCTACGGTCGCGCTGTCTACAACAGAAGCGGAGTATATGGCCATTGTCGAAGCTGTAAAGGAGGCATTGTGGATGAGGGGAATTCTTTGCGAGCTTGGTATTGCACAAGGGGTTACTTCAGTATTTTGTGACTCTCAGAGTGCTATACATCTGACTAAAAATCTGATGTATCATGAACGAACCAAGCATATTGATGTCAGGTATCACTTCGTTCGAGAGATCATCTCACAGAAGCAAGTTGAGGTGAAGAAAGTGGGAACGGCGGATAACCCAGCAGACATGTTGACTAAACCGGTTTCGGTTGCCAAGTTCAAGCATTACTTGGGCTTGGTTGGTATTTGCAGTTGATCGCCCCTTGGGGGCATTGTGGCGAGGTAGAGGCAGAAGAGGGTTGCTATAATTAGTGATTTGGGTTCAGTGGAATTCAAGTCAAGGTGGAGAATTGTTGAAATTGTGCCTTGAATTTTCCTTTTTTTTGGGGAGAATTCCAATTGTGTTTAGGATTTCCTATTGTGTTTAGGATTTCCTATTGCATTTAGGATTTCCAATTGTGTTTAGGTTTTCCTATTGTGTTTAGGATTTCCTATTGATTGTGCTTCTTATAAATAGAGGCTTTTGGGGATCCTTTAGATATCTCTCATATTGTGGCCTCTCCAGAGTTACGGATCATAGCCGGCTCTTTGTATCTCTTCTTCACCATTGATAGTGAACTCTCTCTCTCCTCGCCCGTGGACGTACCTCAATCTTGGGGGAACCACGTATATCTTTGTGTCGTGTGATTGCTTGTTGTTTTGTTTGCTTTCTCCCAAACTTAGTCGCATTCATAGCGTTCGTTACAACAATATGTTATGCAGGTGAATGTAAAATTAATCATTAGCTTCGGTAAAATTTGACCTGTTGACTTCTATTGCGGGTACTTGTCTCACATCGCTTAGTGAGTGAAAGTTGGAACACGGGACGCGACGAGGACATTGCTATCTTAATTGGAGTAGATATTGAAATCCCACATCTATTAGATACCGAAATATTGAGTAGTATGTAAGGTAATGTCCATCTAGGGATTTTGTAGTGCTTTGAGGCACTACAGAGTTGTAGTCCCCCGATCTGACCATTCATTTGCGCAATCAAAAATTCAGATATGTTTGTTAACTCATAGAGTCATAGTGGTAAGAGTATACTCTTAGTAGTAAGAATACATCCGTGAATCGAAACCATCGATTGAAGAAATGAACGGTCAGATTGGGGGACTACAACCCTATAGTTCTTTTGGGCACTACAGGCTCCCCGCTTCCAAGTAACCACTGTTAACCTTAGTCATGATTTCTGCGTCACATGGTATTTTTATTTTTTTTTCTGCTCGGCTTCTGCATCATATGGTTAGGCTAAGAGTTAGTACTTAGTAGGGTTGCTGGTACGGGTCATTACAAAAAGGTTAAAAAATGATGGTAAAAATGTAGCTTAAATGGAAATTGAATCTGTATTTAAGAAAAAAAGTATTATTTGTAGAGAGAAATATCTTGATGAGAATGATATGAATAGCCGACATATTCAGGTAAAGATTAGTTTAGAGTAATTAACTTTATTTTTATCATAGATCAAGCCTTTTCTCCACTTAAGAGCATGTTTGAACAATTTCAAGAATATGAAAAGCTTTTGGATTTTGTTTGATTTGGAGAAATTAAATTCTAGCGATGATGATTGCTTCAAGACTTGCTGTGCCAACCTTGAATTTTTTTGACACAACGCGAGTTCTTTGATATTGATGGGATTAACCTGCTTTTTGAATTATTTGAAACTAATGGGTTTGTTTTCCAAATGCACGGATATTTTACTCCATACACATCGTTGTATCATAGCTTGCTTGATGTAAAGTACACACTTCGATATTTTACTCCATACCCTGACCTCATAATATAGCCTACTAGGGTACATCCAATGAAGAAGTTGCAGATTGAGACAAACTATAAAAAAAACAGAATAAACAAAACCACGAGAAGTAAAATGGAAATTAATACATAGGATAATGTCTATACGCAACATCCAAACAGTACGCAGCAGCAACTTAGCTTCAAGACCAATTAGACCTCAGGAACCTAGGACAATGGAAAGAAATAGTTAGATTAAAAAATCGGTTGCATGTGACATGATGAAAAATACCCTTGAGATGGCACATGATCAAATAAATGAGAACGTTGTAAGAAGCTATAGCAACCTGAAAATCATATTTACGGGCAACTTATTGAGTCTATTGACTAATTAAATGGCTGACATTAATGCATTCTCTACGTTTGCCACAACAAAATGGCAGCTGTCTGCAATACACATTTTCTCGTTCTTTGGAAGCTGGTGCTAACATAAAAAAAACATCCCATCTTCAAATAACACAGTTTGCAAATGAATTTGCATTTGATAATGAAACTACTGTGCTTGAATGACTCGGATCATAGTTGACTTTGTAAATCCAAATTGATAAAGTTGGAGCCTAATACATATTTTATGTTTGGCCGAACTATTGTGCCCAATAAGTTCTTCTAATTACAAAAAGAAAGAAAATAATTGAAGAAGAGAATAATAAATCTAAATAGCAAAAACGAATTTTGTTTTTTCAGCCGTCATAGAACAAACCAAAGTTTTCTGGATTAGAGCATGAATGAAATGATTTCACTTCTAAATGCATGTTTAATTTGAGTAGTCAAGGGATCATACTTACTTATGATCACACTGCACCTCTAGCTCTACCTCGATGAGCACCAACTTCAAGCAAACTATTTCTGATCCCATGCAACTGGGACACAACAACTTTAATGTCCATGCGATCTATTGGAAGTTCTTGAGAACAAGCAATTCCTACTTTAAGAATGGAAACCAAGCACTCATGAATTTTGTGACTGCTAGGAGAGTTTTGAGTGCTAGTGTTGTTGAGACTTGAACTAGCCCCTCCCATGTCATGTTCTTGAAACAACATTGGATAAACAATGTTTGCAACTTGATCAGGAAGAGCCACCTTAGCATAGGTGTGGAGATTCAGACCATCACTAAACATGTTATCCGTAGGTCTCTTTCCCGTAAACATCTCCAATAAAAGAATACCATAACTGTAAACATCACCTAAGGTTGATACCTCATTTCCCAAGCCATACTCTGCAATTCATGCAACATATACCATGCGTAAAGTTACATAAATGACTAGTTAGAAGCTTATGATATACGAACAAATCTTTGCCAAAAAACAAGTTTATAGCATTTCGCAAGGGTTTCTTTCCGCCGAAAATAGAAGTCCACATTTCGCAAGGGTTGAAGTTTACAACTAACAAACACTTGTACAATTTGTGCTATAGTCGTGGGAAAGTGCCTGATGGTAGTGGGAATAAGATTCGGTGATGACAACATCTTCCTAAATTCAAGAACGAAGGCTTTTAGTATTTTCTACATAAAGTGCCTTCACAATATATGGAAGAAGAAAAACTCCATTTAGTTTTGTAAAAAAAACAACAAACTATGATCCTAATATTACTGTGTGAATACACTTATGATAGCCATGCATGTGATGTGGCGAGAGGTAAGACAAGAGAGTTGTCAGCTTTATTACTGTGTGATTGAAGTTGAAAACTAATTGGAGAAGAGTGAATAGTAAATCTAAATGTTGGTAGAAGTATGATCAAAAGGAAACACAAAATAGCGTAAGGGGTACATTTACCTGGAGCGGTATAACCTACAGTCCCTCTTATGCCAATGGAACTTGATTGATTTGCAGAAGATTCACGCGTTGCTTCTAGAAGAAATTTTGTTAGCCCAAAATCACCCAAGTGTGCACTCATCTCATTGTCTAGAAGAACGTTGTCAGGCTTCAAATCACAGTGAACTATTGATTCTGTGCAATGATTGTGAAGATAATCAAGTGCAGAAGCAATATCAATAGTAATATTTAACCTTTGCAGAAGGTTTAAAGTCCTTGACTCCTCAAGCGCAGCGTTCTCATTTGGATGCAACCACTTGTTTAGGCTCCCATTGACCATGAAATCGTAAACAAGAGCTTTGAAATCGTTACCCTGATAATCAATACTTGAACATGCTGTGAGAACCTTTTAAAATGTTTCGATGTTTGATGCTCCTCAAAGCCTTACATTCAGCAATGAAACTTTTGAAAGCTCCTCGGTATTGAAGGTCTATTACCTTCACTGCAACAGTTGTTTCACCCTGATCAAGATTGAGAAGCCCTTTGTACACCGAACCAAACCTACCCACGCCGACCAAGTTGGTTGGAGAGAACCCATTGGTCGCTTTAAGCAAAGTTTGATAGGACAACTTTGGAAATACTTTACCAAACCATCTAAAAGCCGGTACTTCTTTTCTCTTTCTCAAACACCAACGATGTAGGAAATACAACCCCATAATTAGTCCTAAAACTCCAAAAGATGAGGGGATTATTATCTGCTTGGTGACCGTAAATTTTTTCGCACGAAATCTCTTTAAGTGGCAACTGCTCAATTGTAAATCAGCTATACCCCCACATAGCTTGTTGTTTCCCTCAACAGAAATAGCCGTGGCATTCTTAAATATGCCTTTTTCTGGTACCGCACCCTCAAAGTTATTGAACGATATATTTAGAAGCTCTAAGAAGACGAAACCTTCTAAATAGTTTGGTATTTCCCCTGAAAAATTATTGCGAGAAATATCTAACTCCACCGTTCCTCTCAGATGACTTAGAGATGAAGGAAGGCTTCCCAAGAAATTGTTGCTTTCCATATGTATTGACGTCAATTTTACACAACTACCGAGCGTGCTTGGAATTTTACCGGACATCATGTTCTCAGAAACATCTAGTGTCTCTAGATTTATTGAACGTCCGATTTCCACTGGTAAGGACCCAATCAATTGGTTTTGAGATAGGTTCAAAGATATCAACGATGATAAACTCATAACTTCTGGGGGAATTGTGCCAGTAAGATTGTTTCCACTTAAATCTACAATTAGAAGTGGAGACTTTTCTAAACTTGAAGGAATGCTGCCACGGAAATTATTTCTAGCTAAATAAATCTCAGTTAATGAAGTGAGATTTTGAAAAGACGATGGGATTGTCCCAGAGAAGTTATTATTGTGTAGATACAGAGCATACAACTTTTGAAGGTTCCAAATATTAGCAGGAATTTTACCTCTCAAATGATTGTAAGCAAAATTAAAAACCTCAAGATTGATCAGATTCCCTACACAAGTTGGGATGTTTCCACCTATCTCATTTGCCACAACTTGGAAGAAAGTGACAGTGGTGGAGAAATTGCAGATCGATTCAGGCAACACCCCTCCGAATTGGTTTATACTCAGATCCACCATGAGCAAATTCGTTGCATTGACCACAGAGTCGAGAAAGTTCAAGTCATCTTTTTGTTGTGTCCCGAGATGATTATTACCACAAAGTAACAGCTCAAGACCATTCAACTTTCCCAAATGAGGAACTATTCCAGTGAATTTGTTGTCCGCCAACTGAAGCCATCTTATCTTGGTGGCGTTCTATATTGAGATTGGAATGGATCCAGTAAACAAGTTGTTGCCAACTGCAAGAAAACCGAGATTCGGAAGAGTGTTTCCTAGGTTCGAGGGAAGACTCCCTTGAATTTGGTTTTCTCCAACATCAATAGCAAAAATGGAAGAGAGATTAAATATTGGAGGTGGAATAGTACCGATCAACTGGTTGCTTGCCAACCCAAAAAATTCCAAGTTTCGCAGTCGACCCAGAGAATATGGTATATTTCCACTAATACTATTTTCGCTTACATAAAATTTCACAAGAGATGATAGATTCCCGAAAGTAGAAGGCACTCCTCCTGTTAGGTTGTTTCTTCCAAACAACAATCCAGTGAGCTTAGGAAGGGAACTCAGAACTGCAGGAATTTTCCCTACCAACCTATTGCCAGTAAATTCAAGAATAGTGAGCTTAAAGCAACCAGTCATATTAGCTGGAATTTCACCAGTAATAGAATTATTAAGCACTGTGAATACTTTTAGTCTTCTCAAGCGGCCAAGTTCGGGGGGGAGTTCACCGCTCAAGCTGTTGTTAACCAACCTTAGTTCCTGGAGAAAGCTCAAATTTGCAACGTGAGATGAAATAGAACCGCTTAGCTTCTGATGAATTAACCGCAACCCAGTGACCCTTTGGTGCCGATGGCCGCATGTTACACCAAACCATCGACAGAAGTGGATGGATTCATTCCACGAGTTCAGAGCTCCAAAGGGATCACCAGTGATAGCAGACTTGAATGCAAGCAAGGCTAGACGGTCAGTCTCATTCCCACCTTGAACTGGGCTGGCTAAAACATGAGGAAAGCCGTAACCCAAGCACAGTAATAGGAAACCAGCATGCATGAAAAGGAAGAGTGGAGATGCCATTGCAAGACCCATCTAGTGTACTGAAATTTTAAAACACCGACTATGTTAGTCCCCGAGGACATATTTAGATGTGTAAGTGTCTGTGTGTGTGTGCACAATGTGTGTGGTTACAATATTATTGTGATATCATTTATGAATTATGCATTCTAGTGGACATAGCTAATATATATATATATATATATATATATATATATATATATATATATTAGTACATTTCATTCTTTATATCTACATTTTTAGCTATAATTTTTAGATTTGTTTTCTTGGAAAAGAAACTATTGAAGCTTGTTCAAAATTGCTAAATTCATTATATATGTTGAAACGTAACTATTCTAAGAACATGCATTTTAAATGGAATGGAAATCTCCATTTTATGGGTGAAATGGAGAGGATGTGGTCCCTAAAGAATATACGTTTTGAAATAAAAATTGCGAGAGCGATAGCATTGTTACCTATCAACACATTTCTATACCTGCTCCACAATATAACTTTTAAAAATTTTCTCACGCAAACCCTATAACCTCAATTCCCTTAGGGAAAATTTCATAAAACCCTCCAAACTTTGACCCAAATATCAAAAAACCTCCCAAACTTTCATAAAATTTAATCCGCATCCCAAAACTTGTCTTCCATTAGTCAAATATACTCCCACCGTTTGGATCTGTTACCAAACTAACGGAAAATGCCGAGGTGGAGGTTAACGGACCCCAAAAACCGTTAAGTGGCCCAAAACGACGTCGTTTTGGGCCCTTTTTTAAATAAAAAAAAAATCTTCTTCTTCCTCCTCCCTCCTCCAATTCACACCAAAACAGAGGGGGGGAGAGAGAGAGAGAGAGAGAGAGACGCCTGAGAGAGAGAGCCACCATCACTGAGATTTTGAGTAGAAATTTTGGACCACTTAACGGTTGTTGGAGTCCGTTAACCTCCACCTCAGCATTTTCCGTTAGTTTGGTAACAGATACAGACGGTGGGAGTATATTTGACTAACGGAAGACAAGTTTGGGATGCGGATTAAATTTTATGAAAGTTTGAAAAGTTTTTTTATATTTAGGTCAAAGTTAGGGGGGTTTTATGAAATTTTCCCATTCCCTTATCGTTAACCTTTACCCAAACAATTCTAATGTGAAGAGACGAACCCTTCCAATTAAGTCTTTGGTTAGTTTTGGAAAATACTCATATGAAGATAAGGTGACTTCCAAGCAAGGATGGAGCCAGAGGGGCACAAGTGGTGGCAGCTGCCACCACAAGTGATAGGGGCGCAAATGTGCCCATTGGTGGCTCCTAATTTATCGTTGTTACGCACTTTTAATATATTACGTGGAGGCTGATACTCGTTTTTCTCGTTTCAAAACTTGCGGAACAATTGAACGAGACAAGTTGATAAATTGAGAATTTTCTACTATTCTAATCAAATTAATTTAGAGATTGGGCCAAGCTTATTATCGATTACGGAAGCGAGAAGCACCGAATCAAATTCTTAAATAAGAATTTGCCAACCAACTTGTAATTCACGTGATTTGTGAATTGGATGCAAATAAAGCCCATGGTTTACTAGTGGGTAATTGGCTTGGGCCAGAAAAGAAGGAAAAAAGAATTATGCTTTCCTTAAAATTATTGTCGGCATACATTGCCCCAAGGGTTTTAGGAAGGCATGGAATTGGATTGTTTGGGGAGCAAGCTGGGGTGAGGTGGTGAGAGTATTATAAAAGGCAAAGAGGCAGTAGGGGTTGGAGCACTTTTTTAACGCATAACAATAGTTACGAAGCGGCGCAGAAAACAGGAGGAGAAGAAACAAACAGAGGAAGATCTCGAGGCAAACAGAGAACCCATACTGCTGCGGCTTTAGTTCGGTTTCAGAATTGCAAGACTACGGCTCGGGTTTAATCTTTCATTCCTTTGTGTGCTTTAAATCTGTTTCGATGGAGTTTATTTATTTCATGTTTATTTGTCCTAACTCCATGAGCGGCTACATCATTCGACTAGGATAACGAGGATGCCTCTCCAAGTAATATAGTTGTTTAGATTTCTAAGGTTTCATATTCAACTTTTGATTGTATGACTCCGATGATTCATAACTTTTATGAAGTTTTTATTCTTCCAATTTTCATACCGTATTTATATGCACGTTATTAAATACAGTCATACAATGGTTATTAATGCTTCAGGATAGTTTCTGAGATAGACTATACGACGTGAGACGGATCGTGCCGCCTGTTAAGTCCGGTGAGACGGTCCGTGCCGTGTTGAGATAGCCTATACGGAGTACGAATCTTGATAATATTTTTGGGGGTTATCGATAGGATTTGCTACCCTACGGTGGTCTGGTTATTAGTTGAACGAAACTCTAGATTTCGCATAATTATATTCTGAGGGGAGGTTGAATCGGAAACCCTTGTCCCTTCTCTCACTTGTTTTCAAATCGCAATCGCTTCTTGTTTAAATTTTAGCTTAATTATTAGTTTAATCAAATCAAATCCAAATCATCCATTTTATTTTCGAATTAAATTAGAAATTAGTTGAAAGTACCATAACTTAGCTTTTTACTCTCCGTGGACAATCTCAGACTTAACCACTGTTCTTCGGAATAATAGTTAATTCCCTGTTTTATAAATTATATTTTTGGTACAAAAACGACATATCAAATTTTGGCGCCGTTGCCGGGGAGTTGAAAACACGGTTGCGTATTTTTAATTTATTTTTAGTTTAATTGCTTGTTTTATTTAATTTTTTCTTTTAGTCTGTTTCAGCTTTTCCAGGTTTTTGAGCTTTATAGAGTTGCAAAGTGAGTTCATTGGTGGTCAAGCAGATCAAAGCGATTTCGTTTACCCACTGTGAGTTTTCTTTTCAATTACTTTAGATATCTAGGACTGCTGAAACTTTAGTTTAATTAGCGTTCTATAGTGGCTTATGCGTCGGTATCGGTCGCAATCACCTACGAGAGCTTCCAATACTGATCCTGATTTAGACAGCACCCTTAAATCTATTTTTGACTCCATTAAGGCTAAACGGACTCGTAATAGAAACTTAAATCTAATGGGGGAACAAATACAAGCTAATGGTGGGGGTCACACCTCCTTGTTGGAGCACTTTACTCCAACTGACGATGAGCCCTCCTCTTGGATACAATTGCCCACTGTAGGTGCCAACCAATATGAGATAAAACCAAGCACTTTACAATTGTTACCCCAATTCTATGGGAAGCCAACCGAGGATCCCTACTCTCACCTACACCAATTCAGGGAGATATGCAAAACCGTTCGCATTCGTGATTTTGATCAGGAAGCCCTTAAGTTGATCCTTTTTCCCTTTTCGTTTAAGGATAAGGCTAAACAGTGGCTGGACTCTTTACCCCCAAACTCTATTACGAGTTGGGGGCAGTTATATAGAGAGTTCCTTAGAAAGTTTTTCTCCATTGGTAAGACACTTCGTTATAGGCAAGAAATCACTGGATTCACTCAACACGATGGAGAACAATTTCACGAGTCTTGGGAGAGATTCAATGACCTTCTTAGGACTTGTCCTCACCACGAGGTTCCCAAGTGGCAACTCTGTCATTCTTTTTATGAGGGATTGGGGGAACCTCACCGTCAAATAGTTGATGCTTCTAGTGATGGGATTTTCCTGTTTAAAGATGGGGATGAGGCATGGACACTGTTTGAAAACCTTAGTGAAAACTCTCAACACCGTGCCTCTGCCTTAAGAAACTCGAGAGGGGCAGCTTCAAGCTCTAAGCCTAGAGGGATTCATGTTCAGCACCATAATGATCTCACCCAACAAGTAGCTGCATTGACCCAAACACTTAATCACTTAATAATTTCAGGTCAAAACCCTCTCCCCATAGGACATCAATCTCCCCCCACTTTTCAGGAGGCATGTGGAATTTGTGCAAGTCCGATGCACTACATTACTGATTGTCCTGCTGCCTCCCAATATCCTGAGTTTGTGCAAGAGCAAGTGAATGCTGCACAAGGGTTCTCCAAGCCAGTCCATTACCCAGTTCCAAATACTTACCATTCTGGCTTGAGAAATCACCCACTCTTTTCTTGGAAGTCGGAAAATCAAAGTACCCCACACAATCAAGGCGGTCCCTCGTTCTCACAACAAAGGCCGAACTACCCAAATACTCCCAATCAAGCGGTCTATCAAAGGGCACCACAGCTCTACCAACAAGCACCGCCTCCTCCACCACCTCAAAGCCCTTCAGTACTTGAAGAGACAATTCTAAAAACCCTCCAAAGATTGAAAAAGACCGATCAGGTGTGCAATTCCAACTCTCAATTCATATCTCGGCTAGAGGCTCAAATTGGGCAAATAGCCAACGCGTTTAACAAGAGAGAGGAGGGTAAGCTGCCTAGTCAGCCAGTAAACAACCCCAAAGGCCAATATCAAGTCAATCAACCGCATGCTCCCAATCACTTTCAAGAGCAAGCTCAAGCGGTTATAACTCTTCGGAGTGGCCGGGGTGTAGACAATAGGGTCACAAAAGACAAGGACACAGTCCTTGAGGAGGAGGTTGCACCTCCCCCCACGTCTTCACCTACTACTTCTGACATGGCCCCACCTGGGGTGCCACGTGTCCCTTTCCCAGCGGCCCTTAATACTCCTTCTCCATATTCCAAGAAGGCCGTTATAATAGAAAACATGATGGAGACTTTCAAGCAAGTCAAGATCAATCTTCCTCTCATTGAGGCCATACAGAAAATTCCTCCATATGCAAAATTTCTTAAAGACCTATGCACTCAAAAGCATCGAACCCAAACCAATGTTACAAAAAAAGTCCTTCTAGCTGAGGGTGTCTCCTCTATCTTCCACACCTCCTCCGCCCCTAAGCCACCCTATCCAGGGATCCCTACCATCTCTTGTGTCATAGGCAATCACCTTATAGAAAGGGCTCTCTTGGACCTTGGGGCAAGTGTCAATTTGATGCCATACTCTGTGTATGAGCAATTTGGGCTAGGGGAGCTAAAACCCACCTCGGTGACTTTCCAATTAGCAGACCGATCTGTGAGAGTCCCGAGGGGTGTCATAGAGGATGTGTTGGTCAAGGTTGACCAATTTCTCTTTCCTGCTGATTTCATCATTCTTGACACAGAGCCTGGCCAAATATCTATCCAATCCACTCCCGTCATACTCGGCCGTCCTTTCTTGGCTACAGCCAATACAAATATTCACGTACGGGCTGGGGTAATGGATGTGTCTTTTGATAATATGAATGTCAAACTCGACATCTATAACTCCTCCAAGCACCCTCTTATGGATGAAGACTGCTTTGCAGTTGACGTCATCAATGAAGTAGTGGAAGAGGCCATTCCTTACATTCTCACCAAGGACCCTTTAGAGGCATGTTTGGCCCATTATGGCCGTGACGAGTATGACATGGGGCAAACCATCGCGGAGGTCAACCTTGTGCTTAATTCTGCACCTCCAACATGGCAAGCCAAGTTTGAGTCGTTGCCGGCCTTGACACATGAGCCTACACCACTTTCCATAGAAGCTCCTCCAAAACTTGAGTTGAAGCCACTCCTAGCCAACCTCAAGTATATTTTCTTAGGACCCAAGGACACTCTTCCTGCTATTATTGCATCTGACCTTACTGTCATGCAGGAGCATTAACTTGTCGATGTGCTTAGAAGGCACAAAAGTGCCTTGGGGTGGTCGGTAGCAGACTTTAAGGGTATCAATCCCTCTGTTTGCATGCATCACATACACTGCGAAGAAAATGCCAAACCATCTCGCGAGATGCAACGGAGGTTAAATCCTAACATGAAAGAGGTGGTAATGAAATAAGTGGTGAAACTATTAGATGCGGGTATCATATACCCCATTTCAGATAGTAAGTGGGTGAGTTCCACTCAAGTGGTGCTAAAGAAATATGGCATCACTGTGGTGGAGAACGAGAAGGGTGAGCTTGTCCCCACTCGCATGACCACGGGGTGGCGAGTGTGCATAGATTATCAAAAGTTAAATGCCATGACTAGGAAGGATCATTTCCCTCTTCCATTTATTGATCAAATCCTAGAGCGGTTGGCGAGCCAGAGTTTCTATTGTTTCCTTGATGGCTATTCTGGCTATAATCAGGTGCCCGTTGACCCAGCGGACCAAGAAAAGACCACATTCACTTGTCCATTTGGTACTTTTGCCTATCGGCGAATGCCATTCAGTTTGTGTAATGCACCTGCGACCTTTCAACGTTGTATGATGGCTATCTTCTCCGACATGGTGAAGAAGTTTCTTGAGGTCTTCATGGATGACTTCTCAGTTTTTGGGACATCCTTTGAAAATTGTCTCCATAATCTAGAAAAGGTGCTTCAACATTGTATGGAGACCAACTTGGTGTTGAGTTGGGAGAAGATCCATTTTATGGCTCAAGAAGGGATTGTGCTTGGTCATGTCGTGTCTAAGAGGGGGATTGAAGTCGACAAAGCTAAAGTTGACCTTATCTCTAAGCTTCCTCTCCCTTCTTCCGTTAAGCAAATTCGCTCGTTCCTTGGGCATGAGGGGTTTTACCGCCGCTTTATCTAAGATTTCAGTAAGATTTCAAAGCCCTTGTGCGACCTCCTCACCAAGGATGCCCCCTTTGTCTTTGATGAGGGGTGCATGAGAGCTTTTGTGAAGCTTCATGATGCGTTGTCTTCCACCCCAATCATGCAATTACCTGTTTGGTCTCTTCCCTTTGAGATAATGTGTGATGCGTCTGACTACGCGGTTGGCGCAGTTCTTAGCCAACGGATGGATAAGGTTCCTCACGTTATCTACTATGCGAGCAAAACCCTCTCTGATGCTCAATTGAATTACACTACTGCGGAGAAGGAGATGCTTGCAGTAGTATTTGCGTTGGATAAGTTTCGATCCTACCTCTTTGGGTCAAAGGTTATAGTGTTCTCTGATCACGCCGCTTTGCGGTACTTGCGTTCCAAGAAGAACACGAAACCTAGGTTGATTAGGTGGGTCTTATTGCTACAAGAATTTGATTTAGAAATTCGGGACACGAAAGGTTCTGAGAACTCTGTAGCTGACCACCTTTCATGGATCTTAATTGATTCCTCTTGCGATTCCTTGCCCGTAACAGACTCGTTTCCTGACGAGCAACTATTCTCGGTGTCGCATAAGCAACCCCCTTGGTATGCGAATATTGTTAATTACCATGCTAGTGGCGTCATTCCTTCCCATTGGTCTAAGCAAGACAAGGACCGATTTTTCGCACAAGTTGGTAATTATTTTTGGGAGGATCCAGAGCTGTTCAAGTATTGCCCGGATTAAGTGATTCGGCGATGTGTCCCTGAAAGTGAGCAACATAATATATTGACTTTTTGTCATAGTCTTGAGTGTGGGGGACACTTCAGTGGTAAGAAGACCGCGGCGAAGGTCTTGCAATGTGGGTTCTATTGGCCACACTTTTTAAGGATGCCCATGATTCCTGTAAGGCATGCCTTCGTTGTCAAAAGGTTGGCAATATTTCGCACCGTGACATGATGCCTTTGTCCCTCATTCTTGTCGTCGAAATTTTTGATGTGTGGGGCATTGATTTTATGGGACCATTTCCAACTTCTTTTGGGAACGAGTATGTCTTGGTCGCGGTAGACTATGTTTCAAAATGGGTGGAGGCGGTGGCCACTAGAACTAATGATCACAATGTTGTGATTAAGTTTCTTCAAAGCAATATCTTTAGTCGTTTTGGCTATCCGCGTGCTATCATTAGCGATGAGGGGACCCACTTTCTCAATAAATACTTTGCGGCGCTAGTTAAGAAGTACTCTATCACTCACAAGGTGGCAACACCTTATCACCCTCAGACTAGCGGCCAAGTAGAAGTTTCAAATAGGGAGGTTAAGTCTATCTTAGAAAAAACAATTAGGCCAGATCGTAAAGATTGGTCGCTTAGGCTTGATGATGCTTTGTGGGCCTATCGTACAACATTCAAAACTCCTATTGGCATGTCCCCTTACCGGTTGGTTTACGGTAAGGCTTTCTACTTGTCCGTAGAGTTGGAACATAGGGCCATGTGGGCCATTAAGAAATTCAATTTTGATATGGTTATGGCTGGGTTGAATCGTAGATTCCAACTTAATGAGCTAGATGAACTCCGTAACGATGCATATGAGAGCTCAAAAATTTATAAGGATAGGACTAAAACATTCCACGATAAGCATATCCATAGAAAGTCCTTTGAGCCCAATCAAAAAGTGTGGCTCTTTAATTCACGTTTGCGGTTGTTCCCAGGTAAGTTGAAATCGAGGTGGGATGGACCTTATATAATCACTTGTGTTTTCCCCCATGGTGCGATTGAAATTCGAGATCCACGTGATGGCCAAGTGTTTAAAGTTAATGGCCAACGGTTAAAGCCATACGTGGAGGGCGTTAGTGAAGAGGGTGTTATTGAGTTCATCCACTTGGTGGACCAATTGTACCCTAATACTTAAAATTGGCCAAAAGTCTAGGAGACTTAAAATCTATGGAGGTTGAGATACCTCTAGTGGTTGCCGTGCTCGAACGGCCCATTACGGTCTGGTATAGCCACCTGGTTTCTAGCCTTGAGTTTGTGTATCTGGGTCTCTACCAATCTTATTGTTGTGTCTCGGATAGGCATTAAAAGTGATTGGCTCTGGTTTCTTTAAGGAAAAACCTTGAGAAATTTAACCTACTGAGTCGTGACCTACCCGGGATTGGAATGATGTCCTTCTCTACACAAATTCAAATGAAATTCCAGGGAGAAAAGTAGTACCCGTGTCTTTCGCGTGAAGGAAGCGGATAGTTTTAGTCTTGGTGGAGCGTTTTTTTGGGGTCTTTATTGTTCTTTCTTAGTTTAGTTGTTTTCTTTTAGCTTTCTTTATTTTCTATATTTTTGCATTATGGGACTAACATTGTGCAGGTTGATGTGGTTCAAGTTGGGGGTGCTCTTTCCCCCGTATTTTATTTATGCTTGCCGTACCCACTTCTGAGGTGATCTCTTTCCTTCTCTCTTATACTATACTTGCCTTATTCTACTTATATGATCGCCAATGAGGGCATTGTCTAGTTCAAGTTGGGGGTGAGAATCCCTTCGGATTTTGAGTCTTATGAGTCTTTCCTATTAAAAAAAAACGAAAAATATAAATAAAAAAAATTGGCAAATTTGAAAAAAAATAGTGGATCCTCTTTGCATGCAATTTGGGATTAGTTGAGATTGACTATTAATAGCTTAAGTACAGGTGTGTTGCTTATTGCTTGGATATTTTGTGGCATAATGGTTCTTTTTGTTAGTCTTTTGTGAAAATTTATCGTGGCACTTACTTTTAGCATCTTTTGCACTTCACATTGGGCCTTGGTCATTTTATGAGTTACATTTTGATTGTTCTCAATGGTTAGTTTAGTGGAGACTTATGCCCGAGTGAGCTTTAGAACCTTATCTTTCTTTGGAGTGGTATCACAGAAACTCTTTGTTTGTCATGAAAAGAGTCAAGTCGTTGTTAGTCTCATTATTCTTGGTGCCAAGTATTGAAACATATTGCTTGTTACTTATCTCTTGGGTTTGGTATGAAGTCATGGTTGTATTGCCCCTAGGAGAGGATAATAGGCTATTTTTGCTATTTTGATCCTGCTCGTTTCTTTTTCTCAAATGTTTAACCCTTGTAAGCCATGTTGAGCCCTTTGCATAATGTCTTTTCTTTGTTGAGCTCTACTATCTATATCGTGTCTTGAGAATGGCAAATATGCGGGTTACTTTTTGAAGAGAGTGGGGTGAGTATAATTGAGAAATGTGCGCTTGAATGGTGGTGTTTTTCCTAATTGTAAAAGAAAAAAAAAACATTGGAAGATAGTCGGAAAAAAATTCTTGGGATGAAAGTTGAGAAGAGTGAAACTTGGATGAAAAAGGGGACACAACAATTCGTTATTAAAAGAAAGAAACAAGTGATTTCATTGTGGAACTGTGTTGTAAGGTGAAAGAGAGATGTGGTGAAATTGATGAAAAGATGGTACATATTGTTAAATTAGCCCTGTCTTATGTTAGTGATTTGCCTATTCTTAAACACTTGCTTGTTATACCCTAGCCCTGCAACATTTTCCTTACCTAACGCTATAACCGGAATTAAAGTCCTATTTGATCCTGGGGCAATGGGTTGTGGATTGGTGGATAGAGATTAGTTTTGATACTTGGCATTTCATTCATGAGATCATGTGTCCACAATATAAAGCATTCTTTTCGTGTCAGAGTGTGCGGGGTACTTTGATTTCCTATTGCACAATCTCCGCCCGCACACATTGAGAGTACATAATATGCACCTTGTTTCGAGTGATTTTAGTTGTGAGTGCATGACACTGTGAGATTTGAAGTCGAGACTCGGTCCGGAGAGAGCTTTCAATTGTTTCTCACTTTTTGATTGAGGCCTATGTACACACACGCACACACTAAATTTAGGTGTCATGCTTTATTTTCACGACTTCAAGGCATTTAGAATTGTTTATGCTCGTTATATCTTTGCAATAACTTCATACTCTCTATTTGAGATGTTGGCGAGTCATCTTGCAGGTTTCCGAATTCCATGTTAGGACCATAGGCCACATTCTTTCTGTATTGGCAAATCTCACAACAAAACACACATTTAGGTGTATCCCTATTATCGAGTTGTACTTTTTATTTTTAGATGTGTCTGTTTAAGATCGTGGAAGGAAATCAATATGTAATTGTGTCTATGTTTTAATGTCAGTCAAGGGTGTCGAGTTTTAGAGCCATATATAGTGTTTTCAGCAAAGTGCTCGAGCAAAAACATCCAGCAACTAATCTACCAAAAAAGTGCTTGAGCAACTCGAAATGTGCTCAAGCAAGAGAGTCTGCAGCTTATAAATATAGCAGCTAGGGTTTCAAAAAAGGGACGTCTTTTACAGCCACCACATGAATTGAGAAATTTAGAGAAGAGGGAGGGGTTGTTCCTTTAAGTCTTGGAGCACAACTAATGCATCGTTGATCAACGCAATCAACTCCAAGAAGTTTTTTCGCAATCTTTATTCAATCTTTTAATACTTTTCCAGTGGATTTCTGGAAGCATCTCGGAGGGCTTGAGTGATTCAAGGCGTGCGGCAATTAAACACTTGGTGCGATGAACGTGGATTCGGCAATCGGTTCTTGGGTCAATTGAGAGGAGTTTCAATTGTAAGTATAGGTCGATTGTAATCGCACAATGGTTCCTTTAGTGTTTTGATTCATTCCCGTGGTTTTTACCCTATTCGGGGGTTTCCACGTATATCGCGTGTTTATCGTTTCTTCGTTTATTTTTAATTCCTATTATTGCTTGATTATTTGACTGCTAGCAAAATAGGATTTTTCATTCCATGTGGGTGAATGCACAGTGTTTTGTGGGTGATCACCATTGAAAACCCTCACGAGACTTCAATCGTCCTACCAGGGCCGCCCGGGGGTTTAAAAGACATATCCTTAGTTCGCTTTTGATTAGTTTTTCTACTCTTTTATTTGCTCGGGACAGCAAATTGTAAGTTGGGGGTTGTGATAGGGGCGCAAATGTGCACATTGGCGGCTCCTAATTTATCGTTGTTACGCTCTTTTAATATATTATGTGGAGGCTGATACTCGTTTTTCTCGTTTCAGGACTTGCGGAACAATTGAACGAGACAAGTTGATAAATTGAGAATTTTCTACTATTCTGATCAAATTAATTTAGAGATTGGGCCAAGCTTAATATCGATTACAGAAGCGAGAAGCACCGAATCAATTTCTTAAATAAGAATTTGCCGACCAACTTGTAATTCACGTGATTTGTGAATTGGGTGCAAATAAAGCCCATGGTTTACTAGTGGGTAATTGGCTAGGGCCAGAAAAGAAGAAAAAAAGAATTATGTTTTCCTTAAAATTATTGTCGGCATACATTGCCCCAAGGGTTTTAGGAAGGCATGGAATTGGATTGTTTGGGGAGCAAGCTAGGGTGAGGCGGTGAGAGTATTATAAAAGGCAAAGAGGCAGTAGGGGTTGGAGCACTTTTTTTACGCATAACAATAGTTACGAAGCGGCGCAGAAAACAGGAGGAGAAGGCACAAACAGAGGAAGATCTCGGGGCAAACAGAGAACCCATACTGCTGCGGCTTTAGTTCGGTTTCAGAATTGCAAGACTACGGCTCGGGTTTAATCTTTCATTCCTTTGCGTGCTTTAAATCTGTTTCGATGGAGTTTATTTATTTCATGTTTATTTGTACTAACTCCATGAGCGGCTAAATCATTCAACTAGGGTAACGAGGATGCCTCTCCAAGTAATATAGTTGTTTAGATTTCTAAGGTTTCATATCCAACTTTTGATTGTATGACTCGGATGATTCATAACTTTTATGAAATTTTTATTCTTCCAATTTCCATACCGTATTTATATGCACGTTATTAAATACAGTCATACAATGGTTATTAATGCTTCCGGATAATTTCTGAGATAGACTATACGACGTGAGACGGATCGTGCCGCCCGTTAAGTCCGGTGAGACGGTCCGTGCCGTGTTGAGATGCCTATACAAAGTACGAATCTTGATAATATTTTTGGGGGTTATCGATAGGATTTGCTACCCTACGGTGGTCTGGTTCTTAGTTGAATGAAACTCTAGATTTTGCATAATTATATTATGAGGGGAGGTTGAATCGGAAACCCTTGTCCCTTCTCTCACTTGTTTCAAATCGCAATCGCTTCTTATTTAAATTTTAGCTTAATCAGTAGTTTAATCAAATCAAATCCAAATCATCCATTTTATTTTCGAATTAAATTAGAAATTAGTTGAAAGTACCATAAGTTAGCTTTTTACTCTACGTGGACGATCTCGGACTTAACCACTGTTCTTCGGAATAATAGTTAATTCCCTGTTTTATAAATTATTTTTTTGGTACAAAAACGACGTATCAACAAGGTTTTCAAAAAATGCAATTATTATATAGAAAATAAATTTTTATCTCCAAATTATAGACTCGCCACTACTAGAATTTTTTTTCCATAGAGTGGATGAATATTCATAACGTAGTTTGTCATTTTATTTTTTAAATATATATTTTCGTCACCACAAAAGTAAATTTTTTGCTCCATCCATGCTTCCAAGTCTTTGGTCATTGGCTGAGTGAGGAGACAATAAAGGCTTCCAAGTCTTTGGTCTTTCTCTGTTTTCGGGAAAAGGATTTATCGAAGTTTACAAAAAAAGAATCTAATCTCAAAGAATGAAAGGATACGTCTCAAAGTTTATAACTGGGTTTTAATACGAAATTAGTTAGTACATATTTTGTTACAAATTTTGCAGATATTCACAACCATCCCCTAGTTCCAAGTGACTCTGCCCAAATGATACCTCTTCGGGAAAATTTCAAAATACTCCCCAAACTTTGACCCAAATGTCTCATCGACTCCTAAACTTTCAAAAAAATCAATTTTACTCCCAAACTTTTATTCCGTTATCAAACTTACTCCTTCCGTCTCAATCCGTGAACTCACTAACGGAAATAGCTGAGTTGGACTAACAGCACAGTTAAATCACTTGTTTGGCTCTTTATTTTCTCAAAAATGATAGGTACACGCTCATCTCAACCACTCCCCACCACACTCTCTCTCACATGTGTGGTGGGGCCCATCCGGTGGGTCCCAGTGGGCCCCATCACACATGTGAGAGCGGGTGTGGTGGGGAGTGGTTAAGATGGTATGTACCTATCACTATTGTTATTTTCTTACACGTGGTGCCACATGTACGCCACATGTACACTAATTAAAAAAACCTGCCACACAAAGAAAATCAAAGCTTGGAGAAGAAAAACAGGGTAGGTCTTGAAATCTCTTGCAAGCCTCCCTTTCCATCTACGAAATATGAAAGGGATGGAGTGAAAACCATCTTCTTCGACCCACCACTTCACTTTCCGTCGTTGAGCCTCCCTTTTCGCTTCCAATCAACGTCAGTCTTCTCCACTACCATGATCACCCAGCCCCCCCCCCCCCCCCCCCAAGGATCTCTGCAGTAGATCCAACTTCTCGCTCTTTTCTCTTCCCTCTCTCTCATGGACTCCGCCACCTCTTCACCCGCCGCTATCATCGACAACGGCTCCGGGTATCCACCCCTCAACACAACGCCCACCACCTGTTTGATATAATTACTCCTTTATTCATTGCAGGTATACTAAAATGGGATTTGCTGGTAATGTAGAGCCGCGTTTTATACTTCCTATAGTCATCGCCGTCAACGATTCGTTTGTAAACCACACTTGAAGCTCTTCAAAGGGAAGCAATTGGCTAGCACAGCACAGCGCAGGCGTGAGATCTCGATTTTTTCATAGGAGATGAGGGTTTTTGTAGATCCAAATCGAGTAGTACATATACTCTTAATGCATCCGATTAGGAATGGCCAGGTTGATAATTGGGATGCCATAGAGAGGTTTTGGCAGCAGTGTATATTCAACTACTTGCGTTGTGATCAATAGAGGTCAATTTTTACGGATTGGGGTGTGTGTGTGTGTGTGTGTGTGTGAGAGAGAGAGAGAGAGAGAGAGAGAGAGATGGGCCTGATCTAGGGTGAGAGATGGGTTTAACAGTTTGTTCCACCGTTATTATCCATGTCATCAAATTCCGTTAGTGAGTTCACAGATTGAGATAGAAGGAGTAATAAAAAAATCATGATTTTTTTAAATAAAAAAATGATGTGGTTCCGTATATCGTTTTTCGATTTTTTTTGCACCAAACTAAAGTACACGAGGAGTACTTTAATTTGGTATGAAAAAAATCGAAAAACGATACACAGAACTACTTTATTTTTTGATTTGAAATATCATGATTTTAGCACATGGGTGCTAAAATCTTTTGGAAAACTGAGCCTAAGTTTGATAACGGAATAAAAGTTTGGAAGTAAAATTGATTTTTTTGAAAGTTTGGGAGTCGATGAGACAATTGGGTCAAAGTTTAGGGGGTATTTTGAATTTTTCCCTACCTCTTAGGTAACGCATAAACTGTTAAAAGAATAATTTGTAATTAATCTAGAATTCTGTAGAATTTTATAATCAAATATCTAAGTAAAATCTTTAGAAATGTTTAGAAAAATGTAATGATGAGCTCTATAAAGAGCCTTCTAGAGAATAGAAGGTCGGTGGAGTTAGTCGGCTATTGAGCTCTATAAATAGAGCTTCCTGTGTACACTTTCAAATCAATCAAAAAATAGTACATAGTCCAGATTGGACCGATTTTGTAGAAGTCAAAGAACCGAACCATATGTTACAGTTCCAAAGAATTGAGAATCAGAACCAGACCATTACACATATGGAACCAAACCGGAACCAGACCATTTGATCGGTCCGGTTTGGTTCGGTTCACCCCCATTCACATGTGGGGTGGGTCCCCCAGGGTAGGTCCCCCCACATGTGAGAGGGGGTGTGGCAGAGTGTGGTAGAAAGGGTGTGTATGTATCATTGTTTAGTGAAAAACTTTATTGATGGCTCATGGTAGATGCAAGAGTAAAAGAAATAAATGTATGACATGTATTAATGATCCGGTTCGGATCGAACCACGGTTTGCTATTATAAAAGACCGAACCATAATGTACAGTTCTCATTTTTTTAAAACCTAAACCAATCCATTAAACCATAGAACCAATCCAATATACCAGTTCGGTTTGATCGGTTGGGTTTCGCAGTTTTTTCGATTTTCTTGTACACCCCTAGAAAATACCTTTCCACAAAGTCTTCCACTACAAGTCCTATATTACACACTATCACCCCTCCTAGCTAACAACTTCTACCACTCGTCCCTCCTTTACCAATAACTCCAATTTCCTCCCTAACTATCCTTTTACTTTAAACTAGCACCCCAACATAAACTAGAAACTGAGTTTAATTTTGCCTAATAAAGATTGTTCTGCAAGTTATTAGCAACAATAGATGTTAATAGACAATTATATTGGAGTGTAAACTTATGTAATTCTTCCGCCAGTATTTTTATTTCTTTTTTGTGCCAAAGTGAATGGATATCAACTGTATCCCATAGACCATAAGCAGTACATAGTTGCATCCCACATAGGCGATTGTATAAAGGCAAAAGCATAAACCGTCCATAGTAAAAGGAGCAAACGGTTTACTTGAAAAAAAAGATATGAAATTCAAAATGGAAGGACATTTTGTCGAACACATAAAAAGCATATTTCTCCATTAAATACAGGATGGCATGACAATACCGAGAGGTCCTGCACTGGAGTGCACCCAAAACAAATGTATGCAATCTACCAAGATGAAGAGACTAGGGTAAAATGAATGAATTTTTTCCATTTGTTTTTGCATCGATTTTCATCAGAGAGAGAGGAATGACTGACCTCGGCAACCTGCGGGGGGAAAGAATGTCTTCTTTGTCTATGAGAGTAAATCCCTTCTCGGACTTTGTTGTTGCGTACACGAAATCATAGAGGAGTGAGATGCATTTGATTAAACCATTAAGAATGAGATCACGTCGATTACGAAACACTGACAGAGTGCAATTATCCTGGTCGAGAGACTGAAAGAGTAGAGAAGAAGACTAGAAAAGGATTGCAATTTTCACTGGGGCAATATGAGAGAATGGCATCCGTTGCCGTTGGGAATTGTGGACGTAGGACGCAATGGTAATTTTCATGTGTTTTTTAGACCAACTGACCGAGTGAAAATTTGTTGCCGTATGATCCAAACTATAAACGGTATTTTAGATTTGGAGAATTCGACAATGGGGGAGTTATATACTACTCCCTCTGTTCCTATTTGTTGGTCCTTCTTTCCATTTTGGGATGTTCCAAAATGTTTGTCTCATTTCTAAAAACATCCATCAAAACAGGGTTACAGTTTTACACTTAAAAAGTACTTTTTCCATCTCATTTGGCTTGTCCATTATCTTTTACTTTATAACGGTTCTTATAATTTTGAAAACTTTGTATAATAAAACTAATTGATATCTATCAAACAAGATCCATATTGCATATGTTTTGAGTTTCATATAACAAATTAGTCCCACAAAATTGGTCACAGTAATATTGACTGTATTTAGGGGCAAAATAGAAAAAACAATACAAAGTTTTCACACCCCTTAAAAACCCACTTCCCCAAAAGGGACAAACAAATAGGAACGGAGGGAGTAAGTTGGAAGGGGTTGTGTCGGTTGGAGGGTCCATGGGTGAGCCATGGTATTCATTTGAATGTGTAGGGGCACTTTTGGAAAGGGAAAAGTGGAAAACACCTTTCTGCTTTTAAAAGTACTGGAGTATTGATTGATAGTTTTTTTATTCGTGACAAGAAACTATTGAAGCTTTGTTCAAAATTGCTAAATTCAGGTGAGTTTTGGTTTAAAAAGTTGGTTGGCTTATATTTTCGTCTTTATTTAATTTTTTTCGTATTTTTTAGTTTTGCATCAAATTTTTGTGTATTATTGGTTCATCTCAGCAAGAGGAATCAAAAAAATAAAAAATTATGACCGAAGCTTAAATTTTTTTGAATAAAGACAAAAATAAGCCAAAAAGTCAGCTTTTTACATTTTTTTCGATCTTATTCAAAAAGTTGAGGGTTCTAATCATAATCTCTTAACTTTTTGGATTCCTCTCGTCGAGACGAACCAATAATACTCAAAAAATCGATTCAAAACTAACAAACGCAAAAAAAAAAATCAAATAAAGACGAAAAAAAAAGTTAAGCCAACTTATTTAGCCAAGAATATGCGTTTAATGAGAGCCAAAACTAAGAGAGAGAGAACTTCTTGGGGGAGGCGGCTCCTCTTCCTTACTTTGCCTCCCCCCACCCCCATCAGTATGGACCTTCTCTCCCTACTCTTCCTCTCACTATCAGCTAGGTGATTAGGGCTGCTTCAAGGTGTATCCGGTGGGGTTTGGAGTTCAGGTTTGTGATTCAAGGGTTTTCAATTTGTATTTTTTTGGTTTGGGGACTTTTGTTTTGGGTTTTCCAATCAGTGGGTTTCGATTTGCAATTTGAAATCTCGTTTCGGCTTAAGGATTCCTTTTTAAGGAAAACATGGTGGAGGCAGGAAAGCAAAGAAAATTTTCTCTCCAGGTAGGATGGAAAAGTTTGGATAGGAGTGCACGTACAAGTCTGTATACAGTTATGTCTCAATTATAAGTACTATAGATGACCATGCATATCTTAGGAATTGAATAAGTTGATTGAATAATTCACATTAAAATTAATCTTTTCATAGCATTTTTACGGTTCCTATTGGCGAAATTAATATGGCATTACATATGTTATAATTGTTTTCTTAATGCACGTTGACCCAACCTTAAACCTTGCGTCAGTCCGAGAATACTGGATAATTACTCTTACAGGTTGTGACGCTTTAGGACATAGATGTTTTAGTCGAGCTGAAACTCTGAAAGTTCCACCAACTCGTTAATGGGGTGAAGGCCAATGGGTAGGCGTTTGAATGATTAGCACTAGGCGTGTACCTCCTTTGGTTTCTCTAGTCAAAATACCATGACTAATAATTAAGGATTCTTATCTATTTATATTCAACTCAATTTTTTACGTTTCATGCTATTTTGTTTGTACATGGTAAGATTTATTTTAATATACTTAAATATACAATATAAAGCTGTATCCAGAACTTGAAATCAATGGCTCATATTCACTCCCTAGTAATATGAGCCACTGATCTTAAATTCTGGACAAGTTTCTAGGTAAGTTTATGTGTTTGGAGCACTATTTTACGAACAAATATATTTCTAATTAATGTTTGAACAGGACTGACTGCTGGCCAAGACGAACACTAATGATCCTGCGAAGTAGTCTACGTGTGCAAGGATGGGGCTAGTCGGGGCTTTTGCCCCCACTACAATTTCAAAAACCCATACTATTACATTGGAAAAATATATATCCTCCACAGATATCCATTCCCCCTGCGCAAAAATCCTGGCTCCGTCCCTGGGTATGTGTAAGCTGGCCGAGACATCATATATCATTAAAAAAAATTGCCACTTTGTTTTGGATTCTACAGTATATCAATCTGCACTAACTATATATAGAAATGATGTCCAATTGTTTAAGTGCTCTCACATTACCGTCACTTCACTCTATAGGTGATGTGAGATATGTGCAATTTCTCTGTCATAGTGAAGAAATTGATCTCTAGCAATTTGGAGCAAAAAGGCTTCATTATGCGCCATATGACGGAGAATATTGTGAAGGCTTCAATTATGTATGTTTGAAATGAAAAGAAAGTGGTCCTAGTCATAGAATCAGCAACTAAGTGTTAAAGGTCAAAATTTCATGGATCACACGAAAATCAATCCTTTTTTTAGTAGTATTTTTACAGTTCGTGTTGGCGAAATTGATATATCATTTAAACATGTTGTAATTTTTTCTTAATGTTCATCCACCAAACCTTAAACCTCGCGTCGGTCCTGAGAAGTGAGAACACTAGATAATTACACTTACTGGCTATGTCGCTGTAGGATATAGTTTGTTTAGTCAAGCTGATACAAAATGGAGGATGTGCATTTTCCACTGGAATTTCCACCCATTGTTGTGTCCAACTCTCATCATCTATGCCAATATATATGGATTGAGCCCACCACCATTCATATGGTCCATAAATTTACTTGTGGCTAACTGTCTATGTTACCCTGTAGGCTGTAGCCTTTTCTCTGTTTTCATTAGCACCAATGAGATGAAATCAAATAGGCTTACCTTTGCTATGAAACTTAAATTATGGTATTTGAGAAGTGTGTTCGAAATGGTATGTACATAGCAATGCTCTTACTAATAATATACACTCCTTAATTGGGTGTGTATGATACGCACCCGTACAAAAGTTACTATTTTTTTTATTAAAGTTACGATTTTTTATAAAAGTTACGAGACACCAAAATGTTACGAATCAGAGAAAATGTTACGAATCATATTGCTAAAAAGTTACGAAAAACTAAAAAAATGTTACGATTGCCAATGAGGTGGCACAATCTAGACCATGCAATAGGTGCATATGATACACACCTTTAACGGGTGTGTATTGTAGTCATTTCTTACTAATAATTGGAAAATTCTACTTGCACATTTTTCAAACGGATAAAGATATGGGTACAGAAGTAGTGGTACAGAAAATATACCGAGCCCTTCGGGGACCCACTTTTGGGTCCCACACGAGTGATCCGAACCGTTCATTGTTCTTAAAACATTTTTCCAAGGGGCCCCACCAAATTTCAGCTCAATCGGACGGTTGGAAGTGCTCCAACCAAAGTCCCACCGTTCCAACGAAATTTTTTTTTGGTTGGAACGGTGGGACTTTGGTTGGAGCACTTCCAACCGTCCGATTGAGCTGAAATTTGGTGGGACCTCTCGGAAAAATGTTTTAAGAACAATGAACGGTTCGGATTGCTCGTGTGGGACCCAAAAGTGGGTCCCCGAAGGAGCTCGGTGTATTTTCTGTGCAAAATGCTCTGTACGGGTAGCACTGTCCTTTTTCAAACACAATGAGATAATGCATAAAAGGTCTGGTGGAAGGGGATGCATTGGCTTTTCAAGTTAGGTCAAAAGAATTACAATTTCGAGAAGTGGGGAGTATATTTCCGAGATCACGCATTATATAACTTAATTATATCCTCCGTCCCAAAATAGATGTCCAGAATCACTATTCGCACCTTTCAAAAAATTATCTATATTTTGTAATTTTATAATAGAATTATCTATATATTGTAATTTTATAATATATTTTAGGATTTTCATAAGAAATATTACAAATTATGAAATATAAATAAATATTACAAATTACAAAACATAAATATAAATCCTAAGAAGTATTATAAATTACAAAATATAAATAACTTTTTTGAAAGGTGTGAATAGTGATTCTGGGCATCTATATGTTTTGGGATGGAGGTAGTATTTTTTGGGGTTGATGCTAAAATGATGGAGTTTTTATTAGGAATTGGAACAACACATTTAATCCACAACGCCTCTACGGACCTTGGAAACTAGAGTGACAGTAATCGCAAATCAGAACAGAGTGTGTAATAAACAAGAAAGTAGGAAAGGCACACATACATACGTGAAAACCTCAACCCAAGAAAAAATCGCGGGAGGTTCACCAGTCTACTATAATCGAAGAATATGGAATGCAAATCTTATCTCTTGTCTCTCAAAAAGAAGTTTTTATCTTGCCTCCTCTCGTGTTTTCCGGTTGTAACTTACTTGTGTGGAACAACCATTGGCTAGGCGCCTTTTGCTTTCGTGATTTGGTTTCTTACTTTGCCCTCTCATGTTCTACTCCCTGGATCAGTTGATACTCCTTACCTGGGCTCCAAATAGCGACGGAGATTTTTTCCATTTCCTTTGCGAATGGTATACTGATTTTGCAATTTTTCCCTTGGTCCTCAGCCGATGTTGCCATGGCATGTAATTTGGAAGCTTAAGTTTCCGCCCAAGCTCCAAATGTCTATCTAGTTACTGTGTCAACGATCTTCCAACGATGAATGTTTTAGCTACACATAATCATATCATTCACGATGTTCGTTGGATTTTTGGTTCACGACCAGAATCACGGTGCCATATATATTTGGGAATGCCCTGCTCGGGCATGACTTTGTCACTACTTTCCGTTTGGGTGGTTTACTCGCACATCTCACCCAAGGATGGAGCCAGGGGGGCTAGTAGGGGCAGTCCCCCCCCTCTTACGTCTTAAAAAATTCGTACTATTACATTGGAAAAAAAAATATTTATCATCAAACTATATAGTCCCGCCACCCCTCCATTTTTCGTTAAAAAAATAATTGTAATAGATTTAATATTTATCAAGTTATGAAACAACTTTGTACTAAAATTGATTTTAATGAGATTTAATTACAATTCTTTTAAACAAAACAACGCCCAAAATTTATAATCCCAACTCACTTTAGGGCCGGACTCAAGGCCCCGTTCACTTTTTAAAACTAAGGCTCACTGAAAATTCGGAAGCCCGAAACTCTTTAACGTGGTCTATGGACTTCAAAGTGAAGGCAAAAGAAATTGGGGACTCCCAAAACAGTTGATTTAAAAACTAAGGCTCACTAAAATTTCGGAAGCCCAAAACTCTTTAACGTGGTCTATGGACTTTAAAGTGAAGGCGAAAGAAATTGGGGACTCCCAAAACAGTTGATTCTCAATTGCAAGATTTGAACACTCAATTTAAAGAAGATACAATGGAATTACTCATTCTCAGCACATCTTTAGATCCTCGCGATGGCTTCAGATCATTCAACATTGAAGATACTTGCAAGCTTGCAAAGAAGTGTTATCTAATGGATTTCACTGAGCAAGAAAAGTACCACTTGAGATATAAATTACAAAATTATAAGCTTGATGTGTCTAGACATCCTGAGTTCCAAAATCTGTCAACAATTTCAAAGTTAAGTGATTGTTGGTGAAGACAAGAAAATGCATGATATATCATCTTTTCGATAGGTTGATTCAGCTTATATTAACTTTGCATGTTTCAACGGCTACTACCGAACGTGCATTTTCTACTATGAAATGTGTGAAGACAATACTTCACATTAGGACGAAGGATTATTATTTAGCAAATTTCTTAATCACTTACATTGAGAAAGATATTGCTTGAGGGTTGGACACAGACTGTATCATTGATACTTTTAATAACAAGAAATAGTGTCGAGCAAAGTTCAAGATGCCTGATTTCAGTAAACATTAGATAGGATTAGATAGACGTTAATACTTTTTGCAATCTACGTTGATATTAGAAACATGTTTAGTTTCATATGTATTGGTGTTAATTTTGTATGCATACATATTTTTTTTGAGTTAGTAAAAGATCATATAGTTGTCTTAATTTTATTTTTTTTATTGTATATATTCGTCCCCCCTACGCCAAAATCCTGGCTCCGTCCCTGATCTCACCCTCTTCCCACACTTCACCCCTTTTTCAGTCATAGCCAGGCACCAACTGCTCTCTCTTTTCTATAAATTTAATACTCCGTAGTTTATTTGGAAGGCTTCCCTATTCCACGTGGCTTGCGGCTACTCGTTACCTTAAAATATATAGTGAGGCTTTATCTACTGCGCCACCTAATCAGGCAGCCGATGTTTTGGCCAAACATGCAGCGCTCAGACCGAATGGTTTTGTTGTGTATAATTTGCCCCCTAGCTTTTTGGCTAATGTTTTGTTGTGTGATATATAATTGTAGCATGTCTGTTCCTCGTCTTGTAACAATTTAACACTCTTGTAACTCTGTTAATCTTATTGTAATATAGCTTCGGCTGTGTTCAAAAAGTAAAAACTCAGATTTTTAAAAAACTCAGGCTACTCGAGAGCTGCTTAACTAAAGCTCTTTTGATATAGACTCATGCAATAAATCAATTGAAATTGGACACAATTTCAAGATCCGCTAAGTTTTTAAACCAAATTTGTACTTTTTTATCCCCTAATTGCATGAAACGAAGCGGTGTTGGTTGGCTCGTCCACGTAGCACGCTTGCATTATGGACTTTAGGCTTTTGTTTTTGGGATACTGTATTGGGCTCGTGAGCTGCTCTGTTGCAGTGCTGGTTTGGATCATCTTAGATTGGGTCTGCAACTCTTCCAAGCGTGACATTGGGAAAAAGCTGGATAGGTCCAAGAAGTCACGTACCCATAGCTTGAAATTGAAAATCCAGTATGGTTAGAACAAAGTGAACCTGTACAATGAAGAATGTGATCGTCTCAAGAATTTCCAAATTGTTGACCAGAAGCTAAAAGTTCATTAAAGACATTTCTAACACGTATATTTCTATCGTATTTGTCTTTTCCCTCGATGAACTTCTGCTAGATCGTAATTTCGTATGTATCTCCGGAGCACAACTCCATCTTAGCGTGCCTTGGCCGCACAGACCGACTGACCGAGTGAAAATTTGTTGCCGTATGATCCAAACTATAAACGGTATTTTAGATTTGGAGAATCCGACAATTGGGGAGTTATATACTACGTACGTTGGAAGGGGCTGTGTCGGTTGGAGGGTCCATGGGTGAGCCATGGTATTCATTTGAATGTGTAGGGGCACTTTTGGAAAAGGAAAAAGTAGAAAACACCTTTTTGCTTTTAAAAAAGTATACTCCATCCGTTCATTTTTAAATGATAACTTTTGGAATACTTACAATTTCAAACCCCTAAAAAATATATTTATTTATATAATTTTTATTTTTTCATACCAAATTAAAATGCTCATAATTTTTATTTTTTTATAGAGCACTTTAATTTGGTGCCAAAAAATTTAAAAAAACATGGTACGAAAGTGCATTTTTTAACGGCTACAAAAATACAAGTTTTCCAAAGGTATCATTTAAAAAAGGATGGAGGGAGTACTATAGCATAGATAGATAGTTTTTTTATTTTTTTACTTGGAAAAGAAACTATTGAAGCTTGTTCAGAATTGAAATTCATTATGTTGAAACGTAGGTATTCTAAGAATATGTGTTCAAAATGGAGTGGAGATCTTCATTTTATGGGTGGAATGGAGAGGCCAGGATGAGGTTCCTAAAGAATATGCGTTTTGAAATAAAAATCGGAGAGCCATAGCGTTTGTTACCTATCAACATAACTCTATATCCGCTCCACAATTCAGTTATAACTACTATAGATAACCATATCTTAGGAATTTAATAAGTTGATCAATACTTAAAGTGAAAATTAATCTTTTTATAACATTTTTACATATCATATTGGCAAAATTAATATGGCCTTCAAGTGTTAGAATTTAATTTTCTTAATGTTCGTCCACCCAACCTTAAGCTAAGCTTTCATCGGTCACTGCCGTGAGTACTGGATAATTACCTTTACAGGTTGTGTCGTTGTACTAGTAATAGTTGATGTATGTGAAAAGATGACCCCTCACGAAATTCGTGTTTAGCCTTCTCGTTTTCAATTATTTAGAGTAATCGATAGGCGACAAATAAAAAAAATAAAGTTCAACAGAAAGTTTACCTTTTTGTTTTTTTGGTATATTAAACAAAAAAAAAGGTTAGCTTTCCTCATTGGCTGAATCCTAAAGTAAAGAGAGACGAAGACTTCCAAGTCTTTGCCTTTCTCTATTTTGGAAAAGATAAAGAAAGACTTCCAGGTCTTTGGTCTTTCTCCTTCTCCCAAAAGAAGTCTTTGGTCTTTTGTTTGTTTTCGGGTAAATAATTTATAAATCATAAATGTATACAAAAAGAGAATCAAATCAAATCCCAAACAATAAAAGAATAGAAAGTCTGTCTTTTTGGTCGTTATAGTCATTTCAAAAATATGTGAGGAATACGTTAGTTGTTGGGATACTGATCTTTATACCTTATTAATAGGAAATTAATTAGTACCCAGATACAATTTTTTGTAGATATTTAGTTGGTATTGACTTTCTCATTTTGACTTTAATGTTTTGTTAACAAAAAAAACTTGAATGTAAAAAGAAATGGCAAAAAGAGTAATGTTGCACAACTTCCGGACAATTTCATAGAGATCCCTGACCTTTCACCCAAATCCCCACAAGTAGACCCCAGAGCTTTAAACAAATGTCATTTAAACACCTGTACTCTTGGAAAACTCATCAATTGAACTCCCAACGTTGCCCTTGTTGGGCTCGGAGTGCCCCCATAGATTTGGTTACACAGTGGTACTCTTTGCGACCGCTCTAAAAACAAACTTGCTCGAATGCCATAAAAGACTTGATTGAAACCTTTCCTAACACCAATTAATTTTAGAAAAGACGGTAGAAAAGTGGTCCAACAATTATAGAGAAATAATTCCCAATAGTGCGTGTCCACGATGTGAATCTAGCAAAGAAGACATAAGTCACCTGTTTCATAATTGTAACAAAGAATAGGAAATTTTATTTACCCAAAAAAAAGAATAGGAAATTTGGGATTGCCTCTAAAATAGCCACTGGAAAAGAAATAGCCGTGAATGCCCAACAAAAGAATGGATCGTATACAATCTCAAATTGAAAGGCGAATCTGAGTTAGGCAATCATGTTTCATGTTCAGGGCCGGTCCAAGGATTTGAAGTACTCTAGGCCTAATTTAAAAAACGTACCCTAAAAGTATAGTACTGAAATAATTTTTCCAGTAACAATCACAATACGAGAAAGGCAAAATAATATAAAGTTCTACTAGTCGTTATATAATAACAGAAAAGTCAAAACACAAAGTCTTCAAATACATATAATGCATGAGCATCATCCCACTTGCACCCTTGGCAAATACCACAAAACAACTTCACACATTTAATGTCAAGGAGGGATGTAAATTGTTAGAAATAACGTTAAAATGTGATTTCAGAGGGTCTTTGGTTTTGCAAAAAAATGCGACGGTATAGGGGGATCACTGTTTCAGTGGTATTCTGTGAGCAGCCACTTTGTGCATTTATTGCCAAAGGTTAGGTCTGTCTCCAATCCATCTGTTTCAGTGGTATTCTGGGAGCAGCCACTTTGTGCATTTATTGCCAAAGGTTAGGTCTGTCTCCTATCCTTCCCCCGCCCATACCCCCAATTATTGGGGACTAAATGGGTTATGTTATTGTTATTGTTGTTGTATTTGACGATGACCCATCCCAGTTTTCATTTTAGAGAATATCGAATAAGTAACTCATACCTCATGGATCTGGGACCCTATACTGATAGAGATTTTTTAAAATCTACAACCATTGATTATTGAGTGGAAGGTTGGGATGTTGCACTACACCCATGCAGTGCACTCTTACACTATCCGTCTTCTATGATAGTGACAAATTAAGAATTTTATTTCTACTATTGAACATGCATGTCTATGCCTCAACAACGCAAATAAATAACTTCAAAAAAGTAAGTACCACTAGCAATATTCCTCACAAATTTCAAAGGAAAAATACAAAAATAACAATCATCAGACATCAGCCAAAAATACTACTCCTACAACCCTGAAACCCAAATTTAACTACGCGTAACCAAATTTGAAAAGGCAAAAAAAAATTTAAAAAAACTAAACAAAAAAGGGACAATACGAACCCATAGTTTTTGGTACTTGGCTACACACATTATGTTGGGAGGAGAAAACCTTCATGTAAAAACAAAACCTCACCATCACAAAACTCATCACCACATGATTGGGCCTAAAGATCCAATGGTCATTACAATTGTTTAGGCGTTTTTCTAAGTAAGATTGAGCCTTTTTATCTTTTTTGTTGGGTCAAAAAGAGTCCTACTCAAGCTTATTATGAAAAAATATATGAGTCCCCCCAAAATTTGGACATTCTGGAGTGCCCTAGGGCCTGAGCCGGCCCGGTTCATTTAACTCC
Source organism: Vaccinium darrowii (assembly GCA_020921065.1). Classification (NCBI taxonomy): domain Eukaryota; kingdom Viridiplantae; phylum Streptophyta; class Magnoliopsida; order Ericales; family Ericaceae; genus Vaccinium; species Vaccinium darrowii. The sequence goes on along the minus strand of CM037151.1, from coordinate 4,157,241 downwards.
ATTTTGTTGTCACACTTTGGCAAATTTGAAAGGATCATAAGAGGAAAAATTTTGATAATGTGGAGTTGCGAATGATAGATATAGAAACATCATCGCTTATGCCTCGGATATTACTAAGATCTAAATTACATCTACTCCTACTCCTAATTATAACCCAAAATTGGGTTAGTAAGACAAAAATTGAAGACAAATAAAAGATAGATTTTTTATTTGTGAGAGAGTTTACCATGAAGTTTAAAAAGACTATTTATAGACAACTACGGTAAAATATGGTGTAAACAATGCTCCCTTATTCATTTGGGTTAAGGGCTAACCCAATTGAATAATAATCACCTTTCTGTCGATATCGACCGGTATGTTAGAAATTTTACAATAACTTTTTTATTTTTGACAAATTAAATTGTCAGAGTATGTTTTCAGCATTTTCTTAGCCACACGGAACAAATTTAATTTCAAACCATTTTTGGATTGTAAATGGACTTTGTTTAGGTCCAGTATCAATTTCAAGCCTCGGACATGCTATTTGTTGCCTAGTAACTTTAAGCCTTGTGAAAGGCAAATCAATGTTGTAAAGAACAACTGGTTGTGCATTTTTTGTTGGCCTTTTTCATGGCTGTAGTTACATGAAAGAATATTTAGGAATAGGCCATTTTATGCCCAGGAGAGACAAGCTTTTAGCTTGAAGATATGTTGATCAAATTATTGGAGCATGTTATGTGGGCATTAGAAATACAAAATGTTCCGTGGTCATTACAACTATTGAAACTTGTTCAAAATTGCTAAATTCATTATGTTGAAACGTATGTATTCTAAGAATATGCGTAATAGAATGGAGATCTCCATTTTACGGGTAGAATGGAGAGGATGCGGTCCTAAAGAATACACGTTTTAAAATAAAAATTGTGTGAACGATAGCGTTTGTTACATATCAACACATTTCTATACCCGCTCCACAATTCCACTCTTAATTTTTTTTCAAAATTAAGTCTTACCTAATGTGAAGAAACGAAAACTTCCAATTGATTAAGTCTTTGGCCTTTCCAAGTCTTTGGTCTTTGGTCATTGCTGAATCCTAAAGTGAGGAGACGACGACCTCCAAGTCTTTGGTCTTTCTCTCTTTTAGGGAAAAGCATTTATAAATATTTACAAGAAAATAATCAAATCCCAAAGAGTGAAAGAAAAGAATTTATATATCCGGTCGTTATATATAGTCATTTCAATGCATTATAAGTTAGTTGTTGGGATACTGATCTCTCTTCTTCTTCTTTTTATCGGAAAAAGAAAATTTATTTCAGGAATCTCGATAAGGGAACATCGAGGAAAGGGAATGGAGATTGGAGACATCCAACCAAGGTTGAATGAAAGAAAAAAGAAGAGGGAGAAGAAAACACCAAAAGCACCAAAAGGCGCCAAACCCAAAACAACCGCCACAAACCCCTAAAAAGCCACCCCTACACTGCCCTAAGGCGCCTATTGCACGACCCTAAGCCACGACAGCCCAAGCAAACAAGGAACCCGAAACAAACCGATACTGCCTCCACCAAAAATCAAAAGACTCCAATCCCTCATTAACTTGGTTTTGGTAGGAAATTAATTAGTACATACTTGCAAATTTTGCAGATATTCACAACCATCCAATGCGACTCTAGGACTTTAAGTGAATGTGGTCGTTTAGCGGTCCGAGTACTAATTATGACAAGAAAATTGTATAACATCCTACATGTAATTATACGCCTATGCATATATCCTTGCCGGAACCATAACTTCGTTTATATTACGAGAAAGTCTTTGCACACAGTTTTGTGTGCACCGGTAGTCAGAATCATCTGATGAACGTGGACTCTAAGGGGGAACCTACATGCATTGGTCGATTCTAGATTTAGGATACATTTCTGTTTGGATTTGAGCTCATTAATCTATGTCGTGCCATTACTCATATGCTAGACGTTGAAATATAGAAAGAAAAAAAAAATTAAATCCTCCTTACCGCATTCATTTTACACGTACCACAGTTTTACAGACAAGGCAACTAGATAAGCTTCACTAGCATTGCAGTCGGACACATGATTTGAGCACATATAACAAGCGCGTGAGAGAGAGAGAGAGAGAGAATGGTGATCATTAGGGGTGTAAACGAGCCGAGCCAAGCTTTGTAGAGCTCGAGCCCGACTCGTTTAGTGTACAAGTCAAAAATCAAGCTCAGGCTCGGCTCGTTCACGAAGGAGCCGAGCCTTAACGAGCCGAGCCGAGCCTATATTAACGAGCTGAGTTTTTGCAAGCCGAGCCGAGTTTTGCCAAGCCCTTTTACTAAAAAAGCCTAAAACTCGAGCTCGAGCTCGGACTCAATTAGTAAACGAGCTGAGCCATGAGCTACTCGCGAACAGCTCAGTTCGTTTGCAGCCATAGTGATCATTTACACATACAACTCAATAAGCTTCACTGGCAACGCAGTCAAACACAGATGATTTGAGCACGTAGAGAGAGAGAGAGATCAACTCCCTTTGTATAAGCCGGAAACATGAAAATCTCAGAAATCCCATACACAAGAAGACTAATAAATACAATGGCATGACAACTGAAGAATGAGATACCCAGACCAAAACCCACTAAATTTCCTCTCAAGCCCAGACACATACCACATATATGGGACACAACAAAACAGTTCGCAACCTCCTCTTCTGTATCATGAACTTATAAATACATATAAATAATATGTTCAATACAACATTATGCAGTACAGTACGGTACCTGCAAATGCCCACAATTACATCGGTTACACCTTCCCGATTCCTTCTGCAACTGTGTCTCTCTTCCCTTAACACCACATAATTGATGCATTTAGTTTCATAGTGAAGTTCGTCAATGACATTTAGGACAACCAACAAGTGTCAAAGTCGGACAACAACAATTATTCCCGAGGGCAAACTCGGAAACCAGAACAGAAAAAGGATGGCATCACAATCTCTTCTGTGTTCATGAAGACCCTCTGACTCGTCCAACCATGCTCGTATAAGCCTACATCAATGCGCCTTACATCTTCCGTCCTTTTGGTGCAATTACTCATTTGTAGCATCAAAGCTACCCATTGCATTTGCCCGTTTCTTCTCTCTCCAATTCTCTCCCCAAACTTTTGCCTCCGCAACCGCGCGTTCTCTTTCAAGATCTCTATTCCTAGGAGTCTCTCTAGCTCTACCCGCGCTAGCAGGGCTGTCTCTCTGAGAGTCCCGACTTTCTACATCATCTAAACCCCATTTCCTCCCAGACCCACCACTTGTTTCAACCTTACTTAATTGAATACCAGCATTCAGTTCCCTTCCGGAGTCTCTCCTTCTGAAATCAGGAGAATTTCTATGGTTAGAAGAGGGCGAGCCATGGTAGCTATCCCCATCCTGCATGTTCCTCCTTTCATTGCTCCTAGGAGTAGATGCTTTACTCTGAGAAGACGGTGCATTTGGATCGTAAGTTTGGGAGGCTAAATACGTCAAAGCCGTCACGACATCCCCTATTAGAGGCCTTGTAGCTGCTTGTTCTTGCAAACACATGGCTGCGACAGCAAGTGCTTGGTAGAGTCCTCGCATTGGATAACGACCTTTTAACATTGGATCTGCCATTTTGGGAAACTTCCTTCGATCCTTGAAAAGTGGTCTTGCCTACAAGTCCATGTCCCACAAGAACAAAAAAAGGCAGAATAAGCATAATGTAAAATGTACGTTTATGTGTTATTAACTCCTTCAGATCCTGGGTACTAACATATTTTTCATCAAACTCATTGAAACGCATTAATTTCAAACATTGTTTTTGTCCCTATTGTAACTTGTCAATATAATCATGCCATTAGTAAGAGATGTTTTGGAAATGAAGATAATTTTATAATTTGACTTCTCAAAGAGGACTAACAATTTTGTACAATCCAAAATAAAAGATGGACTAACAACTTGGGATGGAGGGAACAAATTGCTAAAGAACACGCCTAAGAAACAAACATTACAATTTGTGAAGGTTGTCTTCGGTCATGGATCTATAGAAGGATTTGCAGGGGAAGGCAAAAATAAAGGAAAGACAACAAATGCAGTAAAGAAGCTAAATTTACTTCTTCAGATTCACTTGGTAAAGGCTGTGTCTAGTCATGGATCTATGGAGGGATTTGCAGGGGAAAGGTAAAGAAAAGATGAGAAAATAAGGCGAAGAAGCAAAATTCATTTCTCCAGATCAATATGGTTTTCCCTCCCTTACGTACACCTTTCCATTAATCACAACACAATCAAAGCCAAAGCTAATCACTTACCCAAGCCACGAGGTTATGCTCTCCTGGTTCCCTGGTGTTGTCAATAGCCTTGCGACCAGTAATAAGTTCTAGAAACACAACCCCAAAGCTATAGACGTCAGACTTGAGAGTAAGTTGACCGGTCATAGCATACTCGGGAGCACAGTAGCCATATGTCCCCATGACTCGTGTGGAGACATGCGTCTTATCACCAACTGGACCCAATTTCGCAAGCCCAAAATCTGATAACTTGGGATGATAGCCTTCATCGAGAAGGATGTTCGAAGATTTTAAGTCCCTGTATATGACAGGCGGGTTTGCCTTGTCATGCAAATATTCCAGCCCTTTTGCAGCACCTGCTGCAATCTTCATCCTCGTATTCCAGTCCAAAGGCTCTTTGTCCGGCGGAAGATCTGGAAATGGGCAATCGAATGAAATAATGAGACAGGTACTGAAAGGACGCTAATTAGAATTTAGAAGAAACATGAGTTATATATCAGGAAGAGTCTCCCAGAAACCCCAACCCCACCCCCCCCCCCCCCCCCCCCCCCCCCCCCCCCAGGTAAGGCCACTGGAGTAATATAGAGTGAATTATCAATGCTAACTAAAATATCTCATGATGATTGTTTCGGGTAAATTTCTTTTTGTTAAATACCAGGTAAATTTTTATTTTTGGCAGAGGAGACTATGCTGAATTATATCTTATTTATCTCATGAATATCTTGTTTTCTAACTAGCAAATGCTGTGTCACACCGTGGATACATCATAAATGGTGTTATAAGGTCTCACAAACATGCCTTTATTAGTCCCTCAATAACTCCATCTGACGAATATTAAAAACAATGCCTGTATCTGATACCAGTAACCATCAAACGAAATCAAACGGCAGAACATAATTTTATTTAAAATTCAAACGGCAGAACATAATTTTATTTAACTGCAGGAATAAATGTTCAGTTAGATTTTCAATTTTAGCTAGTCCTCAGCAAGTCCAGTCCTCCTGCTCTCACACTAATATTATTAGTCCCAGAGTGGAAATTAAATAACACATCCACTGTGATTTCCATCTGCTAAAGCATCCAACTCAAGACCAATTGGCAATGAGTGGAAAGACGGTCTAGGGCTCTAGGTTCATATACTAGTCTTCGAGGTAGTAAATAGTAATTAATAAATGTGTGACAAGCTCTAGCCTGACAAAGGATTCATAACATTGGAATCACAATGAATTAGGTTCACTTAAGGCACAAACAACGGGGGCCAATAAAACAAGACAGTCTTTTCCAAAAGCCTCTGAAAGTCTAGCTTTAGTATCGTGTTAAAAGCATCCAACACCAATTGGTAACGAGTGGAGAAGCTGCCGAAGCTCATATACTAGTTTTGAAGGTAATAATTAATGAATATTGTCAAGATCTAAAACTATCAACTCTGAACAAAATGGTCCAAGTTACTGATCATTCTACACTAAGGAGTTGCGACGATCCAATCTCTCCTGATTCCCAAACGAAAGTAGCAGCCAGAAATATATGGAATTCAAGGATGGTAAACTCCAAGTTGAGACTCAACGAACTATCCAAACAAAATATGATATATGTGTAAGTATCCTAAACGAAGATATAAAATAACCAGAGACACACAAGCACAGAGTTGAAAAAAATACTCCTTCTCCAACCCTGGATACATAAAGAAAGTCATTTTGACTCGTACTGAAATTATAAATCTCCTTTTGAATCAACTCTCAACATTCAGGTCAATCAAGGACAACGGTAACAGGAAGTCAATCAATCAGGTACCAGTTCTTGTTGCTGGTTCCTTTCAAGAGGATGCAGCATTCTTTGAAGACAAAAAAGACAAACTGAAACTTTTTGGGTGATTACTTCTCCTAAAGTGAGTGCGCGCAGGCGCGCGCGTGTGGCTGAACAGGAAGGATGATGGCCCATGGATTGTTCATAGTTGAACTGGAGGATATGCTATTTGGATAAGGATATCGTCGCGTAGATCAAGTTGATATTTTATGACTCATCCATAGGGAGAATACTGCCGTTTATCTTTTTTTGTAGAGCCTATTTAAAGGACTGTACCCATGATCCTTAAGTTTAGTTTAGAATAAAATGGGATTGATTTCCTCTTAAGCATTGGTGTGGATGTCCTTTTGTGCATTAATGATACTCTGGATTTGATTGATGGAAGCAAGGTAATGAGCACATCAATTGAATCAGGCCTCTAGGCTTGCCCTCTTAGATGGCTCACGGCTTTGATTTGGGGGCATGGTTCCAAGGCATAAAGTCTCGAGTTTCTCAATTTCGAGATATAGGAGGGCCAGTATTGCAGTGGTAAAACTCTCTGAGAGCAGTCACTTTGTGCATGTACTGCCAAAGGTTAGGTTTGTCTCCAGTCCTCCCCTGGCAATAGCCCCATCGGTTAGGGATTATATGGGTACTATTATTGTACTGGTGTGGATGTCTTTACTTCTCCCTAGAGGTGGATATCTTCGGTTCCTTATGTGCGGATTCCTGACTCCTGTGGTAAGTTTTTATTTTATCGTCCTGCATCAATGCCACAAGGGCAGAGAGTAATCATTCAATTTAACATAGAGCATTCAGGTGGCCCAAAAACAAGCATATGTCCCAATTCCCATGGAACTTTCAAGAACTTCTTAGCAATTTAACTTTGGTGAGCACAGAAGCCAGTTAGGGTTTGCTCAGATACATGCATACACTAAACCCCAAACTGGGAACATATCGCTCTCTCTGTCTTATAAAGAAAAAGGGAAACAAAAACACGACTTCAGATATATTACATATGGATCATTAGAAGTTTAGAACACAATATTAATGTTTCAAATCCACAATCTGCATTGACAGAAGCCTTCTTTTATCACACGTAACGAATAAGCCGCCAAATTAAGGTAGTTTCAGTGTTTCACAAAAGAAAGCTAGAGACGGCACTAAAATAAAATTAAAAAAAAGGAATTTCGTCAGTAAGAATTATATAATGCACGTGTTGTTCACAACTCAAAAGGGGAAGCTACTTGTAAGCTCCATAGGCCGAGTTCCTTCATGGGTGGCACTTTTTTCATGTCAAAAGACTCAAAACACAAATTTGCATGCATCCCTTTTTATCGAATTGTACTTCTTTTTTTTTTTCTTTCTAGAGTGTCTGTATTAGGTGTGGCAAGGAATCTAGTACTTAGTCAAGTATTCGGAAGCATTGGAATGTGTTTTAAGGAGCAGCAATTTCGCTCAAATAAATACTTGCGCGGGTATCACTGGATGCAAATCGCTCAAGCGAAACTAGCATTTTTCACTGGGTCTATAAATACAACAAAACAGTAACGCCTTAAGCTTGTGTTAAAATGACTAAATCCACACAGAAACCTACCATTGATAATCATCAATGTGGTGTTCAAGGTCACATCAGACCTCAATGTAGCAAATTGCATGCTAATCAATGTGGTGTTCAAGGTCACATCAGACCTCAATGTAGCAAATTGCATGCCAGTCATACTTCATGCGCACACTTCGTACATTCCCATGATTATAACAAATTTATTCCTACATGTCATTTTTGTGGTGTTAGGGGTCACATACGACCTAATTATTTTCGACTCTACGGGTACCCCAATGCTCCTTCCCAACATTACAATCCTAGTTTTTATGGAGGTAGAACCCAAAGACCTACAAGAAATAGGATTACTCATGCATAACTTTATAGTCATAAACATGCTTCTAATTGCACTGGGCTAAATGAAACGGTCCGAGTTAGACCCACTTGGAAGATTATCTCAGACTTGAGACCTAGTGTTGATTTAGTTACCGACCCTCTTGATGACATTGTATCATCCGGAGGAGTTGACCTTGCCTTTTAAGGCTTGGTCTCGTATCCTATTCTAGGTTGATTTATATTGACTATCTTTTACCGACAGCTGTGGTTTGTGTTGGCATATTTGTTTTTGTTGCTTAGTTAGTTTAGCCCTCCTCGTTTACTAAATTTTTTTATTTTTTTTTCAAGTGGTCATGTGTTTGCTATGTTGCTTTTCTTTAGAGTTTCATTTGCAAATGATAAAAAAATTATATACCAAAAAATACATGTTTATAGATATCTATATTTTTTTTATGAACTGTGTTTGTTAGTTGACTCGGCATTACAGAAAAGCGTTAATGGGATTCGTGAACTCTCTGATTTTGTATTTCTTTGTGCATGATCTTCGGGTCTAAATCATAGGGTCCTCTTTGTTGTTGATTGTAGCATGAGTTTCGTCTTAATGATCGGCACGTATTCAAGTCAAACATAGACAGCTCCTATGTCTCTTTCTGCTATTTCTCATGCAGCATAAGTGTGTCTTGTCTTCTTTTCCCAAGATTGACCGTTTAGCTCTGCGGATATTCATTCGAGTGTTGAGTTGAAAGTTGTGTTGACATTTGTATTATCCTTATTCTTGTATTATCCTTATTCTTGCTTATCCGGGCGTTCACTGTGTAACCTGGGCCTTTCGCCTCATCCACGCATTCGCGTAAAAAGGTGGATAGACCTTGTGAAAGCACGCAAATTGGGCCACTTGCCCAACAGTGGAGTAAAAGCGATTTATCTTATTCGATGAATATATCCACACAAAAAAAAAAAAAAGAGGAAAGTGATTGATTACAACTATTCTATTGTCTGGTTGATGGGGAGATGCGTGCTTGTAGTCACTTATCTCTGAATTATCCAATGAGTCTGGTTTGACTTCTCGAGGTGGAGTGTTACTCGACCCTTTACGGCTTACATGAGAAACCAAGTTTTAGCATCAGTTGAACTTGATATAATTTGACGTGAAGCACACACTCACATTCATCATTATTACTAGATTCATTTTGTTTTCCTCTTGGTTTAGCTTCCTAGATGAAGCCCTTGAGTTCATCATGAGGGAATTCATTAGTTCTTGTAACCCTTTATATTGTTCCTCTCGATGTTGCCATTGAATAATGTTCACTTTGATTTCTTTTTGTCATATTCTATATGATTGAGTTCCTTTATTGTTTGTGGGATATGGCTCCTACTTGGTGCCTAATGAGTGTTTGCCTAATGCATAGAGTTGCTTTCTTGGATCTATGGTTTACTTTGAATATAGTTTACCCTGGAATTTTGCTTATGATTGTTGTTCTTCGGATATGTATCTTTATATTGGTTTATGGTTGTTGCTCTTTGTTGATATTCTAATTTTTCTGCTAGCTATTGCTTTCTCCTAACCCTGTCCCTTTGGCCTTCCGTGACAAAAAGGGGGAGAACAGATCTATAAGTCTATATGTGTTCTAGTTTTGCAGCTTCACAGCTCTCCATCTCACAGTCTATTTTAGGGATAGATTTTTATTGAGGGTGTTTTGTCCTGGAAGTGCCAAAGGGGGAGATTGTAAGCTCCATAGGCCGAGCTCCTTCATGGTTGGCAATTTTATGTCAAAACACACATTTGCATGTATCACATTTCATCCTATTGTATTTTATTCTTTATTTTTTCTAGAGCGTCTGTATTAGGTGTGGCAAGGAATCTCAACGTGTTATTGAGTGCTGTAGTACTCAATCGAGTTTTCAGAAGCATTGGAAATGTATTTTAACGAGCAGCAGCAGTTTCGCTCAAGCAAGTACTTGGGCGGGTGTCACTGGATGCAAGTCGCTCAAGCGAGATTCAGAGTCACTCAAAGCAAAACTGGCGTTTTTCACTGGGCCTATAAATACAACGAAATTAGGGTTTAAAGATTATCTTGAGCAGCCATCACTTCAAAAAATCAGTTTACATAATGCACGTGTTGTTCACAACTCAAAAGGGGAAGCTACTGATCTCTACTAAAGCTAGAGGCACCGTTCTATCACCTAGTAAACATCCTCCTAATATACTTCCATACCATTGAACTCCATTACCAGAAAATGATCTTTCATGACAAACTATTAGTAGAATAGTTTGTCTGTTTCGCCAGCTAAACATAACCATTCTGTTGTTGTCATGTGATCATATCCAACATACAGTATCAATAAACGTCTAAAATGCTTCAACATAGCTCAAACGGTTGAAGCCATCATCACGAATCTCGCTAATATTCCTATGCTACTTCAGCAGTACCATGCCAGTATTCTCCGGAAAGCTATAAAACTAATTCACATTTGGTCTGATTGTATAAGCAGATAATGAATAATAATATATAACCTTTATATAGTCATAATAGAAAACCTCTTATGGGCAAAAAGAATGCTAATATGCCATAACTATGCATATTGGAAGTTAGTTATACACTTCTAGTCAATATACACTTTCCATCTGCCAAATTCAAAAATTTACCAGACCTTGACAAGCTGTACCACTATAGTCCCACATCAACTAATGTCATACATTCATACTGTGTGTACCATATGCCAAATTCAACTAGTAAAATGAAATTAACACTTCCACTGTTATACTACCAGCATTTATGTTGGATGATCCAGAGTCGCTTTCTACCTTAACATTTTGTGGTCCAATAAAAGCCATGCAAAGACATCCAAATTCCAAGCAAACTTAGATTTCACAATTTTGAGTTTTGATAAATGGAAGGATCCATTAACAGTTTGTGAATCCCAAGATCACACCACCCTAGCTTTTTGCACCTCTGATTTCCCGCTTGTGCAGTGCTTTTCTAATGAGTGGGTTAATCTATTGCCTGCCGCCAGTAACATGCTGCAAAAAAAATTGTCCTTTTCTTCCTAAGCCAACTTAAAATGAAAAAACACCTTTTGCCATCCACTTATATTTATCATGCCTGCACCGCCCTAATCAGAAAAACTCCCTCAGATTTTGATCAGATTTATGTAACCCTAGTTGTTGGGGCAATACATTCTAGAAGTATTGAATGGAAGTTCATTATTCACGATAGAGCGTCACTAGGCAGAATAGTTATCCAGTTGTCTTAAAACATTTGTCGAGGTGCACGGCCACCCATTTAGAAGGAACCTACACACTCAAACTATGGGTGGCTGTGATCGCTCCTGAACCACAGGTACAGGAGTAACAGGACCACTGAATAACTATACCACTAGGGGATTTTGGGGAGAGATCCAAAGCAGTCCAGCAGAGAGAGAGAGTCTCAAAATGAAGACTTCAACCACTGGTGTCTACTATGGACAACCCTCTATATACGAAGCCAGGTGAGCATGTGGCCCTTAGTATTGTGCCTGAATGTTGCATCTCCTAAGAAAAACAGCCAGAATAGCCAGGGTAGATCTAGCTTATTACAAACATCATTTGGCCAAACAAGTCTACCTAAAGGTGCTTGATACATAAGCTTTATAGGCCGAAGACCCTGACTTCCTCCCCTTTTCTACCTTCCGAAAGGGAATATCTCTTCATCGTTTTCAATCATTGCAGGCACTAAGGATGGAATGGTAAATAGCAGCCAATGAGAGATTATGCTCCTTTGGTGTTTTGTTTTTACACTGCTTGACACCCAAATAAATATGGAATACTGCAGTCCTAAATAGTTACTCAATTAAACATGGCCAACCCATGTTTTCACGTAGTCAACAAAATCAAACACCTAGAAGCACTTAATTATCATGCACTATAGAAACAATAAGTAAAAGTATATCTTATACTAAAAGTAAGCTCATAAAAAAGCGCTATGGCTCCCATCAACACAATAGGAAGGATATGTTTAGGAAGAATAAGAACCCAACTTTTCATTACTATGAAGGATAGGAAAGTCCTAAACAATGAACCAGATAATCATTGATCAATCCAAAGTTTCGACATGACCAAACCAAATCAAATCATACTAATCCTTGTGGCTCAACTCTCAACTCATGTTTTCACCTAATGAAATACTCCCCATGTCCCTTAAAGATAGTCCACTACGAAAGGACGTGCAATTTCGGATCAAAAAATAAAGTACATCCATATGTAGTTTTTCAAATTTCTTGACACCAAATTAAAGATCTTTTCTTTAATTTGGCGTCAAGAAATTTGAAAAAATATGCACGGAAGTACTTTATATTTTCATCCAAAAATTGCACGTCTTTTCAAAATGGATCGACGTTAGTTGCATAAAGCGGGGGCGCGAGTGGGAGCGGCGAGTGGGAGCAGGGGATATGTAGAAGCTCCCTAGATTGGGAGCGGCGAGGTAATATTTAACGAATTAATAAATATATAAACATATGTTACATATGAATAAATTTATATATATATTTATTTGTGGTACATATGTTTTATAGTTGCAAATGGAGATGAATGAGAAATAACATCCCAATATTTTTTTTTATGCTAAATATATGGACTAAACATGTAGATAAGTAGTAGAATACAAGATGAGAAAGAGAGTTCTAAATCTCTTTTTACTTTTTCTTCTTCCTCGCATATATTTGGAAAGAGAAGTGAGAGTTTCATCCTTAAGATTAGTGTGGAAGCTCCCATCCTATTTAGGAGCAGGTTCTCCTCTAGATGGGAACGAGCTCCCATCGAGGAAGCGCACCCATTTTATAAGGATCCTACAACTAAGCGACTGACTATCTTTTAGGAACGGAGAGAGTATGAATGTAATAGATACTAGAGCCTAGTCTTGGTAAGCCAGCAATTTCTTGTTTCATGTTAAATCGTACAATAGCAAACATAAGGCCATTCATGAATATAAATGTGCATCTCATAGTAAATAAAGGCAAGCAATCTAACCATGTAAATGATCCTCCAAAGATCCCAATGGCATAAACTCGTAAACAAGGAGCCGCTGGTCCCCATCAGCACAATAACCAATCAAATTGACGAGGTTTGGATGGTGCAAAAGGCTAAGCATGAGAACCTCCACCAAGAATTCTCTGTTCCCTTGAAGACCATTGCGATCAAGCTGTTTCACGGCAACTACCTGCAAAAAATAATTATCTCACCCAACCAAATGTCAATAAAGCGCATAAGGGACAATTTAACGTAACAAATGTATATCACAAATGGATGGCTACGAGGCAAAATCCACGCATTCAATTCTTCAAATCTAGGTCCTCAAATATTGCGGAAAAAATCCAACACAAACAATGGAACAAGAATGCTTTTAGTATTCAGACATTGTGTTTAGTTTATCGGCAAAGTGAGCTACCTGTCCTGTGCTTTCTAAGCGCCCCTTGTAAACACGTCCAAACCCACCTTCACCCAGAAGACATTCCGGCCTAAAGTTCTTTGTGGCTGCAGCAAGCTCACGAAATGTAAACGTCTGTGCTGCGATGTGTGCTGTTGGTCCATCTTTTTGAACCGCTGGTTCTTTCTTAGGATCCTTCTTGGGGTCTGAACCACTTCGGGACTTTGATTTGTCTAAAAAGTAAGAGTATTAGATACAACAATTTGGGACGCAAACAAGGAATGAAGATAATATAGCCATCTAGTTGTTACAAACAGAAAAACGCCTACATACTTGGATGCTCCTTGCATGAACATTACTAGACTTTTGTTTTTATGTCAAATGGGCAGTTGTTCAAGCAACATTTCACAGTTGGTTATAAGCCTACTTCCAATTTCAGTTTATTAGTTGATTGAAAAGTTTGGATAGATAAATTACCCTTGTAAAGAACTTGCACTTGCACTTGAGCAAAATAGAAGGAAAAAAGAACAATTTACAATTCCACAAAGAAGATATCTTGACATCCAAAAAGTTGCAAGCAAAAACAGATCTCAAACACATTTCCTCCAACACTATAAAAATGCAAAATCAAGCATAATTACTATAAACAAATCCCAGAGAGTGAGAACAGTAACAATAAAAACCCTTGCAAACCCAATTCATTCAACACCAATATTATACAAACAGCTGTGGATTAATCAGATCAAACTAACAGAAGAGGAGTAACCACCACACACCATTCAAATGCACAAGAAAAATCAGAAAGACAAAGTTAGACTAACCTAAAGCATACCCACAAAACAAACAATAACACAAAACCCAATTCACCAAGCATATATCTTTCTTAGAAATCAACGTCAGAATCCAAGAAACTTGAAGAAAAGTGTTACCTGAACTAACTCTGGTCAAATGGTGAGCCTGAGCAGTTGATGCATCCTTAACCTCCTTCTTTCCCACTTCATTCGCACCATTTCCATCCTTCTTTGATGATCCAAAGCATGGGAAACACCCACCCATATCAAATCCACACAAATCAAAGCAAAACCCAAGACCCCAAAAGTTTGTATCTTTACAAAAATATCCTCACCCCTTCACCAATCACTTCTCCTCATCAAAATCTCACAAACCCATCTCCATAGAGAATCCGATCGTCTCTCTCTGGAATCCTCAGTGAGTAATTTTCAGCCATCAGTCACTTATCAGTGATCCCCAGCTAGATCAAGACCCAAAGATGAAAAACCCTCCTGTCCCAAAAAAGCAGATCACCAAATCGAAGAAACTGATGGTTGAAGAGAAGGTAAAGAGACGAGGGGGGAAATTTTACATACAGAATATATACTTACGAGTAAAATATGTAAACAACTATATAGACGTGTATATTTGCGGATGCGGAAATGCGGAAATACATAAACCGTGACTAGTGAGTAGTGACGGATGAATTTGTATACTAAAAGAAAACTTTATGAATTATTTATTACCAATTAATAAGGCTAAATTACGAACATTATTCGGAAGAGGGACGATAATTATATATTTGAGAACTTGCAAGAATAAAACTATTTTTTAAAACTCTTGTTCAAGTTTTATATAAGGTGTTTTTTGTAATTTGATACGATATGGGGTCACGACTCTTAGGGGTGAAAGAAAAACCGAAAAACCAAAAAAATCAAAAAAAACCGACCGACCGGTTCGGTTTTCGATCGGGGAAAAGCTGTGTCGGCGGACTTCGGTTTGGACCGAACCAAACCGAAAAATTATCGGTTCGGTCTCGGTTTCCTGGAAATTGGTTTGGACCGAACCGAAATCATGCCAATTTGGACCGAATTACCCCGAAACCATCCATATTTGGACCGAAAGCCCAAAAAAATGATCTTGACCCCCCCAAAAATAACAAATCCTAGCCGTCCATCTCAATTTTAACACCGGACCAAAAAAAACCGAAAAAAAACCAAACCACCCCGAACCAATCGGTCCATTGTTTTTTTCGGTCGGGATCGGTTCCCAACAAAACCACCCCGAACCGATCGGTTCGGTCCCGGACACCCCAAAAACCGAACCGAACCGAACTGAACCGACCGATTTTCACCCCTAACGACTCTATCTATCATCTCCATAACTCATCTTAAATTGTGGGTTAAAATCGAAATAAGGATAAATTTTTTTACAAAATAAGTACGTATTAAACTAAAAAAGGTATAACTACATTTTAAAGAGGTTAAAAATAATGCAATTGGAATAATTATTTTTGTGAAGGAGGGAGGTTTTTTTTATACTTAAAGAAAATTGTCTAATTTATTTCAAACAATTTAACTAAAAAGTCAACCCTTCAAGTTTAGTTCTTCATCAAAAATAAAATAAACATGTAAGAAAAAGAGAAAAACTTCTATTAGAACAGACTTGACAGGGAATTACATGGGAGGAATAACAAATTTAATTTGGCTAAAACACATGACAAGTTAAAGAGTCACTTATAACAATTCTAATGTCTTTTTATGTAAAATTCAAAATAGTACATTTTCTGCATATTTAGGAAGCAAAAAAAAAGAACAGAGAGAGAGGGACGAAGTAGATTTTTAGCTTAGATTTTCAAACCAAAATCCTAAGAGAAAAGAAAATGTCATTACTTTTCTAGAGTTTTAGCATATGTAATAAAGGGTCTCTATGTGTAGCCACTGAAAAGCAAACCTAACATTGGGGGTAAAAGTGAAATAAGGTTAAACCTTGGCGGTAAGAGGTAATTTCTACGTACGAAGTCTTCTTGGAATCTACGAAAATGCCAAGGTCCTTTTTTGGTATTCCGACATTTAGGGCACTTTTTTTTTTTTTAACACATGAAATACGGAGAAATTACAGCTTGGTTGGGTAAGAATCCTATCATTCATCGCGGTCGGAGAGTGGGTCCCATGCGTGGAATGTGCATCCACACCTTTTGTGATGGTCCTAACACGTTTTTAAAAACATAAAACACTGTTTTAAGAAAGCAAGAAATAAAAAATAAAGAAAAAAAAGATGGGTCGCATTCTATTATCAAAATTCTCGTTCGAAAAGGATGAGAATTTAATTTTCTAAAATTTCTTGCAATTTTCTTTGTGTCCTCACTCGGTAACACCATACTTAAGATTCATAAAAACACACAAAGACAGGTTGTTCCATAATGGGAGCACACATTCTTAAATCGGGTCGCTCCAAGTTATTTTTCCAAACTCAGATTGGGTGAGAACGTGAAATGATATTCTTAAGTCGAGTCATCCCGAGCAAAATCAGTGAGACGACGTGTCTTTAGCTTACTGGTTTAAAATGCTAAAGTCATTTTGGTTTAAATCAGTCGTTATGAAATGGCTTCGTAACTTTGCTATTTGAGAACACTTTTTTGCAAAGTACATCTCCCACAATTGGAACGAATAATTGTCTCGAATAGTATAATAATTTACTTGGACCCCGCATACAAAAGATGACTCAAGCAACTGTCCGGGACGAGGATCTGAATATTAGCCAATACGTAACATTTTATAGGAAGTCTAGTACTACTCTATGGCTGAAATTTGATTTTGGGCCAAATTTCGGTTGGTACCGGACGATACTAGACTATTTTTATTTCTTTTTTTTTGGGTACTTCCTATTTTTATTTCTTTGTCGTCAAGAAAAATGTGTAAAGAATTAGTCAACAAGATCTGATGTCTCACCAGTATTTTTTACGAGGATGATGATATGTTTTCAAACCAAAGAGGGAGGGGAAAATGGGGGTTAATTACTGTAAAAAGGACAATGTACGGCTGGAGATTTTTGGGCTTGCGTGAGATAATGGTTTTTGGACCGTGTGATGAATATGGTGGACTGGGTAAAAAGGATTGTGACATCATACAACAAATCAAAGGCACCAGAGTATTTATCTCAAAAATTTATGAACCGTTCTATAGGTACCGACCGCATGTACCGATCACGTACCAACCAGTGTTAGGGATTCCGTTGTGGGTCCCAAACAATTAATCAGAACCGTAAATCTTGAATGAAATGGGGTGACTATGGATCGAGCTCATACAGTCGTCCGATTGCCTCGATTCCCGCGAGAGTCAACTCGAAATTCGATTTTGAGATGGATGAACGATTCGGATTGATCCTTTGAAACCCACAACGGGGTCCCCAACCCCATCTGTACATGGTATGTACATATGGGGTCTGTACCCCTTGTTTTATCGAAAATTTATCCTTAGAAAATGGTAAAACCAACGTTACGTTAGTTGTTGTTAAGGTTGAAAAAATGTGTTCACTTTATGTGAATAGTAACATCAGTTTGGCTTCAATTTACCTTGGATTTTTTTTTTTTTTTTGAACTTGTATTAGTCCCGATTGGTTTTGAAAAAATTATGTTCTAAAATCTAAAAATAATAAAATTATATTCTAATTTTTTTGAATTGTATTAGCCTCGGTCATCTAGTTGCACGATGTCTATCGGTGCACGCAGTGCTTTCGACCTGAGGTGTTAGAGACACTTGATTTGTATCAGTCAATTTATGTATGGAAGCCTCGTCAATAGTGGAACTACGGTAGCACCCAGTCATCGACATCTTGCATGCAGTTTCACAACGTCTGACCGCCGGATCATTTTATCATTGTATGTATCCTTCTTTTTTGTTTCGGTTGTATTATTTGTCTTTCTTGTGTGCACTGTGCATTTTTTCAGATGTATTTTGTATTTGATGCACGCAGTAATTTGTTATATCTCTGATGAAATGAAGTTCTTTCTTTTCTATAAATTTAAAAAAATAAAATAAAAAGGTGAATGCATTTTCTCTATGAGTTGTTTTTGGGCCAGAATGCATTTTAAAAAATAAAATAAACACAATTCCCAATGCAACTTTATCACTTTTTCAGCCACTTTATGCATTGGAAATTGTGTTTTTCTTGTCTTCTTCCTCGCTCATTCACCACCCATTGGGTGGTTTGTAGCATTTTCCTGGTAAAAAACAGCAACAACAGAGATAAAAACAAAAAAAAACAAAAAAACAAGGAAAAAAACAACACAATAAGACATTAGTCTCTGGGTCTACTATACCCATTCCATCTTGAAGAATAAAATGGCGAACAGATTGGGGTAGTGGCAACTTTAAGAGTTCAGAAGCATGAGGTTATTCATAAACATCAAATACTCTTATTAACCATAAATCAAAGAAAAATATCACAATAAGGCAACTTAAAAAATTGTTCCAACAAAAATTACATTTAAAACTCAACCTAGTTAGCAAGACAGATCAACCTCTCCTTATCAAAAGAACAAAACGAGTGACTATAATTCAAACAAACACAAAGAACCAGCTTTTATGAACTTTGTCACCACCAAATTTAGGGGGTTCAATTATGAATATTTTAAAAAATAATATAATTATAGTATTTTTTTTCCGTGGGGTTGGCTAACCCCACTCTTCATAAGGTGGAGTCGCGGTGGATTGGGAGGATCTTCAGTGACAACAAGTTCTTCATTTTGTTCGACTCCTATGTGCACAAGATGGTGAGCACATTGGTTTGTTTGACAGTTGATGTGGGAGATTGAGGCTGTGTTTTGTTAGATAGTTTAATTTAGTTTTGATGATGTCAGCAGGTATAATGGGTGGAGAGAGAAACGAGAGCAATGATGATATCATCAAAACTAAAACTAAAACTAAACAGGGAAACGAACAAAGCCTGAGTGTTTTAGACATTTTACCCAATCCTATTTTGACTAGGTATACATAGTCAAGTCATTGAAAACTAGTTTTTTAACTAGTGAGAAAATGTAGCAATTCAATCATCTCACCAACCATGCATTAGATGTATATTTTGTACTACATGTTTTCATTACAAAAAATGCTCTGTAGTGTTCGAGCACCTGCATCATATTGGTCCATCTCGCGCTTCCTTTTAAATTTTAAAATTCAGATCTGATATTACATAGTAGATGCGATACGAAAAATTACATGTAATTATTAAGTCAGTCGGGACAAAACGAACACCCTTTTATGCACCATATTACAGGATCCCCTGATCCATTCACGAGTTGGTAAAATCTCTCATAGTCCGAGTACTGAGGGGAAAAAAAGGTCAAAAAAGAGATCCATTGTTGGTCCACAAGGCCAATTTGGTTTAATTGTGTTCCAAATCCGAGTATGGAGATTATTTAATCATGGGATTGCTTCTTTTGAGAAAGATGCTTATTCTGAAATTAACGAACACCTACTTTATTATCAATTTTTGAATCCGATCCCCACCTAATTTAGTCCACATTCAACCAAATTGGCAATTTGTGTTGAGTTTATTGGAAAATTAATCGGAAACAAAGTCCACAATCACCATAAGTTCAACTCAACTCATGGCCACATTAAGGAGATAAATAACCCAACAAATTGAAAACAAGTCCACAATCACTATAAGTTCAACCCAACTGATAGCTCAATTAATGAGAGGAATAAACCAACAAATACAAGGGAAATAACACTCACACACAGATTGAGAGATTTGAATGTCTAACCTCGAAGTGATTACGTGAGTCCCAGTCAACTGAGTTAGCCCCAGATGGTTAAGTTGGTTCTTTCTTAGTTTTCATGAAAACAGTTTTTGAAAACCACCACACCGAAATGAATTTACTTGCCATCTCATTGTCAGGTTTCGGAGACCCAGATATGGAGTTCTATGTTTGGGCACTAGCTCTTGTTCAGAAACTGTGGTCGGTTTCGTTCGGGTGATGGCTTCTTAAGCTTTCCATTGATGATGATGAAGGCGTCAGAAGGCAAATCCATGGCAATCCTACGGCAGGAAAGATTCGGTGGCGATCCTTCATCCACCCACCTCCATGAGTGGAGTACTAGTCTGACATCGGTGTTGAGCGACTTTTATATATATATATATATATATATATATATATATATATATATATATACATATATATTTGTTTCTGTATTTTCGGATTGATAATATCCCTTTTCATTTTGTTTTAATATAGATGATCTTCCGCTAAAAAAATAAAATACTCGTAGTAATTTACTTTCTTTTTTTTCGGTGCAACGGAATTCAAACTAGTAATTTACTACTACTCACATTAAAAGTTTCTAGGTGCTCCCATACTAGAAACAAACGAAGGGTTATTTGTTGGATCTTGTTTGGCTTTGTTGATTGAGACAATAAAGTTTCTGCCACATTTTGTTTCCACTTTAATGTGGAGGAAACGTGGGTACGTAGTACATTATTGCCATTGGGTTTTCTCACTTTTCTAATTTCCAAAAAAGAAAAAGAAAAAGAAAAAATATTGCACTGTAATTTTGTTTCCTTCATGGTGAAGTTACCTAAAACCCCCTCTTATTTCATAAAGCTAGAGGGGCTCTGGTTTAACTTTGCTACATGTTCCGTTAAGAGTATTTTTAGAATAAACTAATTTTTTACAGTTTTTTTATGTGATGTATTGTGAGAGAATGACTTGTCTTGGTTTTTAGAAAAAACTATTTTTTGTTAGTGAAACACCCCCTAAAGACAAAAATAGAAATGTCTTGTTCGTTTCCCTGTTTAGTTTTAGTTTTGATGCCATCATTATTTCTCTCATTTTTCTCTCTATCTCTCTCCACTCATTACACCTGCTGACATCATCAAAATTAATTAAACTAAGCTATCTAACCAAACACAACCAAAAGAGTCATAAAATAGGAGAGTGTGACAAATCATTACTGTAATTGTATGATTAGGGCCTATGGTGAAGTTATATAAAACCCAATGTTCAAAACCATACCGTATATTTTTTCCTCATTTCTATTTCTCTATTTCTTCCTCATTTCTATTTAGTTTTTTTTTTTCTAAACAATAGATATTAAATCGATTAACTAAGTCTTTTTTTTAATGAATTTTTTTGTTCGATTTGCTGCCATATCAAAATTTAGTATTGTGTTAAAGTAGTTTATTAACAATGCTTTTATCCTCATTTTGAACCTCCTCGGTATGAAAGATGAATATTTTAGTTGAATACATAAAGTTCAATATTATTAACTATTTCATCATATTTTTGTTAATATATATATATATATATTTTTTTCACATTATCTTAGAAAATCCCAGAGGGTTGCCACTTGTTCTCATGTCAAACTTTTACCCCTCTTATGTCATTGATGGGACTTGTGTGTATTTGCGCGGAGAGATTTTTGCCAACTAGTCGACTAGGTGATGTTGTGGTGATGTTGTGTCCTATTCGGCAGTAGCTATGGCTCAACCGAACGTTCCACAGCCGGTCGGGAATACCATTGGTCACGCTCTTCCGCTATAAAAAAAAACCCACATAATTTCACTAATCTAAAAAAAACCAAAAAGTCAAAAAACTAGTTAGTGGAGCAAGTTAGTTTTTTTGTAAAACTAAAAACCAAAAAAACTAGTTAGTGGAATAAGTTAGTTTTTTTTTTTTTGGCAAAAAGTAAAGATCCAAAAAAAAAAAAAACCAAAAAAACTAAGTTAGTGGAACATGGCCCATTCTTCCCAAAGTTTTGGTATTTTTGCTCTATTTTTTCTTAATTTTTATTATTTTCACATTATATATTTTTTTACTCATCATACGTCATACGAAACGGAGTCTAAAAAGTTTTTTTTTAGAAAATTGATCAAAAGCTAAAAAAGGAAGTTCTAGTTTTTTTTTTGTCTAAAGGTTCGCCTTATTTGAACATTTTTAAGCTCTAATAAACATTTTATACTTTTCTGATTCCTGTCAACGAGACAATTATTAATTCCAAAAATTAAGATCATAAAATAAGTAAAAAATCACGGAATTTAAAAAAAAAAAAATCCACCATTAACTTGCCTCCTTTTCGTGAAGTGTATCAAATCATTGTGTACTTTGTTCCATGATCCAAGGGTTGGTCCCTAATCCCAATGCCTGTGGTCCACGTGTGGACCAGGCGTACCATATAATATTCTCCTACCGTAATGTACGCAAGATTTTTTTTTAAATTTTTACTACTACGTGTTCAACTGTGGAAGGTTCATGGACCACCGTCCGTGTTGCCTTTGCCTGACACGTGGCGAGCAACTGATGGTCGAGGATCGTTTGACTAATTGATTGAATTGGGCCAATTCGGTACTGGGTCCATGATTTTTTTTTTTTTTTTTTTTGATCAGCGTACTGGGTCCATGATTGAGGCTTGGAAATTAAACTTGTGTTCTGGATTGGGCAACGTGCACATAAACCCAAATGGGCCCATTCCCTTGATTTTTTTATTATTTTAACACGAAATGGGCCCACTTGATTATTTCAGCAAAACTATAGAAGTGCCACCTGGGTTCTGGTGGGCAAAATTTAATTGACAAATGGCAAATTTTATCTCCATTCCACTTTTTGCTTCATACAAGTTACTAATTTTTTTTTTGAGGTTTAGGACAAAATTGCCATCCATGTGTAATGACTGTGTTACCCTTCGAATTACTACTATACTAAGTCTAGGGATGTAAACGCACTGAGTCGTTTGTGAACTATTCGAGGTTCGACTCGGTAAAAGCTCATTCCAGTTTGATTCGGATATTTAACGAACTGAACCTGAACTTAATTTTTAAGCTCATTTACTAAACGAGCCGAACTTGAACTTAATGATATTCAGCTTATTTAGGCTCGCAAAATTAGAAAATATAGTATATTAAGAATTTTATATATAACATTGAATATGCATAAATTTTCGCGTACAGATAATGAAAATTTAATGGCTACTACATGTTAAAGTATTATAAACTTTTTATATATGTATGGACTTATGTATGTACAAAATAAAAAAATTATTTGAAGTTCTAGACTTGTATAAAAGCATAAACATCTAACATTTTTTATTCGTTATGACTCGTGAACAAGTTTGAGTTCGAACTCAAACCTAGTCAAGCTCAGCTCGAGCTCGGCTCCTCAAATTTTCGTTGAGTTGGAGCTCCGCTCGAGTTCATTTAAAAACTTAATGAACGAACTTTAATATTCAAAAGTTTAGCTCGATTTGGATAAAAGTCATAATTTTATCCAATTTCGATTCCTCCCATCGAGAGGAACCTATAATCACCAAAAGTTTGACAAAAAAACTAACAAAAAAAAAAAAAACTGAATAAAGACAAAACTAAAGAATCCCTAAGCCAATGACACTGGAACATTATTTGGCATATATGGTGTTACGACACGCCTTAGTTTCTGTAACGCCCCGCATTTTCGGGATACGTTATGGATTATTATTACAATTTAAAGTCGGTCTTAAACAGTAATAATAATAACCAAAAAAAATACATATAGATGATCTATCCTTCACAGATTACAAAAAAAAGTAGACTGGGTGGACTCTATGGCTCCATACGTTCCTTGATCTGGTCGTGCTCCATGTCGGCAGCTCCTTCGGCGCTATATTATTCCTCCTGTTCATCGTGACAATCTAGCATAATACCAACATCGTGGTATTATGCCAGGGCAAACCGTGAGCGAGGACGCTCAATAGATACCGTACCCCAACATTAAACTAGCAATTCTAGAACAATATTGTTGGCAGGTAAATAGTTGAAAATCATTTATCAAAACGGTAAGTTCATGCGTGTCAATGCATCAGTATCACATCAAATCAGAGTGCAGCTTAAATAAAATCAGTATCCCATTTCTTTTCATATCAGAGTGCAGCTTTAATAAAATCAGTATCTCGTATTATTTCAGAATCCAGAGTATAGTGTCAGTATCTCGTATCATTTTCTCATAACAGCATTCTTCTTCAAATTTCAACCATGTCAACATCTCACATCTCTCGAAAGTTATTGGCCCGTTCTACAACCCCGTTCTAACGGTCACCAACCTTTCCGTACGAAGGGTCGGCCACCCATAAACTGACTCCTGCAGTATGAGGTCCGCTAACTCCGCGTCACACACGACATAGTCCCGGCTACCCATATCACTGAATCCCCACCAGTTTGTTTATGAGGTCCGCTTGCTATGTGTTGTACTGAGTAAGTTCTAACCGTCAAATTCACCCGCGGAATTTGAGGAGAAACTTCAAACAGCACTACCGTATAGTTCCGTTGGGCTTTGACCACCAGTTCACCCCGGGGAACTGAGGCGGGACTCCAACAGCATCAACATCTCAACTTTCATCACATCAACATTTTCATTCTCATTTCTATCTCTTCCATTTAAAAACATTCGATCACTTCTCGAAAAACGTGTCGGGTCGTATCGTCTTTGAAAAAGAACGTGCACATGCATTAATTTCATAAAACAAAATCCTCCGTTTAGAATCGTTCATGATAAACCTTCCGCTCGTAACCCATCTTACGAAAACATGTTACTTAACGACAAAAGTTCTTTCTTCCGGGGATTTAAATCAAAACATAAGGATTCATTCTCGTTCTTGGATTTGCTGGCGTGTTTTAAGATTCGTACGTCGAATCGCTACTTGGTTTGTCTAAACCAAGAAAGTACCCTACTAGAAAACTCTAGTAGTTGAATCCGTTTGGCGTGTTTTAAAATTCGTTCGTCGAATCGCCACTTGGTTTGGGCTAAACCAAGAAAAAGCCTGACTAGACATGCTAGTCATAGATTCTATTTGTTAGTCTGAATAGATTAAGAATATTTATTCAATAATCCCGGAAAAATCTCATTTCATTTAAAAAAAACTCTTTTCTTCAGAAAATCGGTCGGGCATTATAACTGCGTAAATTTGAAAAGTCGATTTTTATTCGGGCATTATGACTGGGTAATTTAGTTTTCTAAAAGTCCATCAAACATTATAACGGTGCATTTTGATAGTCAATTTTAATTCGTGCATAGTAAGGACTAAGTGTGTTTTTCAAAGTCTAATTGTTCATAAAATCACTAATCACCAACATAATCACGTTTAATCATATTTAGGCATGTTTAAGCAAAATAATAACATAATCAATATGAACTAGTAAATACTAATCTAAGGTTAAGATAAAGTATCTACCTTAATTCCGATGATTAGTCGGAAGCCGATAAGCTAGTTGAATTCCGGCGGCGTAACGACTAGTCGACCTTTGCTCAAACACTTTCTAGCTAACTTATGCTACCTTTCTAAGATCTAGGGGTGGTCGAGAGTGGTGGTGTGTGGTGGTTTAGGATGAGTTTCAAGAAGAACACTCAAGAACTCACTCAAGAACACTAGAAAGCACAAAGTGGAGAAGTTGGGAGGTTTTGGTGTGAAATGAAGTAAGGAGAGTGAACTATTTATAGTGAAGCAATGAGGTTCACCTCCCCCAAAAATAATCACTAGCCAAAAACCCTCCCCACAAGTGTCCAAACAACCTTTTGCAAAAGCAAAAATTAGGTTTTAAAGACTAGTTTTAGGTTATAAGAAATTCCCCACCAAATTTCCCACCAACTTAAAGATTAGTTTTAGGTTATAAGAAATTCCCCACCAAATTTCCCACCAACTTAAAGATTAGTTTTAGGTTATAAGTAATCTCCCACCTAATCAAGGTTAGCTTTAATAAAATAAAATAAGAGTTGGGGATTTAGTAAGGCTTTCGGACGCAGTGTGGTGAAATACCCGGTGTGCACGTGTTTATTTACGGCGCGAAAAGTATAATTAAACAGGTTAAATCTAATTCGTTTAATCTAACCAAACCAAATTATAAACTATAATTATTTAAAAATAAAACGCATTAATAAATCGAATTTTTTTTTTTTATTTACAAATTTTCGGGTTATTACAACCTATCCCCCTTAACAAATTTCGTCCTCGAAATTGAAATTACTCGACAGGTGGAAACAGTTGCGGATAATTAGCCCTCATGGCTTCTTCTCTTTCCCAAGTTGTTTCCTCCATCCCCCGATGTTTCCACAAAACTCGTACTAATCGGATAGTCCTATTGCGGATGCTCTTCTCCATACTATCCTGAATTTCTACCGGCTCTTCCTCAAAAGTTGCGTCTTCATCTATATCAAGATCCCCCCAGTTTAACACGTGTGTTGGCAGGGTAAGATACTTCCTTAACATAGAGATATGAAAAACATTATGCACTCGGTCGATTTGTGGCGGTAATGCTAACCGGTATGCTATTTGTCCAATTTTCTCCAAAATCTCAAATGGGCCGATATATCGTGGGGATAGTTTTCCCTTCCTCCCGAATCTAATTATTCCTCTCCGAGGTCTAATTTTCAGAAATACGTGGTCTCCCTCTTTGAATGACAAAGGTCTGTTTCTTCGATCCGCATAACTCTTCTGTCGGCTCTGCGCAATAAGCAGTCTCTGTTGAATCAACTTGATCTTCTCCGTTGTGTCTCTGACCAAATCAGGTCCTAGCAATCCCGTTTCTCCGGCGTCAGTCCAACAAATCGGTGATCGACAAGGGCGGCCGTACAGAGCTTCGTAGGGTGCCATCTTGATGCTAGCCTGATAACTGTTATTGTAGGCGAATTCTACTAATGGCAGATGTCGTTCCCAAATTCCCTGTGAAATCTAAGGTGCAAGCCCTAAGCATGTCCTCCAATATCTGGATTGTCCTCTCCGTCTGTCCATCAGTCTGCGGATGAAAAGCAGTACTGAGACGTATGTCAGTTCCTAGTGCCCTTTGCAGTCCTTTCCAGAACTGTGAGACAAATCTAGGATCTCTGTCTGACACAATTGACACTGGTACTCCATGAAGTCGCACGATCTCCTGGATATAGTGTATTCCCAATGCTTCCATGTTTTCCGTCATTTTCACTGGTAAGAAGTGTGCCGACTTAGTGAGACGGTCTACAATTACCCACACAGCGGTGTTTGACTTAAATGACCTCGGAAGTCCAGTCACGAAATCCATTGAGATATGCTCCCATTTCCATTGTGGAATTGGTAGCGGCTGCAATTCTCCTCCAGGCCTCTGGTGTTCAGCCTTAACTTGCTGACAAACTAAACAAGTCTTTACAAATTCTGCCACGTCTTTCTTCATTCCTTCCCACCAATATGTCCGTCGTAAATCGTGATACATCTTCGTACCTCCAGGATGAACAGCGAAATTCGAGTGGTGAAATTCTTGAAGCACGGCTTTTCGAAGTCGACCTAAGTTGGGTACAAATACCGAGCCTTTAAATCTCAGACTGTTATCTGCTGCATGCAGGGTCCAACCGGGCAATTCCTTTCCTGAACTGAGTTGTGATCTGGTGAATTCACAGTCCTGTTCAAAAGTCTGCGCCAACAAGATCTCCCGGTGAAGTGCTGGTTCTGCCACTAGTGCAGATAATCGCATCTGATCTCCATTAGATGACGGTTGTAAATTGAACTCGTTCAGAGTATCTATCATCTCCCATTCCTTCACAGCTATCTTGGCTTTTTGTGCCCTGTCCTTTCGACTCAGGGCATCAGCAACAACATTTGCCTTGCCAGGGTGATATGACAGGGTAAACTTGTAGTCTTCCAAGTACTCCATCCACCTTCTCTGTCTCATATTCAACTCCTTCTGAGTGAACAGATACTTGAGACTTTTGTGATCCGAGAAAACCTCAAATTGTTCGCCATAAAGGTAATATCTCCAAGATTTTAGAGCAAAAACTATTGCTGCTAATTCTAGATCATGAGTAGGGTAGTTCTTCTCGTGCGATCTGAGCTGTCTCGATCCATATGCCACGACTTTTCCGTTCTGCATCAGCACACATCCTAGTCCTTCCTTTGATGCGTCACAATATACTTGATAACCAATGTCCCTTTCAGGAATGATCAGTATCGGTGCACTGGTCAGTCTCTTTTTCAACTCTTGGAAAACTTTCTCACACTTGTCATTCCATTCGAACTTAACGTTCTTCTGAATCAATCTAGTCATTGGCTTGGCAAGAGTAGCAAATTCCGGAATGAATCTTCGATAATATCCTGCTAAACCCAAGAAACTACGGATCTCAAATACGGAAGTTGGCTGCTTCCAATCCAACACAGCTTCTACCTTGCTGTTGTCAACTGCAATACCATCCTTAGACACCACGTGTCCCAGAAATTGGACCTGCTCTAGCCAGAACTCGCATTTACTAGCCTTGGCATAAAGCTGGTTGTCTCTTAGTACTTGCAGGGCTACCCGAAGGTGTTCTTCATGCTCCACTCGATTGGCTGAGTATATCAATATATCATCAATGAACACCACCACAAATCTATCTAGATAGGGTTGGAATATCTTGTTCATGAGGCACATGAATACTGCTGGAGCATTCGTTTAGTCCAAACGGCATAACCACGAACTCGTAGTGTCCGTATCTTGTCCTGAACGCAGTCTTTGAAATGTCCTCATCGCGGATTCTCAACTGATGATACCCTGATCTTAGATCAATTTTGAGAAACAAGTTGCTCCTCTTAACTGATCAAACAGGTCATCTATTCTAGGCAGGGGATAACGATTCTTGATCGTGACTTGGTTTAGTTGCCTATAATCAATGCACAGTCGTAAGGTTCCTTCTTTCTTCTTCACGAGTAGTGCAGGTGCTCCCCATGGTGAAGTACTTGGTCGGATGTATCCTTTTTCCAACAGTTCTTGTAGCTGGGTCTTCAATTCCTTCAGTTCTGTTGGCGCCATTCGGTAAGGGGCTATAGAAATCGGAGCGGTTCCAGGTTGAAGCTCGATGGAAAAATCAATTTCCCTTCGTGGCGGTAATCCAGGTAGATCGTCAGGAAATACATCAGCATACTCGCAGACGATGTGTGGCAGTCCTAACTCCTCACGGTCAGATTCTTCCAACTGGAGACTAGCTAGCCATCCGAACAGTTGGTTCTGCCATTTCAAATGTCTAATCACCGGATTCACAGTCTATCTATCCCCCTTAAAACGGAAACATGTCCCATCAGGGGTAAAGGCTGTTACTAGCTTTAGATGGCAATCAATGACTACTCGATGAGTTGACAGCCAATCTATCCCCACAATTAAGTCGAAATCAGCCATCTCGATCACGCGAAAATCGCAGGTTAATCGGATATTACTTACTTCAAACTCGCAACCTTTACAAATTAGATTAACTGGTACAGTACCGCCTGAGGGTGATGCTATTGTCATTCTAGAGTTACCAATTTGTTGGGGGAATCAGTCTAAAATACTTGCAAAATTTATCAAAGCATAACTGCTTAAATTAACAGAGATTTATTAAAAATGGTTCAGCACAGAAAACACGATTTCAAACAGCACAATAACTGGCTCATTGGCCCATACATACAATACCAATACCACATAGTGACTACAGTCAGCTTATTCTACGCATAGATACTACTAGCTGTCTACAGGTTGAAGTAGTCGCGAAGGTCGAATTTGTGCTGTGCCTCAGCATGAGTGAGCTCCTCCTTTTGAATCTGTTGGAAACGCTCGAACCTTTGTGCTGGAGTAAGCTCCGGTTCTTCAACTATCGGCTCCACTGGCGGTGGCTCCCAGAAGTATGGCTCAGTGACAAAAGCAGGAGAATCATCCATAGCAATGCTGAACTGATAGTTTAGGTCTATCGGCGGCGGCAGAGGCGGCATTTGCTCGAAGACTGGTACTTCATACAGAGGGCCTAGAAGTGGGTCAACGGTGTAAGCAGGTGCGTACAGGATTGTTGGAACAATGGCGATAGGGTCGAACTTAGTATGCATTCCAGATGCGGGTACCGGTGGTAGTGGTGCAACAGGGAGAAGAACATTATCCGGTGTTGGAGAGAACATACTGTCTTATAGAGGTTCTGGGTACCGTTTCTTAAACCTGCAGATCTCCTCAAGTAGTCTAGCATGATTAGGGTCAGTAACTGTGTAAATGTGAGATTGCGAGTAGCGCCTTCCTCTTCTAAAGCATATGGTGGAAATTTGCCATGTTGGTGGAGATAGTTGGTCATTAGTGTAAAATTCTCGAGGTATTTATAGTTGGGATCATTGTCTGGTAGAGGTTCTGGGTACCGTTTCTTAAACCTGCAGATCTCCTCAAGTAGTCTAGCATGATTAGGGGCATCTACTATTCAGATAATTCCAATATTACTTAGGGTATCAAGGACATACAATTATTATTCTAGCTTAGTGTCTACCCAATTACCCAAGGCTGAGTGTTGGAACCTAGGGCTCTGATACCACTTGTAACGCCCCGCATTTTCGGGATACGTTATGGATTATTATTACAATTTAAAGTCGGTCTTAAACAGTAATAATAATAACCAAAAAAAATACATATAGATGATCTATCCTTCACAGATTACAAAAAAAAGTAGACTGGGTGGACTCTATGGCTCCATACGTTCCTTGATCTGGTCGTGCTCCATGTCGGCAGCTCCTCCGGCGCTATATTATTCCTCCTGTTCATCGTGACAATCTAGCATAATACCAACATCGTGGTATTATGCCAGGGCAAACCGTGAGCGAGGACGCTCAATAGATACCGTACCCCAACATTAAACTAGCAATTCTAGAACAATATTGTTGGCAGGTAAATAGTTGAAAATCATTTATCAAAACGGTAAGTTCATGCGTGTCAATGCATCAGTATCACATCAAATCAGAGTGCAGCTTAAATAAAATCAGTATCCCATTTCTTTTCATATCAGAGTGCAGCTTTAATAAAATCAGTATCTCGTATTATTTCAGAATCCAGAGTATAGTGTCAGTATCTCGTATCATTTTCTCATAACAGCATTCTTCTTCAAATTTCAACCATGTCAACATCTCACATCTCTCGAAAGTTATTGGCCCGTTCTACAACCCCGTTCTAACGGTCACCAACCTTTCCGTACGAAGGGTCGGCCACCCATAAACTGACTCCTGCAGTATGAGGTCCGCTAACTCCGCGTCACACACGACATAGTCCCGGCTACCCATATCACTGAATCCCCACCAGTTTGTTTATGAGGTCCGCTTGCTATGTGTTGTACTGAGTAAGTTCTAACCGTCAAATTCACCCGCGGAATTTGAGGAGAAACTTCAAACAGCACTACCGTATAGTTCCGTTGGGCTTTGACCACCAGTTCACCCCGGGGAACTGAGGCGGGACTCCAACAGCATCAACATCTCAACTTTCATCACATCAACATTTTCATTCTCATTTCTATCTCTTCCATTTAAAAACATTCGATCACTTCTCGAAAAACGTGTCGGGTCGTATCGTCTTTGAAAAAGAACGTGCACATGCATTAATTTCATAAAACAAAATCCTCCGTTTAGAATCGTTCATGATAAACCTTCCGCTCGTAACCCATCTTACGAAAACATGTTACTTAACGACAAAAGTTCTTTCTTCCGGGGATTTAAATCAAAACATAAGGATTCATTCTCGTTCTTGGATTTGCTGGCGTGTTTTAAGATTCGTACGTCGAATCGCTACTTGGTTTGTCTAAACCAAGAAAGTACCCTACTAGAAAACTCTAGTAGTTGAATCCGTTTGGCGTGTTTTAAAATTCGTTCGTCGAATCGCCACTTGGTTTGGGCTAAACCAAGAAAAAGCCTGACTAGACATGCTAGTCATAGATTCTATTTGTTAGTCTGAATAGATTAAGAATATTTATTCAATAATCCCGGAAAAATCTCATTTCATTTAAAAAAAACTCTTTTCTTCAGAAAATCGGTCGGGCATTATAACTGCGTAAATTTGAAAAGTCGATTTTTATTCGGGCATTATGACTGGGTAATTTAGTTTTCTAAAAGTCCATCAAACATTATAACGGTGCATTTTGATAGTCAATTTTAATTCGTGCATAGTAAGGACTAAGTGTGTTTTTCAAAGTCTAATTGTTCATAAAATCACTAATCACCAACATAATCACGTTTAATCATATTTAGGCATGTTTAAGCAAAATAATAACATAATCAATATGAACTAGTAAATACTAATCTAAGGTTAAGATAAAGTATCTACCTTAATTCCGATGATTAGTCGGAAGCCGATAAGCTAGTTGAATTCCGGCGGCGTAACGACTAGTCGACCTTTGCTCAAACACTTTCTAGCTAACTTATGCTACCTTTCTAAGATCTAGGGGTGGTCGAGAGTGGTGGTGTGTGGTGGTTTAGGATGAGTTTCAAGAAGAACACTCAAGAACTCACTCAAGAACACTAGAAAGCACAAAGTGGAGAAGTTGGGAGGTTTTGGTGTGAAATGAAGTAAGGAGAGTGAGCTATTTATAGTGAAGCAATGAGGTTCACCTCCCCCAAAAATAATCACTAGCCAAAAACCCTCCCCACAAGTGTCCAAACAACCTTTTGCAAAAGCAAAAATTAGGTTTTAAAGACTAGTTTTAGGTTATAAGAAATTCCCCACCAAATTTCCCACCAACTTAAAGATTAGTTTTAGGTTATAAGAAATTCCCCACCAAATTTCCCACCAACTTAAAGATTAGTTTTAGGTTATAAGTAATCTCCCACCTAATCAAGGTTAGCTTTAATAAAATAAAATAAGAGTTGGGGATTTAGTAAGGCTTTCGGACGCAGTGTGGTGAAATACCCGGTGTGCACGTGTTTATTCACGGCGCGAAAAGTATAATTAAACAGGTTAAATCTAATTCGTTTAATCTAACCAAACCAAATTATAAACTATAATTATTTAAAAATAAAACGCATTAATAAATCGAATTTTTTTTTTTTATTTACAAAATTTCGGGTTATTACAGTTTCCACGAGAAAATATGCAAAAAGTTCCATATTGTTGGCCGATCGAGCTTGAATTTGTTAATATGAAAGTCAATCACTGGGCGAAAGTAATTAAAAAGCATGAGAAAGATAGTATATAGCATGGGATGCTCTTGGAATTTGTAATTTGAAAACTGTGAAGCTTTGAAATATTTGGATTTGCATGAACATAAAAGTCATTTAATATCGTGAACTTGACAAAATCATCCTTGATACGGCCGGAGATTCTTTGTTCCGGATTTCTCTCTCTGCTTTTGTGTTGATAGATTTCTGGTGTTAGATCACGTGGAAAAAAAAAAAAACCAAAAATATACAATCTAACGGCCCAAACTCCTTTAGGGAGTTTGCCAATTTGGAAACAGGTGATCTTGCACCCCTTGATACTTACTACGAACACACATAAAATCTGTTACTGAAATTTCTGTAGCTTTTGAATTATGACTAGGTGTTTGCCCAGGCATGATAGACTACTTATATGCGTTCTTCAACGTCATGAAAAGAATGAAGATGAACACGGATGGTAGCTTGCGAAGAAATCAGGACAAAGTAGGGTTTGGAGGTGGGATCCGAGGGGATAGAGGTTTATGACATGATAGAATTATACGATTAACTAAACCAGCCAGAAACTGCAATGGTCTCGCGTAAGTTGATTTGGATATCTCAATTATTGTGCTCCATAACAAAGAATGCACTGGTCTTGAAGCTCAATTGTTGCGGATTTTTAATGGTGTGAAAATGCTGTAACATTGCTCAATGAAATTGAAATCAATCCATAAGAACAAGCTAGTTAATATGGTTGAAATATCATAAGAAATGGACATTGCTCAATGAAATTGAAATCAATCCATAAGAACAAGCTAGTTAATATAGTTGAAATATCATAGGAAATGGACTTGAAATGTACGTAGTTTTACATCTTGTCGAATTAATTTGATTTTAAAATTTGGTTGAATTTAAAGAAATGATGAAATTGATTAAAAAAGTGATTCAAATTTGGCAAAAGTAGGAACATTAATTGCACCAAAGATCCTCTGTACTGAGAGAATTGGTATATCCATGTATCAAGTGATCTGTACCTGTAGGATCATGTGAATCTCCCAAGATCCTGCGGCTCCAAATCACTTGGTACATGGGTACACCAATTTTTCGATACAGAGAAATCAACTCTGGAACATTGTAGCCAGAAATAACTCTATAGCCATAAGGATTTTTAATGGTGTGAAAATGCTGTAACATTGCTCAATGAAATTGAAATCAATCCATAAGAACGAGCTAGTTAATATAGTTGAAATATCATAAGAAATGGACATTGCTCAATGAAATTGAAATCAATCCATAAGAACAAGCTAGTTAATATAGTTGAAAACTTGAAATATCATAGGAAATGGACTTGAAATGTACGCAGTTTTACATCTTGTCGAATTAATTTGATTTTAAAATTTGGTTGAATTTAAAGTAACGATGAAATTGATTAAAAAAGTGATTCAAATTTGGCAAAAGTAGGAACACTAATTGCACCAAAGATCCTCTGTACTGGGAGAATTGGTATATCCATGTATCAAGTGATCTGTACCTGTAGTCTCATGTGAATCTCCCAAGATCCTGCGGCTGCCAATCACTTGGTACATGGGTACACCAATTTTTCGATACAGAGAAATCAACTCCGGAACATTGTAACCAGAAATAACTCTATAGCCATAAGAGAGACCATCTAAGCACAATGACCCTACAATACATTTTATGGCCCATATACCTACTTTTTAATACTCCATGAAATTAGGAAACCTAGATATGTACCTTGGTGGAGTTATGTTAACTTCAAAATTGAAGACATCTCAGACAACACACAGAAAAAACAAAGAAAATTTATGAACCTGGTCCCAAAGCATCAATGGAGATAAAGTAAGCTAGTGGTACAAATTAACCATGTGGAATGCAATAACATTCAATGCATGCGCTACAGGATTCTATATATATATATATATATATATATATATATATATATATATATATATATATATATATATAGGGAACACTTCTAGTCCGGTCTTCCCGTTTCCGGACCTCCATGATCCAAAATTTTTTTTGACGATCCGAACCGTCCAATGTGTTCAAAAGGTGTTTTCAAGGGTCCATCGCGGGAAATTTTCAAAAAAAAATATCGGGAAGGGCTTGATCCAAGCAGTTTTCGCAAAAAATATATATATATATATAGTTTTTGCGAATAATGCTTGGATCAAGCCCTTCCCGATATTTTTTTTTGAAGATTTCTCGCGGGGACCCTTGAAAACACCTTCTGAACACATTGGACGGCTCGGATTTTCCAAAAATAATTTGCAACACAAAAAAAATCAATTTTTCCTTATTTTCGGGAGGTTTGGACTAGAAGTTTTGCCTATATATATATACACGGGAGATCCTGTCAAGGATCCCGGATTGAAGCATTTTGAAGCCCTTCCCGATATTTTTTTGACGATCCGAGCCGTCCAATGTGTTCAAAAGGTATTTTCCAAGGCCCACGCGGGAAATCTTCAAAAAAAAATACCGGGAAGGGCTTGATCCACGCAATTTTTCGCAAAAACTGCATATTTACAAAATTGCGTGGATCAAGCCCTTCCCGGTATTTTGTTTTGAAGATTTTTCGCGTGGGCCTTGGAAAACACCTTTTGAACACATTGGACGGTTCGGATCGTCAAAATTTGATCCAGAACTATGAGATCCGGACCCAAGGGTCCCGGACTAGAGAGTTCCTCATATATATATATTTGATTCATTTGCTATTTTTCGGTGTTTAATTATCAAGTTTTTTGGGGGGTCGCAATAATGGTTAGATATTTGTTCAAATTGGATAACCCTAAATGCATCTCCAACCTACTCTTTAATCCTCTATTAGGGTACGGTGGTGGTGCTCCAACCCACCCTATCAACTATCAAGATTGAGCACTACTAGAAATTACACATTTAATGACCAGATTCTGTGACTAACCGCGTTTTAGTAACTGAAAAAGACACCATTAGTGACCAACCGCATTTTGGTCACCGAAAATGATACAATTAGTGACCAAATATTATTTACTCACTAAATGTGAGACAATTGGTGATTAAATTTTTTGTTTAATCACCAATGCCTAATTCTATAGTGACTAAATTTTTTGTAGTAAAAAAAAATATTGGCGCCACCGCCAAAATTTTGCACGAAATGTCAAAATAGTTTTGGTGAGTAGTATTTGGTCATTAAAAGTATACTTTCGGTGATCAAATATTTTTGGACACCAAAGACATGGTTTCAATATTTCTAGTGAGCACTCGTTACGATTGTGTTATGGTCGTGTGGCTACAGTACATTGAACTAGTGCAAAATATTACTTTGCTATCAATCGCGTCCCGATAAAGGGGCTTGTAAACCCAATTAAGCCAATTTTTTGTATAAATCATTAAATGAACAAGCACAACAAAATCTACGCTCCCGATCATCATATTATATCAAGTTAAAAAACGAAACATGAAGTCATGAACAAAAAAATTAAAAATTAAAAAATTAGAAAAGAAAGTTACAATTTTTTTTAGAGAGAGAGAGTTGGACAAAAAAGGAAAAAAAAGTTAGAAATTGTTTGTTTAAAAAATGGGTAAAAAAAAGTTACGACAAGGTTCCGCACAAATATGTTCAAATCTCCATTAAATTAAACTAATTGAACAATCGAGAGCGTCAATATGATAGTTTTTGTAATATGTGAAAGATAGACGGTTTCGATCGGGAAATTATGAAATTATAGAAATTAAATTATACAAATTATAGAAATTATCAAATTAAATTATAGAAATTATAGACATTATGAAATTAAATTATAGAAATTAATCAAATTATAGAAATTAAATTATAAAACTTATAGAAATTATCAAATTAAATTATAGAACTTATGAAATTAAATTATAGAAATTAATAAATAATATAAATTATTCAAATTATAGAAATTATATTATAGAAGTTAATTTACGAAAATACTAAGTTTATTTAACTAAAATAAACTAAACTTCATATGAACTATGAATGATCCCGCAAGGTGTAAAAATTCAGACCTCAAACTCTAATTTTTGAAGTAAATTTCGACGATCTGAACCGTTAGATGTGTTTAAAATGTGTTTTTAAGGTTGTAAGAAATGATTTGGCAAAAAATACTACCCAGAAGGGCTTGATCGGAGCATCTTTTTCATAAAATCGCTATATGTCAAATTGATCCGATCAAGCCCTTCTGGGTAGTATTTTTTTCCAAATCCATTTAGAGGACCTTAAAAACACGTTTTAAACACATCTAACGGTTCAGATTTTCAATAAATAGATTAGATGGCTTTGGATTTGTGCATTATAGTCTTCAAATGTCACTGGAAGCACTGAATGTGTTCCGATCGTGTTGTTTCCGACATCGGATGATCATCAATTTCAGGGAGAATAATATAATTGATAAGATGGTAAATTATATCGGTTTAGATCAAGCATTCAAGAAAACGAACTAGTATCCACCATTCAATGTTATACATTGAACATATTTAGTTATGAACCAATATATACTGCTATAGTCTAATGTACGTTAGCCACACGATCTCAACATAATTTCGACGATCAACACCGACTATTTTGTTTTTCTTGGTGTTTTAATAAACCTCACCAAATTTCGGGTCAATCGGATTTTGAAAACCCCTTCATCGGGAGATTCCCGACATGAGAATCATTAGTAGGAAAATATTTGTCAACTCTGATCGAGCATACAGAGATAATACATATACTTAATTTTTGACATGAATAAGATATTCTATCCTACAAAAAATATATATGGTTCTGATTTTCAAAAAATAACTCGAAAAGCCCTCGAATGATGCATCGTAACTTTACGCTTAATTATGCGCACACGTAATGACATGTGCTGCACACACATAATCACACACACACACACACACTATATAAACTTTTTTCCCCTTCCTAGGGCCTGCAAACAATTACCTCTCTTTCTCTCTCTCCTCTCTCTACGACTCAGACCTTCTCTCTCTCTCTCTCTCTCTCTCTCTCTCTCTCACACACACACACAATTGAAACGAGCCTTAATTGAAGCCCCAACCAGAGAACCCTAAATTCTCATTTGAAACCCTTCTCGCTCCCAACCACTTCGGGGTATCTCAAGCCTCCGCTCTCGACTATTTTGCGATCGAAATCGCGGCAGTAAGCACCACCCGACCGCCGTTCACCGTCCGACTCCACCTAAATGCCGGTATGTGTTTGTTCGCATCTCTTCCTCTCTTGGGTTTTGCGTTCCTTTTTTTCCCATGTAATTCCTTAGACCCTAATTCTAATTCCTTCCACAACCTTTTGTGAGCTTGTCTAACAGCGCCATCTACTTTTGTTGCTTTTGCAATCTCATCCTCCATCATCGCTTTGTCAAACAATTACCTGGGGACTGTTTTGTTTTCACTTTGGCCTGTTTGAAAGATGAAATAGTCGACTCATCCCCCCAACTACTTGTGAATGACATGGGGAACTTGGTAGTGTCTAGACGAACGTATACAAACCTACGACATCTATTTGTAACATTTTGGCAGGGTTTCAAAAGAAAACACAAAAAAAAAATTGAAATGTTGGATCCGTGCTTGATAGAGTTGTTTTTCTTTATGAATATTGATTGGTCACTGTGAACTTCTCCATAGCTCAAGTATGTATGGTCACTGCTGCACTGTAGGAAAAATATGTATGGTCTGCTTTGATCTGCCAATGGTCTGCTTTGATTTGCTACATGCTATATGCTCACTGTTGAATTTGCTGTGTTGTATTCTGGAAATAGATTTCAAGAGCTGATACTATGTGTAAAGAGTAGAAAATACTTGTTATTTGCTGGAAATATGAATCCTGTGCTGAAAATATGAATGATGGTGCTGAATCTGAGTTTAGAGTTGCTGAAAATGGTGTTTTTAGGCGCTGAAAGTGTGAAATAGTTGCTAAAACTGTGTGATTACGTGCAAATTCTGTTTTCTATTGCTGAAAATGCCATTTAAGCCTGAATACTTGGTCATACTTGTTCGAAGTAGGAAATCAGATGCTATTGCCGATAGGAATTGACCTAATCGCTCATTTTTATAAACATACAACATAAATACTTTCATGTGTGGATTTATGTACGTACTAGGTGAATTGATAGCCAAGAGCACATGATTGAAATTAGAATTTGATTGTAGTTTTTGTGTCTATGTACAGATTGACCACGGTGAACTTCTACACAGCTCGAGTATACTTTTTGGCATATGGATCCTTTTGTTGGGACGACGATTGTTCGGATATAAAGTACCCTCCCTGTTACGTTGCAAAGAAGTATGCTTTTGGCATATGGATGCTTTTTGTTGGGATGCCTGACTAGTTGGATTGAAACCTTACATATTATGTCTCAAGGATTTAAGCTAATTTGTGGGTATGTGTATAAAAGGTGATGTTTATTGCATTATGACTTGGCATATATAAATATTGTGTATTATGGTGACTGTAAGGACATCATATGATGATTTTGGACTTCAATCGTTAAAGTTTAGATTGTGATCATTGGCTATTTAAATTTCATTCTTGAAGGGTTTGGTGCATTAATTTGGAGATGGTATATATGTGTGAATGCATATATAGCTATATGGAATGCAAAGGTTATGGAGATTTATTTGACCCTGTATGAATTCCATTTCACATGAGAAAGTACTCATTTTGTGACCAATCCAAAGTATAACTTTGGTCACTGAAGACAATTGTTTAGTGACCAACCTACTGGTAGCGGAAGGGTAGTAATTTCTCTTATGACCCCATCTGTGACCAATTAATTTGATTGCTGAAAACTGTTTTCAGTGACCAAATAATTTGATCGCAAAAAATAGGCTTTTGGTGATCAAAGTTCGTTGACTAAAAAGTCAACAAATATCCAACAGTGACTACTAGTTAGTCACAGAAAACAATCTTCAGTGACCAAAAGTTCTTGCTGCCAAACTTAGTTGGTCAGTGTAGGACACAAACAGTGACTAAATTTTAGTCACGGAAGAAATGTTTCAGTGACCAGATTAGAATTGATCACCAAAACCTTTCAGTGACCAGGGTTCTGTGACTAAGTTTTGGTTAGTCACCGTAGATTTTTGGTGACTAAATATGGACTTCTGGTGACTAAATTCTTGATTACTAAAAGTGTAATTTCTTGTAGTGGAGAGGGATAATGGCTCAAATTCCACGTATTAGTATGTAGTAGAATGTTTTCACTGTAAGAAATAGAGGCACGCGAAGAGAAATTGTCCTAGGTTGAAAAATATGGGCAAGATTGAAGAGAAGGTTGTTGATGGTGTTGTTGAAGATGATTCCGATAGGTTAAAGATTGTTCTCCAAGTGACGGTGATGTATGTTCGAATCCCGAGTGGATTTTGCATGCATGGACTCCAGATGTTCTTACCACATGTGCCTAGATAAGAAATGGTTTGATACCTAAGAAGCGGTCAGCGGTGGTATAGTTCTCATAGGAAACATGTCCTACAATTGTTGAGATTGAATCTATTAAAGTTAGAATTAATACATGATGGTATTGTGAGGACACTATTTGTTGTTCGGCATGTACCAGATTTAAAAGGAAACGCCTCTTTGGGTACTCTGACTCTGATAGTTTGAAGTGTACCGTTGAAGATGGAGTTAAGAGGATTTCTAAGGGTATTGTTAGTGTTTTAACGGAGGATCAGAAATCGGGCAACCACTGCATGCTTGATGGTAGTATGGTTGTGAGTGCTGGATTGGAGATAGAGTCATAAAGGGTGTTGGATTGGAGATGTATGTCCTAAAGCTTGTTTATGTGCATGACGTCGCAAAAACCTCAATCAATATATAGTACCACACGACTATGTGGAATCCATGACTAACTAAGTGTATGGAGCCACATGATTGTGTGATTGCATGTTAATGTTAAATTCTTTACAATTCGGAGTGTCCAAACTACGTACCTTTGTGTGATTGTTAAGGTTATTGGGTTACTGGGACGCGACGTGACCATGTCTGAAGACGATTAAACAATTACTTCATCCACAAAAATTGGTATGCCATTAAAAATTATATACCTTTAATAAATTTTGTTGCCGATAAAAAAAGATATACCTAACACCGTGTTTGCTGGAATATTAGAATCATACGTGGTAGAAAAGCATGGAACAAGCATTTTGGCTTTAATTACGAGCATTATTCAAAGTAAGCGAGTCCATCATTTTAATTACATTCAAGAAAATATGCATTCATTGAAATGACAATAGCAAAATATATACTCATACCAAATAAGTGCTGGGAAATTTCCAACTGTTACCAAAATTAAGCATGTGCTATGCAATTGTTCTAAGCATGTGCGGATCGGCTTTGTTTGTTTCCCTGTTCAGTTTTAGTTTTAGTTTTGATGACATCATCATTTCTCTCATTTCTCTCTCTATCTCTCTCCACTCATTACACCTGCTGACATCATCAAAACTAAACTAAACTATCTAACCAAACGCAGAACTTTCCAATAGGACCCTTCACTCTTAGGCGGGACAAAGCTAGTTGGTAGTTCAGAGTGGTGGTTCGGGGTGGCACATCCATGCCTCTCCGATTCCAAAAAAAAGTTGTATACCCATCGATGGATGATGCACTTTCGGGTAACCAAACAACTTCAATTTTTTAAACAAACGATGAAAAAATAGAGTTTTAAAAGATGAATTGTTCGGATCATAAAAAGATTATCTTAAAAAAAATAAAGCCCGGGTCAAAGTGTGACTTTGCATTTAATATTTCTCTTCATATTTGTAAAAAATATACAATAACACCAGAAGACTCTCGTTAAACAATGCCACCGGCCCCCGAACCTAAATCTTGGCTCCTCCATTGTTTGCTCTCATTCTTAATCCTTGATTTATCCTTTTGCTTTCGATTCTCGCTCTCACAAATCATAGAAAGTTTGGAGAAAATTTTGGGTGCAAATGGGGTACCACGTGGTGCCCTTGCACGGCATCCGAGCCGTCCAAAAATGCAACGGACGGCTCGGATTGAAAGTGCCGGATGGATTAAAAAAAAAAACAAAAAGAAAAAGAAAAATGGGTTTCAATCCGAGCCATCCGTTGCATTTTTGGATGGCTCGGATGCCGTGCAAGGGTACCATGTGTACCCTACCCTATTTGCACCCAAAATTTTCTCGAAAGTTTGAGATGCTTTTAAAATTAAAACTCACTCACGCTCTCGCACACGTTGACGCTTGCGGACAAAGTGACTTTGGTTCTAGGGTACGTAGCTAATTCAGAATCTCCAGTATATATTAATGCATGTACAATATGTTAGTGCATGTCAACACTCACTGGGTGGAGATATGCTCAATTCCATATGCCTTTGTGGCATTTTCTGTTTAATTTATACTTACCGAAAATTCATGAATTTATTTATATGCGCAGAAATATTTAAAAAATAAAAACTATGATAAAATCTAATTGATAAATTAAAGAATATTGGTCACAGAGGAAATTAAGGGAAAAGAAGTTCAAATTTCTTAGATAATCTAACCATATCGTTAGTAACGATTTTTTTTAACAGCAAAAAAAGATTTTATTAATTATTGTAATCTCTATGGAACATTTCCATACAACGCAACCATCAAATCTGGCAATATTAAATGAAAATGAATTTGTTCACCCTCATCTTATAGAGGTGGAACAAATCCGTGCTGAACAAAAATTAAGATCTTGTGTTTGGACGTACAATTGTGTTGACCTTATTATGCGAGCACAATATCAATGCTCAATCTATGGTCATTTTTAGATCGCTAGAGCCACAAAGCACCAGCGTCTTTGAGCATTTTCTTGAGTGAGCCATTGAGTTGAAGGGTCATGACATTGTTAGCTGACCCCACAAACTTACCCCCGATGAACACGGCGGGGACAGCAGGGTTGCACCCTAGCCTCATGAGAGCCCACTCCATCTCCCTCCCTCTCGAGTCCTCGTCGAGCTCGTGAACCATCGGGCTCACCCCTTGCTCGTAAAACAGCCTCTTGATCGCGTGGCACATGCAGCATGAACTCTTGCTGAAGATCACCACCGCCTTCTGGGATGCTAGTTTCCCTACACGATCCATATGTATATGATCCTCGGAACCCCTAAATTTAAAAGAAGTAAGGGATTTCGATGAAATGGAAACGACGGGGTTGCCCGGAGGTAGAAATTAGAGGGAAATGGTGGTCACAAACTTACAATGAAGCTTGCTAATGCATATAGTAGCTACAATTGGGATAGCTTGTGATGGTACATGTATGAACTGCACATGAAGGTCTATATATACACAAGAGAAAGAAGGTGTTGAGTCACATTGTGGAATATTGCAAAGTGAAGCTAGAAAAGGGCATGAAAAGGTGAAAGGTTCCTTTAGATATTAGGATATAGATGCTCAAGACACATAACCCTTGAATTTGATTGTGACTTGTGTGGTTTACTACGTAAGATTATGCGATTTGTGTTAAGAATCCACAAAAGTATACGTAAATGATGTAAATAATCAACATGTGTACTATAACTTAGTAGGCGGTGAGGAAATATGCGATTTAATTGTCATAAGAATCCGTGAAAGTATACGTAAATGATGTAAATAATCAACATGTATACCGTAACCTAGAAGGCGGTGACGAAAACCTTTCCTCGCCTGTATATAGGCAACAAAACTTTTTTGTCCCGATAAACCATTTTTGTTGTAGTGTGCTCCTTTTTTTGTTACTATATCAAATGAAAATTTGATCACGCTAGGGTTAATGTTTCGGCCGGCCCGATGTATTTCGAATATTGCAACAATCTTATGCGGAGCAATATAATTTGTTGAATGTTCTTTTATTTTTCATTGCTTTTTCTTGTATTAATTATTTGATGAATACATATACGTATATATGTATGTATTTATTTATTTTGATGCATGGAGATAAGACATTTAACGAGTAGTTACATCACATCCATCTGACATGCAAGGTTCTGCGCATATTTGGAATATCATTTTCTAGTAAAGTTATTCCAATGTAGGGCACTTGGAATCAATATTAACCTAGCTAGTTGATGCTAAAAGTGAATGAAAGAAACAAAACAACAACATAGTGGGGTATTAGAACCTGATTGATCTCTTAAAAGCATGGAACAAGTTTACGTGGATTTTTTTTCCCGTATAGATAGTGGGGTATTAGAACGTGATTGATCTCTTAAAAGCATGGAACAAGTATACGTGGATTTTTTTCTCGTACAGATAGTGGGGTATTAGAACTTTCAGGGAAATAATAGAAAATGAAATCGTCACAAGTGATCCTTTTGGAT
Source organism: Vaccinium darrowii (assembly GCA_020921065.1). Taxonomy (NCBI): domain Eukaryota; kingdom Viridiplantae; phylum Streptophyta; class Magnoliopsida; order Ericales; family Ericaceae; genus Vaccinium; species Vaccinium darrowii. The sequence goes on along the minus strand of CM037151.1, from coordinate 4,112,972 downwards.
TGTAATAGCAAATGGAATATATATAGCACATAAACATGGACAAATTTAAATCAAGTTCACAAGTTTTTGGTTCCAAAGTTTCATGCATAGGTATCTATTAGTACTCAGTATTCAACATTTTTCTTTGGCTTGTAATCCAACAAAAAATCAACACAAACAGCACTCTTTTTCAACTGTAACATCATCCCATCCAACTTTTTTTTATCGGTAAAATTATTCAATATATAAGAAATCCCGACAAAAGGTACATCGAGATAGGGCCTAATTTGTGATTCTAATGGACAATGGTTGACGGATTTTGGCCGTAAACTTGGACTCATGCCCTCCTTAGAAGCAAAATTATTAACCAACACAGTGACGATGAAAGACCCAACAAAAAAATGTACAGTGATAGACCAAAAAAAGGTTTCATTTTGAGAGACCTTAAAGTATGCATGTGCCAAAAATATACATATAAATTTTCCAAAAAACAGCAAAGTTTACCCATGACAGGTTCCCAATGCTGTTGAAAGAAAGCGGCTTGAAAACCGTCAAGTCCTGGAGCTTTATGAGCACCCACAGAGTTCAAGGCCACCCTAATTTCCCCAACAGAAATGGGCATAGACAAATTGTGGGTAAAACTACATAAATAAATTGAAAGATTGTTTTGTTAACTGTTAAGTCAATTCGGCAACCTCACATTTTTTGGGTATCAAATATCAATACCAAAAGAACCCCATGTCCATGCACACAAATTATAAAACGTTGTAAATATTCCTATATAGATTCTATGCAAATGCGCAGATAGGGAATAATAGTACAAGTTTCAATCAATCATAGTAGTAACAATTTCGGAGAATATATTTTGTATGAAAATTTGTGTACGTAGCAATGTTGGAAATTAAAACTTGGATGATTTACGTCGAATCCACTAGCGAAAGACGGGACACATGACATGTTGTTCCGGAATTAAACCTAGAGAAGCACTTGGGGGGAATGTTTGTTCCTTTGATCTTTCCCTATCATTATCTAGAAAAGCCGCAAAAAAAAAAAAAAAAAAAAAGATGAGAACGAAATGTGTCTGTCGTTAGGTTCTTCTCCTCTCTCTCCCACAGAATTTTACATCTCTCTCTCTCTCTTCTTTAACATGGAATATACATAAGATAGTGAGTTCCATAGATATATATGTATCAATCAATTGGTTCAAATACTCTGTACCTCACCAACTCATACAAAACAATCTGCGTTACGCCACGAACCGCCCTCGCATTCTCTCTCTCTCTCTTGTCAAGTTGATATTCTTTCTCTCTTGTAGGGACATGTACAAGTTCTTATCCTCTCTCTCCCTCTCTAAATTGTATCAATCCTAAATATTGCGGTCAATTCTTCGTTATTCCCACGGTTTGTGTATGTATGCTAGTTACGTGATATGCATTAATTCTCATATGAGATGCTTCACCCGGTAATTTTATATCTATGAGCGTTTAACCAAAAATACGCCTTCAAGATACAATTGTCTTGGATCGTCAATTGTCCCTGTAATAAACATGCTTTGATACCATCGAAAACAAGCTTTGTAATTGTCCCCTCACCTAGTAGTATTGTTCGTTTTGGCCTAGCCCACCTGCCTCGCGGGGTTAAGCAGATAAAAAAAAAAAATCAAATATTATTTAAATAAATTGTCTAAATTCTAAAAACTAATATGTGAATATTTGGTGTGTAGTCAGCATTAAATAAATTGGAAATGGTGACGATAAGTCCAAAAAAAAGTGAAAGTAGCATTCGAATTGGTGACAGGAGAAAAGGTGAGGTAGCTTTCCAAAATTGTCAGGATACGTGTGAAAGATAATTATCACATTGGATATGAAGAATAATTATTGAGTTTTAGTATACTCTAGTTCATTGAATGGTTCATCACTACTAGCTAGGCTGAAGTGTTACATGGACATGAGTTCATTCAATTTATATTATGCTCAAATGATGTGGTGTGATTTCAGTTTGGCTCGATTTTCAAGTTTTGAGGTTTTTTTTTTTTTGGTGGTTGCAGAACCTCTAGTCCGATTCCTGATTCTGGTTCAAACCAGGGAGTTCGGGATAAGAATGGGCTTGCAGCAACTCTGGTCCGGAACTGGTTCGATGCTGGTCTTGATGTAAAAACCCGAAATTTTGTAAATAAAAAAAAAAATTCGATGTATTAATGCGGTTTTATTTTTAAATAATTATAGTTTATAATTTGGTTTTGTTAGATTAAACGAATTAGATTTAACCTGTTTAATTATACTTTTCGCGCCGTAAATAAACGCGTACACACCAGGTATTTCACCACACTGCGTCCGGAAGCCTTACTAAATCCCCAACTCTTATTTTATTTTATTAAAGCTAACCTTGATTAGGTGGGAGATTACTTATAACCTAAAACTAATCTTTAAGTTGGTGGGAAATTTGGTGGGGAATTTCTTATAACCTAAAACTAGTCTTTAAAACCTAATTTTTGCTTTTGCAAAAGGTTGTTTGGACACTTGTGGGGAGGGTTTTTGGCTAGTGATTATTTTTGGGGGAGGTGAACCTCATTACTTCCCTATAAATAGCTCACTCTCCTTTTCTTCATTTCACACCAAAACCTCCCAACTTCTCCACTTTGTGCTTTCTAGTGTTCTTGAGTGAGTTCTTGAGTGTTCTTCTTGAAACTCATCCTAAACCACCACACACCACCACCCTCGACCACCCCTAGATCTTAGAAAGGTAGCATAAGTTAGCTAGAAAGTGTTTGAGCAAAGGTCGACTAGTCGTTACGCCGCCGGAATTCAACTAGCTTATCGGCTTCCGACTAATCATCGGAATTAAGGTAGATACTTTATCTTAACCTTAGATTAGTATTTACTAGTTCATATTGATTATGTTATTATTTTGCTTAAACATGCCTAAATATGATTAAACGTGATTATGTTGGTGATTAGTGATTTTATGAACAATTAGACTTTGAAAAACACACTTAGTCGTTACTATGCACGAATTAAAATTGACTATCAAAATGCACCGTTATAATGTTCGATGGACTTTCGGGAAACTAAATTACCCAGTTATAATGCCTGAATGAAAATCGACTTTTCAAATTTACGCAGTTATAATGCCCGACCAATTTTCTGAGAAAAGAGCTTTTCAAATGAAATGAGATTTTCCGGGATTATTGAATAAATATTCTTAATCTATTTAGACTAACAAATAGAATCTATGGCTAGCATGTCTAGTCAGGCTTTTTCTTGGTTTAGCCCAAACCAAGTGGCGATTCGACGAACGAATCTTAAAACACGCCAAACGGATTCAACTACTAGAGTTTTCTAGTAGGGTACTTTCTTGGTTTAGACAAACCAAGTGGCGATTCGACGTACGAATCTTAAAACACGCCAGCAAATCCAAGAACGAGAATGAATCCTTATGTTTTGATTTAAATCCCCAGAAGAAAGAACTTTTGTCGTTAAGTAACATGTTTTCGTAAAATGGGTTACGAGCGGAAGGTTTATCATGAACGATTCTAAACGGAGGATTTTGTTTTATGAAATTAATGCATGTGCACGTTCTTTTTCAAAGACGATACGACCCGACACATTTTTCGAGAAAGTGATCGAATGTTTTTAAATGGAAGAGATAGAAATGAGAATGAAAATGTTGATGTGATGAAAGTTGAGATGTTGATGCTGTTGGAGTCCCGCCTCAGTTCCCCGGGGTGAACTGGTGGTCAAAGCCCAACGGAACTATACGGTAGTGCTGTTTGAAGTTTCTCCTCAAATTCCGCGGGTGAATTTGACGGTTAGAACTTACTCAGTACAACACATAGCAAGCGGACCTCATAAACAAACTGGTGGGGATTCAGTGATATGGGTAGCCGGGACTATGTCGTGTGTGACGCGGAGTTAGCGGACCTCATACTGCAGGAGTCAGTTTATGGGTGGCCGACCCTTCGAACGGAAAGGTTGGTGACCGTTAGAACGGGGTTGTAGAACGGGCCAATAACTTTCGAGAGATGTAAGATGTTGACATGGTTAAAATTTGAAGAAGAATGCTGTTATGAGAAAATGATACGAGATACTGACACTATACTCTGGATTCTGAAATAATACGAGATACTGATTTTATTAAAGCTGCACTCTGATATGAAAAGAAATGGGATACTGATTTTATTTAAGCTGCACTCTGATTTGATGTGATACTGATGCATTGACACGCATGAACTTACCGTTTTGATAAATGATTTTCAACTATTTACCTACCAACAATATTGTTCTAGAATTGCTAGTTTAATGTTGGGGTACGGTATCTATTGAGCGTCCTCGCTCACGGTTTGCCCTGGCATAATACGACGATGTTGTTTCGCAACTCTGACGTATTATGCTAGATTGTCACGATGGACAGGAGGACCTCTACGGAGAACACGGAGCCGGAGGAGCTGCCGACATGGAGCATGATCTGATCAGGGAACGTACGGAGCCATACAATCCACCTAGTCTACCTTTTTTGTAATCTGTGAAGGATAGACCATCTATATGTATTTTGGTTATTATTATTACTGTTTAGACCGACTTTAAATTGTAATAATAATCCATAACGCTTTTCCCAAAATGCGGGGCGTTACACTTGACTAGCGAGCCTGGTTCATCATACACGACTGCAGTTTCTTTGATCCAAACCTGGTCCGATTGTAGTACGGACGAGTGTGTCGATTTGTACTCCTATAAAGGCAAATTGTACGGTTTTGTTACTTTGTAAGAGTCATTGTCACACCCCGTCCCGGATTAACCCTCCAATGAGTTTAATCCGATACGGAGATGCAACCTCAACCAATAATCAACATTACCCCTTCATTGGATAAAACCAAACCCGGGAACACAGATATATCTTCTATGAACAACACAAAAGTAAACGTTCATAACAAACCACAGCGGAAGTTTTAGAGGAAATTAAGAAAACATTTTTTCACAACAAGTTACATATAACCAAAAAGCCTTGTTCGGCACCCCCGACAGACAACCACCCTGCGAGACTAGCAGTGGACATCTACAAAACCTGCAAAACTGGAACTCGAACGAGTCCCAGGAGTGTTGTGAGACATAGATGCAATCCAAATAAACTGTACGATTAGCTTAAAGAAATGCATAAACAGTTCGGCACGAAGCCTATACGGCACGAAGCCTTCACGGCACGAAGCCAAATACGGCACAAAGCCACGGCACGAAGCCCAATACGGCATGAAGCCCAATACGGCACGAAGCCACAGTTCGACACGAAGTCTATACGGCACGAAGCCAACGGCACGAAGCCACAGTTCGACACGAAGTCTATTCGGCACGAAGCCACAGTTCAATTCCAAGAAAACATCTGTGAAGCAAACACTCACCTCCGTCTTCCAAAAGAAAAACACAACTATGGTTTCGGCACCTCAGACGTGCCCGTTCCTGCACCTGAAGTAGGTATCCAAGATTAGCACAACGACGTTCATAATCAAACGTGAAACATTCAATAAAGCTAAAGATAGCAAATGGTTCATCCTCAAATGCAAAATATATGTATAAACACACTTGAACAACTCGACACCCTTGCGGTTCACAAATTTATAGAATTAATCTACCCATCCAAATACTCTAATATTTTAACCGTAGACCGTCAACATAGACAGGAACAACATACCAAAAACTCAGAATTTTCAAAGCTACATAGCTATTTCTAATCAATTCACGATTGAACCCAGAACCAGCAACAGAATCTGCCAAACCGGTTCATGATCAAATTCAAGCCAAAAACTGCTATTATCTAGAACAAATTGAGGCACAAACCTTGCACTCTTTCGAAGATATTTGAATCTAGTTTCAGAATCAAAAGACGGTGCATGAATCGGATACTCACACAAAGAGTTATGACTGTTTTCCTAGGGTGTGTCTGTGCTGTCTGCACAGACGAGAATCCGACAACAGATTATTGCACGAATTTTCATATTTTCTGTGCTTTACCAAAAATTCTGAAAATTTAACACCACATAGAAGAATGGTATGGGTAGCTACAGTAAAAATTTCAGAAAATTACGAAGATAGGAACCCTATCTAAAAATTCACCAAACATCAGGGCAGATTCAAGTTTCATCACAATCAACCACTCTTAACAAGTTTTATCACGAATTTTGTAAATAAATCACTCTAAAACAATCCTCCAAACTGTAAATTTTCCAGAGCACACCACCCAAAAACCACTAAGATTATCCAATTAATAACAAGAATTGAGAACCTTACCTTGTATTAGGTTTTCCCCTAATTTTTCCCTAATTTCCTTCCTCTTCTTCTTCTCCCCTTCTTCTTCTTCTTCTTCTTTTCCTTCTTTCTTCTTCTCTTCCCACGTCCAATTCTCCCTCACTGATTGTGTGTGTAAAGTTAAGAGATAAGAAGAGACTAAATATCCCACTTAGGAAAATTATTGGGTGTAGCCACCCCACCTCTCCAAACCTACTCCCATCCAATGAAAACATTTCATTTCACCTACTTACAAATAACGCCAATTAACGCTAGTAACACGCGAAATTAAGATAAACACCCACAAAACCAAACACATAAACATAAATTAAAGGTCGGGTGTTACAGTCATACACTTTGACAGGCAGCCTAAGGAGTTTTGAGAGAAGTTTTTTTTTTGATCAGTAGTTTTGAGAGAAGTTTGAGACACACTCTTTGTAGCTCTGAGTTTTTTCCTTCGTCATTAGTGAAACTTTTTGATCGTGTGACCACCGTGGGTTAAGTTTGCATTCCCAGCAAACTGAACCAAGTAAATCTTTGTGTCTCTTGATTGTTTGGGTTACTCTCTTCCCCTATTATATTGTTTGGTTTATTCTTCTTGTTCGTAAAACATAGATTACGTTTGTTTGTTTGCTCGCTTCCACACACATTCTCCTTTCCTTAATTTCCATTTTTCCCACATAAAAAATTGCACAATCCTACCTCCCATTTTCTCTACCTTCACTTCTATACTCGTTTTACACTTCCACCCCCATTAATTTATTCTAATTTTTTTTATCGGCCATTAATTTATGCTAATTACTACACTTCTTTTACTACACCGGATAGGGTCTGAAAAGTCACTGGCTTTGGATCAAATTCTCTTTAATTTCCCCTTGTATAATTTTTTTGTATTTTTGGCCATTAATGTAAGCATCTATCTTTAAAAGCAAAACATTCAACAAAAAATTGTGCATACCTGCTTTAATTGTTTGTTCAAACGATAGTTTTGGTAATGAGCTAAACTTATTGGACGGAGAGGGAAACGATAGTGAGACTGCGGGGCCGGCAGGGTCCAAACCCTACCCAATTTCCAAGGAGTATAGTTTGCATAGTTTTGGGAGATATTCCCCAAAAGAAAATAATTGAACCACCATACTAAAGTACGATAAAGGACGTCGTGCAATATGAAACTACTTCTCATTGGATGATATGTCAGTGACAACATCTCGAGATTAAATCTTATTTTTATGTAACCTGTAAATCCTCAAATGACTAATTTAATCTTGAAAAATCATCGTTCCTACCGAAACTTCTCTCATAATGCGACCCCCTTAGACTTTGGTTCCTAGTTCCACCACTAGAAGGAAGTACTACTTTATTTTGTTGGTGGTGTATAAGAGTTACCTAAGATTTACTTAAGTTGGTAGTTGGACGAAGAGCCAATTACCGGCCACTCCACATTTTGGAGGTGATGCACGGCAAACTCCATTGACTTTTCCAAAAGCACCACCCGCTCCAAAGTTCTTCCTCCAATCAAATGCACGCCTGTTATCCCTCCTTCAATCAAAAATGTTATCCCTCCTTCAATCCCTCCATCACACACACACGTGTATAGTGTCTTAACAAATGTTTTAGCAAGTGTTACACGTAGCTAAACGCTGAATGCGGAATGAAACGGATTCCAACTCCATGTACAGTCAAAATTCTAAAATGTACGGTCTAAATTTTAAATCTACAGTCAAAATTCTAAAATGTACGATCTAAATTTTGAATGTACAGTCAAAATTCCAAAATGTACGGTCTAAATTTTGAATGTACGGTCTAAATTCCAAAATGTACGGTCTAAATTTTAAATGTACGGTCTAAATTCTAAAATGTACATTCTAAATGTACAGTCTAAATTCTAAATATACGGTCTAAATTCTAAAATGTACATTCTAAATGTACGGTCTAAATTTTAATGTACAGTCTAAATTCTAAATGTACGGTCTAAATTCTAAAATGTATATTCTAAATTTAGGGTACCCTAAACTTTAGGGTACCCTATGAAAGTGCCTAAACCTAAACCTTAGGGTACCCTATGAAAGTGCCTAACATCCTAGGTTACTCTATGAAAGTGCCTAAACCACTAAAAACCTATAATAGAAAAGTGTACCATAAGTGTCTAACCCCAAAAAAGAGTGATTGAGCTTAATGGAGTTAGTGGTAATTAAAAAGAATGATTAGAGTTAACACCCCGTTTGGATGGGGGATATGGCCCCCCGGATAATTTTTCACCCCCTCAAAACCATGGGTCCCACAGCTTATCCACCGTTTGGCAACACCGCAGCGTAGCCGGATATATTTTCACCCCTTCTTCCGTTATACCCCTGCAGGGGCCTCCTCCCGGATAATTTTTGGGCACCCCTGGACCTCCCCAAAAATTATCCGGCTCTAGAAGGGAGGGATTTTGTCCATTTCACCCCTCCTTATCCCCCTCCCCCTCCCCCAACCCCCACACACAAATTTCTGCTATTACAATTTCTAAAAACAAAAGAAAATTTTCAATAACTGTCAAAAAAAAAAAAAAAAAAATTACAGACCGCAGATCTTGGTCAGTGTGTCTTCGTGATCATCTTCATTGAAGCTCCCATGGTGGTTTTGTTGGAGGACAAAAATCACAGACCACTTTCATGGAAGGACGAAAATCAAAGATGCTCCGATGGTGGTTTTATTTGGATGGATTTGAAGCTCTCGCAGAGTAGAACAATCTTCCCTTCTAGCTCTTGGATTGAATTCGACATTATAGCCTTTGATTTTGGGTTTGAATCATGAGATTGGGTTTGGGTTGGGAAAGAGAGACACAGAGAGAGAGAGAGAGTCGGTGGAAAAAAGAAAACAAAACAGTTGCATTCTCTGGAAAAGAAACATATATATGAAAATTGCATTGGACCCCTTCAACTATTTACTAATTCTTCCACCAATTAACCTATTTAATATTTATTGCACTTAATTGAAAAAAAATGAAATAAAAAATTACTTTATTCAATTTTTTATGACAACCAAACATTCAAATGTTTAATTAAAAAAAACGTTTTTTAAAAAAATAAAAAAATAATTTTTTTTGGGTCAAATAACTTAATTACACTTAAAATCATCCAAAAATGCAAAAATAATTTATTTCATGTAATTATATAATTAAATTAATCATTAATAATGTTTGGTACACCACAAGGGCAAACAAGTCATTTAACAGCTTTTCCCATCATCCACCCCCTCTTATTTTTAAGTTATCCAAACAAAGCCAAAAGTTATCCCCCTGTTTAATCCCTCATCCAAACCATCTACTTTTTTATCCCCCCTCCATAAACATCACATCAATCTGGGCCCCCCTCCAAAAATAATACCCCCTCTTATCTTATCCCCCCTCTAAAACTTATCCCCCTAAAAATAATACCCCATCCAAACGGGGTGTAATGGTAATAAATATTTGTTTTTTGTATTGGCCCGTAATAAAACCTTGGACGAAGACTAACCAGGCCCATTACTGATTACAACATCTAAATCCAGGCCTTGGCCAGTCCAGACCACTTTCTTTATCAATGGGCTGCTGGGCTTTAAACCAAACCCTTCCCATTCCAACCCAAACCAATTCAATCAGGGTAGTAGGGTCACCTTTCATACTGGGCTTTTTAGTCAGAGCACTTTTTAACTTTCCATTCCACACGTGACCGGAAGATATTCAGAGCCCAATTTCCAATGTAATTGTGTGGCCCACATGGAGTAAATATTCGGTGGGTCTTTCGACACCGCAACGTTGTGTCCACCACCCTTCTCCACTACAATTTTTTGTGGGGTTTGTTTAATGGAGTGTTCCATTAACAAAAAAAAAAAAATTAAAATTAAAATTAAGGCAGGTTATTCTCTTATAATACATCACATAAAAACCGTAAAAAGCCAATTTATTCAAAAAACTGCCTTAGCGGAACACCCCCTAACTTAATCTTGATGCCGTTAAAAAAAAAGAACACTTAATATGGAGACCCACAAAAATATATGTGGAGAAAAAAAATATTAAGTCGTCCTGTCTTTCCTGGGTATTGCCATGTGGTGCTCAACACTCTTTTCTACCACATTCATACTGCCCGAGATTAAGGTGTACGGATCCTACACAAACTTGTGGTGGATACAAGTGTTATGGAACAATGCTATGGGTACACACCATTTGTGCACACCACCTTACGTGGCAAATGAGGATAAGATCAATGTGGGGCTCACTCAAAAAATGGACTTCTCTACATTTGCCACATCGGGTTGTGTGAATTTGGGGTGCACAAGTGGTGCGACGTGTCGGGTATCCCGTTGTGAGTGTGGTACCCGGTTGAATAAATTTGAGCCAGGTGGGCCCATTTGCCTCACGAAATCAATGCACTGTCAGTCTGTCTCAGTCTCTCTCTATCTCTCTCCTCGAGACACTAAAAAACCCATCAACAACGGTCTCACATTTTGTACTGAAATCAGGGGATGCGCGCTGTTCCACCCCCGGCGCAATATAGAATCACCCGACAGTATCACGATGTCAGGTTGCAATCAAGGCATAGTAGTAGGCCATGTGACGGGGTACTAGCGACAAAAAACAAATTCAATGCTATCTTGCGCTCTCTGCTGCAAAACAAACAAACAGCTCACTTCGAGCGTATAAACCAGTCTGTATCTATATCCCTGTATCATCATAATCATCGTATACAGCGACTTGCAAAGACAGAGACATTTTCTTGATAATGCAAACCCAGAAAAAATACCTAATCAGTTGATCTGGGTAGGATTTTGGTTCTTCAGATTTCAGAGCCTTTCTTCCATGGCGTTTAATTCAATGCAATGTGCTTAGAGGAAACCCTAACCATTGCTGTCAGAGTTTGCCTCTAGAGGTAATTCTTGTGCCAGTTTGTTCATGAACTTGTTGCTTCTGGATTTTTTTTTTTTTGGAGTGTGTGTGTGTGTTTTAGAGCTTGTTTATATCATAATGTGAGTGTGTGTGTGTGTGTGTGTGTGTGTATATATATATATATATATATATATATATATATATTTGCTGTGTTGTTATTTTGGAAGTTCATTCTTTGTTGCTTCTGAATGTTTGGAGAGAGAGAGAGAGAGGGAGGGAGGTAGACGGGGTCTGTTTGGAACTTGTGGAAAGGAAATGTGATCAAAATGTAGGGGAAAATGTTATGTGCTCAATACTTATAGTTTTCCTGTTTTCTTGTCACTTTCTTTTTTTGGGGTAAATATTTCTTCTCACTTTCTCTTCCTTTCTTTTCCTAAAGATCCAAAAAAACCTTAGAGTTCAAGGGAAATGCTAATTACCGCCCACCAGGCAGTGGGTAATATGTACAAAGTGGCTCTATATCTGAGAAAAATATTTTGATATTCTTGAATGTGTATTGATATTTGTAAAATATGTGTTAATATATGTACATGTTTGGCCTTATGTAATGTTATCCCCATAGTTTAGTTTTTTTTTTTTTGGATTAAGAACGTGTTAATTTCATTTTTGCCTGAGCTCTGGCTCTTGCAAATAATGTTGTGTTACTTAATTTTGGAAATTATTTCATAAACTTGTTGCATCTATTAAATGTGTGTTTGTCTCTGTGTGCGTGCATGTGTGTTTGTGTGTGTGTATTTGTAGGAAGAGAGTTTTAGGGCTGTTTTGGATGATATTGCAGCTACTGAGCATTCTTCGATGAGTTAAACCAACATTGAATGAGTCTAGAAAAACCCTATCTTTAATTTGTCAGATTTCGCTCCCTAGGTACTAAATCTGCTACACTATTTGGAGCTGCATTCTTGAATTTGTTGCTTCTGAATTTGTAGAGGCAGAGTTTTAGAGGTTGTTTTGGTCCTTTTGGATTGTAATGTGTCCATTTCTTTGTTGCCTGTGCTCCAACTCTTGTCAGAGATATGTTTCCTCTTTCTTTGGAAGTTCATTCAGGAACTCGTTGCTTCTAATTCGCGCGCGCGCGTGTGTGTATGTGTTTGTATTTGTGTAGAAAGAGAGTTCAAGGGCTGTTTTGGATGATAGTGTGCTGCATTTTTCTTTGTTGGTAGTGGTCTGACTCTTTTAATTACGTGGGAGAGAGGTTTGAACTTAGGAAGCTTCTTTGGAAGAATATGTTCGGATTCTCTCGCAGAAGAACGAAACTTGGGAGGTAAACCATCCGCCTTCACACACATTCTCTCACTTTTGGATACATTTAAGGCATATTGTTTGAATTTACATGGAATTTGATGATGTATGATGTTTTGTCTTGCTTTATGTAGAAAATATGTTGGTTAGTGTGGGTAATCCTTATGATTCATAACGGGTTGTAGGCAATTTGTCACTCATGGAGGTTGACAAATGAGAAGATTCACCAATTTAAAACGACCTTCTTGGTTAGAGTGGACCTTTTTCACTTTGTGTAAATCTTCACATTGTTTGTTCCTTTTATTTAGTGATCTTCTCCTTGTTTATCTTTCATATTTAGTCTCATTCAATCTGTATCCTTTTGAATTTCTTCATTGGAAGATAGTTTTTATACGATTAAAGGGTTGTGCGGCTACTTGAAATAGGATGTCCAAACCAGAAAATGACACCTGCGTTTTCTAGTGGTAATGGTAGTGGTCTCGATTGATTGATTTCCTATTCGGTTAATCAAAAAGTGGAGATTTTCTTTTGGCCATATTGGGTTATTGCAATTTGAGTGGCCAATGTTGGGAGGTGGCTTGGACTTGTTGGTCGTGTCAAGTGTGGCATTGGTGGTGAGGACAATGTTGATCGTGGTGTACCATTGTGGTGATGGGAGTATATGTGATCGTTGTAGCTCTAAATACCACATGCCCCCTTTTTGTTGAGATTCGTGAGGCAGTGGGATTTTTTTTCTTCACTCTCTCCAGATGTTGTGCTTCTGCAGATGTGGATACTTCTCTGATTTAGAAACTAATGATGTTTTTTATACTTGGGATAGATCACAATGAGGCAAACCTTTGAAGTCACAATTTGCTTCAAAATGCCAATTTTATTTTATCTTTGTGTCCTCAGATTGAAAGTTCACCTTTCAGACTCTGCTCAGGGAACTAGGAGTCCACTAAGAAAGCCGAAACGCGCGAGTAATTCCAATGTAAGGCTCCCTCGATCACTCGCGATGTGCATTAATATCTTCCCATGTTGCAGGGTGAAGCTGTGACACCTGCAAGTAGTAATTCTGATGACATCTTTGTCACTTCAAATATAACAGGGTGAAGGTGTTGCACCTTCAGTTGGTAGTTCTGATGAACTCAATGGTCAATGCTCATCTGCTGCACCCGAGCTTAGCAACTATACTTCAGGGAACTGTGAGAATTGGAAGGAGCTGTCCCTTGCTGGGGACAAGCCTACACCTCGCTTCAATGTAAAAGATTCTGAGCCAGCTTGATAGATTATTTTTTCGGTTACTTTCTTTCTAATCAAAAGCAGAATTGTAATTTTGTTTGTGTATAGCATTCAGCCACTGTAGTTGGAAACAAGATGGTGGTAGTTGGTGGTGAATCTGCAGATGGACTGCTGGAAGATGTGCGGGTAAAGGATTTGACCTTTATTTTATAGAAGGATTACATGTAATTCTTCGGGGAAGATTAGTCATTTAAATATCTTCAAATTGAATTTGCATTCTTGGTAGCACTAGAGAGGAATCATTGACGTAGGGATATGAAATCCTGCTCACTAACATTCCTACTGGTGGATTTCTCTGTATGGATCCCTATGTCCAGAGGTAGTGGTCACTATATTTATTCTATTGTATTTGTTTTTTTCTCTTTTCAGGTGCTTAATTTTGACAGGTTCTCCTGGACCACAGCTTCATCGAAGGGTTACCTTTCACCAACTAGTCTACCACTAAAGATCCCTGCTTGCAAGGGTCATAGTCTGGTATGATGGAAGATTTTTTAGTAGGCAGCAAATTCTTCTCTCTATTTCATTTTTTTGTAAACAAAAAGGTAGGAAATCTGGCAGTTGACCAGATTATTCTTTTGATAAGAAAGACTGAATGATAAACGTAGTTGACAAGATTATTAGATCTAGCTTTGGGAAATTTCTCCAGTATTGCACAAATAGGAGACGAAGAAAAGTCACTATAAACTAGCTAAACTAATTGTGACAATAAATGTCAACACTTGGATCAATGGTTGTTAATTTGACGGTATAAGATAGTTAGAGCCAATATAGTTGGTGGCATGTGTTTTCTGGTTGAGTCTGAGAGTCATTGCATGGTATCTTTCCTGAAAGAGCTTCGTCCCTGATTTGAACTTGAAAGTTTGTGTGGAGTGCATGTTTTTGAGTCAACTTCATTCCAGAATGATGGTGGCATCTTACATAGTAGATGTGGGAAACAGAAACTTAGAATTTTCCCTTCCTGAAAGTTTGGTTTTTTCATCTATTCTTACCAGGTTTCTTGGGGGAAAAAGGTGCTCCTTATTGGTGGGAAAACTGACCCAGCAAGTGACAGGATTTCAGGTTGCAGTTCTGGCCATTTGCCATGGTTGTGATTCCTATTTGTCCTCTTACACAATCATAAGTTATTCAAACTTTGGCTTCTGTAGTGTGGGCATTTGACACAGAAACGGAGTGCTGGTCGCTTATGGAAGCCAAGGGAGCTACTCCGGTAATCGATCCGACTTATTTTGAGAATTTAGCAACTTCTTATTCTTGGGTAGTTGGGTTCCAAAGACATATTATGTTTCTTATCTGCTGAACATACAGGAATGATATATCTTTTGACTTCGAAAAAGCGATATATTTTGTAACTTCGATGTTGTTAGAAATGTTCAGAAAGAACATTCAGCTAGGATGACATTATTTGTGGCAATTGCTTCTAGTTGGTTGGAAATTGTCTTGGGAGATATTGTATCATTCCTTCCTTGTTTTTGCTTCATAAACCCTGTAACTATGCAGTACATTTTAATATTTCAAATGCATGATTATCAATTGATATTTTGTTTAATGAAACTATCTTGGAACACTCGTTTAACAAAATCTACAATGGTTGCAGGTTGCTCGCTCTGGCCACACGGTAGTTAGGGCAAACTCTTTTTTAATACTATTTGGAGGCGAATGTTCCAAAAGGAGGAAACTCCATGACTTACATATGTTTGATCTGAAGACCTTGACTTGGCTTCCTCTTCAGTCCACGTGAGTTGTCCTCAGCAATCATATCATTTTCTTTTGTCAATTTAACTTCTAGTACTGATGACTAAAATTTTTACCCGTCATCAGTTTAGACCTTATTTCATTTCCTTGATCAACATTCCATTAAGGAGCTTTTAAGTAGGTCTGTCAATGCGCTGTGATGTGTGCAGCGGACAGGGACCATCTCCCAGATCTAACCACGTGGCCGCTCTTTATGATGATAAAACGCTTCTAATATTTGGAGGAGTATCAAAATCTAAGACTTTGAATGACTTATATTCACTTGACTTTAAAACGGTGGGTTGCGATTTTGAGTTTTTAGTTAATATAATTGGACATTATGGTCAAAATCTGCTTGAGTGATGCAAAATCACATCTTAGCTGTAACTTTCTGATTCATGCTAAAGATGTTTTTTTCTCCAGATGATATGGTCGAGAATCAAGATACGAGGTTTCCATCCATCTCCCAGAGCTGGCTGTTGTGGAGTCTTGTTTGGAACTAAATGGTATATTGCAGGGGGTGGTAGCAGGAAAAAACGTAAGCCCTGCAATCTGGGAAAGGCAGATTCAAACACTTATGATCTTTTTCTTTCTCAGTGGAACTCTTAAGGGGGAACATGTTCTAAATGTCATACTTCTTTGATGTTGATCTATTAGCTTTTCTTCCCACTTGCTGATGCGGGGTTTAATGGGGCAATTTGGCCTAATGCTACTCTGTTATTCACCTACGGGCTTACTATTGACCATCTCATTCTTGGTTAGGATCATTGAGACCTATTTAGTTTAGACTTTAGACGTATTAAAAAAGAGGTTTTAAAAGTGGAAGAAGTAACGTTAGTTTCAAAAGCAGGGAGAAAGTGATTGATTACACATTAAAGATCAGTTGACTGTATTATCTACTGTATACTTGAGAGGACCCTGTTGCAAGCGTAGTGACAGCTAAAGTAACATTTTCAACCTATCAGATTCAAATTGTTCAGAGGCTATAGCAGCTGCCACTCATTCTGTGGGAATATCATTGCACTTCTTTGAGTTAATGGTGTGAACTAGTTTATACTTTTACTGTCATGCAGAAGTGAAGCTTCAAATAGTCTTGGTGTTTGTGAAGCGAAGTCCCACATCGCCTGGTTACCAAAGTAATATGAAATATATAAGCGTGAGGGCACCCTCACTTCATAAGCTAGCTTTTGGGGTTGAGTTCTACCTAAGACCGTGTAACATGGTATCAGAGCTGGGTACCAGAGATGGGTAGGGTGCGTGTCCCTGGCCTGCACGCGGCAGGTGCTGCCTAGTGAGCACGCTGCGCGTGAGGGAGGGTGTGAAGCGAAGTCCCACATCGCCTGGTTACCGAAGTAATATGAAATATATAAGCGTGAGGGCACCCTCACTTCATAAGCTAGCTTTTGGGGTTGAGTTCTACCTAAGACCGTGTAACAGTTTAATGCATTCAACTTTATGGCATCTAATTTACTTGATGCGGGTGAGGAGAGTAAATCTGTCACTTTCCAAAGCCCTGGAGGCATAGGAGATGCTAATATGTGTAGTCAGATTAACATAGCTTTTTAATTGTGGAGCAATGTACTTTTTCGTTGAGCTTTTCCATCTTTCATCAAACTTTCTGTGATCAGAACTCAGAAGCATGCATTGGCTACAACAAGTTTTTGGTATTGAACTTCATTCATCAATTCCACTTTCGAAGTGACTCTAGCTTGGTTAAATGGGAATCTTGAAAACCCTGGTTTGGCATCAGATAACAGGGTTGGAGGATAATTTTTTGGATTGGTGAATGACAAAGAAGAAAATCGATTATTGCCTTATATGTTTTGCACCTTTTTTTTTTTTTCCCCCTTTTCGGAGAGAATCGTAACCTCTCTTTATTATGCTATCTGTTTTCCAGGACATGTAGAAACGTTGATATTTGATGTTGTAAAACAAGAGTGGTCTGTTGCAGTTTCATCTCCCCCATCTTCTGTCACCACCGGCAAGGTTCAGTTTGTCCATTTTGGTGCCTTTTGAACTTTTATTGTAGCAGGTCTTGGTAACAATAATTTTATAGTATCCTATTTAAAGCATGGGCAATAAGGCGTAACTTTTTCCTTTGTGCGATTAATTAGAAGTTGACTGCAAACTGAGTTATTTATGTCTTACAGTCACGAGACTGAGGTTCACGAGTCATTATATGGGACCATTAGTGTCGTAGTTTTGAGAACTATGCTGACCTTTCAATTAGAAGGTAACTTGAGAACTATGCTGACGTTTCTGGTCACTTTTTCTTCACTGAATGGAGGTGAAAGTCTCATTTATAATACTCCAACTTGTTTTAGGTAAGTGAAACTATTTATCATGAAGTTTAGGTAATTTATTACCGTCATGTAACTGAGTTTTTTGTTATATTTACTTTTAATTCGCTAGGCAGCCTTCTTCTTCAATCTAATGGCATAAGTGGCTGATATGTTCTATGGATATGTACGAACGATGTGACCACAGCTAGTGCAGATCACGAGCGTAAAGATTGTAGTCGCTTTCATACTTGCAGATTTTTTTTTTGCTGTCCTTTGGAGTTTGACGGCTGCAGTAATGGCTGTGATTGTTGGCTTGTATCAGTTGTATGCTAGTTTGTAAATACTGCAAAACTTGGATCTCAGTGGCTATGTGATTTTTTGCTACCAGTTCTCAGTATAGCACTTTTATCCTTCATTTCTAATGTCTCGTTAGGTTTGCTGGTTTTCGTGGTGACACCATTTTGTCCTCGTTGAGAAAAGGTTTTTTTTTTTTTTGGTCCTATTTGTTGGAAAATTTGCTTACGGAATGCTATGTCACAGGGGTTTAGTCTTGTGCTATTGCACCACAGGGAAAGGGATTGCCTTGTGGCATTTGGGGGATCCAAGAAGGAGCTTTCAAATCAGGTTAAAATTAAAAATTCCACAGCTAATATGCATGGTTCGATACCAGATCTCCTATTTTATTGATGTCTTTCTATTTCATGACAGGTTGAAGTTTTGACATTGGAAAAGAATGAATTGTCTGTCGGCCGGCGATTTGCTCCCAGTAAATTTGCAGCATCTGAGAACCGGTCATCAGCCACAGGGTTGGCTACCCAGCTAGGTAATGGTGCTTTTGCTGGGCTAGTTGATGCTGTTGCCAAACATAATCTGGCATCTTCATGTGAAAAACATGGCTCTGGTAGGATATCTTTGTCTGAGTCGCTACTTGTGGATCCAAATCCTCCTGGTAATGTCTCACTCCGCAAGCAATTTCACAATGAGGAAGACAGCACATTTGTGCAGATGACAGAGAGTTCCGAAGATGGAAGTCCTATACAGGTTAACTATTTTATTTCTTATCTAACTGCTTAATTGTTTAGTTTCATTATTCTTTGAATGTCTTGATGTAGATATCTTCTCTAAATTCATCTTATGGACAATGCATCTGGAGAAATGTTGAATTAGATTTTGCATTGACATTGCTGGATTCTTTTGCGTTCTTTGTCTTTCCCATCCTAGGATGTGTTCTAGGCTGAAACCCATGAGAAGTTTGACTCTCATGTAACATTTCCGCTGGGATTTATTCTACCCACTTCATTGTTGTAATTCTTTCCAGTTAATCTATCTTTAAGAACTGAATGGTCTTAGATTAATAGTTCCCAACATGTTTTTATGCTGTCCATCCTATATCCCATGCATTAGTCACGTGCATTAGTCACGTGATTGCAAATTGTGTGTGGATGATGTGATGGGATGTGGGCCTCTAGGAATATGGTAGGCACTAAGATGGTCGAATTACGAGAGTGTTGAGGTGATCTTAGCAGAGATAAGAGAACGAGGAGAACTACAGTAGACATCTTTGACAAAAGCTTCCTAAATGTGATTGCGACATGTCAATTCCGCGTACTAGAGATTGACTTGTAGCTCCAATATACGTTGTTAAGGGGGAAAAAAACTATGAAATTTTGCTTTTAGAACCTCAAAAACTGAAGTTTAGTTTGACTAATGGAAAATCCTGGTGTGACATTTTTTTGTTTCAGGTAGCAGAGCAGAGAACAAAAAAACTTGCTGCTGCTGATGATGTTCAGACCAACATCAGTGGTGGCAAATGCAATGCTGAAGAAACAACAAATTTGCTTATGTCAGAAAGTTTGAACACCCACAACAAACAAGAAAATGGAAATTTTCCACCTGAAACTGATGATATAGTCGTTTTGTTAGAAGCTGATGGTAAATCAGGACAACCAGTTCCTTCGAGCATCTATCAAATGTATGGAATCAAAATGGCCGACTTAATAAAGAAGAATGGAATTTTGGAAGGACAGCTGGCAGTTGCATCGGCTTGCCGTGAAGCTGCGGAAAAGAATTTATCGTCTGTTCTCAAGAGCAAACAAGACGTGGAGAAAAGATTGGCTGACACGGTGAAGGAGATGGAATTGCTGAAAGAGAAGCTAGCTGGTATTGAGCTGGCACAAGAGGAGGCTAATAACCTATCAAATATAATGCACTCTGACAATGTGAGGCTGGAGCATGATGTGGCATTTCTGAAGGCAGTCTTGGATGACACGCAGAAGGTACTGTACAAATTGAAGTTTACATGATACTGTGTAGATTAGAATTGTCACGTATAAGCTTTAACATATCATCTGAAACAAAGTAATCTTTAGTAGTTGGATATCAACCTTTGTTTCAGGAATTGCATTCAACTAGAGGAGTACTTAATGGGGAAAGGGCAAGAGCACTACAACTACAGGTAGAGCTGGCAGTTTACTACACTTTCTTATACCATTGTTCTGGTGTCTAAACACATTTTAGTTCCTTCCATTTTCGATAAGCTAAATTTATTAAACAGCTGAGGGGTAAACCTTTCGACACTCAAATGCCAGGAACAAAACACGAACTCGACAGAAAACAAATAGGGTTGAAAAATAATAGGTTTTCTGACCTTTCTAGACTCAAAAGATTATAATAGATGTAATAAATATCCTTCCAAACCATGTAATGGGTGGCTCAACATTAACAAACTGTTACACGTACTCTTCTAAATGGTACAAGGTAGTGCAAGTCAGACACCAAACACTCCAATATCAGGTATGAGATCTGAAGCTGACAGCCTGACATGTTGAACAAAGCACATTTTATATTTCGAATAACCATAAACTATGCATGGAACTCAACATAAAGTATCCTTGAGACCTTGTAACAAGAGTATTTTGGTGTGTACTCGTGTCCCTAAGATCAATATTTTGGTGTGTACTCAAACGAATTCGCGATCAAAGTATCAAACTCTCCCACTTGTCATGAGAGCTCTGTTAGCTAGAAATATCTGTTTTGTTTTACTATACAAGTGGCGTATGATTTGATCTCATTCCTTCAATTTGCAGGTTGAAGTTTTCCATCTCAAACAAAGATTGCAATCTGCGGACGACCGAGCTCAAACCCCTAGGAAACCTTACCATGTACAGTAGTCCTGTTGTTGTCCACGCCATAGCTAGTCTTGTACATGTTTATATACACTGCTATCGTATTGAAGTATCTTCTTTTGATTAGATATGGTTCTCGTAGTAAGATAAATTGCAAATGATGCAGAAAATGGCACATTTAGAGAGTACTCAATTATATCTGCTTGTCGAGTATTATTTATGTCATGAGTTTCTCATCAAGTAGGTTTTGAGAAAAGAAATTTGTCTATTTTTAAGTGTGGGTTTTGTAACGCCCTCTGCCTAAACTATGCATCAATTATTACAACACAACCAATATACACTTTTGGTACTAAAATCGTATCTGCTGTTGTTGCAAATGCTGCCTGTGATGCTGAATGCAACCATGTCAACCATAGAGGAGCAAGTCTCTTATTTGAGCAAGTACATTAGTCTTCATTTGGACAGGCGCAGTTTTAAAATGGACGGACTCGACATTGTTTTTTCAATGAGAATAGCCTAAATACATATTTGATACTCTTCATATGGACTTGAACACGGAAATTGGGAACTTTATAACGAGATTGGAAGTAAAGATAAAGAATCATAATTATGCAATGGTCCCAAGAAATGAGCCGCCTTTACTTTTCATCCATCCTTGCTTCTAGTTTCAAAAACTACTTACGGCTTAAATTGACAAAATTGAATACGATCCATTCACATGAAACCAAAGCTATCCAATCAAGGCCTTATAGTTGTCATCCTGGCAGTCCTCACACGAGATGATGAAAGGATTTTTCCATCTCTCAATCACAAAAGCTCGGTCTCTATCTGATCTCCATCTGCATCCTCTACCTCATTTTCTTCATCTTCTTCAGGGGCATCCGGGTCCACTCCCTACAAAAATCACCACTTTAGTTTTGTTGAACAGCCAAAACCAGCTTTATATTGGACCAAATTACCACTTCTACATCGAACAAGATACCAGAACTCTTGGAACACATAAATCAAGCTGTGGAAGGGAAAATGGCAAAAACTAGAGAGGAAAGAGAAGATGCATGTGCTATCTGGCCATAGGAAAGCATATGAAGTGTATAACGGACCTTCATTTGCTTCTCCAAGCGTTCTAATCCTTTTTTTGCAGCTTCATTTTGTGGGTTTATCCTGCAAGTAACGCATATATTAGAAAGGTGGACATCCACAGAATGCAAGCAAGTGGAACTTTTTAGAGGGAGAGGCATGATTCACATTCACATGAGTTGTCGCCAATATAGTAGAACCGACGGGGCAGAATATGAAAGAGGGCGGGGGGGGAGGGGGGGGGGGAACTGTAACCTTAGTGCAGCCTGAAAATGAGACAATGCCTCTTGCAGCATATTTGTGGCAGCATACACTTGAGCCAGCTTAACATGAAGAGAATCATCAGCCCAATCTTTGAGATATCGCTCGAGGAGAGATACGGCATCCCCATTTCTACCCTCAATGACATGGAGCTCAGCTAATGCTAATGCAGCTCCAAGGTAACCAGGTTCCAACCTGAGGGCTGACTCATAGAACTTTTTTGCCTGAAAAAAGAAGACGAAAGTTCAAAGCACTATACACTAAGGAAGTCAAGCGACACATCATCTACTCAATCTCACAATCTAAATCTACTCGATCTCACAATCTAAATTCTACTCAAAGTTTTGCGTAGAAATACTGATGTACAATACTTCGATGAGCGTATCAATATATTCTGGTTAGAAGTAATATCGTATATTTTCACCTTAGAAACAGTAATGTGCATATCAGGTAATTACCCAAAACGACATACATATCAGGTTCCTTATTCCTATTATCCTGATATTTTCTTTCTTTGCAACCTGACACAATCTGGTGCTCAAAAGTTTGACAAGCCACAACTAAACTAGTTAAAGTTGAAATTTCTTACTCAACTTCCCAAAATGTAAGTGCTAGATCAGTGAGACATTTACTTGCTTACCTTCTCTCTTCCACCAGAGTTACTGGCATGCACATCCCCGACTAACTTTAAAGCTTTTGCCGATTGAGGCATGGCCTTCATGGCCTCCCTTGCTGAATGCAAAGCCTCTTTGATTTTTGAAAGTGCCAAATAAGAACGCACCAAACCTGGAATCAGATAGAGTTTTCAATCACTTAGAGCTTCCCCAGTATGTAACTAACAACCTTTCAATTGCTAGCTATAACAGCTGCCAAAATTTGGCAAGCCTCGTCTCTATATCACTCATGTGAAGGCCCACATGTAGCATTTGCATTAGGTAATTATGAAGAAACAGAAAAACCAGGGTTTGGCACCGTTAGAGTGACATTGCTAAATATAGCATTTTGACATTCTTCATTGCCAAAATTCCTCTTAGCTCGGCAGGCAAGATTTCACGTATGCTGTTGAAATAAGTAACAGATTAGTCTTGTGACCTCCCATGTCGATACTGTAACACTCACCTTGATAAGTACGAAGATCGGGTCTCAATTCCTGAGCTCCCCTGAAAGCAGCTACAGCTGCTTCTGGCCGATTCATGGATAAGAACAAGTTGCCCTGAAAGCTTCCAAGGACGACCATTGCAAATGAAAATCTATGAAAACGTACTTAAAACTTACATGGAGTTACTTGCATCAATATAAGCCAGATCAAATTTGAGCTTCTGTAAATAGAAGCCAGGTCAAATTTCAATAGCAGATCATATTTATGAAAAAAGGGCCCAATAGTACCTTCATTATATAAGCTGGTATGTGCCTCTCATCAATCCGAATACTCTGGTTGGGAAACAATAGAATAGTGAGATATATGAACATATAAGGATAAAATCTGGTCTGATGGCAAGTTAAAAACCTACCTTCTCAGCATAAGATAATGCTCCCCTCTCATCCTTCCTCTCCCATAAAACAGACAAAGCCACAAAAACTTCTGGCCTAGTAGGATCAATACTGAGCAAATCATGGACTAATTTGTTCAGCTTTGAATGATCAGACTTTATCTTTAAAAGCATCGCATACTCATCCATATATGTGACAAGGAATGGATCAATTGATCGCACCTGCAAAGAATCAATAAACTCTGTTAATATTCTCCAAAAGTAATGTATGCCAAGACATCCTTACAATTAATGAACTCTTACCTTCTCAAAATTCATGATGGCTTCATCATTCTTTCCAATAATGGCTTCAACCTTCACGTGATGGTTTATGTAAAAAAGTTGCGTATAAAAAGAAAGAATTAGCATCCAGAAGTTAAGGTCGAATAACACTACACCTAGTAACTGTAAGTTTGCAGCCAATTCAATACAGATAATAGATTTGGCACCTATGAGTCACTAGAAGGATCGATAGCGAATGGAATATAATCTCCACAATTACAAAACTTAATTGGCTTATTCCTTTCCAGGAATTCTTACCAAAAAAGAAAGAAATGCATAGATTCATAAGCAGGCATTAAATTTAGGAACACAAATGAATCTTCTATGCAATTGCTTTCGGAGAATACTCTCCCAAAACTTCATAACATTTACATTCGCAGTTTAAGCTCATGTTCACAAAGTGAGGCAGACTCCTCCAACGATTTTGTTCAGCACAAAAGACTTACACTCGTGTTCCATGAAGGGATCGTCCCATTAGGATGTGACATAAAGATGCGGTTGTAAAATTAGCTTTTACATTCCTTCCTTTGAGAATCTCTATCAAATCTAAAGGTTCTTCCATTTCTTCCATTATCACATCTAGAGGATCCAAGTGTCTAACTGGAATGCTTTTTCTCAAATTTTAGGCTACCCACCTCTAGACACGATATATACATATGTTACTGACTTTACAATATTCACCAATGCATATGCATATTTAGTATTTACTGTCAAAGCATAGAACTCAAAACCAATTGACAATTAGGTCGAGAAGCCTTTATATTACTAGAGTATATTAACCAAGCTTGGGTGGCTTAGATGAGGAATGTGGGATAAAGTCTAACACTCCCCTGCACGTGCGACTCCTAACCTGCACGTGGAGAGTAAACAATAGATCCATAATAGGGATCACAACTAACAACGAAGCACGGTGAGCTCAAGGCACAAACAATAGAGAGCGTCTTTGTCAAAAAGCCTCCGAAAGCCTAGCTTTGATACCATGTTAGATTTCTCGGAGGGTTCCAACCTAAAACCAATTGGCAATGAGTGGAGAGGCCACCCATGCTCATATACTAGCTTTGGAGGTTATAATTAACCAACGTGTGACAAGCTCCAACATTTATCAATGTTTGAGGCCATCCAGGCTCACATACTAGCTTTGGAGGTCATAATTAACCAATGTGGGACAAGCTCCAACATTTAGCAATGTTTGACATTGGTTCATGTCATGCACCAACAGTAGATAGACGTTTTCCGACATATTGTAGTCCAGATGTCAAAAAACACAGACCAGAATAGTACACTAACTACTTAGCATCTAATGAAAGTCATTCAAGTTGCAATCAGGAGTCATTCAAGTTGCAGTCACTGAAGCAAAAAATCTGGGCAAAGTACTAATGCATGTTGCATACTCAACAAACTTGACTTCATAGATATCCATCCTAACCTTCGCTATTTCAAGCAATACGTGTATGTTATTAGGAAAACGATGTAGAAGTTCTGTGAAGAGCTCCAAACCACCTGCCAACCAAACAAATGAAAGAATAAATCAAAGTCAATGTAAAGAACCCAATGAAATCAGCCTTTACACATTCACTAAAACGGATGAGCTAACTTCATCAAAATTACGTATCCTCCAATTTGTTAAACTAGTCAATTATAGGTTATGTAATCTGTTCTTTTTGGGATAGAATCTGCACATGATCATTATGAGGACTGCTACATCTAGTCATGGTTCGATAATAGAAAGTTTCGAACTAAGTTTTATCTCCTTCCCTCTTTACTTCTGGTTTGAACAGTTCTGCAGGTGACCCCTGATTAAACTGGACGTGATTTTCCACACGTATAACTGTTTGAAGAATTCAAGTTCACGTTCTCCATGTAGATGAATAATCTCATGTAGTGCCATATGGTCTGTGCCAACTCACAGCTACTGAATAAGTTCAAGTTCTCCATCTAGAACAATCATAGGCTCACATTAGTTGAAAAACTTGAAGTTGAATTTTCTCACAACCGCTCAGTCTATGACTCTGGAGTTGAATTTATCTCCAACAGATCAGTATCTTAAAGCTTATATGAATTATACAAATTCCTGACATCAAAATGAGACTTTGTGCATGCATGTGGATATCCTCCAGCAAACACAGAGAAGTAACATTATGGATGATGCATTTGAAGAGTGACTACCAAGCATAATGGCATCCAATCTACACTATCCATTCCAATAAATTCTTTTTTTTTTTTTTTTGAACTGCCCATTCCAATAAATTCGCACAAAAACTTAATCACAAAAAAAGAACTTTTGCTTGACCTTTGTAATCATTTGAGGCAATGCAACATTGGGCTTCAACATAACGCTGCGCAGAAAGAAGAAAAAGGTATTAATGCAACAGGAAACAGCATTCTGTCCACACCAATATCACAACATCACGTAGATATACAAATTTTGTTAAATATAGCTCCAAATCAGGATTAGCAAACTTGAGTTCAACAAAGTCTAGCTACAACCAGCACCGGGCAATTGGGCTCTTAAATAGTCAGTGCAGTCTAGTATTCGAAAGATAAAAACAAACTCATCTATCAAATAATGTTATTACCTGCAACCAGCGACTTGAGTCAATAGCATCAAATGGAGGTCTCCCACTTCTATTTGGCGTCTGGAATCACCACTCAAGAGCATCAAATGATATTTAAAAAAACAAAAAAAACTACATAGAAAGAAAGAAAACCTACAAGAAGTTCAAGTTGATAGATGGTCAATTACTTCTTTGACAGTAGAGGAAATCTACACGCACAAGTTCGTATCTATTGAATATGGTGTTCAAAATATGTTCTTTGCAAGCACCCCACTTTAAGAATTTACAGCTAAATTTTCCTTTGGTACTTTTCTATGGATAAAGTATATTCGTGACAATAGCATGATGAAGAATATCAAAGACTAGATTATGAGCTCGGATGTGCAATCACAGTGTGATGGCAAAATGAAGCAGCAATTTTGAGTTCACTATTAGGAACTTCTTGGCCTGTAAATTGGCTGACCACAAGTGTATTTCAAACAACTGTGATGGATCTCTTAAGTTAAAATATGAATCAACCCAAGTCCATCTTATGTAACCAAGGGATGAGAGATGCAAAACCAGACCAACCCATTTTGAATTGAGTAACCAATGAACCCCTAATAAAAGTGGAAACAAAAATCTAGAATCAATAAAGTAATGAGTGCCAAAAACTTGGTTAATCTATCAAACACAATAGATAATGAGATTATTATTCGTCAGGTTGGGATGTCAAAATGTTTAACCTGGAACGAGGCTGGTTCAAGTGTGGACCTTAGCCTTTTCGTTCAGGTGGATTGGCCTGTCAATACTGGAACTTCCCAGCACTAACTACACTTTTGACAAGGAACATCAGTAAAGTAGCTCTCTTGTGCCTTTCAAGTTTTCCCAAGGAATGGGATAGTGCCGATTTGAAGTCTTCATAGATCATGATACTTTTTAGATTTATACCAAAATGGTACGAGAACACTTGATAATGATATAACCAACAAACCTGAGGAAATAAGGAAATAATATCTTTGGCCGGAACTCCCAGTTCAGCCAAGGCTATGATAGCCTCAATGACATAATGGCAATGCCTGCAACAATCAGAATGAATAAAATGAACAAGTATACCATGAAAACTAATTTTTCTATTTCAAGCTAATTTACCCAAAAAAAAAGTATACCATGAAAACTAAAAACACACAATCAATTTAAATTCAAAACCACAAGTCGTCCTAAATGGGAACCCAGGGCACAAGACCATCCAAGATGAGAAGAGTGGGACAAAAATGGCCCAACCACCCACCAAAGGTGTTAACAAAAAAATGCACCGTAAGTCCCGCACATTCATATGCATTTCACTCGAAGATTAGGGGGATATCCTAAAAAGGAAGAAAATTTAGACAAAAAAACAAAAAGCACAAAGCACTGAGACATAACACGCTGTGACAAAGAAAGTAAAACAATTATTTATAGCCCCATTATGATAAGCTAATATCCTGCTTTAGAAATAATCAGCCATATGTATTTTATTTTATTTTTTATAATTTTATTTTTTGAGCAATAGATTACGCTTTGAGAAATTAGAGTTCTATCAGAAAATCCAGAGAGTGAGGTTTCTAAAGCACAAACAATGTTCTCCTTGTCCATTCACAATGTCAACACAAATTATGAAGCATAAGGACAAGTAATCTGGACTGAAAAAAGTGAAGATGGAAAGAAGGTCACCAAGCAAGATGGCTTGAACATATCCAAGGGAAATGTAGGATAGATTCATGACTACCAATAGAACAAGAAATGAACGAGACCTATGAATCAACAGTATGCTAACAGTCACGAATTTTGAATGTCGGTTAGCGGCTACAATCACCTAAACATGATACTTAACAGCTAGTTGCACAACATCTTGAGCCTTGAAGCCAGAATTTCCACATCCTCAAAGGTGTGACTAGTCCACTCCATCCAAATAAACCTAAAATTAACCAACTGAAACCAAAAAGGGTATCTATGAAAGCCTCCCATTTTATGTCTACCACAACACTCGCAAAAACAAGCTCTAGTATGGGATGACCTAATCAATAATAACAAAAAGGGAGGAGAAACTCAGCAAGTATTTAACCAGATATCAAGGAGAAAACCGGTGATCAACATAGGACTGCAATTGCAATGCATTCTCCCCCAATCCCAAGTTTTCAATGGTCAACATATCCTGCAACACTGGCCCAGGCAGAAAGAGACATTCCAAGACCAATAAATGCCAAATGGCGATAAGTTGGTCCATCACCTCCATAAAATTTTGGAATATATAATTTTCCACTTTCAGCTTAAAGATTCCTACCCTAGATCACCAAGGAAGAGCATTATAAAGAACCTCAAGGGATTCTCACATCGGAAATGCCAGAAGCACATCCACCCACGACGCCTGATGTCGCGTCACCATGTCATCACTGGACCCCACCACTTAACACAGAAAAAACGAAAAACAGAAACAAAAATATTTCTCTCTCCATTCCCAGAAACACTCCTGTGTGGAAAATATTTCTCTCCCTCTCTCATCTTCATCACCGACGCCCACCACCATCAACCCCCTCCCCCCATCACCGACGCCGTCCGACACAACCACTGCCGCAGTCGCACCATCACTGCTGATCTCTTGCCTCCCCACAACCGCCGCGGTCTCTTGCTCTCGCTGCCTATCCTCGTCATGCCACCGCCTCCACCTATCCTCCCCGTCTCATCGTTGCCGCCTTTCTCTTGCCGTCCCACCGTCACCGCCCGAGCTCTGGTGAAGAAAGCCCCAACCCAGTTTTTTCTTTTTTGAAAGGCTTGTTTGAAAGGCTTGTGAAAAACTGTAACTATTTCCTAAGAGCGCATCCTCTTTACTCTCTGATACTTGTCAAGATTTCAAAGAGAATATAAAAAAATGTCATTGACAACATAGTTTGTAGCAGTACACCAGTTCCATGATCGAAGCCAGGTTTTTTCTTCTTATATTGGTTGTATTTTGTGGATGTGAAATGTGGACATAATGTAATGGGAAATGGATGGTTGGTTGAAAAGGCTTGAATTTTGTAATATCAGTGCATCGGTGGGCGTTGGTGATGCAGATGAGAGAGGGAGTGAAATATTTCCAATAGAGAGAGTGTGTTTGGGAATGGAGTAGAAAGATATAGTCGAGATGGAGAATGCAGGAGAGAGAAATATTCTTGTTTTTTTGCTGTGTTAAGTGGTGGGGTCCAGTGATGACGTGGTGGTGCCACGTCAGCCACAGTGTTTGGCATTCGGCATTGTGCGTGGATGTTGTGCTTCTAGCATTTCCGCTCTCACATTCCCAGAGTCCACCAACTCCGGGCAAGTAAGTTTCTTCTAGAATAAGGCTTCCACATTTGGGTCTGCAAGCTATTCGCATGAATGTCTGCATGCACTGATATTTGAATGACCACATCCACCCATATAAATTTTCAACTTAACAGTCACAACAAAAATTTGCACAAATATGTCAGGTCCAAAGGAGAAAAGGTTGTAACATACAGTTTATAACATTGTCAGATGATGAGCACTGATTTAAGACATCCAACACGACAAACCTCAAAGATTCTTTGTAACAAGCAATGGCAGCGCGAATGTGTCTAGAATTTCGATACAGCTTTCCCATTAGTAGGTTCATTTGCAAATTTCTAGATTTGCTTGGAATCCCCTCCATCTGTGAAACAAACGAAGCAATCCTTTAACCAGTGACAGGTAGAGAAGAGTAGCAAGTCATAAAAAATAAGTGTAGAAGGCCAAACTTCCTCAGAATTTGCATCCTCGAAGAAAAGGCTTTAATGGTAAATGGATAATAGGATCATACACTCATTAGAATACATTGAATATATGTGAGTTGCTAAGCTACGGAACAAGAAGGCTACCGTGATGAATGGGAAGAGTATTGTGATTACTTCCCTGTTGACGATACGCTCCCTAAATCTTAAAGATCTTTTTTCCCTTAACTACTCCCTCAAAAACGAGGGGGGAAGAGACTATATCAATTAGCGACAGCACCTCATCGAAAAGAGGCTAACAGACATGGAGAATAATGCAAAGAGAGTATGGTAATGAGACCTCGACAAGGGCAGCTCTATTCTCATTCAGTGAGCAATGACAAGATGCGACCTTGAACCTTACCTGTACCAAGGTGTATACATTCAAACTTGTTAGACCCAAAATATGTTTTTAAAGGGAAAAGAATGAGTAGGGCAACATATCAAGCTACCTCATTTTCATTAATACCCAAAAGGTTAAAAGAATTAGGAGAGGACGACCTATTTGGTGCAGACAATGAATTTCTAGCCACTGTACTCTGTTTCGGAATAATCTTGCAGTGTTGCAATGCTTGCTTGTATGTATGCTGTCAAGGAATAGAAATATAAGATGGCATGTTATGTTTGAAAAGAAGTAGCAGTAACATTGTGGGACTGCAGCAATATAGGAAAAGTCCAGAACATAGGCAAGGCATTCTCTTACAAAAGAACTGTATTTCAAATGATCTTCTAACAATATATGATATTTCAAAGAAAAGAATGTCCAGAGCGTCTCCCCAAGTGCTCTTCATGGGAGATAAACACAAGGCTTTGAATCACCATCCAGCCGCAATTTTTTCAAAACAAGGAACTAGAAATAAAACAAGTGTAGTTAAATATATAAAAGAAATAGGACATCAAGATGGTCAACCCCTATACCCATAACTATCCAGAATTAAGACTCTTTTGATTTCTACTTTGTTTAGTTGGGAATTGGGGGATTGCAACCCTACTTTGAGTCAATTCTTTGACATGTTAGACATGTTTGGAGTATAGAGGGGAGGTATAACTTTTTTATTAATTTGATTTTTTCTTATTTATTCCTCAATTTCTTTTGTACATGGGTGGCATCCCCTTGATGCCTTTCGAAAAAATTACATTACATATCACACAAAAATTATGTCTTGAAATGATTAGAAAAAATTACGAAAAGAAGTCTCACCAGATTGTAGATAAATTAGCATGATAAATAACCAGCACCAACCATAAAAATACATCATAATAGGATAAATGAGGCTACAGTCATAGGAAACAAACATCTAATCAAATCGAGTAGCTACGACATCATTCTTACTGACAGAATTGAAATGAAACATGTGACTGCTGCTAAGTACCTTGAGCTTATGTTTTCAAGCCATGTCGGTTGGCTCACTTTCTAAAAGTCAATGGGCCTCCAAGACGTGGGTTGTCAATCTAAAGATCTCACACAGTCAACTTTGAACACGAGGTAATTTGCCATTCAATTCCCACAGAAATGTTAAAAGTCAAAAAATGGGCAGGAGTATCATTACCAATAGCAACATCAGTTGACATTATGCTGAGGTTAGAATATCACCCTTCTTAATTACATGGGTGAGAGTCCAGCATAAACTCACCTAAGTAAACCATTCTTTCTCTCTCTCTAAAGCTATCTCACCCTAGAACTCTCTAAACTAGGGCTGTCCAGCAGATCATTCGATCCGCTCAATCCGCCAAATCCATCCAATCCGATCCGTCCGTTGACCCATCCGTGAATGTT
This sequence comes from Vaccinium darrowii, assembly GCA_020921065.1. Classification (NCBI taxonomy): domain Eukaryota; kingdom Viridiplantae; phylum Streptophyta; class Magnoliopsida; order Ericales; family Ericaceae; genus Vaccinium; species Vaccinium darrowii. Next base: position 4,080,906 of record CM037151.1, on the reverse strand, counting down.
TGGTTCGGTTCCGGATAGAGAATTTCTTATCTGGCGGTTCCGGATCGGATCGGATCCGCTCAATAATCCTTCTTCATCTGTCAAATCCGCCCGATCCGATCCGTAACCGATCCGTGAATGTTCGGTTCGGTTCCAGATCTTAAAAACCATAATCCGCTCTAATCGGATCAGATTGTCCGGATCCGATCCGTGGACACCCCTACTCTAAACCACGCTGCCACCCCCTTCCCCTCCTCCCTTTCTTTGGCGCCGGGGGGGGGGGGGGGGGGGGGCGATACACACCTCTCTCTCTAGGTTTCAAGCGGGAGTGCCGAATCACGGTTTTGATGGCCAAGGTCGCCGCTTCTTCCAGCTCTCCCCCTCTCCGGCGTCTGAAATGCCTCGTTGCCAGCGAGATTGTTGGGTTACACCGGTTAATGCCTAACGGTGATTGGCTTGCATTTTGGGGGGTTTGGAAAATGGGGATGCGTCTGGCGGTGGAGCGGTTTTGGTTCGGTTAGCGTGTCCGGCATCCTGTAGTTTTTTGTTTGTTGCTCGTAGTCATCGGTGTGGATTGTTGGGTTTCTCCGATTTTGGTGCCTAATGGCAAACCGCTTGAGCAGCAGGTTCTTTACGGGTTTCTGGGCGTTGGTTGGGCAACGGGGGGGCGGCGGTGGCATGGACAGCAGGCAGTGGTGATGGATGCTGATGGGCGTCATGGGGTGGTCTAATGTGGAGGGGCGGACAAGCCGTTCTCCGAGGCAACAACAGGGGCGTTCCTTGGTTCCGGCAATTGTGTGGCAGCGGCTCGTCTCTTTACAGTTGGCCGTGGAGCGATGGGTACGGCAGCAATGGTGGCGGCAATGTTGATGGTGATGGTGGCAAGGAGGGGGTGGGGTGCAGATTATGGGCTTGGCCCAAAAGCTGTGGGCTCTATCCCTGGGAGTTTCCTTGATTGGTATCTTGCCAATCAAGGGTTTGCGTCTCGGATTGGGAATAAGATTTCTCTTGGCATTGTTAGAATGTTAACTTTGCTAGGATTATGATGCCATTTCTCCTTGTTCCTAATGATCCTTGTTTCTTTTTCAAAGGTTAATGAAATATTTTGCTCTTAAAAAAAATATATGTGCTGAGGTTCAGATGAGTTTAAATGGTAATTTTTCAGAATTTCAAAATGGAAAACCTTATTAATCGCTAGCGTGCCTAATTGCCTTTATCTCCACGTCAACTACTTAAAATGATATAATTTTGATTCCACTTTCCTAAAAAGTCTTAACATCTAATGTAGCATCACCCAAACCTATCAAGATCAATAAATATTAAAGCCTCGTGAAAAATGATCATTAGTTGAAACGTCTATACTCCTACACAAGCGCAAATCGGTACATGTAGAGGAAATCGCTAAGTTACCAATTATTCCCAAAGCTTAAGCTATTACTCCAAAAATAGGCCAAACAATGTATCTCAAACTATCCAACACCCTCCTTCGCGTGCAAGCCCATATCACATGTGAAGATGCCAACAACCAAACCTCGGATGAAGTAAAGCAAAGAAGAGAAGCATAGTGCATATAGAGCAACTTCAACCCAAGACCTCCCATAACCAACTCCAATACCGTGTTGAGATAACAAATCTCTCAAAAGCTTAAACCTTTACGAAATGAGCTATGAATATAAATTTAGTTAAGAAAATTAACCATACAATGATACAAATATGAACTTACAATTGCCCTGCGATATTCTCTCTCACGGAACAACGCATCGCCAAGGAGGACCTACAATGACATATAATTACCACTAAGAAAATAATTTCACCAATGAAGACCGTACAAACAACGAAATTCAAATCTTGCATACCAAGTTTTCGGCTTTGACATGTGGACTGGTATCAGCATTTACAGTAGAAGATGAAACAAGAAAACAACCCTGTAGAGTAAATGGGTTCAAACAATTACATTGAATTCATCCAATTTAAGGGCAAAAGAGAAGAAAGTGATATGGGTGCTCTTGTACTGTGGAAAGTGATATAGGAACTTTTGTACTACAGTGAGGGTGAATTGATAAAGAAGCATACGAGCATTTGAGCTGAGTTGTAGAGGCCTTGATCGAGGAGTGTGGAGATTTGATCTTTTGGAACTTCCATAGCTGCGTTGCAGAAGAAGTGATTCTCTCTCGCTCTCTCTAGCGTTGGAAGTGAAGAAACAGTGAAGCCCCAAACCCCGCTCTGTTTTCAAAAACCCCTCTGGCCCTCTCCCCTCAAAATGTAATTTGGGAATTGGGGTTGTGTGTGGTTTAGTAAAGGCGTGTTTGGACAGTAGAGGGTGGTCATAAACTCATCCAAAGCTTTTGGGAAATTCAAAACACACCTCATTATCATCGACAAATTCTATACACACCCCCTCTTCCCCCAATCTCATCCCAAAACCTCTAAGAGCATCCACAACAATGCCTTTCCTCTCCTAAAATGAGGAGTGGAAGTGACATATTGAGGAGAAATTTTGTAATTTATGTCAAAAAGTTGTACTGTTTGGAGGGGCCCATCCACCTATTTGTCACATCCACTCCCTAAATTTTATTTTGGCTCCCTAAAATGCTCTCATTTTAAGGAGCCAAAATAAAATTTAGGGAGTGGATGTGACAAATAGGTGGATGGGCCCCTCCAAACAGTACAACTTTTTGACATAAATTACAAAATTTCTCCTCAATATGTCACTTCCACTCCTCATTTTAGAGAGGAAAGGCATTGTTGTGGATGCTCTAAGAATGTGTGTGGGACCCATTTTGGCTCCACCTTAATCATTCAAACCTTCTGTTTTAGGGTGAGTTCTACAATGAATTTTATAAAAAATTGATAAAATCAAACCCTTGATTTTATCCACTGGTGAGAAGAGTTGATAAAATCGGTAAATTTCACCCTCATAAAAATATAATATCTAGGTCATTCTTCTGAAAAATAAAACTGATCGAATATCATTAAGTTTTTATTTTTGGCATAACACATGAGGGGATGACAATACCTGGTTATCAGGATTCATTCTCTCCAAACTAGTTGCTCATCCTCTAACAATGACATTCTTGCGTAGCCGATTTCACACTTTAGTCATTTGCCGCTGTAATCTCCCCCGTCTTCCCCTCTCAATCCTTCATGACACCCTCCAACCCCAGCTTCCGCTTTCTTGAAATAGGATTGATTGAATTGATGGTGGCCCACACACAAACATTCAAAAGAGCAAGTAGAAATTGAGGCTGTAATTGAGGATAGACATTCAGGAAAAATATCACGGGGAGCTTACAGCGAAGTTGAAAAGGACCAATGCGCGGGAGAAGCAGAGCCTCTTTCCCCGCCTGGGGGCATGATGCAGAGTAGGTCAAGGTCTCTTAGGATGCTAATTTAAAGTTTTACTTAATTACTTGGTCAATTTGGTAGCATTATTTTCTAGAATTCTAGTTTCCGTTTTTTAGTCAAACGAAAATTTTCCATTTTAGGTGATTTTTTAATATTTCTTTAATTAAGTCCTATTCGAATTAGGATTTGCTTATTATAAATAGGGTTGTAACCTTCATTCTCATAACATCTTTTCAATAATATTTTGAGAATTTTCTCTTTTTCTTGTGCGCAAGGTTGTTTATTTTTTTCTTGTGAATTCAAGAACGAGATCTAACCCATTTGTTTGTAGTAGAAGAATGAGATCTAACCAATTTGTCTATTAGTACGATACCTAGTCTATTTCCGCTACAATGCTGTGTCAGGGCCCTCGCCTCCAACCAACTCCAACGGCAAAAAAAACCCCACCAGCCGCGGTAAATCTTTATTTTTTGTGTGAAAGTGAAGGGGTGCAAACAAAGTATTCCAAAACTTGGGCCCAATCAATAGGGTTGGTCATTTCCTCCGACCCGTTCGAATTCGATCCGATCCCTGATTCGAACGGATTAGTAATATAGAGATCTGTTTGGAGATTGAATAGGATATGAGAATTTTTTTTTAAAAATGTTTGGGAATCGGGTAGGGGGTGGAGATAGGCATGTCTCTGCCCCGAATCCATTTCCCGATCCATCCCCGCTCCGCCTCATCCCGTCCCCGAATCCCTGAATATATGGGTCTATTTATAAGTTATGAAACTTTTGAGTCCTACTAAATTTTCTCCAAACACATGAGGGGTCACACTAAAATTTCTCCAAAGATTTTATTGATAATTGAACTTTGTAATACAATACATGAATACCATGTCATACCGTGCTGTGCCAACGATAAACTTATCGTGCCTGTGTCGGTCCGGTCCGTTCGACACCTCTACTTGTAACTTAATTTTAGCATTTAATTTATAACTGAAATTCTAGATTTCTAGTAATCTAATTTTTTTTTTAAACAAAAATGATTAGATCCCCGAATTCCCGTGGAGATCCCCGTTTTCCATTTGGAGTGGGGATGGAGGATGAAAATAAAGCTCCGTTAAAGATCGGGTAAGGGATGGATATGAAAAAGGATTTGGAGATTGGGGTGGAGACAGTACTCTCCGGCCTAATTCGTCCCGTGCCCATCCCTAACAATCAGTGTACTTTTCTGGGTCGACCCGTATACGTATGTGGATAACCAACTGCCTGCTACCAATTTCCAGTGTCCCTCGCAATCGCGCCTTCTCCGATCTTCGCAACCACTACATTCATGGAGTCTTCTTCTTCACGAAAACCACTCCACGCTCACAAACCCAAACCCAAACCCAAACCCACTCGCAAAAAACCTTCACCCAACCAAATCCAATCGGCGATTAGAGGCAAAACATGCCCAATATGCTTGACCCACATCCACAAACGCACTGCAGCAGTGATAACCGCGTGCCTTCACGCTTATTGCATCGATTGCATACGAAAATGGAGCGATTTGAAGAGAAAATGTCCTCTCTGTAAATTGGAGTTCGATTCTTGGTTCTTCAAGATCGACCCCTATTCTCCAACGTTCCTCGAGGAGAAATTACCGGCTCTTGGTGAGGGTAGGAAGGTCGCTTCAGAGGGGTTACGTCGTAGACGAATCCATTCTCTTGCGGGGCAATGGTATGATTTTGAGCAGTTGGTTGCTTAAGTCTGCTAAGTTTGAACTTGTTTATGATATGTACCGAATCAGCTTATATATTGCAGGATACATGATCGTATCATAAGATTTCTGTAAAAAAAGATACGGAATGGTATACGTATCGTTTCCGAATACCATCGTACAATACATATCCTGTATCGTAGTTTTTTATCAGCTATGTAGGATACTGTCCAGCTTCATTTTGGTGGATACATTGGATTAGAATGTTCCAAATTTTCCAATCCAATACCTTGTTTAGAGTGGCAAGTATAGTACGTAATGAATTAGAAATACATTTGCCAAACTTGGCCCAGGTAATGGTAGTTTTTGTACCAGATGGAAGGTGGCATAAAATGCATGAGAATTTGCCATGGTGGTCAAATAATATCCCTACAAAAATATCCCGAATCTGAGTAAACAAGTAGTGTAAAACCTGCATTCCGTTCAATTAACGATGTTCTCTATAGAAGAATCCGTTGACGGTTACTTTCTAAATGAAAGTATTTTTAACCAGAGCAAAATGTATGGCAATCATTATTTCAACACACTGATTGAAGAATCTGTTGGAGCTCGATGTAGCTTGTGGATCTAGGTAGAATGTAATGTATATAACAGGAAGCTTTATCTTTCTTGGGGCCTTGGTACTCAAAATCTTGTACTAGCTATTGAACTTATTATACTTTTGTATTGCTGGTAACTTGTATGTATGTAGCTCAAGTTCTGTTCTGAAATTTGCTAGTAGCTGGATAGGATGGTTTAGAGCTTCGCCTTTTTGTTTCGTACCTATTTTTGTTCATTTCGACGAGTTGTATAATTCAGAGAACAGGGAAAAGGTTTACCATGCATTCGTAGAACGTTTATTGTGTGGTTGTGATGTTTTTGTCTTATGTGTTTGGTTGGTGGGATAATTGGTGAGAAGAAAGGAATTTTGTGGTTGTTTGGTGAAAGGACACTCAGAGGTCCAAAATTTTGTTATTAGATGGATCTTAGTTTTTTCTTTGTTTTGGTCTAGGGATTGTGAATAACTTTTTAAAGTTTGTCATGCTTTTAGGGTTGTCAGAAGATCAAGGGAAGAATTTAATTGTTTTGGTGGGCAAACAAGGCCATTTCCAAGACAAAGATGGTTTGGAAGGTCAGAGTCATCTGATGCTGTCGCCCAGAGAGTTCTTCAGTGGCGCGCTAGGTACTGTCCACATTGTTCCCCTCCACTGAATTTTGTTCTTTAAGTTTTTCACACTTGGTTTGATTATGTCCACTTCAAATACGTATGATATTACTGCTTTAACTTGTTTTCTCAGACATGTCTTTAGCCTAGTGGATTTGAAACAACTTATTGCCAGTTGTAGTGATTTTGTTGAATGGTGTTTCTAATTTGAAATTGATGCTCGCAGCATATACGATCAACACTTGCAAGCTGTTCCTTTTTCTTCTCGGAATAATCTGGAGCAGGTAAGCTCATCGGCCCAAGTTGTTGTGGTTCATAGAGAAGGCAACAGATAATTCTGTTTAATTTTGTTCCCAACTTTCTTCAAAATAAATCAGGCAACCTACATAATTAATATCTTTTGGAAAATATAAGGGTTCTTTTTTTCTCAAAAACTTTTTTTCCCGAAGCACCAACTGGATACAATATATTTTTGCTACTTAAGATCGTTGAGGTGTTTTTCAGCTGTCATATAAGAATGTCTGCAGCTGTCCTTCGATGGATCTTAACTAGTGTGCTCCGTCTTTTGTTTGTCTGGAAGGTTCTTGTTTGGAGACCCTCTGTAAAGTTGCTCCAATTTGTGCACAAGGATAGATAGAGTTTGTTTATGGATAAATAAATGTCCCATAATACTAATGCATTTGGTCTCCTGGAAGGAATTTAGGAACGTAATTATGGCATGTTGAACGACTAACATGCATGTCCTGTACTCAACTGTTTTTTGGTAATATTTAGTTCAATTCATTCAGTTGTTCCCCAATATGTTTCTGCAAGACTCCTCCAATACCCTCACCCAGGGAGCTTTTGGAAAGGGCTCTTTTGTATTGCACACTCTTTACCGAATTATGTCTCTTCGTATACTAGTTTAAATGGACGTCTCTAGGTTTATGTAATGGAAGCGTTTGATTCTTGGAGAAGAGGATGGAGAAAATAATGATTTTTAAATTTTTTTTTTTTTTTTAATTTTTGATGGCTGCCTTTCCCTATTATGTTTTAATCTACAGAACACAATAATAAATAATGGTGACAAAGAAAGGATAGAGGAGAAAATACGGCCATGGATTCATAGGGAACTTGAAGCTATCCTTGAGGACCCAGATCCGACTGTTATTGTGCATGTGGCTTCCTCATTATTCATATCAAGCCTTCAAGAGAACCGCCAGGTGTCTTGCGAACAATCTGATCTCAGGGATAACTATCTTAAACCTTTGCGACCTTTTCTGCATGAAAGGACCAAAATGTTTTGGCATGAACTTAGGTATGTCATCTGCACTCGATTGACAAAAGATTCCTTATTTGGACGAGTTATTTGCTTGTTGGATTAGGATTACATATTATAACATTTGATTTAGGTGAGAATGGTTTATTAATCGTTTCTGGGCAAGACAGTGCTCTAATCAACCAACATTTGCTTTTCCTTAGGTGTTTCGCAGAAAGCCCGTTCAACATGGAGACATATGACACTATAGTTGAATATAGAAATTGCTGAGAATAAGTTCAGAAAAGAGATTTCAATTCAGCTCTTCTATGTTGCTTTGTTGCATCCGGAAATGCTATGTTTGGTTCGTTCACAACTTGAGAGGCCATGTTCTTCAAAAAGAACCACAAAGGATCCTTCACTAAAGTCAACTGGTGCAGCTTGCTGCTCAGACAGATGTTGAAATACCGTATTAACACAGAGCAGAGAGCAGATCAGTGTCGGCAAGTGGACCTTTTGTAGGAAGATTTTGCTTGTATTTTCGTAGTGAGCAGAGCAACCAAAGTTTGTTGCCCAGCCCATTTGCTATGTGGTTCAATGTACACCAATATGTAACTTGTGATATCTAGTTTGGCCATTCGTAGACGAGAAAACACATTGTAATTGCTAAATTCCATTCACTTGTCTTCAACTAGGTAATCTTCTTCTTACCAACAGAGTGAGCACTGGCAAGCAGTATTATACTATATCATACGACTACTTAAACTTTGTATTGGTTCTGCATTAGAATATTGCCTATTTTCCTGTTCTGAAATTCTTATCCGAATCCAAGACAATATTATAATTTCTCTTAACGGGTCAACCATCACGGCAACATTAACCTACTTCGTACCTTATGCCCAGTTTGGAAGGGGAACGTGACGTCGTATGCCGATGATTTATGCATGCATTTGCAATGGTTGGGTATGAGAAGGGATTAATCATACCTTATCCTATTCGGAATCACATTCCCAAATGAAATGAGAATCCCGATAATATTAGATTTTGTGCTTGAACCATGAAGACAAAATTTCGACTATAAAGATCTCCAACATTTTTCCGAGATAAGATTCTTGAAGCAACCCAACACCATCTTATGTCCTCAGGAATTAAATGAGCAAATATTTAATCCCTAAAGATGAGATCTCCCTTCCTGATCATCAGTTCCTGCTATCGAAGCCGAGGCTTACTTTGAGGATGGTGTGCCCATGCACTTTTTATGGGCCATGGACTCCACCGTGTCATGTAGTACACGAAATGAATCAAAATATTGTAGAAAACTACGGCGCGCAGCATTATCGCATACTTGGACAGCCAAACAGAAATGAGAAGAAGTCAACAACCTTTGCCTGCATTCACTTGTAAATTAGCCAGAACTGGGTTACCAATTGTTGTACATACATAATCTGCAGATTTAAGAAGTTCTCCAACGATAATTTCTTCCATGATTCGACTCTAATAACACTACCACAGACATCCTATTACATTACAACGCTAATAACACAGAAACAGACACGGGACATAAATTCCTCATGAAATGTAGCAACACCCAGTGGTGAACTCCATGCATCTGTCATTCTTCTTCCGGCTCCTCTTCTTCTTGGAGAAGATTCCCTCTATTGTAAGCATGCTGGCAACAGTTCCGCCCTGTTTACAACCCAATAGATCGGACAGGGTGATCCTTAGAGGGTCAACTGGTTTCACCATATCCCAAATCTCCTCTCTCACATCCTCAATGCAAAGTTCATAGTTCCCTCCCTCCATCCATTTCTGGTGTACATCTCTGTTTCACACCAAATGGGAAGAAATTTGAGGTTAAAAATTTTCTTCGGATTTACTACAACACAGAGAACTTGTCAGAAAACAGTTTTCAAAACCTGCTTCCTAGAAAACTTTTTCTGAGAACAATCGGTTATGAAATATAGAATTGACATTCAGCATAAGTATAATATGAAAGATTAGGTGCCTTTGCGTTTTTCAAGCAGATCCTGGAAAACATTCTCCGCAAATTTTTTTGCAATAGCAACCAAAACAGAGCCTAATGGTTTGGACCATGTATCCTGTAAAATGAGACTTGCGGAACCTTCTCGAGTGCCACAAGCCGGAAATTACAGAAATTTTATGTAGAAGATTGTATCAGATAACATCTCAACTTGTGGATGCCCCTTCTTTTCTTCCATGTTAAGATTTGAAAAGAAAATTCCAAAATTTTCAAATATTCACTCTCAATAACCATGTTAATCCTAAATACATGTTATTGTTGAAAGTAAGAAATGATAGTACTTCGTCAAATTTAACTGACATATAACCTTGACAGAGTTAATGGTGAAAAAGATTGATTATGGTATTTTAAAGCTTAGTTTGGAACTTTGGTTTGGTACTCAGCATCCACGATAAGCATTGAACAATAATGGAACTAATTCAGTTAACTTGTGCAAAAAATTTGGAGGAAAAAATAACCTCCAAAAAAACAAATACGTGAACTTATTCTACTTGATTACCGAAAATATTTTCACCTGAAAAGAGAGTGAATGTCAGCGGTTGTCAGGTATCCTCTTCCTTGGAGATCAAAGCAACGAAACAAATAAGTTAACCCCTCTGGAGTGTCTTTGTTTTCTAGGGCCAAAACAAAGTCTAGAAAGCTTTCAAAATTCATTTCCCGAGCATTACCGACGCCAGTTTTGCCATGATGGAAATGCTCATCGAATGCTGTTAGCAAACAAAAAATAAAACCTTAACAACACAAAATGCAAAGCCAAATAATCTCAAGGGAAAAATTATACCAACAATTAAGGACAGCTACAGGTAAATGAAAATGACAATCGATTTTATTTCTGTTCAACCGAAGGGCGTGTCTATCTTTAGGACAACATTGCAAAAAATCAAAAGCAACTTGAGAAAAACTATGTAAACGAACATTGTTGTTCAGTATGATATCAATGTAGTTGGCATGCCATAAATCACCACGAAAAAAGTTATTGTATAACTTAAGTGCATCATGACGTAGAATTTTGCAAGAGAGCAAAGCCATGGAGATCACCCAAGCCATATTTTCAAGCAATTGAGAAAGAAGACATGCATGCACAGATTTGTACCCCTTTCAATGAAAATATCTGTGAGAGAACAGGAGTAGGAAAATAAGAAAAGAATGATATACACCATTAGGAAGTTTCCCCTTATGCATCATCTTCCACAGCCCCCCTGTACATCTATTTGACATTTCTCTCAACTTACTCCAAATGAACTTTAGATGGAGAAACCTGCCTGATGAAAAACTATTCGAAGTGATAACAATAACTCGGTTCAACAAGGCTTTGACTACCAATTGACTGATGTATATATTTCCTCCTGTTTATTGTTCTTTGGAGTCCTATCCTACGGCCTTAACGAGCTTCTCCATCCATCAACCCTTGCCCAATCTGACTATGGGCCGGGATATTCCACATTCAGCCTACCACAGTTCCCTTTTTCGTATAAAATCCACTATCAGAAAAAAAAACTGCTATTATTGGATGTAACACAAGTTTTGTATGGGTTACTCCCTGGATTTTCTTCACCAATAACTATTTCCGCCATTTTTGTCCAGTCCACAGAATTGCCAGAGGCATTTAACTACTCCAAAATTTGTCATCTTAGTGAATATGAAAATACATAAGGCAACTCAACTTATTTACATGCTGAAAATACATGAGGCAACTCAAATGACACCTTACCAAGCTATCTATGTGCAAGCACCTCCATAACATATTCACTACATTCCTGGTTCATCAAGCATTGCAGCTATTGATCAATGGGGGCATAGCAGAGAAGCTACTCTTAGAATACTCAAGGAGCATCTCACCATGGCTCAGAACCGTATGAAGCAAATGGCTGATAAGCACAGGTCTGAAAGAGAGTTCAACATTGGTGACTGGGTCTATTTGAAACTACAGCCTTACAAGCAGAATTCAGTCCAATGCAGGTCAAACATGAAACTATCACCTAGATTCTATGGCCCTTTTCAAGTACTCAGACGGATGGCCCAGGCTGCTTACCACTTGGTTTTACCTACACACTCCAGGATACACCCAGTTTCATGTTTCTCTGCTCAAAAAGAGGCTTGGCAATGGTGTGGTCCCTCAGCCCTCTTTACCTCCTGTAGGTGATGATGGGATACCTGTTCCTCAGCCTGTAGCCCTATTGGACAGGCACTTTGGTCAAGTATAAGGGTAAACCAGCTACACAAGTTCTTATTCAGTGATCTGATAGGTTTCCTAAAGATGCCACTTGGGAGTTCTAAATTTCCATGAAGGCTCAATTCAAGGGGGTGGCAATGATAAGGTCACTGGGGAGACTGTAACCAATTGAGAATTTGAACAGTCACCAATGACGATTTTTATTTGTGTTTCTTCCATGAAGGACTGACTGAGAGAATTTAATTACTTACTCACCTTCTTCGTCGTCGGCAAACTCAGGGAGAAGCGTCGGCGCCGACCATCGTCGGAAATGATTCTGATCGGAGGGTAGAGAGCTTCACCACCGTAGACGACGTCGGTTCGAAGAGAAACGCGAGATTATGGTTTTATTTTATTTTTTTCCCCAACCGGAGTATTATGGTTTTGTTTCAGTACAACCAAACCTATTTTACGTAACATAAATTCATTAAGATCAAGTACTAATTCATTTTCAATCACCATAAAATTTTTACATGATTTGTATTTTTCTGTGTTCTACAATATGAATGTCTCAGATCATTAAAATATTTCCTAAATAGATAGAAAACGTACTTGAAATCTTCTAAGAGTTGTAGATATAGAAGAGTATATGATTCAATGTATTTTAATCCATTTTAAGAAATAGAAATTCATTTAGATTAAGTACTAAAATGTATTTTATTTACGAGATATTCGTACATCATTAGTGTTATAGTAATTTCTACGAAAAGAATGTCTCGGATCATTAAATAATAATCCATATAGGTAGAAATCTTCCTTGGAGATGGTATTTCCGAACGGCGTCGTTTTAGTGGCATGAGATAGGTACAACCTATGTCATGACGTGGAAAATAAAATATATATAAAAACAAAAAATCAAAATTCCTCGTTACTTTCACCCCGTTCCCCCCTGTTGTTGGATACAGAGAGGGGGCGCGAGAAGACGACGACGAATACCGCCGCCGCCACCACCGGCGACGACGACGAAGACCGCCGCCGACACCACCGGCGACGACGACGACGACCACCACCACCACCACCGTCGCGTACCAGTTGTATTGATTTTGTTGAATGGTGTTTCTAATTGGAAATTGGTACTCGCGGCATATACGAACGACACTTGCAAGCTGTTCCTTTTTCTTCTGGGAGTAATCAGAAGCAGGTAAGCTCATCAACCTCATAAAGAAGGCAACAGACGTAATTCTGGTTGTTTAATTTGTTCCCAACTGTCTTCAAAAATGAATTAATATCTTTTGGAAAATGTAAGGGTCCTTTTTTTGTTGAAAACTTTTTTTTTTCCCCCCGAAGCACCAATCTGGATACAATATATTTTTGCTACTCAAGATCGTTGAGGTGTTTTTCATATAATGTCTGCAGCTGTCTTTCCATGGATCTTAACAAGTGTGCTCCATCTTTTGTTTGTCTGGATGGTTCTTTTTTTTTCCTGGGCAAAAGTAACATTTTATTAAGGAAAATGGGATAGGGTTCCAACCATTGCTTGGAAATACAGTCAAAAGGGAATTTTGGAATTTTCTTTTCAAATAACATGGAAGAAAAGAAGGGGGGCATCCACAAGCTGAGATGTTATCTGATACAATCTTCTACATAAAATTTCTGTAATTTCCGGCTTGTGGCACTCGAGAAGGTTCCGCAAGTCTCATTTTACAGGATACATGGTCCAAACCATTAGGCTCTGTTCGTACATGGTATTACATGCCATGGTGTGCTTCATACGGTTCTGAGCCATGGTGAGATGCTCCTCGAGTATCCTAAGAGTAGCTTCTCTACTATGCCCCCATTGATCAATAGCTGCAATGCTTGATGAACCAGGAATGTAGTGAATATGTGATGGAGGTGCTTGCACATAGATAGCTTGGTAAGGTGTCATTTGAGTTGCCTTATGTTTTTTCAGCATGTAAATAAGTTGAGTTGCCTTATGTATTTTCATATTCAATGAGATGACATATTTTGGAGTAGTTAAATGCCTCTTGCAATTCTATGGACTGAACAAAAATGGTGGAAATAGTTATTGGTGAAGAAAATTCAAGGAGTAACCCATAAAAAACTTGTGTTACATCCAATAATAGCTGTTTTTCTTTCTGATAGTGGATTTTATTCGAAAAAGCGAACTGTGGAAGGCCGAATGTGGAATATCCCGGCCCATAGTCAGATTGGGCAAGGGTTGATGGATGGAGAAGGAGCCATAGGGCACACTCACGGGTTTAGGGCCGAAGCTTGTTAAGGCCGTAGGCATTGTAATGTGTGTACATACCTTGGCCCAGACGTGAGGTTTAGCGCCCAAGGCATGTAGTACTAACACCGTCCAATGGCATGTTATATGGCCGAAGGCTAAGCAAATAGAGATCATTCCGGATCGAGGAGGTGATTACTCGGGTCAAGTGGTATCGGGGTGGAGGGTATGACCAGACCCAAGAGCAAACCCATAAAGGTTGTTAGACGGTTACAAAGGGCACATGTTGAGAGCTACCTGGCATGTGGAGGGAGGCTTCTAGAAATATGCAGATGGCTATGTGGCATCTTATCATAGGTTGTGTCACGTGACCGAGGACGTCACGGATGATGTCATGAGACTTGGAGAGCAAGTACATGGAGACCTATAAACACCAAAGGATAAATCCTAGAGGTACACACAATCTGAGATCTAATACTCTTTTTACTCTCCTTTTCCGTATACTAGCTTGATCGTCGGAGTGTCCTTGGGAAAGAGGCCCAAGCGGCACTTACTGGTGTGTTGCTTGATACAGGATTAAATAGGAGGAACGAGATGGATCACTACTCGTAGGAAGAAGGAAAATCTGCGGAATTACCCCACTATAATTGGCACGCCCGGTGGGACGCTCGGTTCCAAAGTGAAAAGCATAAATGAAGTTGTAAAGCAGTTTTTTTGACTAGTATGAAGTATTTTTAAAATTCCTTTTTTGTTCAACAGTAAATAGAAACTGACAATTGCATTCACGTTTGATCTATGTTAGGAGAGTGAGGAAGAAGTCACCAACACTGAACAAGCTGAGAACTGGTTTTCATTGATGACTGCCCAACGCATTTGTGTGAATCTTTTGAGGATTGATAAGTATTTTTTTGTTGGATATCTTACTTTTTTCTTATGCTGTTCTTTGGTTGATCTTAATCTGTACATGAAAACCTTGTGCTATATTGATCATACTGAAGTGCACCAATACTTTCCCCTTGGTCAGAGACTCAGAGCTGAGGACATAGTTTTCTCTTTCGCTTGTACAGTATGAAAGCACCTGAGCATGTGAATACTACGATTGAAATGAAAACCACGTGAGTTTTTAATTGGTTAGTAAGGTACAACAATGCCTAGATCGGGAAAATGAAACTATTGTTACATCAAATTGCTGATGTATCTCATCTAAATTTCTCTGTTTGGAAGTCATTGACAGCTTATAAAAGAACTAATGTAGTTTTTGATTCATATGGATGGCGGTTACTGACAAACGGGAAGTCAAGTAAAAGATGGGGCAATTAAAAATGGGCATAACTACCTTAATTTATACAAGGATAAGACTCCAAAGAACAATAAACAAGAGGAAATATATACATCAAGCCGACACCAGTCAATTGGTAGTCAAAGCCTTGTTGATCCGAGTTATTTTTATCACTCATCAGGCAGGTTTCTCCATCTGAAGTTCATTTGGAGTAAGTTGAGAGAAATGTCAAATAGATGTACAGGGGGCCTGTGGAAGATGATGCATAAGGGGAAACTTCCTAATGGTGTATATCATTCTTTTCGTATTTTCCTACTCCTATTCTCTTTTCTTTTTTTTTTTTTTCCCTCCACCAGAGAAAAAAGCTCATCATTGGAACTCATCTGCAATTGAAGCCTGGAAATGGCTTAAACTTCTTGAAAGTATAGGTCTAGAGTGATCAATTACAGGGTATTACAGAGACAATGATATGTGTTGTTTCATGTAAGCCATCTGCAAGAGAAAATACTCAATCCATCCTTCGAACTAAACCAGAACACCCCTCATCCAATCACCAATCTAGCCATTAAGTGTGCTCTTTGATAGATCAGGTGGTGAGTTTTTTGTATTTCAATTCAGTTGGATATAGAGGGGATCCGTTTATGTTATGCATTTGTTGTGCAATATTAACCTCAAAGTTTTAATTATTGCCTTACACCGTTTGTACCTGCTGTTAGCCTGTTACTTTCGTTTTTGTAGCTAACGGCTTTCGTTTACCTCTACAGATATGTTCCTTGCACTTGATAAAGATATGAATGGAACATTGAACAAACAGGAACTTCGAGAATATGCAGATGGGACTCTCACAGATATTTTCATTGAAAGGGGTACGAATCTGTGCATGCATGTCTTCTTTCTCAATTGCTTGAAAATATGGCTTGGTTGATCTCCATGGCTTTGCTCTCTTGCAAAATTCTACGTCATGATGCACTTAAGTTATATAATAACTTTTTTCGTGGTGATTTATGGCATGCCAGCTACATTGATATACTGAACAACAATTTTCGTTTACATAGTTTTTCTCAAGTTGCTTTTGATTTTTTGCAATGTTGTCCTAAAGATAGACACACCCTTCGGTTGAATAGAAATAAAATCGATTGTCATTTTCATTACCTGTAGCTGTCCTTAATTGTTGGTATAATTTTTCCCTTGAGATTATTTGGCTTTGCATTTTGTGTTGTTAAGGTTTTATTTTTTGTTTGCTAACATCATTCGATGAGCATGTCCATCGTGGCAAAACTGGCGTCGGTAATGCTCGAGAAATGGATTTTGAAAGCTTTCTAGACTTTGTTTTGGCCCTAGAAAACAAAGACACTCCGGAGAGTTAACTTATTTGTTTCGTTGCTTTGATCTCCAAGGAAGAGGACATCTCACAACCGCTGATATTCACTCTCTTTTCAGGTGAAAATATTTTCGGTAATCAAGTAGAATAAGTTCACGTATTTGTTTTGTTAGAGGTTATTTTTTCCTCCAAATTTTTTTGCACAAGTTAACTGAATTAGTTCCATTATTGTTCAATGCTTATCGTGGTTGCTGAGTACCAAACCAAAGTTCCAAACTGAGCCTTAAAATACCCTAATCAATCTTTTTCACCATAAACTCTGTCAAGGTTATATGTCAGTTAAATTTGACGAAGTAATATCATTTCTTACTTTCAACAATAACATATATTTAGGTTTAACATGGTTGTTGAGAGTGAATATTTGAAAATTTTGGAATTTTCTTTTCAAATCTTAACATGGAAGAAAAGAAGGGGGGCATCCACAAGCTCAGATGTTATCTGATACAATCTTCTACATAAAATTTCTGTAATTTCCGGCTTGTGGCACTCGAGAAGGTTCCGCAAGTCTCATTTTACAGGATACATGGTCCAAACCATTAGGCTCTGTTCTGGTTGCTATTTCAAAAATATTTGCGGAAATGTTTTCCAGAATCTGCTTAAAAAAACGCATTAGGCACCTAATCTTTGATATTATACTTGTGTTGAATATCAATTCTATATTTCAAAACCGATTGTTCTCAGAAAAAGTTTTCTAGGAAACAGGTTTTGAAAACTGTTTGTCTGACAAGTTCTCTATGTTGTAGTAAATCCTAGGAAAATTTTTAACCTCAAATTTCTTCCCATTTGGTGTGAAACAGAGATGTACACCAGAAATGGATGGAGGGAGGGAACTATGAACTTTTCATTGAGGATGTGAGAGATGAGATTTGGGATATGGTGAAACCACTTGACCCTCTGTCTGATCTATTGGGTTGTAAACAGGGCGGAACTGTTGCCAGCATGCTTATAGATGTGCGTTGTTTATGGTCTCACGACAATAGAGGGAATCTTCTCCAAGAAGAAGAGGAGCCGGAAGAAGAATGACAGATGCATGGAGTTCACCACTGGGTGTTGCTACATTTCATGAGGAATTGATGTCTCGTGTCTGTTTGTGTGTTATTAGTGTTGTAATGTAATGTCTGTGGTAGTGTTATTAGAGTCGAATCATGGAAGAAATTATTGTTGGAGAACTTCTTAAATCTGCAGATTATGTATGTATGACAATTGGTAACCCAGTTCTGGCTAATTTACAAGTGAATGCGAGCAAAGGTTGTTGACTTCTTCTCATTTCTGTTCGGCTGTCCAAGTATGCGATAATGCTGCCCTAGTTTTCTACAGTATTTTGATTCATTTCGTTTAGTACATGACAGGGTGGAGACGTAGAGTACATGGCCCATAAAAAGTGCATGGGCACTCCTTCCTTCAAGAAAGGCTCGTCTTCCATAGCAGGAATTGATGATCAGGAAGGGAGATCTCATCTTTTGGGATTAAATACATTTAATTCCTGAGGACATAACATGCTGGTGTTGGGTTGCTTCAGGAATCTTACCCAGGAAAAAATGTTGGAGATCTTTATAGTCAAAATTTTGTCTTCGTGGTTTGAGCACAAAATCTAAGATTATCAGGAGAAGGAGAGAGATTCTCATTTCGTTTGGGAATGTGATTCCGAGTAGGATAAAGTATGCTTGATCACTTCTTGCTCCCAACCATTGCAGGTGTATAAATCATGGACATGACATTACGTTCCCCTTCCAAATTGGGCATAAGGTACGGAGTAGGTTAATGTTGCCACGATGGTTGACCCGCTAAGAGAAATTAAAATATTGTCTTGGATTTGCGAAAGAATTTCAGGACAGGAAAGTAGGCAAATATTCGAATGCATAACCAATATAAGTAGCTGTATGATATATTGCTTGCCAGTGCTCACTCTATTGGTAGGAAGAAGAGTACCAAGTTAAAGACAAGTGAATGGAATTTAGCAATCTCATATACAAATGGCCAGACTAGATATCACAAGATACATTTTGGTGTACATTGAGCCACCTAACAAATGGGTTGGGCAACAAACTTTGGCTGTTCTGCTCACTACTCCGAAAATACAAGCAAAATCTTCCTACAAAAGGTCCGCCGGCCCCTCAGAAATTGACATTACTAATTTCCAGCTAAAGGCTCAAGAGAAGTAATTGGCAGAAATGCTGGCAGAGTAAGAAGCCGAATGAATCAAACACTCTGACGTATGAGGATAATTTCTCGTCTTCAATGAGGAAACTACTCCATCATTTCAACTTCTATCGTTGTACACATTGTCGAAATTCACGAAATAACAATATTGCTCACCAGTCCACTTGCCAACACTGATCTGCTCTGCTCTGTGTTAATACGAAATTTCAACCTGTCTGAGTGGCAAGCTGCACCAGTTGGCTTTAGTGAAGGATCCTTTGAGGTTCTTTTTGAAGAACATGGCCTCTCAAGTTGCTACCCAACATAGCACTTCCAGATGCAACAAAGCAACATAGAATAGTTGAATTGAAATCTCTTAATTCTGTAACTTATCCTGAGCACTTTCTATATTCAACTACGGTGTCATATGTCTCCATGTTGAATGGACTTTCTGCGAAACACCTAAAGAAAAGCGAATGCTGGTTCATTAGAGCACTGTCTTGAAGGATTGATATATGAATAACGAGGAAGCCACATGCACAATAACAGATGGATCTGGGTCCCCAAGGATAGCTTCCACTTCCCTACGTAACCATGGCTCTATTTTCTTCTCTATCATTTCTCTGGCACCATTGTTTGTTCTTGTGCTCTGTAGATTAAAACATAATAGGGAAAATCAGCCACCAAAAATTAACAAAATTATTATTTTCTCCAAGAATCAAATGCTTCCATTACATAAACCTAGAGACGTCCGTTTAAACTAGTACTATACAACGAGACATAATCTGGTAAAGAATGTGCAATACAAAAGAGCCCTTTCCAAAAGCTCCCTGGGTGAGGGTGTTGGAGGAGTCTTACAGAAACATATTGGGGAACAACTGAATGAATTGAACAAAATATTAGTACCAAAAAATAGTTGGGTACATGACATGCATGTTAGTGGTTCAAGATGCCACAAATATGTCCCTAAATTCTTTATGCCAGGAGACCAAATGAGTTAGTATTATGAGACATTTATTTGTTTCATAAACAAACTCTGTCTATCCATGTGCACCAACTGGAGCAACTTTATAGAGGGTCTCCAAACAAGAACCTTCCAAAATGTCTCCAAACATAAACAAACTCTGAAGTGTGTTGGTGGGTTGACGATGCGGTTTCTGTAACTATACAGTGCATTAGGGTTATGGGTTTTCTTGGGCTAGGCTTCATTGTTTTTTTTCCTTTAAACACGGGCTTCATTGTCTGTTCTGGGCTTTCTTGGCCTTTAGGTGTTTTAGGCTTTATTGGTTTTATCTGGGCATTTTAGGCCTCGGGCGTATAGGGCTTTGTCCTTTTGACTGTATTTCCAACCAATGGTTGGAACCCTATCCCGTTTTCCTTAATAAAATGTTACTTGTGCCAAGGGAAAAAAAAAAAAAAAAACTTCCAGACAAACAAAAGATGGAGCACACTTGTTAAGATCCATGGAAGGACAGCTGCAGACATTATATGAAAAACACCTCAACGATCTTGAGTAGCAAAAATATTATATTGTATCCAGATTGGTGCTTCGGAAAAAGAAAAAAAAATTCTAGAAAAAAAGAACCCTTACATTTTCCAAAAGATATTAATTACGTAGGCTGCCAAATTCATTTTTGAAGACAGTTGGGAACAAATTAAACAAAGAGAATTACGTAATATATTAGTAAGATATTAGTAATTTCTACGACACTTGCCAGCAGACGCAGGTAAGCTCATAAAGAAGGCAACAGACGTAATTCTCTTTGTTTAATTTGTTCCCAACTGTCTTTAAAAATGAATTTGCTTGAAGGAGGAGATGGGAGAAGCCTTCCATCTTCTTCAACTTTCTTCTTCAAATCGACGTCGGCGCCGACCCTCGTCGGAGATGATTCTGATCGGAGGGTACAGAGCTTCACCACCGTAGACGACGTCGGTTCGAAGAGAAACGCCAGATTATGGTTCTTTTTTTTTTTTATCCCCGAACCGGAGTATTATGGTTTTGTTTCAGTACAACCAAACCTATTTTAAGTAACATAAATTCATTAAGATCAAGTACTAATTAATTTTCAATTACCATGAAATTTTTACATGATGTGTATTTTTCTGTTTAGTGCAACGCCAATGCTCTGGATGCTGAATGAAAGAAGCATGGTAATGTGCACATAAATCAAAATGATTCTTGGGTCTACCCTCTCTGATGCCTTTTGGCTTTGATTTGAGGGCATGATTCCGCAGCAAATGCGACGGTATAGGGGGATCACTGTTTCAGTGGTATTCTGTGAGCAGCCACTTTGTGCATTTATTGCCAAAGGTTAGGTCTGTCTCCAATCCATCTGTTTCAGTGGTATTCTGGGAGCAGCCACTTTGTGCATTTATTGCCAAAGGTTAGATCTGTCTCCTATCCTTCCCCCGCCCATACCCCCAATTTTATTGGGGACTAAATGGGTTATGTTATTGTTATTGTTGTTGATGTGTATTTTTCTGTGCTCTAAAATATGAATGTCTCAGATCATTAAAATATAATTGGAATAGATAGAAAACGTACTTGAAATCTCCTAAGAGTTGTAAATATAGAAGGGTATATGATTCAATGTATTTTAATCCATTTTAAGAAATAGAAATTCATTTAGATTAAGTACCAAAATGTATTTTATTTACGAGATATTCATACATCATCTATGTTATAGTAATTTCTACGAGAAGAATGTCTCGGATCATTAAATAATAATCCATATAAGTAGAAATCTTCCTTGGAGATGGTATTTCCGAACGGCGTCGTTTTAGTGGCATGACATAGGTTCAACCTATGTCATGACGTAGAAAATAAAACATATATAAAAAAAAAAATCAAAATTCCTCATTACTTCCAACCCGTTCCCTCCTATTGTTGGATACGGAGAACGCAGAGAAGGGATGTGAGAAGACGACGACGAAGACCGCCGCCACCACCACCACCACCACCACCACCGGCGACGGCGTCGACGACGACCACCACCACCGTCGCGTACCAGTTGTATTGATTTTGTTGAATGGTGTTTCTAATTGGAAATTGGTACTCGCGGCATATACGAACGACACTTGCAAGCTGTTCCTTTTTCTTCTGGGAATAATCAGAAGCAGGTAAGCTCATCAACCCAAGTTGTGGTTCGTAAAGAAGGCAACAGACGTAATTCTGGTTGTTTAATTTGTTCCCAACTGTCTTCAAAATGAATTTGGCAGCCTACATAATTAATATCTTTTGGAAAATGTAAGGGTTCTTTTTTTCT
Source organism: Vaccinium darrowii (assembly GCA_020921065.1). Taxonomy (NCBI): domain Eukaryota; kingdom Viridiplantae; phylum Streptophyta; class Magnoliopsida; order Ericales; family Ericaceae; genus Vaccinium; species Vaccinium darrowii. Next base: position 4,058,970 of record CM037151.1, on the reverse strand, counting down.
CGAATTTTTTTTTTCTTTTTTCCGAAGCACCAATCTGGATACAATATATTTTTGCTACTCAAGATCGTTGAGGTGTTTTTCATATAATGTCTGCAGCTGTCCTTCCATGGATCTTAACAACTGTGCTCCATCTTTTGTTTGTCTGGAAGTTTTTTTTTTTTTCCCCTCGGCAAAAGTAACATTTTATTGAGGAAAACGGAATAGGGTTCCAACCATTGGTTGGAAATACAGCCAAAAGGGACAAATCCCTACACGTAGGGGTGAGAAAAAATCCGTCAAACTGTGAATCCAGTCCAAACCAATTGGTTTGGTTTGGTTTTTTAGTAGCATGGTTTGGGTCTGGTTTAAAAAAAATTAGAATCTGTAGTCAATGGTTTGGTTTATGGATTTACGTTCATGGTTCCAGTTCCAATCCGATCCGAACCATGTATATTATGTATTATATATATAAGCCATAGTCAACTAACTTCCAAATTTAATTTGTTCATTATTCCTTCTCTGGCAAAATTTATTTTGCTTAGGATTCACCACTTATTCCCCTAATTCCAATACACCAATAGTGGTTTAGTCATAGCAAATAAATTCGGTGATGAAATTCTCCCTTCCAATTTTGATTCCACAGCTCATTTCTATTTTTGCAAATTTATATACATGATTCGGTCATAGTCTATTATTATTCCTTGATTTCCTTCATTACCATGATTACTTACCCTAAATTTCTATATATGAGGACCAATTCGTATTCTATATATACGTAGCGTAGTAAACCTAAATTTCAAGTACTCTAAATAGTTTACGGAAATAATATCTCAATTTTAAGCAAACCGTGGTTCGAAACCGAATCCGAACCGTATTTTAATGGTTTGGATTGGTTTGGTTCTATGCCTTTTGTGGGTTGGTTTGGTTCTCCAAATTCATAATCCGTAGGCAGTGGTTTGGTTCTTGTACACGCCCGAGGCCTAAAATGCTCGGATAAAACCAATAAAGCCTAAAACACCTATAAAGGCCAAGAAAGCCCAGAACAAACAATGAAGCCTGTGTTAAAAGAAAAAAACAATGAAGCCCTGCCCAAGAAAACCCGTTACCCTAATGCACTGTATAGTTACAGAAACCGCATCGTCAACCCGCCAACACACTTCAAAGTTTGTTTATGTTTGGAGACATCTTGGAAGGTTCTTGTTTGGAGACCCTCTATAAAGTTGCTCTAGTTTGTGCACATGGATAGACACAGTTTGTTTATGGACAAATAAATGTCTCACAATACTAACTCATTTGGTCTCCTGGCATACAGAATTTAGGGACATATTTGTGGCATCTTGAACCACTAACATGCATGTCATGTACCCAACTATTTTTTGGCACTAATATTTTGTTCAATTCATTCAGTTGTTCCCCAATATGTTTCTGCAAGACTCCTCTAACACCCTCACCCAGGGAGCTTTTGGAAAGGGCTCTTTTGTATTGCACATTCTTTACCCGATTATGTCTCGTTGTATACTAGTTTAAACGGACGTCTCTATATGTAATGGAAGCATTTGATTCTTGGAGAAAATAATAATTTTGTTAATTTTTGGTGGCTGATTTTCCCTATTATGTTTTAATCTACAGAACACAAGAACAAACAATGGTGCCAGAGAAATGATAGAGAAGAAAATAGAGCCATGGTTTCGTAGGGAACTGGAAGCTATCCTTGGGGACCCAGATCCATCTGTTATTGTGCATGTGGCTTCCTCATTATTCATATCAGGCCTTCAAGACAGTGCTCTAATGAACCAGCATTTGCTTTTCTTTAGGCGTTTCGCAGAAAGTCCATTCAACATGGAGACATATGACACTGTAGTTGAATATAGAAAGTGCTCAGGATAAGTTACAGAAAAGAGATTTCAATTCAACTATTCTATGTTGCTTTGTTGCATCTGGAAGTGCTATGTTTGGTTGGGTAGCAACTTGAGAGGCCATGTTCTTCAAAAAGAACCTCAAAGGATCCTTCACTAAAGCCAACTGGTGCAGCTTGCCACTCAGACACAAGCTGAAATTTCGTATTAACACAGAGCAGAGCAGATCAGTGTTGGCAAGTGGACTGGTGAGCAATATTGTTAGAGTAGTTTCCTCATTGAAGACGAGAAATTATCCTCATATGTCAGAGTGTTTGATTCATTTGGCTTCGTACCCTGCCAGCATTTCAGCCAATTACTTCTCTTGAGCCTTGAGCTGGAAATTAGTAATGTCAATTTCTGAGGGGCCGATGGACCTTTTGTAGGAAGATTTTGCTTGTATTTTCGGAGTAGTGAGCAGAACAACCAAAGTATTTGTTATGTGGCTCAATGTACACCAAAATGTATCTTGTGATGTCTAGTTTGGCCATTTGTATATGAGATTGCTAAATTCCATTCACTTGTCTTTAACTTGGTACTCTTCTTCTTACCAACGGAGTGAGCACTGGCAAGCAGTATATCATACGGCTACTTATATTGGTTCTGCATTAGAATATTGCCTATTTTCCTGTCCTGAAATTCTTTCGCAAATCCAAGACAATATTTTAATTTCTCTTAGCGGGTCAACCATCGTGGCAACAGTAACCTACTCCGTACCTTATGCCCAATTTGGAAGGGGAACATAATGTTCGGGAACAAGAAGTGATCACGTATACTTTATCCTACTCAGAATCACATTCCCAAACGAAATAAGAATCTCCCTCCTCCCGATAATCTTAGATTTTGTGCTCGAACCACGAAGACAAAATTTTGACTATAAAGATCTCCAAAAAAATTTCCTGGATAAAATTCCTGAAGCAACCCAACACCAGAATGTTATGTCCTCAGGAATTAAATATGTATTTAATCCCTAAAGATGAGATCTCCCTTCCTGATCATCAGTTCCTGCTAAAGCCGAGCCTTACTTTGAAGATGGTGTGCCCATGCACTTTTTATGGGCCATGTACTCCACCGTGTCATGTAGTACACGAAATGAATCAAAACATTGTAGAAAACTACGGCAGCATTATCGCATACTAGGACAGCCGAACAGAAATGAGAAGAAGCCAACAACCTTTGCTCGCATTCAATTGTTAAATTAGCCAGAACTGGGTTACCCATTGTCATACATACATAATCTGCAGATTTAAGAAGTTCTCCAACAATAATTTCTTCCATGATTCGACTCTAATAACACTACCAGACATCCTATTACATTACAACGTTAATAACACAGAAACAGACACGGGACATAAATTCCTCATGAAATGTAGCAACACCCAGTGGTGAACTCCATGCATCTGTCATTCTTCTTCCGGCCCCTCTTCTTCTTGGAGAAGATTCCCTCTATTGTAAGCATGCTGGCAACAGTTCCGCCCTGTTTACAACCCAATAGATCAGACAGGGTGATCCTTAGAGGGTCAACTGGTTTCACCATATCCCAAATCCCATCTCTCACATCCTCAATGAAAAGTTCATAGTTCCCTCCCTCCACCCATTTCTGGTGTACATCTCTGTTTCACACCAAATGGGAAGAAATTTGAGGTTAAAAATTTTCTTCGGATTTACTACAACATAGAGAACTTGTCAGAAAACAGTTTTCAAAACCTGTTTCCTAGAAAACATTTTCTGAGAACAATCGGTTATGAAATATAGAATTGACATTCAGCATAAGTATAATATGAAAGATTAGGTGCCTTTGCGTTTTTCAAGCAGATCCTGGAAAACATTCTCCACAATTTTTTTTGCAATAGCAACCAAAACAGAGCCTAATGGTTTGGACCATGTATCTTGTAAAATGAGACTTGCGGAACCTTCTCGAGTGCCACAAGCTGGAAATTACAGAAATTTTATGTAGAAGATTGTATCAGATAACATCTCAGCTTGTGGATGCCCCCTTCTTTTCTTCCATGTTAAGATTTGAAAAGAAAATTCCAAAAATTTCAAATATTCACTCTCAACAACCATGTTAAACCCAAATATATGTTATTGTTGAAAGTAAGAAATGATATTACTTCGTCAAATTTAACTGACATATAACCTTGACAGAGTTTATGGTGAAAAAGATTGATTAGGGTATTTTAAGGCTCAGTTTGGAACTTTGGTTTGGTACTCAGCAACCACGATAAGCATTGAACAATAATGGAACTAATTCAGTTAACTTGTGCAAAAAATTTGGAGGAAAAAATAACCACCAAAAAAACAAATACGTGAAGTTATTCTACTTGATTACCGAAAATATTTTCACCTGAAAAGAGAGTGAATATCAGCGGTTGTGAGGTATCCTCTTCCTTGGAGATCAAAGCAACGAAACAAATAAGTTAACCCTCCGGAGTGTCTTTGTTTTCTAGGGCCAAAACAAAGTCTAGAAAGCTTTCGAAATCCATTTCCCGAGCATTACCGACCCCAGTTTTGCCACGACGGACATGCTCATCAAATGCTGTTAGCATACAAAAAATAAAACCTTAACAACACAAAATGCAAAGCCAAATAATCTCAAGGGAAAAATTATAACAACAATTAAGGACAGCTATAGGTAAATGAAAATGACAATCAACTTTATTTCTATTCAACCGAAGGGCGTGTCTATCTTTAGGACAACATTGCAAAAAATCAAAAGCAACTTGAGAAAAACTATGTAAACAAACATTGTTGTTCAGTATGACATCATTGTAGTTGGCATGCCACAAAACACCACGAAACAAGTTATTATAGAACTTAAGTGCATCGTGACGTAGAAAATTTGCAAGAGAGCAAAGCCATGGAGATCAAACAAGCCATATTTTCAAGAAATTGAGAAACAAGACATGCATGCACAGATTCGTACCCCTTTCAATGAAAATATCTGTGAGAGTCCCATCTGCATATTCTTGAAATTCCTGTTTGCTCAATGTTCCATTCATATCTTTATCAAGTGCAAGGAACATATCTGTAGAGGTAAACGATAGCCGTTAGCTACAAAAACAAAAGTAACAGGCTAACAGCAGGTACAAACGGTGTAAGGCAATAATTAAAACTCTGAGGTTAATATTGCACTACAAATGCATAACATAGATGGACCCCCTCTATATGCAACTGAATTGAAATACAAAAAAGTCACCACCTGATCTATCAAAGAGCACACTTAACGGCTACATTGGTGATTGGGTGAGGGGTGTTCTGGTTTAGTTCGAAGGATGGATTGAGTATTTTCTCTCGCAGATGGCTTACATGAAACAATACATATCATCGTCTCTGTCATACCCTGTAATTGAGATCACTCTACACCTATACTTTCAGGAAGTTTAAGCCATTTCCAGGCTTCAATTGCAGAGGAGTTCCAATGATGCACTTTTTCTTCTCTGGTGGAGGAAAAAAAAACAGAGAATAGGAGTGGGAAAATACGAAAAGAATGATATACACCATTAGGATAAGATGCCACGTAGTCATCTGGAGACTTCAAGAAGCCTCCCTCCACATGCCAGGTGGCTCTCAACATGTGCCCTTTGTGACCGTCTAACAACCTTTACGGGTTGGCTCTTGGGTCGGGTCATACCCTCCGCCCCTATACCGCTTGACCCGAGTAATCACCTCCTTGATCTGGAATGCTCTCTATTTGCTTAGCCTTCGGCCATATAACATGCCATTGGATGGTGTCGGTACTACATGCCTTCGGCGCTAAACCTCACATCTGGGCCAAGGTATGTACACACATTACAATGCCTACGGCCTTAACAAGCTTCGGCCCTAAACCCGTGAGTGTGCCCTGTGGCTCCTTCTCCATCCATCAACCCTTGCCCAATCTGACTATGAGCCGGGATATTCCACATTCGGCCTACCACAGTTCCCTTTTCCGTATAAAATCGACTATCAGAAACAAAAACTGCTATTATTCGATGTAACACAAGTTTTGTATGGGTTATTCCTTGAATTTTCTTCACCAATAACTATTTCCACCATTTTTGTTCAGTCCATAGAATTGCCAGAGGTATTTAACTACTCCAGAATATGTCATCTCAGTGAATATGAAAATACATAAGGCAACTCAACTTATTTACATGCTGAAAAAACATAGGGCAACTCAAATGACACCTTACCAAGCTATCTATGTGCAAGCACCTCCATCACATATTCACTACATTCCTAGTTCATCAAGCATTGCAGCTATTGATCAATGGGGGCATAGCAGAGAAGCTACTCTTAGGATACTCGAGGAGCATCTCACCATGGCTCAGAACCGTATGAAGCAAATGGCCGATAAGCACAGGTCTGAAAGAGAGTTCAACATTGGTGACTGGGTCTATTTGAAACTACAGCCTTACAAGCAGAATTCAGTCCAATGCAGGTCAAACATGAAACTATCACCTAGGTTCTATTGCCCTTTCCAAGTACCCAGACAGATGGGCCAGGTTGCTTACCACTTGGTTTTACCTACACACTCCAGGATACACCCAGTTTCATGTTTCTCTGCTCAAAAAGAGGCTTGGCAATGGTGTGGTCCCTCAGCCCTCTTTACCTCCTGTATGTGATGATTCGATACCTGTTCCTCAGCCTGTCGCCCTATTGGACAGGCAATTTGGTCAAATATAAGGGTAAACCAGCTACACAAGTTCTTATTCAGTGGTCTGATAGCTTTCCTGAAGATGCCACTTGGGAGTTCTATCAGGATTTCAAAGCTAAATTTTCTAACTATGAGCCTTTTGGACAAGGCTCAATTCAAGGGAGTGGCAATGATAAGGTCCCTAATATGAATGGAGGGAAGAAGGGGTACACACAGTTAGGAACATATGAGGTGTCATCATTTTTCTGTTTTCCTTTTTTCCATTTTTTCCCTTTCTGTTGAGGATATAAGAGAGTAGAGAGCAGGAGAGAGGATAACTTGTAATTGAACAAAAGGCATTTGGGAAGATGAATCCCCAAGCACTCTATCAATAGAATTCTCTTTTCTTCTCCTTTTTCATCCCAATTTTACAGATAATTTGCCATTTTGCATCACTGTTTGTATCACCATAGCTATCAGAATAGGCAGCTAAGCATAAATTGTGCTTATCAAGATTATTGAGCTGAACATTGGGTTCATACCAAAAGAATGAACAGATGTCACTGGGGAGACTGTAACCAATTGAGAATTTCAGACCACCTTCGGCGTTTGAACAGTCACCAATGACGATTTATTTGTGTTTCTTTGTGAACTGAAACGTAAGCAATGAGCGGAATCAGAGCAAAATTTGCATATAATCAAGTGTCCTCTTCCATAAAGGACTGACTGAGATAATTAAGATCGTAATTACTTACTCACCTTCTTCTTCGTCGGCAAACTCAGGGAGAAGCGTCGGCGCCGACCATCGTCGGAGATGATTCCGATCGGAAGGTAGAGAGCTTCACCACCGTAGACGACGTTAAGATCAAGTACCATGGTTTTGTTTCAGTACCGTAAACGCGAGATTATGGTTTTTTTTCCCAACCGGAGTATTATGGTTTTGTTTCAGTACAACCAAACCTATTTTAAGTAACATAAATTTATTAAGATCAAGTACTAATTCATTTTCAATTACCATGAAATTTTTACATGATTTGTATTTTTCTGTGTTCTACAATATGAATGTCTTAGATCATTAAAATATTACCGGAATAGATAGAAAACGTACTTGAAATCTCCTAAGAGTTGTAGATATAGAAGGGTATATGATTCAATGTATTTTAATCCATTTTAACAAATAGAAATTCATGTAGATTAAGTACTAAAATGTAATTTATTTACGAGATATTTGTACATCATTAGTGTTATAGTAATTTCTACGAGAAGAATGTCTCGGATAATTAAATAATAATCCATATAGGTAGAAATCTTCCTTGGAGATGGTATTTCCGAACGGCGTCGTTTTAGTGGCATGACATAGGTTCAACCTATGTCATGACGTGGAAAATAAAACATATATAAAAACAAAAAAACAAAATTCCTTATTACTTTCAACCCGTTCCCCCCTATCGTTGGATTCAGAGAACGCAGAGAAGGGATGTGAGAAGACGACGAAGACCACCACCACCACCGGCGACGACAACGACCTCCACCACCGTCGCCGACCAGTTGTATTGATTTTGTTGAATGGTGTTTCTAATTGGAAATTGGTACTCGCGGCATATACGAACGACACTTGCAAGCTGTTCCTTTTTCTTCTGGGAGGAATCGGAAGCAGGTAAGCTCATCAACCCAAGTTGTTGTGGTTCATAAATAAGGCAACAGACGTAATTCTCTTTGTTTAATTTGTTCCCAACTGTCTTCAAAAGTGAATTTGGCAGCCTTGTAAATTTATATCTTTTGGAAAATATAAGGGTTCTTTTTTTTTCTAGAGAACTTTTTTTTTTCGCCGAAGCACCAATCTGGATACAATATATTTTTGCTACTCAAGATCGTTGAGGTGTTTTTCATATAATGTCTGCAGCTGTCCTTCCATGGATCTTAACAAATGTGCTCCATCTTTTGTTTGTCTGGAAGGGTTTTTTCTTTCTTTTTTTTCCCTCGGCAAAAGTAACATTTTATTAAGGAAAACGGAATAGGGTTCCAACCATTGGTTGGAAATACAGTCAAAAGGGACAAAGCCTACACACCCAAGGCCTAAAATGCCCGGATAAAACCAATAAAGCCGAAAACACCTAAACGCCAAGAAAGCCTAGAACAGACAATGAAGCCTGTGTTTTTTTTTTTGCTAAGCAAAGAATTTATTAATCTTTGGAAACGAATTACAAAGATTAAAAGGATCCGAGACTAGAAACGCCAAGGACCCAAAATGGGAAATAACAAGGAAACACAAAGGATGGCAAGATACCAGCCACAACACCGAAAGAGAAAAAAAACCCCAGAACAAAACACCTGAAAGGCCCCAAAACCAAACCCAAACCCAAACCCAAACCAAGCCATGAACAAACAAAACCAAAAGAACCATAAAACGAACTAGGAAACAAAAAACCCCCACAAAGCCAAAGCCAAACACAACCCCAAAAAAACGCATCCTCGAGACTCCACCACCAACAAAGGAAAAATCAGAACTCTACAGAGATGGAGTTACTATCCTCCACTTCATCAAGAGCTATAATATCCTGTTCAGAAATATCAACTCTCCGCAGTTCTAAGAATTTCTTAATATTGTAGCTCTCCCTTCCGAAGAATTTTACACCAAGAGAAGCATTAATCTCCATACTTTCACGGGCTTCCTTGACTAAAATTGCATACCTTTTACGAATGTCGGTGGGCCCATCAAAACAACCTTTCTTCAAAGACTTCAACTTCTCCACTTTTTGATCCCGGCTAACCGTCCTGGAAAAGATGGTAGCTTTCAAAGGATTTTTTGTCCATAAAGGTTTCCTTTGAGAACCTTTTTTAGCCCGGGCTTTCTTTTGATGGCGCTTGTACTCCACATAATCAATAAGGGGATTAGTAGAAACAAGATCAGCAAATTGAGAGTCGTTCAAGTCAGAACTTACTGCTGCCTCCATAGCTACTGACAACGACTCATCAGAAGCAAAGAGGGGAGGACGAGAGAGCACAGAATCTACATTAACATCTTGAATACCGATTAACCTTGGAGTCTCATCGAAAGCCTGTGTTAAAAGAAAAAAAAAAAAGCAATGAAGCCCAGCCCAAGAAAACCCATAACCCTAATGCACTGTATAGTTATAGAAACCGCATCGTCAACCTGCCAACACACTTAAGAGTTTGTTTATGTTTGGAGACATTTTGGAAGGTTCTTGTTTGGAGACCCTCTATAAAGTTGCTCCAGTTTGTGCACATGGATAGACAGAGTTTGTTTATGAAACAAATAAATGTCTCATAATACGAACTCATTTGGTCTCCTGGCATAAAGAATTTAGGGACATATTTGTGGCATCTTGAACCACTAACATGCATGTCATGTACCCAACTGTTTTTTGGTACTAATATTTTGTTCAATTCATTCAGTTGTTCCCCAATATGTTTCTGCAAGACTCCTCCAATACCCTCACCCAGGGAGCTTTTGGAAAGGGCTCTTTTGTATTGCACACTCTTTACCGAATTATGTCTCTTTGTATACTAGTTTAAACGGACGTCTCTAGGTTTATGTAATTGAAGCGTTTGATTCTTGGAGAAGAGGATGGAGAAAATAATGATTTTTTTTTTAAAAAAAATTTTGATGGCTGACTTTCCCTATTATGTTTTAATCTACAGAACACAATAACAAATAATGGTGACCAAGAAAGGATAGAGGAGAAAATACGGCCATGGATTCATAGGGAACTTGAAGCTATCCTTGGGGACCCAGATCCGACTGTTATTGTGCATGTGGCTTCCTCATTATTCATATCAAGCCTTCAAGAGAACCGCCAGGTTTCTTGCGAACAATCTGATCTCGGGGATAACTATCTTAAACCTTTGCGACCTTTTCTGCATGAAAGGACCAAAATGTTTTGGCATGAACTTAGGTATGTCATCTGCACTCGATTGACAAAAGATTCCTTTTTTGGACAAGTTAATCTGCTTGTTGGATTACATATTATAACATTTGATTTAGGTGAGAATGGTTTGTAATTATGTCGTTTCTGGGCAAGACACAGTGCTCTAATGAACCAACATTTGCTTTTCCTTAGGTGTTTCACAGAAAGCCCGTTCAACATGGAGACATATGACACTATAGTTGAATATAGAAATTGCTCGGAATAAGTTCAGAGAAGAGATTTCAATTCAACTCTTCTATGTTGCTCTGCTGCATCCGGAAATGCTATGTTTGGTTCATTAGTAACTTGAGAGGCCATGTTCTTCAAAAAGAACCACAAAGGATCCTTCACTAAAGTCAACCGGTGCAGCTTGCCTCTCAGACAGATGTTGTAATACCGGATTAACACAGAGCAGAGAGCAGATCAATGTTGGCAAGTGGACCTTTTGTGGGAAGATTTTGCTTGTATTTTCGTAGTGAGCAGAACAACCAAAGTTTGTTGCCCAGCCCATTTGCTATGTGGTTCAATGTACACCAATATGTAACTTGTGATATCTAGTTTGGCCATTCGTAGACGAGAAAACACATTGTAATTGCTGAATTCCATTCACTTGTCTTTAACTAGGTAATCTTCTTCTTACCAACAGAGTGAGCACTGGCAAGTAGTATATACTATATCATGCAGCTACTTAAACTTTGTATTGGTTCTGCATTAGAATATTGCCTATTTTCCTGTTCTGAAATTCTTATCCGAATCCAAGACAATATTATAATTTCTCTTAACGGGTCAACCATCACGGCAACACTAACCTACTTCGTACCTTATGCCCAGTTTGGAAGGGGAACGTGACGTCGTATGCCGGTGATTTATGCATGCATTTGCAATGGTTGGGTATGAGAAGGGATTAATCATACCTTATCCTATTCGGAATCACATTCCCAAATGAAATGAGAATCCCGATAATATTAGATTCTGTGCTTGAACCATGAAGACAAAATTTCGACTATAAAGATCTCCAACATTTTTCCGAGATAAGATTCCTGAAGCAACCCAACACCATGTTATGTCCTCAGGAATTAACTGAGCAAATATTTAATCCCTAAAGATGAGATCTCCCTTCCTGATCATCAGTTCCTGCTATGGAAGCCGAGGCTTACTTTGAGGATGGTGTGCCCATGCACTTTTTATGGGCCATGGACTCCACCGTGTCATGTAGTACACAAAATGAATCAAAATATTGTAGAAAACTATGGCAGCATTATCGCATACTTGGACAGCCGAACAGAAATGAGAAGAAGTCAACAACCTTTGCCCGCATTCACTTGTAAATTAGCCAGAACTGGGTTACCAATTGTTGTACATACATAATCTGCAGATTTAAGAAGTTCTCCAACAATAATTTCTTCCATGATTCGACTCTAATAACACTACCACAGACATCCTATTACATTACAACGTTAATAACACAGAAACAGACACGGGACATAAATTCCTCATGAAATGTAGCAACACCTAGTGGTGAACTCCATGCATCTGTCATTCTTCTTCCGGCTCCTCTTCTTCTTGGAGAAGATTCCCTCTATTGTAAGCATGCTGGCAACAGTTCCGCCCTGTTTACAACCCAATAGATCGGACAGGGTGATCCTTAGAGGGTCAACTGGTTTCACCATATCCCAAATCTCCTCTCTCACATCCTCAATGCAAAGTTCATAGTTCCCTCCCTCGATCCATTTCTGGTGTACATCTCTGTTTCACACCAAATGGGAAGAAATTTGAGGTTAAAATTTTTCTTAGGATTTACTACAACATAGAGAACTTGTCAGAAAACAGTTTTCAAAACCTGCTTCCTAGAAAACTTTTTCTGAGAACAATCGGTTATGAAATATAGAATTGACATTCAGCATAAGTATAATATGAAAGATTAGGTGCCTTTGCGTTTTTCAAGCAGATCCTGGAAAACATTCTCCGCAAATTTTTTTGCAATAGCAACCAAAACAGAGCCTAATGGTTTGGACCATGTATCCTGTAAAATGAGACTTGCGGAACCTTCTTGAGTGCCACAAGCCGGAAATTACAGAAATTTTATGTAGAAGATTGTATCAGATAACATCTCAGCTTGTGGATGCCCCCCTTCTTTTCTTCCATGTTAAGATTTGAAAAGAAAATTCCAAAAATTTCAAATATTCACTCTCAACAACCATGTTAAACCCAAATATATGTTATTGTTGAAAGTAAGAAATGCTATTACTTCGTCAAATTTAACTGACAGATAACCTTGACAGAGTTTGGTGAAAAAAGATTGATTAGGGTATTTTACGGCATAGTTTGGTCTGGTACTCAGCAACCACGATAAGCATTGAACAATAATGGAACTAATTCAGTTTACTTGTGCACAAAATTTGGAGGAAAAAATAACCTCCAACACAACAAATACGTGAACTTATTCTAGTTGATTACCAAAAATATTTTCACCTGAAAAGAGAGTGAATATCAGCGGTTGTGAGGTATCCTCTTCCTTGGAGATCAAAGCAACGAAACAAATAAGTTAACCCCTCCGGAGTGTCTTTGTTTTCTAGGGCCAAGACAAAGTCTAGAAAGCTTTCAAAATCCATTTCCCGAGCATTACTGACGGCAGTTTTGCAACGATGGACATGCTCATCGAATGCTGTTAGCAAACAAAAAATAAAACATTAACAACACAAAATGCAAAGCCAAATAATCTCAAGGGAAAAATTATACCAACAATTAAGGACAGCTACAGGTTAATGTAAATGACAATCAACTTTATTTCTATTCAACCGAAGGGCGTGTCTATCTTTAGGACAACATTGCAAAAAATCAAAAGCAACTTGAGAAAAACTATGTAAACAAACATTGTTGTTCAGTATGACATCATTGTAGTTGGCATGCCACAAAACACCACGAAACAAGTTATTATAGAACTTAAGTGCATCGTGACGTAGAAAATTTGCAAGAGAGCAAAGCCATGGAGATCAACCAAGCCATATTTTCAAGCAATTGAGAAAGAAGACATGCATGCACAGATTCGTACCCCTTCCAATGAAAATATCTGTGAGAGTCCCATCTGCATATTCTTGAAGTTCCTGTTTGCTCAATGTTCCATTCATATCTTTATCAAGTGCAAGGAACATATCTGTAGAGGTAAACGATAGCCGTTAGCTACAAAAACGAAAGTAACAGGCTAACAGCAGGTACAAACGGTGTAAGGCAATAATTAAAACTTTGAGGTTAATATTGCACAACAAATGCATAACATAAACGGACCCCCTCTATATGCAACTGAATTGAAATACAAAAAACTCACCACCTGATCTATCAAAGAGCACACTTAATGGCTAGATTGGTGATTGGGTGAGGGGTGTTCTGGTTTAGTTCGAAGGATGGATTGAGTATTTTCTCTTGCAGATGGCTTACATGAAACAACACATAACATCGTTTCTGTAATACCCTGTAATTGAATAGAAGTAGGAAAATAAGAAAAGAATGATATACACCATTAGGAAGTTTCCCCTTATGCATCATCTTCCACAGCCACCCTGTACATCTATTTGACATTTCTCTCAACTTACTCCAAATGAACTTCAGATGGAGAAACCTGCCCGATGAAAAACTATTCGAAGTGATAACAATAACTCAGTTCAACAAGGTTTTGACTACCAATTGACTGATGTATATATTTCCTCTTGTTTATTGTTCTTTGGAGTCCTATCCTTATATAAATCAAGGTAGTCATGCCCATTTTTAACTGCCCCATCTTCTACTTGACTTCCTGTTTGTCAGTAACCGCCATCCACATGATTCAAAAACTACATTAGTTCTTTTATAAGCTGTCAATGACTTCCAAACGGAGAAATTTAGATGAGATACATCAGCAATTCAATGTCACAATAGTTTCGTTTTCCCGATCTAGGCATTGTTGTACTTGTACCTTACTAACCAATTACATACTTTGACTCACGTGGTGTGCATTTCAATCGTAGTATTCATATGCTCAGGTGCTTTCATACCATACAAGTGAAAAATAAAACTATGTCCTCAGCTCTGAGTCTCTGACCAAAGGGTAAGTATAGGTGCACTTCAGTATGATCAATATAGCACAAGATTTTTTCATGTACAGATTAAGATCAACCAAAGAACAGCATAAGAAAAAATGAAGATATCCAACAAAAAAGTACTTATCAATCCTCAAAAGATTCACACACATGCGTTGGGCAGTCGTCAATGAAAACCAGTTCTCAGCCTGTTCAGTGCTGGTGACTTCTTCCTCACTTTCCTAACATAGATCAAACGTGAATGCAATTGTCAGTTTCTATTTAACTGTTGAACCAAAAATGCATTTTAAAAATACTTCATACTTCTTGTCAAAAACTGCTTTACAACTTCATTTATGCTTTTCACTTTGGGTTCCCTTTTTTGTATAAAATCCACTCTCAGAAAGAAAGACTGCTATTATTGGATGTAACACAAGTTTTGTACGGGTTACTCCTTGAGTTTTCTTCACCAATAACTATTTCCACCATTTTTGTTCAGTCCATAGAATTGCCAGAGGCATTTAACTACTCCAAAATTTGTCATCTCAGTGAATATGAAAATACATGAGGCAACTCAAATGACACCTTACCAAGCTATCTATGTGCAAGCACCTCCATAACATATTCACTAAATTCCTGGTTCATCAAGCATTGCAGCTATTGATCAATGGGGGCATAGCAGAGAAGCTACTCTTAGGATACTCGAGGAGCATCTCACCATGGCTCAGAACCGTATGAAGCAAATGGCTGACAAGCACAGGTCTGAAAGAATTCTCTTTTCTTCTCCTTTTTCATCCCAATTTTACAGATAATTTGCCATTTTCATCACTGTTTGTATCACCATAGCTATCAGAATAGGCAGCTAAGCATAAATTGCGCTTATCAAGATTATTGAGCAGAAGATTGGGTTCATACCAAAAGAATGAACAGATGTCACTGGGGAGACTGTAACAAATTGAGAATTTCAGACCACCTTCGGCGGTTGAACAGTCACCAATGACGATTTATTTGTGTTTCTTTGTGAACTTAAACGTAAGCCCCCCATTGCTAGACCAAGCGAGCTTCGAATGAGTCGAATCAGAGCAAAAGACTGACTCAGAGAATTAAGATCGTAATTACTTAATCACCTTCTTCGTCGTCGGCAAACTCAGGGAGAAGCGTCGGCGCCGACCATCGTCGGAGATGATTCTGATCGGAGGGTAGAGAGCTTCACCACCGTAGACGACGTCGGTTCGAAGAGAAACGCGAGATTATGGTTTTATTTTATTTTTTTCCCCAACCGGAGTATTATGGTTTTGTTTCAGTACAACCAAACCTATTTTAAGTAACATAAATTCATTAAGATGAAGTACTAATTCATTTTCAATTACCATGAAATTTTTACATGATTTGTATTTTTCTTCGCTCTACAATATGAATGTCTCAGATCAATAAAATATTACCGAAACAAATAGAAAACGTACATCAAATCTTCTAAGAGTTGTAGATATAGAAGGGTATATGATTCAATGTATTTTAACCCATTTTAAGAAATAGAAATTCATTTAGATTAATTACTAAAATGTATTTTATTTACGAGATATTTATACACCATTTATGTTATAGTAATTTCTACGAGAAGAATGTCTCGGATCATTAAATAATAATCTATATAGGTAGAAAATCTTCCTTGTAGATGGTATTTCGACGACGACCACCACCACCGTCGCGTACCAGTTGTATTGATTTTGTTGAATGGTGTTTCTAATTGGAAATTGGTACTCGCGGCATATACGAACGACACTTGCCAGCTGTTCCTTTTTCTTCTGGGAGTAATCGGAAGCAGGTAAGCTCATCAATCCAAGTTGTTGTGGTTCATAAAGAAGGCAACAGACGTAATTCTGTTTGTTTACTTTGTTCCCAACTGTCTTCAGAAATGAATTTGGCAACCTACATGATTAATATCTTTTGGAAAATGTAAGGGTTCTTTTTTTCTCGAAAACTTTTTTTCATATAATGTCTGCAGCTGTCCTTCCATGGATCTTAACAAGTGTGCTCCATCTTTTGTTTGTCTGGAAGTTTTTTTAATTTTTTTTAATTTTTTTTTTTATCCTCGGCAAAAGTAACATTTTGTTAAGGAAAACGGAATAGGGTTCCAACCATTGGTTGGAAATACAGTCAAAAGGGACAAAGCCTACACGCCCAAGGCCTAAAATGCCCGGATAAAACCAATAAAGCCGAAAACACCTAAAGGCCAAGAAAGCCCAGAACAGACAATGAAGCCCGTGTTGAAAGGAAAAAAAACAATGAAGCCCAGCCCAAGAAAACCCATAACCCTAATGCAGTGTATAGTTATAGAAACCGCATCGTCAACCTGCCAACACACTTCAGAGTTTGTTTATGTTTGGAGACATTTTGGAAGGTTCTTGTTTGGAGACCCTCCATAAAGTTGCTCCAGTTTGTGCACATGGATAGACAGAGTTTGTTTATGGACAAATAAATGTCTCACAATACTAACTCATTTGGTCTCCTGGCATACAGAATTTAGGGACATTTGTGGCATCTTGAACCGCTAACATGCATGTCATGTACCCAACTGTTTTTTGCTACTAATATTTTGTTCAATTCATTCAGTTGTTCCCCAATATGTTTCTGCAAGACTCCTCCAACACCCTCACCCAGGGAGCTTTTGGAAAGGGCTCTTTTGTATTGCACATTCTTTACCAGATTATGTCTCGTTGTATAGTAGTTTAAACGGACGTCTCTATATGTAATGGAAGCATTTGATTCTTGGTGAAAATAATAATTTTGTTAATTTTTGGTGGCTGATTTTCCCTATTATGTTTTAATCTACAGAACACAAGAACAAACAATGGTGCCAGAGAAATGATAGAGAAGAAAATAGAGCCATGGTTTTGTAGGGAACTGGAAGCTATCCTTGGGGACCCAGATCCATCTGTTATTGTGCATGTGGCTTCCTCATTATTCATATATCAAGCCTTCAAGACAGTGCTCTAATGAACACAAGAACAAACAATGGTGCCAAAGTTTGTTGCCCAGCCCATTTGTTATGTGGCTCAATGTACACCAAAATGTATCTTGTGATATCTAGTTTGGCCATTTGTATATGAGATTGCTAAATTCCATTCACTTGTCTTTAACTTGGTACTCTTCTTCTTACCAACAGAGTGAGCACTGCAGTATATCATACGGCTACTTATATTGGTTCTGCATTAGATTATTGCCTATTTTCTGTCCTGAAATTCTTTCGCAAATTCAAGAGAGTATTTTAATTTCTCTTAGCGGGTCAACCATCGTGGCAACATTAACCTACTCCGTACCTTATGCCCAATTTGGAAGGGGCACGTAATGTCATATGTCCATGATTTACACACTTGCAATGGTTGGGAATAAGAAGTGATCACGTATACTTTACCCTACTCGGAATCACATTCCCAAACGAAATGAGATTATCTCTCCTTGTCCCGATAATCTTAGACTTTGTGCTCGAACCACAAAGACAAAATTTTGACTATAAAGATCTCCAACATTTTTTCCTGGATAAGATTCCTGAAGCAACCCAACACCAGAATGTTATGTCCTCAGGAATTAAATATGCATTTAATCCCTCAAGATGAGATCTCCCTTCCTGATCATCAATTCCTGCTATCGAAATCGAGCATTACTCAAGGATGGTGTGCCCATGCACTTTTTATGGGCCATGTACTCCACCGTGTCATGTAGTACACGAAATGAATCAAAATATTGTAGAAAACTACAGCAGCATTATCACATACATGGACAGCCGAACAGAAATGAGAAGAAGTCAACAACCTTTGCTCGTATTCACTTTACTTGTTAAATTAGCCAGAACTGGGTTACCCATTGTCATACATACATAATCTGCAGATTTAAGAAGTTCTCCAACAATAATTTCTTCCATGATTCGACTCTAACAACACTACCACACACATTCTATTACAACATTAATAACACAAACAGACACGAGACATAAATTCCTCATGAAATGTAGCGACACATGACAAGTTGCGAACGCTGTGCATGTGTCATTCTTCTTCCGGCTCCTCTTCTTCTTGGAGAAGATTCTCTCTATTGTCATGGGCCCAGAAACCACGCACATCTATAAGCATGCTGGCAACAGTTCCGCCCTGCTTACAACCCAAAAGATCGGACAGGGTGATCCGTAGAGGGTCAACTGGTTTCACCATATCCCAAATCTCATCTCTCACATCCTCAATGCAAAGTTCATAGTTCCCTCCCTCGATCCATTTCTGGTGTACATCTCTGTTTCACACCAAATGTGAAGAAATTTGAGGTTAAAAATTTTCTTAGGATTTACTACACATAGAGAACTCGGCTTCCTAGAAGACTTTTTCTGAGAACAATCAGTTTTCAAATTTCGAATTGATATTCAAGACAAAATAAGTATAATAGCATGAAGATTAGGTGCCTCTGCATTTTTAAAACAGATTCTGGAAAATGTTCGACGCAAATATTTTTAAAATAGCAACCAAAACAGAGCAATGGTTTGGACCATGTATCTTGTAAATTGAGACTTGCGGAACCTTCTCAAGTGCCACAAGCAGGAAATTACAGAGTTTTTATGTAGGAAGATTGTATCAGATAACATCACAGCTCGTGGATGCCCCCCTTCTTTCTTCCATGTTAAGATTTGAAAACAGAATATTCCAAAATTTTCAAATATTTCACTCTCAACAACCATGTTAAACCTAAATTGATGCTATTGTTGAAAGTAAGAGAAGATATTACTTCGTCAAATTTAACTGAGCATATACCCTTGACACTGTGTGGTGAAAAAGGATTGATTAGGGTATTTGAGGCTTAGTTTGGAACTTTGGTTTGGTACTCTCAACGACCATGATAAGCATTGAACAATAATGGAACTAATTCAGAAACTTGTGCTAAAAATTTGAAGGGAAAAAATAACACCCAACAAAACAAATAAGTAAACTTATTGTAGTTGATTACCAAAAATATTTTCACCTGAAAAGAGAGTGAATATCAGCGGTTGTGAGGTATCCTCTTCCTTGGAGATCAAGGCAACGGAACAAATAAGTTAACCCCTCCGGAGTGTCTTTGTTTTCTAATGCCAAAACAAAGTCTAGAAAGCTTTCGAAATCCATTTCCCGAGCATTACCGACACCAGTTTTGCCACGACGGACATGCTCATCAAATGCTGTTAGCAAACAAAAAATAAAACCTTAACAACACAAAATGCAAAGCCGAATAATCTTAAGGGAAAAATTATGCTAATGATACAGCTACAGGTTAATGTAAATGACAATCGACTTTATTTCTGTTCAACCGAAGGGCGTGTCTATCTTTAGGTCAACATTGCAAAAAATCAAAAGCAACTTGAGAAAAACTATGTAAACAAACATTGTTGTTCAGTATGATATCATTGTAGTTGGCATGGCACAAAACACCACGAAACAAGTTATTATAGAACTTAAGTGCATCATGACGTAGAAAATTTGCAAGAGAGCAAAGCCATGGAGATCAACCAAGCCATATTTTCAAGCAATTGAGAAAGAAGACATGCATGCACAGATTCGTACCCCTTTCAATGAAAATATCTGTGAGAGTCCCATCTGCATATTCTCGAAGTTCCTGTTTGCTCAATGTTCCATTCATATCCTTATCAAGTGCAAGGAACATATCTGTAGAGGTAAAACGATAGCTGTAAGCTACAAAAACGAAAGTAACAGGCTAACGGCAGATACAAACGGGGTAAGGCAAAAATTACAACTTTGAGGTTAATATTCCACAATAAATGCAACTAAATTGAAAAAAAAAAAAAATCACCACCTGATCCATCAAGGAGCACACTTAATGGCTAGATTGAAGATTGGGTGAGGGGTGTTCTGGTTATGTGTGAAGGATGAATTGAGTATTTTCTCTTGCAGATGGCTTACATGACCCAGCACATATCATCGATTGCAATACCTGTAATTGAGATCACTCTACACCTATACTTTCAAGAAGTTTAAGCCGTTTCCAGGCTTCAATTGCAGATGAGATCCAATGATGCACTTTTAGAAAGAGAATAGGAGTAGGAAAATAAGAAAATAATGTTATACACCCTCAGGAAGTTTCCCTTATGCATCTTCCTTTTTCCACAGCCCCCCTGTACATCTATTTCACATTTCTTAACTTACTCCAAATGAACTTCAGATGGAGAAACCTGCCTGATGAAAAACTAATCGAAGTGTGAACAATAACTCAGTTCAACAAGGCTTTGATCACCAATTGACTGGTGTCAGCTGCATGTGTATATTTCCTCTTGTTTATTGTTCTTTGGAGTCCTATCCTTAATATAAATTAACGTAGTCATGCCAATTTTTAACTGCCCCATCTTCTACTTGAATTCCTCTTTGTCAGTAACCGCCATCCTCATGAATTAAAAAACTACCTTATTTCTTTTATAAGCTGTAAATGAATTCCAAACGGAGAAATGTAGATGAGATACACCTGCAATTCGATGTAACAACAGTTTCATTTTTCCAATCTAGGCATTGTTGTACCCTACTAACCAATTACATACTTTGAATCACGTGGTGTGCATTTCAATCGTAGTATTCACATGCATTGAGTTGCTTTCATACCGTAAAAGCGAAAAAGAAAAGCATGTCCTCAGCTCTGACCAAAGGGGAAAGTATTGGTGCACTTCAGTATGATAAATATAGCACAAGGTTTTCATGTACAGATTAAGATCAACCAAAGAACAGCATAAGGAAAAAAGTAAGATATCCAACAACAAAGTACTTATCAATCCTCAAAACATTCAAGGCACGCACCACAAATGCGTTGGGCAGATGTCAATGAAAACCAGTTCTCAGCCTGTTCAGTGTCGGTGACTTCTTCCTCACTTTCCTAACATAGATCAAACGTGAATGCAATTGTCAGTTTCTATTTTACTGTTGAACCAAAAATGCATTTTAAAAATACTTCATACTTCTTGTCAAAAAACTTTCGAATAAAATGCACTCTAAGAAAGAAAGACTGAAAGACTGCTATTATTGGATGTAACACAAGTTTTGTACGTGTTACTCCTTGAATTTTCTTCACCAATAACTATTTCCACCATTTTTGTTCAGTCCATAGAATTGCCAGAGGCATTTAACTACTCCAAAAATTGTCATCTCAATGAATATGGAAATACATAAGGCAACTCAACTTATTTACATGCAGGAAAATGTGGTCCAACTTTTTACGGAAACTGGCCAATAAAAGAACTAAATCAATGAGAACAATGAGGCTTTCACCAATATTATAGTGAACAAAGAACAATATAGACAACCACACATCCAATCGGCCTGCTAAGCTTTCTGATAAATACACCCCAAAACTTGTCTTCAGTGTTCTAAATTACACAAAGCACAGTCCTCGAAGCACAATGGGGAAATTTTTTTTGTAGTGTACAAGGGAAAGTGCAATAAGAAATCCACCAGTAAATATGTCAATTGCCAACCAATGAAGAATACCTTTGCAGATGGAAACAATGTCAGTAAAACTACAATATCCTTAAACTACTTTTCTTTTCCAGAGCGTGAGGCTCACTCAGCAGCAAAATATCGATGCACCATACATCAATGACTTCTATTTTAATCAACCAACTTACAAGAATAAGAGCATAAAAGGAGGGATAAGTGGAACCATAATCGGAAACAATAGATAGAGACCAGTGCATGTGGGTAATGATAAATTTGGAGATGACTATTCTTAGAAGTTTATCAACGCAAACAAAACAACATTGAAATGAACATGCGAGAGAGAGAAGAAAGAACCCATCTAGGTTGAAGTTCACTAGCAAAAGAGAAACACCACTCTGGCTCTATATGCCTCTATCCACTTTGATCTTCTAGAATTAAAACTAATTACAATGTGCAAACAAGGATCCTAGATTAAGACTACCAGTACACTTGGTCCACTAGTAAGACACTCAGGCATAGACTCTTTCAGATATTTAGGACATTTATGACTCGACTTCAACCCATCAGTCATTGTAGTCCAAAAAAGTAAAGGGACAGGCACATGCTCTAGAGATTAACAACGGCCGACTGAAACAGCACTATGTTCATGTTTTGGTGGACAGCTGCTGACAATATATGAAACGATCATAAAAAATTACCTGGTGCAATTCCATCAGTTCCTGGAGACAATTACTTAGCAAGATCTTCTTTATGCAAGCCTTCCCTGCATATTTAAGCACAAGTCTGTAACATTTGACCAACCAATAATATAATGAAAATGAGAATCCACAGTGAAGTGAGCTTGTTTAGTTTTATAGAAGGCCAAAATAGTCCTGGTTTATATCGGCCAAAAGAACATTGAAGTTAGAACCAGACAAAGAGGATGGTGAACAAGAATTCATAATCACATAGCTTGAAACCAACTAGAGCTTGGGCCAAAAACTTTCAAGCCAGCCAAAATTAAGGAAAAAAAACTGCTGCCACATGGACTAGTTCAGTTTCTGAAACTTCATAGTTGACATTTGTGAGTATCCGGGAAGGAGGCATTGAGACCCATAACCAGCAAGGACTAAAGCAAACTGGGTTTGAAGAATCAAATCACAGGCTTTTAATGCAGAAGATAGCAAAATAACTCCTCAGCTATAGTCTGCCCAGCGACCGCAGGGGTAATTGACGCAATCTCTGGATGGCCAACAGATATGAGCACAAGAGTTGCACTCAAAAGGCACCCTGGGTAAGCTAAGAGTGCAAGACACATAGTAAGCTGCCTATGGTGGTGGAGGGTTCACGGAAGCTAAGAGTTCAGGGCGAATCTGCAGTGACACTCTGTCATGGGAGCACCTATAGAGTAGTAAGGATAATTTCTTGGTCACTAGGTTTGTTTTTTTCCATTTAATGAGTTGGGGTAATGGGAGGTTACAGTTATAGGGCAAGGTGTTACCACATTAGACTTGTTGAAGAACTAGTATCCGTCTAGATATTTATAGCAATCAAAACCAAAAAGATAGGGTATAGTTTATTGTTTGCACTCTTGAATTACTACCCCAAAATCGTCTATATAATTTAAATCATAGCTGACTGCTAAAAGATAACTGCTTTATACCTACCTTCAAACCACTCATATTATTAGCTTGGAAGAGAATTCTAAAATGTGGCTCCATCTACCACCACATTGATAAATTTCTGGATAATACTGTGCAAACTTAACTTGGAAGCCCTGCTAGCTGGCAAGTGGCAGCCAAACTGCGTTGGATTCACCTCGAGTTTGCAAACAAATTTTGATGCACAAGCTCACAACGAAACCAAATCCATTTCAACTGGGCCGATATTCAAACCAAACCTCAACTGTAGAGTACCCACTTGATATGAACAGAGGTAGTGTAAGGCCAAAGCATAGATATCAACCATGAAGCATTGACACTCCTAGGAGGCGCCGTATTGCCGTATGGGACACAGGGACACGGCGGGGACACGCCTAAATACGTATGGGACACGCCACGTGGCGTGTCCCCCAAATTTTTTGAATTTTTTGACGGGGACACAGCGGGGGAACACATGGGGACACGTGGGGGACACAGCAGGGGGCAAATTGTAATTTTTAAATTTTTTTGGGGGTAAATCTGTAATTTTTTAATTTTTAGGGGTCAAATTGTAATTTTTTTTAAAAATTTTGGGGTTAAACTGTAATTATCAATCTTTCAATTTTTCAGTTTTTTTAAATTTTTTTATATAATATATATATATATATATATATATATATATATATATATATATATATATATATATATATATATATTGCCGTGTCCCCCGCCGTGTCCGTGTCCCTTTTTTCAAAATTGCCGTATCCGTATCCGTGTCCGTGTCCGTGCTACATAGGATATCAACTCTCACTTGAATAAGATGAACAGGATTTAGGACATGGCGTACCTCGTCTATGGGGATCGCAAAAGAAGAAAAATTTGTGTGCAGCTATGCGGCAATACATTTGCACAAAGGCTGAAGGCATGTCCCGAAGTTGTGCCAAATTAGGGATCAAGCCTTTTATGTAGGCCTCCATTTCCTGCAAATATTGCATTCAACAAGGACTTATAATACGTTTAACCACAAAATTTGAATAAAGAAAGAAGCTACAACCCAGTTTTGGAAAATCAAATGTCATAAATTGTAAAGAACCATACATAAGACTGTAGGAAACCATCAGAATCCTCATCAAGCTCACTCATGTCAATTCTGGCCTGCGTAAGTGAAACCTGAACAAAAAACCATAGTATAACATGTGTGTGTGTGAGAGAGAGAGAGAGGGGGGGGTGATTAATACAAGACTTAAGTAAATAATTAAATAAACAATCAGGGAATATTACAGTTTATCAGCTTCAGTATTAATGGAGTATTTAATGTTGACAATGACTTTAGAAGTCGGAAAATATGATTCTTTTCAATGGGCTTTTTGTTTGCTTTCAATTTCTTATCTACAGGGCTTTAGTGTGATTGAATTGAAAGGCTCGTGGAAAAACAATAATAAAATCACAGAGCCCCCCCTTTCCCTTCTTTCTGTATCACTTGGACATTCTGCCGAATCAACAAAGTCATCCATTGATACGTTCATTGCTTTGCTTTATTGTGCAAAAGGTTTAAACTCTAAAGCCTTATTCCTTGTATTCGATGACCTTGTGAACCAACGAGTATAAGGAAATACTCATGCGAGAGGGAGAGATGGTTTAGGGTGGTGGTTACACGAAGTCTGGATAAGGTTGGATGGAGTGGACTTTGTGAGATGCATTTAGACCTCATGGGTAGGTCTTCAACAAGGAATTGGGATGTCTTTGAGTGCTATTAATTTATTACTTTGTACTGGTGATGCTAGGCAGGTCAAGCTATGAGACGTTCCTTTTTTAAGCTAGGAGTGCTTCAGATGAGGGGGAGAGGCCATGTTCTTTTGGAGAGTGGCTTTTATCGGTCGATGCACGATCAGGATGTGGAAGAATTATCGGCGCTTATGGAAAACCTCTATGATTTGACTGGTGCCAGGATGGAGGATAATTTGTTACAAAGACCTCTTGCATCATCATGATCTTCACAGGCAACTCCCTTCTATCAGAAGCAGGGGCAAGATATTTCATTCCCTTGGAACGCAACATGGGGAACCTTGCTCCCCAATATGTAGGTTCCGTTGAATGGTGCGCGTCCCTAGGGAGGATTCTCGCCATTGACTATTTGTTACAAATACAAATATTCACCTTTGCTTGATATGGCTTACCTGTGAGAAACCAATCAGCAGCATTTGGATGGGTTGGAAACTCAATTTTATGGATTAAAAGTTTCTTGTCATGAGTCACGTAGTTGGAGTCAGAGGAGTGCAATCCTTCTCTCACGTAGTTTGAGTCAGAGAAGTGCAATCCTTCTCCCGATCTTTTCTTGATAGGATTTTTTACCTACGCAGGGTATTGGCCCACTTTAGCTGTAGACCTTTATTTGCATATGGGAGGCATTCCCGTTGTGCCTTTGTCTCTAATTCCAGTCATTATCCAAGAAAAATGGAGATAAAAGTGGCAATTTCCAATACCTTTTTATTTGAATTTGGTGTTAATACACGTCCTTTAAAAGGTTGGAATTCCCGAAAGGGACTAACAATGCAGGACAGAGGGAGTAACAGTTACAGCAATAAGCTCTGAGGGAGGTAATCCCTCCTTCCCTTGGAAAGAAATTCCAAACACTAATGCTTTGTTGATGCGTTCTTCTTTTGGATGGTGTGTGGCCCAAGGAAAGATTATCACAATTGATAATGTGAGGATCATTGTCAATTGGTGTTGTATGTGCAAAAGAGATGCCTACACGGTTGAATCTTGGTCATATTCTCATTCATTGCCTTGTGGCATGGGAGCGTCAGATGGTGGTGTTTTCTTGGTTTGGACTGAAGTGGGTCATTTCAAGGGATGGAGTGGAACTCTAAATCGCATGGAGGTGCTAGAGTGGGAAAAAGAAGGAAGCATGTTTGGGCCATGATTCCTCCGCATGGTGTGATTAAAACATCCTTTATTTAGGATCAAGGATTTTTTTTTATTAATAGCTTGTATGGTTGGGACAACAGGGAATGTAATCATTCCCTTGACCAATTGATAGAGTGGTTTCATCATATTATGATAGGGTATAGGCTATTTTGCAATTGTCTTTTTTCGTGAAAGGGGGCATTCTATTAATGCCTCGTTTCTAATATATTTATTTACTAATCAAAATAATACATAGGCGAGTTGGTATTAATGTGCGTTTATTGTATAGCTCAATTAAACCGAGTTTCACACATATAGACAATAGAGAGTCAACCACTACCACCACCAGGATATTTTCAATGGCAGAATAAAGGTTCAGAGCAATAGATATAAACAAACAGCAAGCTATTGGAACTCCAACAAAAAGACAATAGCTTGTATAAAACAAAAGGTTAAACAAACAGATAAAACAATGCTTTGTCAAACATAAAAAACAAGACCTACCGTACGCATCACGTAAAGGTAAAAGGGAAGAATTGCAATTCTTCCTGATTCATCTTTCTCAAACTTCATGAAGTTTGAAGGACTGAAAAAACGTCGACATTTAGGGCCAATTTGTTCCGTGCATACAGAGGCAATATGGCAAAAGTCTTCATAGTTCATCTAAAAGGACAACAGATAAGAGGTGTTAGCATCATTGCAGTTAAGTATCAACAAACTATCGCGAAATCACACTATTGTAACTATTAGGAATCAAATAATTAGACAGCCATATCACAAAGATACTTTCTCAAAAAACTAGATCAAATGCGCCAAATTATAAACTTGAAAAATAGTGAGCTGATCTTGGACAAGCATGTGTACCATGTTAAAGCCTCTAAATCAAAACCGACTGGCAATGAGTGGAGAGGCTGCCAAGCTCATATTCTATTTTTGGAGGTCATAATTAACAAATGTGGAATAAGATCTAACACTCACCCAACACGCGCGACTTGGAGATAACCAACGGATTCATAACATTTGGGATCATAACAAAACAAGGTGCACTTGTCGCACAAACAAAAGGTCAATCGATCAAAAGATTCTTGTCCAAAATCCTCATAAAGCCTAGCTTTGGTACCATGTTAAAGCATCCAAACCAATTGACAATGAGTGGAGAGGCCACCCAAGGTCGTATACTACTTTTGGAGGTTATAATTAACCACATAAAGCTCTAATACACCATAAGCAGCAATACAGATAGAACCAACGCTTACGTAATTATAGGTTATGTAACGTGGTTCTCAAATATGTTTAGATGTCAAATGTATAGTTTCCTATTTAGCAGTTTAGTTGGCATAGGAGATCTCCGAATGCTATAATGGCTATGTAACACAATCCATTAAACTGAAAGGAAAACATGTTTTTAGAGAATTTCATAGAGCTTCCTAAGCTATTTTATGTTTTATGAAGCAATTAAACCCCGAGTGGGATGCCTAATCTAGGAGTGATTCCCAGAGTTTTCTAGTTTCTCTATTGCAGTATAGCCAGATCTGTTTTAGCAGTCTAAAACTTATTCACAGCGGAGAACCAAAAATTAAGTGTTGGCTCTCCTACCAGGGTATTATCTAGAGCCCGGTAACAACCCCAAAGCATTCCCAAAATCTCTTAGTTTCATCCTCATAGCCCTATGCTTTGGACCACTCCCTGAAGTGGTGAAAACCCCGTATTCTACCACACACCTTTTAAAAAATAATAAACTCAAATTTTCGGCGTAATTGAGTTTGGGCCGACTATCTGTATGAGACTGCACCCTGCACATTACGTCGTTGTCCATCAGCAAATAGAGAATCAGAAGATGCATGCAGAACAAAGTCCCATGATGCGTGAGCACATAATGCAGGAGCGCGAGCGTGATATCGACTATCCAAAACATCTCAACTTATCAAAATTCGGGAGAGCGCAGACACAGAGGAGTATTGAGAATGGAAGCGGAGGTCCTACTGAAGGATTATGTGACTAAGATACAGATCAACTGCTCATGCTTAGAGTGATGAGAATCAACACATACAGAAGCCGAAGATGAATGCAAAACAATCTTTGTCCCACTTATGAAATATAATGTTCAAGGTAGAGCAGCTTTATAGATAGGGCTAGTAAGGTACGACAAGCTGTGGTATCGGGTTGAGCAGCCAAAGCTGTCAGATAAGCAATCGTCCCAATTAGTTCAGTTCAATCAGACCCGCAAGAGAAGAAGCGGGCAGTAAACAAACTTCAGCAAGAGTGAAGTAAACAGAAGGATGAAGTAAGCACAACAAGGGCCAGTCAAGGAGAAAAAGGACCTTCACTCTCGTTCTGTCTTCGAGTCTTGGATCAGTTCGTTCCACTCTCGCCCAATCTTACTAATAAGAATAAAGGAGTTGATCCTATATTCAATCCCATATATGCCTAAATAACCGTGACAGACAGAAATAGAAGAATTTCAAAAGAAACAAGTTACCTACTGCAAGCTTATACATTTGCCAAGAAGCGAAACAAAAAAGCGAGGGACATAAAAATGGCACGGTGCACACACCTTTTCAGCTCCTGTGGCATCATCAATTACACAATTTTCCCTTAAGCAAACCCACATGGCATCCAGATCATCAGCATTTAACAAAAGATCGGATTGCTTCTGCACATGTACAATGATGACTAGTGACTACACTTGGATATTGCTGATAGAATCTCAAATAAACCAAAAAAACGTTTGCATTACGGAGTGAAAAGCTTACTGACAGTATCATTAGTAAAAAAGTGATCTAGGAAAATCAACAAACAACTATATGGAGCCCCAAAACCCAATATCACACCATAAGGACAAAGAATCTGCTTTACATACTTCTTTGAATCACCAAAAATGAAATGCCTAAGTCATGATAGCTAACAATAGTAAATCAACTGGAAGAAGTGTAAGCGAAACCTTCAAAAACCGATATTTAGCCAGCCGCTGGACCCTGTTACTGATAGACCCTTCTTCAGGTTTCTGAACAAAAGGGGAAATAGTAAGACAAAGAAAACGAATAAAAAACAAGTATACGATAAGGAAAAGGCTAACATGTTGAAAAAATTATCAAGCAAAGAAACAAAGTCATAAGTGGATAATGGATGTTTACCCTTCAGCAATTACAACTGAGGTTTATTCCAAGTAAATATCAGGAAAAACAATGGAGAAGTGTGTGAAGAAAAACAGGCACCAAGAAAGGTAGCAAAAATCACAATTTTTTCATTCTAGTCGGGCTCACAGTCTGACAACTCAATTTCCAGAGGAAAAATGAGAATGCTTACCCTCTTATAGAAACTTGGAATGGTGCCGGCTTCAGCACTCTTTTGTTGCTTCTCTTTGAAAATGTCAAATAAGATTCTCTTTGTCTCGAGCTCTGTAGATAAAAATCACAATGTATGCATCATCATAGTAATTTATGCATGAAATGATTGTATCTGTGCCCAAAAAAACAATAGGGTATTGTGAAATTTCATTTGATGTAACTAACAGAAAATTAATAGAATTGCAGGATATGAGGAACCAAGGACCTGCAACCCTCAAAAGGGGGAAAAACTTCTAAGTTTATGCATTTATCTGAAAGTATCAAGAGGTGCAATCCGAGTCTAAAAGGATGAAGTGGGAAGAAGAGGTATGGACCTGAGTCTGATATTTTTTTGGGGGGTAGATCCCGTGTCTGAAATCGAATTTTTCTAAGATAATTCCAAATTAGATAAGTTCTGCAATCTCCATTTTTCCAATAATACAATACCTCAATTCAAAAATAGATTCCAAAGAATAACCACCCACACCATATACAATTTAGTTCGAAGCATCCATGAAAAGCACGTGCTTGATCACCTAAACTTGAATTCCTTACTTCATAAACACAATGAACTTATTGGATACACATGCATATGTCCATATGGACCGTATCTGATATTTATTATCTATTACTATTACCAAGGGAACGCCGCTTGGTGCAAACAGCATCTATGAAGCAGGCTCATCATCTCATAAACTACCCTAATTTTCTTCTCCCCTCTTTTCTACTTATACACGTCAGATTTCATTAAGGATTAGTCAAAATTGAAAACTTTTCAATTTTCCTCTTTCACATAATGCAATGTGCTCGAGCGTCTAGTCAATAACTGTTATGAAAGGAACACCGTCTACATGTGAACAGCGGTTGTGAAGCCCTCTCACTCTTTTAATTTCCCAAACTAACCTTTAAACTGCCAAGTAAAGAAAACTGCCACCAATTTTATTCTCCCTTCTTCCCACTTTAACATCCCAAATTTCAGATTAATCCCAATTCAAGATTTTCGTCCTTCCATCTTTTGCACTTAGCCTGGGCTTCTAGTACATATATAAATGGATAAATAGACGGGGAAAATAACATACCCATCAAGGCTTCGGAGCCAAGACCGGCACCGGATCCGATGAACCTACGGAGGTTCCGTACCCACAGCATCGACGACGGCGAAGGAATCTTCCTCTGTGCCGATGCTTCGTGGCCTTCGCCATCACTGGAACCACTGTACATTGCTTCTAACTACTGCCTCAGATCTTCGTCGTTTATTACGAGCTTAGGTTAAGCTTCAGACACAGATCGATCTGAGTACAGTTCGACACCCCAAAAACCCTAGAGGAAAATGCATTTGGTACTGGTTTCGAAACCCTAGCTCTCTCTAGTCTTGGTGATCAATTGAGTCGAGGATTGGACGCTCCTTGACTAGAGAGAGAGAGAGAGAGAGCGGAGAGAGGAGAGAGATAACAGAGGGTGGGTTTTTAATTTGTTGTTTCCGAGGGAGATAAATACGGTCCTACTCCCTGGTCTTACTTAAATGCCCATCCTAAACAAATTAATGAGTTATGCCCACATCCTCACATTCAAAACCAAATGATTTTAGCAGCCCAAAATCAACCCAGATTTTAACACTTGGTGGACTTTTTTTTTATTAATAAAGTCAAGAATTTCATTATAAACGCCATCCGGCAACGATTACATTCAAATACAGGAGTGAAACCAAAACCACTAACAGTTGATACGAGCACGACCTTCGCTCGGCTTACAAAACTACTAGCTCTTAGACACACCTGCCGAAGCAGACCCAACACCTTCGGGATGGAATGATGAATCCTATCAAAATGTTAGCAGTAGAGAACCAACGGGTACCCGGCTCAAACCCTAAAACAATACAGCGCAAATGTAATAAAAAAACGTGCTTACGATCCAGGGACTATGGAATCCACAAAATGCCTCACGCCGTCAAGCAACCAGCAGTGGAGATTTTCACCAAACAGCTATCCCCACGCCACCGCAAATGGACATAAATGCAAGAGAGCCTCCGCTGTCACGCGAGGTACTGGACGCGGGTATGCCTCATCGAGCATAAGTGGCCCCACACGTCCACGGCGGCCATGGGTTCCATCCCCAAATCAAGCAGCAAAACCCACAAACAACCAACAAAATAAAACTAAGCAAACTAAGAAACAAACTAACAAAAACGAACTGGTCCAAGCTAGAAAACAAGGAACCCGAGTTACCCATTGCTGAGTCGCACCGAGTCGCCTGAGATAAACCAAGCCAGGACGAGTCACACCTCCGGGAGAACCACTTAATAGACGCCATAACCGCCGCCTGCGGGATCTGGATCTTTATTCACCGGAGGGGCCCGGGCCACCCTAGTTCACCACGCCGTCAGTCAGAAACCCAGCCGGAGCAAAGAAAAAGGAAAAGGCGTGGAGGTTAGAGGGTAGAGAAGGCTGAGAGGCGAGGTGGAGGAGGTTGGGAGGGAGTGGATCTGGGTAGTGGATGGGTTTCAAAGGGCGGGGAGGTGAAGGAGAGTGGGGGGGTGGCGGGGATGGGGGGAGGTGGGGCTATGAGGCGGCCGCCCCACCTCCCCAGGGGATCGGTCAGAGAGGTGAGAGGAGAAGGTGAATTAAAAGAGTGAAAGAGGGGGATGATGGTGGTTAAGTGAGGAAGGATGGGTGGCGACTGTGGAGGCTCGTAAGCGTAGGGATAAACCCTAAGTGGCTCTCACTTTAGAGAGAGAAACTCACTAGGGGAGAGGGGTTACACTTGGTGGACTTATTTGCTAGAATTAGGGTTGATTTTAGCAATTGGGTTGTTAAAATCATTTGAAAAACTCAGCCTTAGTTTTGAATGATTTTAGGTTGCTAAAATGATTTTAACAAATGGATTCCTTAATGGCTAAAATAATGGTTGATTTTAGCAGGTTTTAGTTAAGATTTGTTAAAATCAACCATGATTTTAGCAAATGGGTTGCCAAAATCATATAGATACCACTTTAGTAGTTCTTTGAAACCAAACTTGACTTT
This sequence comes from Vaccinium darrowii, assembly GCA_020921065.1. Classification (NCBI taxonomy): domain Eukaryota; kingdom Viridiplantae; phylum Streptophyta; class Magnoliopsida; order Ericales; family Ericaceae; genus Vaccinium; species Vaccinium darrowii. The sequence continues at coordinate 4,026,171 of CM037151.1, read as the reverse complement.
ATTTTTCTTCCATTTTTGTCTTAAAGCCAAATAAGAGAAATTCTCTTCTCTATTATTTTCCTTTCATTTTCTTTATTCAACCAAACAAGAGAAAGTAATATATTTTCTTCATTATTTCCTAGGGATGGCAATCTCGACCTAACCGATGGGTACCTGAACCTTAACCGAATTTTTCCCCGAACCATAATCGAAATATTCCCTGTGGGTGTAGGTATGGTATGAGATGTGAGATAACTGAACAGGTTCGGTTCGGTTCTGTTCTGGTGTGAGCTGATAACGGAACCGTTCCCCGAACCTAACCGAACTGAACTGGATATGTGTAATTACAAAATTACCCTTCATATGTACAGGTTTCGCCTATGTATAGCTTCAATGCATTGAATTTTCTACTTAGATGTATATTAGTTTTGCATTTAAAATATTTAGATACATATCTCCATACCTTTTTAATTGACGGATCTGTGGCATTTTCAGTTGAACTGATTTTCATATTTGAATTTTATTCATAATTATTTTGTATTTATTTTGTTTTCTAATTTAACGAGGAGTACCGAACCGATCCCCTATTGGTTCAGTTATGGTTTCAATTTTCCCTACCCGTTCAGGTTTCGATTCGGTTCTGGGTACCCATCTTGTTTCGGGTAATGGGTTCGGGTATGACAATACCCAAACCGAACCGACCCATTGTCATCTATATTATTTCCTTCTTACTTATTTTTCTTTCGTTTTTTTTCACCTCGATAATCCCTCTTTTAGGCTGTGCTTGCAACTTGTGGAAGAAAAGAGAAAGAGAAGAGAAAATTAAAAAAGAGAAATGAGAAAGAAATGGCAAACAAACCCTCTTTGTTTTATTGGTTTGATTTTGTAAAAGAAAAAGAAAATATGCACTCATAGGAGAGAGAAGAAGAGAAAAAGAGTTCATGATTTTCACTTTCTCCTCCTTCCTCCCCTTTCCTTTCTCCTCCTACATGTAAACCAACCAAATTAGAGGAAATTTTTTAACTTTTCTCTTCTTTTCCACTACTTTCCCTGACTTTCAAACATACTAGTTTCAGGCGCTCGTGCCCAGCACGAGTTTTATGCCTATTTATGTTTATCGCAAAAATAATGGCACGGGGACACAAAGCGTAAGAATGCAAGAAAAATCAGCCTTGTGCAGCTCAGCATTAAGCCAAAATGTTTTCAGGATGACAACTGCAAGTCTGCCAACTAACAAAGCTGACGAGATTACATCCTGTTTTGAGGGCCAATAGAAAACTAAATGATGTATATATCTTGCACAAAATTGCCTAAGCACTGGGGAATAAGAGTTCACAGGTATTAGCCATTTATCAGAGGAATTTAAGGTGTCAAATCACAGCAGAAGTGTAGAACATTTACATTCAAATAGCGGCAACAGTATAACTGTTGCAAAAAGATTAAAATAAAACAAAGTATGCCCGTTACACATTCACTCCAGCTCAATAGAAATCAGTTGATAAAAGTAGAATTCACTTAAAGGAAAATATCGCTGAATTTGTATCGAGACAGAGAAATAAAGAAGCTACACCTCAGATTTCTGTCACAATCTCAGCTCCATGTCACACACTGAAAACTATTTTGATGAAAATCATAGAATACAAAAGCGATACGAGTGGTTCCCTCCATAGTTCGAACCTGGCCCTAAATGATCTTCCGTTGCTCCTGCTAATTTTGGCCACCTGCTTTTACTTTCATTGATTAACAGCCACATGATTGAGATTTTGTGATGCTTCAAGAGCTTATGCTTAGTAGAATACAAACCTAGAAAAGTTGACCACTGAATTAGAGAAAAATATGGTAGCTTAATAAAACAGAAAAAGAAAAATGAACTACATGGCATGGAATGGGCCGAAAAACATTGAACATGCATGCTTAAACAATTAAGCACCAACTTCAGTAGCAAGCAACTCAATCTTTAAGAGAATTAACAAGGCAGGCTCACAATCTAATTATCGTAAGTTATTCCACTTCATGTCTTTGACCCTGAATTTCATTATGTACACGAAGGTCGATTATGTTGTGTTACAGCTAGGAGAAAGTTGCCTTAAGTTGAATATGTGTCCAAAAACGGATCTTAATATGGACCAGTTCATCTTGTGCTCTACTGAATATCTTGAAGAATAACTCACCTAATTTGGCTGCTGTTGTTGTTATTGGTGGTAGAAGTGGTGATGGTTGTTCGAAATGGGGATGAATCAACCCACAATACTGCTTTATGAAACTAATTTTGGGTTATATGGACGGTACCTTTCAAACAAGTTCCTAAAAATAAGTTTTGAACACCGTCACCCAAATATGGGGCACGTTGTTTCTAATGACAGCCGTAGGTCTGCAAGTAAACAAGCTCGGCAAGATTTCTTCCCATTTTGAGGAGCAATGTACCTGTCAATAGCCATCTTGCCCTACTACTATCAAAGAACTAATGATATATACTTTGCAGAACTAATGATATATACTATTTGCTTGAGGACGGGAATAAAAGAACACAAGTATTAGCAGATTATGAGAGGAATTTAATGTGTCCCTTCAAAGCAAGTTACAAATGCAGAACATATTAACATTACTTACAAATCTAGAACATATTAACATCCAAATAGGAGCGTGCCTGTGTCCTTTGAAAGTCAGTTACAAATGTAGAACATTGTCTTTCAAAAAGTGGCTACAGCATTGTTTCTGCGGAAAAAAAGAAAAAAAAGAAAAAAAAAAAAGAGTAGGCCCGTGACACTTCATCTGTAGCTCATAGAAATTGGATTTGATAAAAGACGAACTTCAGTTAAGGAAAATGTCGCTAAATTTGTGATGAGACAAAGAACGATAAGAACAGCAGCACCTTAGACTTACATTTGTGATAAGAACTGTTTTGATGACCATCATGAAATGCCAAAGCGATATGAGTTCTTTCCTCCACGAAGTCATAACACAAACATGACCTACTGCCTTCGCTCCACACAATTTGGGCACCACAGATCCACAGTTTTAGAAGCTGTACAACTGGAGCAAACTGAAAGCATTCATCAATAGCAGCTAATGACTGATGTTTTGTGATGCTTCAAGAGCTTCGGTTGAGTTGCGTACTGAACCATAAAAAGTAACTACTGAATTAGCTTAGAACCAACTTGTCTATGATTCTAAAAAACAAAAAAAATCCTTGTCACAGCCGAAGATTCAAGTCAACGACAGCATAAATTTGGAAAATGCAAGTGAAAAATGTTAACTGCTTGCCTCAACCACTCGAGAGAAGGGTCCAGATAGATAGTATTCTGTTAGTCAATGCTTCGGATGGCTTTCAAGTTTGTTCCACGGAAAACTCAGCCCTTGCATTGCTCAGTATTGCACCAAGTGTAATGCACCAGAATAAGACCAATTGACGAAACAATTCTCTGCCATGTGAAAGTTGTTTTACCATTTTGTGAAAAATAAAAATTGTTGTAAACTATTCCCATCCATGTTTGGAAAAGTTTATTGACAGCCATAAAGGACTACAAAAGTGCAATCCTGACAGAAAAATGAAAGATCAACCTAAATACCTGTACACGGCTCTAGATGTTATCACTCGGCTATATTTTGAAGTCAGAAACTTGAAAGCCAAACCAGTATGTGGGAAATCACCCATGCCCTAAACAGAAGGAGAAAAACCAGCAAGAAAAAGAATTGAATTGCATGAAATTGAAAACCAATTGAGTATACATGCTTAAACAAGCACCAACATCACAAGCAAACAGCTCAATGTTAAAGAGAATTAACAAGGAGACATGCTTAAATTTCTAATTTCCTCAAATTATTCCATTTCATGCCTATTCACCGTGTCTTTGACCTTGAGTTTTCAGCTCATGATCGTTACTTCCAAATACACATAATTTAGAGCAATTTCAGAATGTACACTAAGTTCAATTACATTGTGTTACTGCAAGGAGACAGCTTCAAGAAATTTACAGCGTGTCACTAAAAAAAAAAAAACTTACAATGGACGAGTTCATGTTGTGCTCTACCTGCTGCAGAATCTTAATGAAGGCAACAAATTTGGTCCTTTTGGAATATCTTTAAGAACAACTCACTTTTTCTTTGCTAAAAAAGTGAATAACAAATCGTGGCGGTACAAAATGAAGTGGAACTTCATACTTGATCCCTGTTTGGTGTGTAATAAATTGGTCTGACGACATGCATCATGTTCAGATTGTATACATAAATTGGTCTCATTTATGAAGTCATTGTGAGATTAGAATTTCACTCCAAATCATTTTCGAACATATTACTGATTATCGAAGCTTTAATAATTACCTTGTTGATTTAGAAGTATTCGAAGCAACCTGTGCTCCTTGCAATTTCAGTATGCATTTGTTCCAGTTTTCAAACAGCCATGTCATTCTTTGTTGTTTTTTCTTGTATAATAGTGCAATTTCAGGATGCATTTATTCCTTTTTCAAATAGGGTATTCATAGTGGGTGCTTGAAGAGGATGACTATGGCATGGTTTCCGGTTGGGTACATGGCTGTGGGGGAGGAGAGAAGAAATCTGGGTTTGGTTTTGCTATGTGCTCTAATTTCTTTGTCTACTTGTTCGTATGAACATACCAGGAATTGGCCTCAATAGAAAATCAAGCAACATAGAAAATCAAGCAACAAATCCCTAGCTTCAATTCCTACAAATTTGTTAACGTGAAATAACTCGAAACAGGGAAGTCGAAAACTGAGGGCAATCAAAGAATTCCAAACCTGGCGACAAAATCAACTCGATTTGATTGATTTTTGCAGCGAAACGGTTGTCGGTGATGTCTTCTTGTTGTCTGAGAGGACGCAGATCTGGAGGCGAGCTCAAAATAGCAGCAAAAAAACAGATACAGATCGCACCGCGATTGTTCCTTTTCCGACGAGTGGTGACTGTTCTTCTTCTTCTCCGCCTTCCTCCCCTCTCTCTCTCTCTCTCTCTGATGGCGCAGTTCGCCTCGTTCTTCTCTCTCTCTCACGTAAAAAATGAGAAGGGACACAGAGGGCAATAAAACAAAAGTTGGAAAGGGGTATTAGCAAACGCCAAATGACTCAATTGCCCACGTACAAAATGCCTAATTACAGCCATTTCAGAAGCAGAAATTTCCAATCGAGGGGTAAAATCGTCCAAATTGGCCAAAAATGGCCAAACACGAAATTGAAAGACTCTCTCTTTCTTGGCCTTCGGTTTTGGATAGCAGTAGAGTTATTCACTTATTTGGTAAATTTTGTTTCTACAGACCAGGTATGTGGAATTATCAGTAACATCAGGGGAAGTCACTGCAATTTACCCAACCAAAAACCTCTCTCTCTCTCTCTCTCTCTCTCTCTCTCTTCTCTATCTGTAGAAAACACTGGTTGCTCCTCTCCATCACTGCCAGCTACAAAAATGGCGTCCACTATACCCATACGCTTCTCTCCACAAGCCCTATCCCGCCCCAACAACACTCGAAACCCTCGCAGCAAACCCCTCCCCCCAAAAAAACTACCCTCCAAGCCCAACCCCAACCGCAACCACCGCAACAACCGCCGCCGTAACCTCCCTCCGACGTCGCTCTCCACCGTCTACGGCGGCGAAGCCACCACCTACACCCGCCTCCCTCCCAAACACGACTTCGCCCTCCCTTCACTCGACCCTTCATCTTTCTCTTCGAGTGTAGTCAAGCTATCCGAATCCGAAGTGGCAGCTCCTAACGACGTCGACGGTGAGAAGGACCAGTCGAGTAGTACCCTAGGGTTTGAATACGGAAAATTCGAATTATTTGAGGTGAATTCTGATAATGAAGACGAAGATTATGAGGAGGACGAGAACGAGGATTATATTGATTACGGAGGTGAAATGTACGAATCGAGCAGTAATTTAAGATCTGTCAACGGAAAATTCAAGCAATTTGAGATGAATTCCGATTCTGAGCAGGAGGAAGAGGACTATGGTCTTAAATTTACGGGTATTTTTTTCACTGCAACATTGAGATTCGGGTTAAGTTGTTGAATTAATCGTTTTGTCTCGACAGATTTAATTTCAAAGAAAAAATTATGACCGGTAGTTGCAAAAAGTATACTAGAGACGAAGAAATTCGAAAGCTTATATGGGAGTTGTTCAACTTAGTCTATATTTTTTTACTTTTTCGATTTCTCAAGACAAATGATTAGTCCCATTATTGACAAAATCTAAATTTAACTTTTAACTAAGCAAATAATGTAGTCCAAACTCTCTCTTAATTAATTACGGGGTGAAATGTTAGGGTTTGAAAGGGGAGAAGATGGAATTGAAGGAGAAGAAGAAGTGAGGGAGAAGGAGAAAGGAGTGCCGGCGGTGATGAGATGTTTTGACAGGGCAAAAATCTTCGTCAAGGCAGGCGATGGTGGTAACGGAGTGGTGGCATTTCGCCGCGAGAAGTATGTGCCGTTTGGAGGGCCATCGGGTGGGGACGGAGGGAGGGGAGGCAATGTGTATATTGAAGTTGATGGGTCGATGAATTCATTGTTGCCGTTTAGGCAGACCGTGCATTTTCGGGGAGGGAGGGGGGCGCACGGGCAGGGGAGGAATATGAACGGGGCCAAAGGGGAGGATGTGGTGGTGAAGGTGGCGCCTGGGACTGTGATTAGGGAAGCTGTTGAGGGTGATGAGGGAGAGAGAGGGGAAGGGGTGGTGCTTTTGGAGTTGATGTATCCGGGGCAGAGGGCTTTATTATTGCCTGGCGGGAGAGGAGGGAGAGGAAATGCTTCTTTCAAGACTGGGAACAATAAGGTGCCGAGGATTGCAGAGAATGGAGAGGAGGGTCCGGAAATGTAAGCATTTTTAAGTTATGTAGTTGATTGTTGTTGATTACTGAAGTTGCATGCATGCATTTATGAAGGTATGTTAGTAAAGACCATATGTTGTATTGATAGTTACACTGTGATTGTTTTGGTAAATTCCATAACTCATGTAACGAATTACGGTTATAATAGTGTGTGTAGTTTAGCTATTACTATGATTTCATGGTAGGTGATGTGAAAGCTATTTTTTGTATTGATCAATCCCTGATTGACAATATGCCCGATTATACTCAAATGCAGACAGATCCTCTAGAAGGTACACTCCAGTCACGTGATATCATGTGAACTATTTTCATATGGTAAAGTATTCGAGTGGCATTATGAATTATATCTGAGCCCATTAGAAGATTTAGATGATCCTTCTAACGATATTATTTATATTTCCTTTTCAAAACAAATGTCCATTGATTGGCTTTTGAAACACTGGCCATTCTTCGAGGTCCGATCAGTCACATTTGCAGTACGTCGTACTCCGTACTGTATTGCATTGGGTACTTTGTTAGTTTGTTGTGAATCCATTAGAAGTTGATAGAGGGACTCACTTGTGGAACTGTATGTTTACATTGTTTGGATATGTTATTGACTACTTTAGGCAACATGTTTACCGGCAACTCACAGTTGATACACAAGGTTTGCTTTTCAATGAATACCAAATCATTCTTCTAAAATTTCCATGCTTAGTGGAAGACTTTGAGTTCTTGTGTGAGAAATTTTTGTATGCTCATTTGAAATACTAGTGATTTTGATCAGGTGGTTGGAGTTAGAGCTAAAGTTGGTAGCAGACGTTGGAATAATAGGTGCTCCAAATGCAGGGAAAAGCACACTTCTTAGTGTTGTTAGTGCTGCTCAACCAGCTATTGCAAATTATCCTTTTACAACTCTACTTCCAAATCTCGGTGTTGTTTCATTTGACTTTGATACCACAATGGTTGTAGCAGATCTCCCTGGTTTACTTGAAGGAGCACACCGAGGTTTTGGTTTAGGCCATGAGTTTCTACGGCACACTGAAAGATGTTCTGCTCTGGTATAAACTCTGTTTCATTTCAAGCCACTTACCAATTGTCTGAGTTTTAGATAATTCTTTCCAAATTGAATAAACACTTCTGTTCTTTATCTTTTTTTGATCTCCTAGTGGAAGGATTTCCGGAAATAAGATTCTCAAAGATAGGTGTTTATTTTAATTAAAAGATCTCTTTAAAAAACATGTCTTGGAACTCTCAAACAATCAAGTTTACTGTTGTTTCGGAGAATGAATCCAAAACGAATAGCTGAAAAAGGTTACCTATGATGGGATAGAGTTAGATGTAGTAGGGCTTTATAGTATAATAACTAATCGCTAAGGAGTGTTTATCTGTTATGTCTCTTGATTTTGTATGTTCTCACATGTTATTGTTTTGAGAGTCTGCAAAACTAGATCCTGTATTCTTAGTTTCTTACTTTCGATGCAGAGTTACTTAACTTTATTCTACTTCTATTTTAATTTAAATTTTAAACTTGTATGGATTGGTGCTGGCCAATGCTGTTTCAGACTAATAGAACCATTACCAACGTTGAACCTTAGGTACATGTTGTCGATGGTTCATCAGAGCAACCAGAATATGAATTTGATGCCGTTCGTCTTGAGCTAGAACTGTTTAACCCTGACCTTGCTGAAAAGCCTTATTTAGTTGCTTACAACAAAATGGATCTTCCGGAGGCATCTGAAAGGTGGAAAACGTTCAAAGAAAAGTTGCAAGCTCATGGAATTGAACCTTTTTGCATGAGTGCTGTGAAGAGTGAAGGTACTCATGAAGTGATCTGTGCTGCCTATGAGCTTGTACGAAAAAGAATCGAAGACAATAAGGAAGGAGGTTGGAAATATATCCTAGTTTCTTCATTACATTGCATAGCCGAATTCTTTCCGTCTCTTGTCAACATGCTAATTTACTGGTGCATGCATACATCACTAGGTTTCAGTCTTCCGATATTAACAATTAAGAGTATCAATATGCATTGCAGTTGTCCTTATCGTGGCTAACTCTCCAGAAATTGTAAGTTTATGTTCTAAGAGTATGATATTATATAGGTTTTTGGTAAGTAATTGTTTCTGGCCTTATTGCTCTAACAATTGTTTATTCCATCTTTGTACTGAGCTCCTACATGAACTCCATCTTATGTTGGTCCCATGTTCCTGCTACTGTGGGACTGATGAGATTTTGCCATTATTTTGAAGTGCAGTTATTCAGAAAATATGGAAATTTGTAATGGTTTACAAGATAATGCAGCAAAACATCCCTGTAGCTCCTCTGTTTTTGGAGGTTTAGGGGGGACCACTTTGTGCATATTGCCAAAGGTTAGGTTTGTTGCCGATCATTCTCGCCCATACCCCCAAGGATTGGGGACTAGATTACCCATCTAGGCTCCAGCAAGTAGTTGTATCTATTCTCGCAAGCATGAAAATGTCGAGAATGTGGTGATGCTCCAAGCTTTAGTTCCCTCATGATCTGAAATTTAGTGATTCACTGATTCTTGCATACTGCCCATTTCTTATAGTCATGATCCCTGATTTTGAAAGCTCATATAATAGAAGCATAAAACCAATTGATTGTAACAACAAAGTTTTCAGAATGTTTTCTCTCTTCGAACAGTTGATTACGGAGGAAATTCAAATTTTCCTTTATCATCAAAGAAATAAGTTGGGCTTATGTAAGCAGTTTTTTTTTTTTTTTTTGAATCCTTGCTATGATTTACTGAGCCAGAGTGGCCTTTTGGTCCTAAGAAATGTCTTCCAGGAAGTGACCATCCTCCATTTATGAGTAATAATATGATTTGGGGCTTGGCTGCATTTTTTTTTTTTTTGGCCCTTCACAGTATTGCATGTTGGTTTTGTGCTTGCTGATAATTTGTCTGCTGTATTTCTTTTCGTGTAGTCCATCTTGACACTCCTTCTCATTCATGTTTTTGGTGTCTTCTTTTTTGGTCTCTTAAACTCTTGTATTTTGGTATATCACTCATCAAAAAACCAGAACTCTTTTTCGGTTCCCATCACCCCTTTTTTGAGTGAAAAGATTACTCGTCTTCTATCCTGGGATATTTAATATTTGAATACAGTATACAAATCACCAGGTTTATGTTTTTGTGCTTTTAGAGTGGGAGACATTAACAGATGAGAGAATCAAAAGTTCCTTGTGCTTTGCCTTTGATACATCCATACTGTTTAGTCTGTATACAATTGACTCTTCTACGGGGTTGTGTTGTCTTTGGATGCTAACAAGTGCCGTCTACTCAGGTTGGACTGATCCAGTAAACTTGAACTATGTGGCTGATATGGTTAAAAAGCAGCGAACTGCCCCCATCGAAGAGTTTGAGATCTCGCACGATAGCAGTACTAATACATGGCATGTAAATGGAGCTGGATTACAACGTTTTGTTCATATGACAAACTGGCGGTATGCATATCCTTGCATGTTATCTGTCTTTTCCATGTACACTTTCTCCTATTTTCTTGCTGTCATTGTCAGCTTGGAGTACACATTCCATGATAAACTCTGTCCAGAAAATACTAGGATTCTGTGGAAATTTCTGGTTTAAAGACCAGTGAATTGGAACTTCAGACAGGAGTATTCTATCCGACCCTATTTCCCATGGTTTTTGTATAATATGTTTTTCTTTATTTATCATGCCTTGTGTTTTAGATTTTTTTTACCCCTTCCGATAATTCATAGACCATGCACGGAAACATACATGCCGCTATTAGGTTTGCATGTGATTAATTAATGACACTGTTTTCCAGTTTCGTGCTTTGCAGCAAATACCACGGCACCACATTGTTAATTTTCCTGAAGGACACATGACGCTAGCCTGTCTTTTACTTCTTTGTGATTTTTATTTCTTTTTATATCACGGCTTTGGCCAAAAACTGGAAATATCACGGAGTTGACTCTTCAGTTTTCACTTTGAACATTATAGTTCTTTATAGGTTCAGCATGGTTACCTTGTCATTATGTGACGGGACTGCGTCCAGGTCTAAATGGCAGCAAGGCCTCATATTCGTTACAGTCTGAAATCCCATGCTTTTGGCATTTGACACGTCAGACTATTGACAACTACAATTTTTGAAACAGGTACGTAGATTCTGAGAGAAGGTTCCAACATGTTCTTGAGGCATGTGGCGTGTATAAGTCTCTCACTAACCTTGGTGTCAAGGAGGGTGATACTGTCGTCGTTGGTGAGGTATGTATATGTTGTTCCACTTTTCTCACTTAGTTTACCTGACCCAAGCAGAGTAGAGATAAAATCCCTGCGATTGTTGCGGATATTCAGAGCGTAAGACCAATAATAAGAAGTTTCAGATGGTGGCGGATGCATGATTTTTTGCAGAAAGAGCTATTCCTCTGATTACATAAGTGTCACACATCGCATAAATTTTTTAGTACTTATCCACAAAAAAGGGTGGTTCAGTGTCATGCATAGTTCACGTTAGGCTCCATTCATTTGTCATGAATGTTACGCGAGAAAGTTAATCCCGAGAAAAGTGAAATGAAGTGAAGTAAAAGAAAGGAAAATTTATTTTCCTATGAGTGTTCACTCGACAAAGGATTTTTCGAGGAAAATAAAAATTTGTATGTTCTAATTAAAAATTTTATTTTTCCGTGAGTGTTCCCCCAACATAGTTACTTTTCTAATTAAAAAATTCCTATCAACATGATAATTGAACACCCTAAAAGTTATGGGAAAGTTAGTTTTCCCATCCTTTCCCATCTTTTCTTCACAACTGAACGAGGCCTTGGTCAAATATGTAATGTTTACTAGATTGTTATGGCACAAAAGGCTGCGAATCTTGTTTATTTTATTTGATGCGGGGAAAATTAGAATTACCAATCCTGAATAGGTCAACATGCCATTTGCTTTTGAAATACATAGAATGCAATGCAACTTTTCACTCCAATCCAAATGAAATTTACACTAAAGTGAAAACTATGGTAAAAGAGGGGCTAGTGTTGGATTATTGCGATATGGATGCCCCAAATGCTCAAATCTTTTAAAAATAGAGTAGACCTTATTTATACTTCTTTCTTTGAAGGTTTCTGCTATGATTTGAACTTTGGTTATGTTTTTCATACCCCCAACAGAGAAAACTAATCTGAAAGACTGAAAGATCTTGATTAGTTTCACACCCAGTAGCGTGCGTTTATCCAGTTCATTTTTCTTTCACCCATTTTCGTCCAAGTCAAATCTGAAATTAAATATATGTTTTGATCCGGCCTTTTTTTGTGCGTGTAACAAAGATGCGTCCTTTTTGGTGCTTTGCAGATGGAGTTGGTATGGCACGATTCTGCAGACAGCTCCCCAACAAATTTGAGGAAGGGGTCAACTAGCTCAATCAGATGGCCCCAGTTTACATAATGGACCCCTGTTATTCAAATGCGGATTATTTATGGAAATCATTCAGATCAACTGCCTGAGGCAAACTATTGTTATGGAGAATCCCATTCTAGCAGTGCTGGTGTTTTAACTTAATCAACTTTCCTTTCCAATTTCTTGGATTTTTTTTTTTGGGTATTCGTATAAACTTCTAACTTTCTACCGCTTTATTCAGTTATGAAGATCAAGACTATGAACTTCCGAAAACCTTTCAATTTTCTTCCAATCTAATGGCTTGGAGTCCAAAGATATTTGGAGTGGTGGTTCATTTGGCACCCGACGGTCTTCCTTCTTTAATCGGAGAAGATGGTAGTGTTGGTCTCATCCGCTGGAGGGTATACCCCTGTTTTTTGGTATGATGATTCAATTCCATTGTGTGTGGCTTAAAAGATGGTGACAAAAGATCAAGATGATGTATAAGTTATGTGTCATCTTAGAAAGATAATGAAGGATACCATTTCCTTTTCTTATATTGGAAATCTATTGTTGCTATCTTTTTTCTATCAATAGAAATGTGTTCTGTAAATATATCGATTTTTATTCAATCAAAATTATGGTTGGTACGCCCGAGATTATTTACAAGTTCTAAAACATTAACGGTTTCAATCATCAAAGTGGGTTTGGAAAGGGCCAAAAAGACCCAATTTGTTCCCTTTTCGGGTGAGCTAAATTTATTCACAATCAAGCAAGCTAACTATTGTTATTTTCATGTAACTACAGCAGCCTCTCCGCGTCGGTAACTACAGTTGGTCCAGGAAAAAAAATAGTAAATACAATAACTAGTTGGTCCAGGAAAAAAAATAGTAAATACAATAACTAGACAGAAGAAAAAAAAAAGCTAAAATCTGAATCCGGGGATGTGCTGTGCAGTAGATGTTGTGTGTCAAAACTACGTCGTTTTGCTCATTTTCTTGATACGTTTCTAAAGCTTCCAAGTGTCCTGTTTGGAGAGAGAATTTTGGGGTTCAATTTTAGAGGATTTAGGTTCTTTGGGGTAGGGTATAGTGGGTTTAGGCACTTTGGATTTAAGGTTAGGCACTTTGGGTTTTGGTACTTTGTAGTGATTTTTTCTTCCTCCAAACAAAGCCCTTGGAATCTTTGGAGGTGTGCTACAAAACAAAGTAGTTTTGCTGTAGTACACGGCACACAACATGTACCGCACAACATCCACCCCGGGTCCCTAAAATCTCTGTTATGAAACTAACATGACAATGATGTCTTACTCCAAACAAAATTACAAAGCAGAGAGCCCTTGGTTTTGAGATTCCCCAGCTATCGATGGTAACCTTGTGATTTTCATATATGGGAAGTTTCTAAACCTCACATTTACCTAGCCTGTATAACCTTGCTATTGGTACTTGAAGCCAAAACTCTATTCCTTGAGACAGTAAGTAGATTAAGTACATTCTTTCAGTCTTTGCTCATGTCTAATAGGACTGTTTACAATAATTTTTTTAGGTCCCTAAAGACACAAACATCTTGTGTTGATAGCATTCATGTAAGAAGTCATAACTGCCCATGAAACCTACGCTATGCCTGCTGCAATTGAAGGACAAAATCGGTAGAAATTGGCAAGCCCTTCAATTGAACGGATACTTGAAGAATCCCAAAGTGAACTTTGAGGCTTTTGCAAATGGGTGACTTGACTCTGGCGATCTAGGCGTGAAGCACCCAGATGGTTATATTGAAGTTAAAGATAGGGCAAAGGACATTATCATATTTGGAGGCGAAAAAGTAAGTAGTGTGGAGTTCATTATCAATGAACATTTAATTGTCCTGTATTTTTGCATATGTAGTTGAAAGTTATGTAATCGATAGTAAACATCACTCCTACTGCATATTTTGAAAAAGCTTCTTCACTATGCATGGGACTACTATAGCTTTCTACTATCATTTACAGTAGGTATTAGGGAATAGCTACAATACAAACCCATTTTAAAAACCTTCTTAAGAACTCTGGCGGGGAGGAATCTGTACCTGGTGGCTACGTCTCTTTATGAGTTGAGCATAAATCCACACAGACTTATTGAGTTTGGAGAAGCCGTGGTTTACAGTGAGCTTGAGCAAGTCATTTCAAGACCACTTGTTTTCAATGGCCTAAATCTAGGGTTCCCACGAAGAACAATAGGGTTTGAAAGTATTCGTAGTAATAGCTCTCTTCTAAATCTGGGCGTAAGTTTATGATGTGGAATCGAAGCACCAAACCTGGGACTCGAAGCCTTGAAATCATACTCTTTACTATGTTTCTTTTTCTCTTCTGCTTCAACCATAGTATGTACTTGAAATAATTAATTTTTTCTGTTCTTGCATTTTCCTCTTCGGTTCAATATTAAAGGGAGTTTTCCAATTGGACTAATATGAAGAATAAGTTCTTCATGCTTCAATATTCTTCATGGAACTGCAAGTATGTCTTGCTTAGTTTTTCAAATATTCATATCACCAATCATGTGAACCTTGCATTTGAAAGAAAGGGAAATTTATAACCTTGATCACATTGCGTAATTTGATTTTCTCCAATATCTCATTATAACAGTTCATAAATATTTTTGAAGTAGTGGCTCTTCGACCCTACGTGAATTAATCTTGGCTTATTTTGAATCTCTTCCCCTCAATCTTGCATAACTGTGAGAGATTTATAGATCATGCATGAAACTTTCCAGTTCACACGAAATTGGTGCAGGCTCATGAAAAGTTGCAGGTCTAATGCATTGGTATATAATGCATGGGAGAGTTTGTTACACAATCCGGGCAATAGAAAGATAAAATAATCATTCATGCAAAAACATGGAGGCACAATTAATCTCAAAAAGAGCCCCAGAGGAGATTTTGAGTTTTTATTTTGGCCCCAAGATAAAAGGTCCACGTCCTTGGTCTTTTTTTTTTTTTTTTTTAATTTTTTATCAAACTCAGAATTTTTTGATTACTCAAAAACCGCCCAAAGGGCTACAATCACCGAACCAGAGCCCATCGAAGGGTAGAAACCCCTGATAAACGGGTTATTCACATGGTTCAGATAAGCATACACTGAGTACAGAAAACAACCACCCCGAAAGGGAGTACCGAACAACCACACTCAAAAGGGGTAAAGATTCCACGCAGGGAATAGAAGAACACCAAAGTAAACAGAAAAAGTCTGTGTCCAAATTCCAACCCCTAGCTTCCTGATTTATGTGAATTGTTTTGCCATATATTTCAAGTTTGATTGGAAGAGGCATTGGTGGAGCCACATGCATGCCAGTGTGGGCCTGTGACCACATTGGATTTTTTAAAGGATTTTTTTTTTTTTTGCATTTTTTTGAAAAATATACATCACTTTTTTCATATATACAAAAAACTAATTAGTTCTCTTGGGGCATCATTATTTGGTGTTATAATGTTATTCTCCTGCGCATATTTATGTGGGACTCAAAACTAAATATATGAGTTTTACCTTCATAGGCATCACATAGTGATGCCCCAGAACCACTGTATAACTAATTACTCACAAATAAGCCTTAAAATTAAGTGAAATTTTTGCTTCGAAACTATAACGTGTTTACGGAACCCCAGACCTCCACCAACTCAAACCCCAAACCCCCCTTGGAAGCCAAGCGGTACAACAAAATAAGCTAAGAGGAACATCTATCCATAAAATGTAAGTCAAGCGAGACTCATTTCATATGAAAATCAAGATATGTTAGATTTTTTCAAAAGAGATTTTTTTTTCACAAAAAAGTACTGGCATTTATAAATTGTGCCCTCATTGGATCAATTTTCTGGCTACGCCATTGGGAAGAGATAGGAGTAATATACAATAAAGGGAGTAATTTATATACCACTATAAATTTACGAATTAGTTCGTAATTGGATTCCATACCATTTTTTTTTAATTACAAAAAATGGTGGGAAGGGACAACTAGCATACCAATCTCCTTAGGTATGACCATAAGGGGTCGGGATTTCATACCATTACCAAGGGCTATATTGTCAACAAAACATATGAGGATTTTATTCTACAGATTACTTATATTAAAAGTCTACTAAGCTGCAAAATTTATTCCGGACACATCACTCAAACACACGTTACTTATCCAAATTGTAATTCAACATCCATGATCCACCATTCGATCGCAATGGATAATTAAAAGGAAAGAAACTCCCAAGCATCCCATGCATACAACCGAAAATATTTTCGATACAACGGTCAGTGGTAATGTCTTCTCGAATAACGCGAGTCCAACGACTCTCATGCATGTGTAGGTCTCAGCTCATTTGAGAGAGGCGCTACAAATAACTGTTCTATTAATAAAATTCTCCTACCCAACGCCTCTTTCCTCGCTCTCCCGTTCGGTTCTTTCCCACCATACGCAAAAAAAAATTAAATAAAAAGAAATTTAAAGAGACTTTTAGTACCGTAGGGGATGGAGCAGTGCATAAAATGCACTGCACCGTGTAGTGCATCATCCAGCCGTCCATTGTCAAAATGGACGGCCGAATGATGCGACCGTGTTGTGCATTTTCTGCACTAGAAGGACCCCTTGCTCACTTGAGCCTTGGTTCTTTAAGAAGGGGAGCAAATCTCGTCATTTGTGGGCAGACACAAGAAAAAGCCACAAACAATGGGGATCCCTACTCAATCTCAACCGTCCATTCAATCACCCAACTCCACAGCATGTACGTATCCTCTTTTGACCACTCAAGATTCGTTTCTACTGCAGCCCAGTACGTAGGCCTTGCTACAGGCTACAATTTTCCCCTAAGTAAAATCTCCGCCGTACATCTGACCTTAACCTCGTACAGCGCGGCTCACCTGTTCCCCTGTTTGACACGTAGATCGTACGATGGTGATGACGTGGACTGCGCAGAGTCTTCCACAGGTCGACACGTCGACGGTGGACTGGGAATTCGTGGCGTGGCAACAGTTTATGGAATTTTACGTGGCTAAATGCCATTGGCTGGTTTGTTGGGATTGGGTCCGTATAATACGGTTTTTGTTTCCTCGGTAATTGGATTGTGTGCTGTTGTTTGGATTTTGGAGATATTCCCATGCTCTCGTTTTATCTTGATTTGAAAGACCGGTTGGTACCGATGATGCACAGACAGGCACGCGAGGCCCACTTCGGCTTTTGCACGGATAATTCGAGCTGCTCAGTAATTTTAAAAAAAAAAAAAATCTATTGGGCCTGTAAAAAATCAGCTCAATCTGATATGGGTAGATACTCGATTCAAATTTTCATTTTTCTATTCAGATTGCAGTCTTGTAATCTGAATGAAAAAATGGAAGTGACGAGCATCGCATATCGGATTGAATTGATTTTTCACGGGTCTGCTTAGTTTTTTTAAAAAAATTATTGAGCAGCTTGGATCATTCGTGCGAGACCCGGAGTGGGCCCAGCGTGACCATCGGTGCATTATTGGTACCAACCCCGTCGGTCCCTATAGACGGGATGATCTTGATTTCAAGTAATCTCTCTTTTTTCTCAGTGAATATCAATATTGTTAATTGCTGCAACTCGACTTAAGTTGAGTTTCCCCTATCATCTAAACAGTATTTTCGATATTTTCGCCTATTGTTTGTTGAGTGCAGACAAGTCGTTTTCCTCACGTACATAACAATAATGATACTCCTATATACACAAACTTTGTGCCACAACCTCACTCACATAGGATGTGGGCCCCACATGGGCCCCACCTACGGGCCCCACACTCCAGTGAGGTTGTGGCACAAAGTTTGTGTATGTATCATTATTGTAACAATAATACCATTAAGCGGGAACTACATTTACTTTTGACTATAATGAAAAGACAGTATTTTTAGTGGAACTCACCTTTATAAATTGCTCGATTACAAGGGAAGTTTAGAATAAAGAATTGAGATAAATAAGAAAACCTATAGATTTATCCGTCTCCATGCAAATTTACGATCTAAAATAGGGTGGCAAATGAATTATGCTCGACTCGTTTGCTCAACACAAGTAAAATTAACTATCGGTTAGTATTATTTTAGGCCCATCGAGCAATCGAGTTCGAGCTCGAGCATATCATAATACGGATTCGAGTAAGTGTCACACACTTGACACAAAACCACACACATAAAATCTCTGGAGAGAAATCACACGAGAAACAATGAAAACATGATACGAAGATTTACGTGGTTTTCTCACATCAGTTTTTTCACAACGCATCAATGATGAAAAGAGTATAAAATCAAAATCCGAATTAGGTTTTGCAAACTCAACGCTAGATTCTGCTATTAATCAAGGGGTTTTTTTTTTTCTTCTCTAAATGAGATTGAGTTCCACAAATATCCAGGCTAAAAAAAAAACAGGTCATCCTCTCACAATACATTACATAAAAATCGTGAAAAGTCAATTTATTCTAAAAACTGCATAAGTGGAACACCTCCCATTAACTTTTAGGATCCGGATCATCTCTGGTCCATGTTTTTGGACCAAAGGAGGAAGTCCACAATTGGACTGTTTATTTGCCGACTCTTCTCCATAAAAGTTTATGAGCAAATTAAAACCATTGATTAGAGCAGATGGACGGTCTCGATAAAGACTGTCTCCTACAATTCAAAACATGACTAAGAGAGGATTCATTTCCTGCCTTTTAAAAGGTCGAGCTCAAAATAGTAACCATTGCACATAGAGTTGTTTACCGTCTGCATCAATATTAGTATCACTTTAGGACAGGGACGGATCCAAGGGGGGCATGTGTCCTGCTGACCCCCACGAGTCAATGCAAAAACAAAAAAATTAATTTTGGGAAATAAGTTTTGTGTATATATTATTTGAGTCGGAATCTAGCAACATAATCTGCATGGTGTTTGGTGGTAAGGCACACTAACACTGAGCCGGGTTCGCGTGTTCGACTCTTGGCGGTAAGGCACACTAACACGTGGCTACATACCATTGGCTGGTTTGTTGGGATTGGGTCCGTATAATACGGTTTTTGTTTCCTCGGTGATTGGATTGTGTGCTGTTGTTTGGATTTTGGAGATATTCCCTTGCTCTCGTTTTATCTTGATTTGAAAGACCGGTTGGTACCGATGATGATGCACAGACAGTCACGCGAGGCCCACTTCGGCTCATGCACAGATGATTCGAGCCGCTCAGTAATTTAAAAAAATAATCAATTGGGCTCGTAAAAAATCAGCTCAATTTGATATGGGTAGATGCTCGATTCAAACTTTCATTTTTCCATTCAGATTGCAGTCTTGTAATCTGAATGAAAAAATGGAAGTGACGAGCATCGCATATCGGATTGAGCTAATTTTTCACAGGCCTGCTCAGTTTTTTTAAAAAAATTATTGAGTAGCTCGGATCATTCGTGCGAGACCCGGGGTGGGCCCAGCGTGGCCATCGGTGCATTATTGGTTCCAACCCCGTCGGTCCCTATAGACGGGATGATCTTGATTTCTAAGTAATTTCTCTTTTTTCTTGGTGAATATCAATATTGTTAATTGCTACAACTCGACTTAAGTTGAGTTCCACTATCATCTAAACAATATTTTCAGTACTTTCGCCTATTGCCTGTTGCGTGCAGACAAGTCGTTTTCCTCACATACATCACAATAATACCATTAAGCGGGAACTACATTCACTTTTGACTACAAAGAAAAAAACAGTATTTTTAGTGGAACTCACCTTTATAAATTGCTCGATTACAAGGGAAGTTTAAAATAAAGAATTGAGATAAATAAGAAAACCTATAGATTTATCCGTCCCTATGCAAATTTACGATCTAATCAGGTTTTTTATTTATTTATTTTCCTCTAAATGAGATTGAGTTCCACAAATATTCAGGCTAAAAAAAAATTGTTGTTTGCTGCTATTCTGTCTAATTGTGCATCAGATTCCAATAAGTAATAATCATCAAACAAATGGATGCATGTTTCCTCATTTTATGCTTGATGTTTGTATAAAGTTGCATATTTGATTGATGAACTTGTAGACAATTTGGATATTAGTTTGTGCTGTATTCGTAATCCTATTCTTGGTTGATTGCACTTTTTGAGCTCAAGCCAAAGCTTTAGGGGATGTTCCACTAATAAAAAATAGTTTTTTTTAAAAATCAAGACAGGTCATTCTCTTACAATACTTTACATAAAAAACCGTGAAAAGTCAATTTATTCTAAAAACTGCCTAAATGAAACACCTCCCATTAACTTTTAGGATCCGGATCATCTCCAGTCCATGTTTTTGGACCAAAGGAGGAAGTCCACAATTGGACTGTTTATTTGCCAACTCTTCTCCGTAAAAGTTTATGAGCAAATTAAAACCATTAATTAGAGCAGATGGACGGTCTTGATAAAGACTGTCTCCTACAATTCAAAACATGAATAAGAGAGGATTCATTTCCTGCCTTTTAAAAAGTCGAGCTCAAAATAGTAACCATTGTAAATAGAGTTGTTTACAGTCCGCATCAATATTAGTATCACTTTAGGACAGGGACGGATCCAAGGGGGCATGTGTAATGAGAGAGGATTCATTTCCTGCCTTTTAAAAAGTCGAGCTCAAAATAGTAACCATTGTAAATAGAGTTGTTTACAGTCCGCATCAATATTAGTATCACTTTAGGATAGGGACGGATCCAAGGGGGGCATGTGTCCTGCTGACCCCCACGGGTCAATGCAAAGACAAAAAAAATTAATTTTGGGAAATAAGTTTTGTGTATATATTATTTGAGTCAAAATCTAGCAATATAATCTGCATGGTGTCTGGTGGTAAGGCACACTAACACTAAGCCGGGGTCGCGTGTTTGACTCTTGGCTCTTTGTTTTTAAGCCATAAAATTTAAAATGTTATCAAATAAGAGTTATTGTTGAGGTTTGAACCCTAAACAAACGAACGAGATTACTACGCAAACTCAGTTCAAAAAAATAAAAAATAAAAAGTGTTGCAAGTGAACTGACCAGCTCCAAGTACTGGTTACTGGTCATGGTTAGAATTGGATTGTCTTGTTATGAAAAATTCCAGATTCTGGTTTGTCAAACTGGGCAACATTTCTTATATTCCCATCTGATCTAAAAGGGTCTTTCTTATCTTCCGAACATCTAAGGGTCGTGATTAGTATTTTCCTTATAAATTAACATACTATATTATCTTTTCATAAAAAGATTTATTCTGCACATTATCATTCATATATTTTTATAGATTCTGGTTATAGTGTCTTAAAATTTTACAATTTGTAATTCATTATTCAAAAGTCGAAATCAAAAAATTACTAACTTCCCAAAACATTTCTTTACGATCCAGATCCTCTCCGGTTCATGTTTTAGACTAGAGGAGACAGTTTATATCTGGACCATCCATTGGTACATTTAATATATAGTTTGGATTTGCTCATAAACTCTTACGAGGAAGAGTTAACTCTTTCCCAACTCTTTCCCGTAAGAGTTTATGAGCAATTCAAAGATGGAGCCAGGGGGTGCCTAGCACGGGTTGTCACCCCTGCTATAATTTGAGAAAACCCTGGCAGTGTTCGGTTGGGAGCTTTGCTCCGGTTTTGGCCCATTTTCAGTTTTGTTTACATCATCACTTTTCTCCCTTTTCTCTCTATCTCTCTCCACTTATTACACCTGCTTACATAATCAAAAGTAAACAAAACTAAACTAAACCTACTAACCGAACAAGGCCCCTATCATTACATTCAGAAGAAAATATGTATATATCATCAAATTATATATCACCGTCGTTTCTCTACATATATACCCTGCCCCCACTACGAAACATCCTAGCTCCGTCCTTGTGAGCAAATTCAGAATATTAATTGCAGCAAATATGGAAGGTTTAGATCATAGACATTCATTTCCTATCCTTTAAATTTGAAGTGTCTTGTAAAGAATTTTGCTGCAGGTTCTAGCTGGTGGGTCAAACAGGGGAACATAACTTCTCTCCTCTCAGCCTAAACTATCTTATCAACACACTCTCTCTCTCTCTCTCTCTCTCTCTCTCTCTCTCGTCAAAGTCCAAGGTTGGTTTCTTGAGTCCTAAGTCCTAAGAAAGAAAATATTTTTCCCTAAATTCAGGGCGACCTTAAAAACTATACAAAAGTGTGTGCAAGTTTTTGAACAGTGTGCAAAATTCCACTTTCACCCCCCAAAGGACCAAAACCTTTCTCTCTCTCTCTCTCTCTCTGAGGCTCCATTCCACCACTTGAGTTCTTTTTCCCAATTTTATTTGTTAAAAAAGGCAAATCCATCCATTTTAAGGAAATACTTTATATCAAGCTGGAGTAGATGGTGGACACCCAAGTGAAGTGGTTCACATCTTTTCATATTTTTTAGGATTGACCGACTCTTCATCCTTTCCAAATACTACAAAGTTAGTATGTGGCAATTCGAAAATCAAAAAAGAAAAAAGAAAAACTATGGGTACATCATTTGGTGTATACCAAATGTACACCGATAGACTCATTTCTGAATTTCACACAAATGATCAGAGTCGTTCCATGTAAAAAAATCAATTCTACTAGATATTAACATGGGCTTGATTGATTTTTATCCCAGAATTCACAAGGACAAAAATTGAACGAATTGATCAGGCCTTTGCCAATATCCGAATAAACTGATTAAGCCATTAAAATAATATTTTAAGCAAATTAAACAGCTCCGATTATTAGTGTGGAACCCGAAATGAGTTTCACACAAAATTATGTATATTTAGTGTGCACCAAATGGTGTATTCATAGTTGAGTTATTCGACAATCATATTGCTCAGGAGTTGGACAATTACTTCTTTATTCTTCATTGATATTCTTTTTGCAAATTCTAATTTACATGGGATTTTCTTATTTAGTACTCCCTCCATTCCATTTTTTTTTTTTTTGTCCCTCTCTGGGAATCTACCTATTTAATCCTTAAGAGGACATCTAATCTTACATTTTCTTTCAAATTTCAAATACTTTTTCCAACAAATACCGTTTGATTATGCTTTTTAAATGTATCTATGAACACTTTACAAAAGGATACCATCACAAAACTAATAAAATTGGACATTAAAATGAAAAGTGGTCAATTATTTTGGGACAGACCAAAATGAAAAGATAGACCCAAAAATGGGACGGAGAGAGTATATTTTCTAGGCTTAGAGCAACAACAGCAATATAGGTATATGAACCCATTTAGCTATTTTACCTATCAAGAAGCAAAAACAGCCCTTCTGGAGCCTCTCCTAGAGGTTAGGTATTACAATATATTAATAAATGATAGGTAAAATAGCTAGTATTATTGCAATACTGAAAGAGATGTCGGTAGGTAAAAAAAAAATTACACTGTTCACTAATATTTTTAGAGAGGAGTTGCTGCAATTGCTCTTAGAGGATCGGTCGTATTGTGACCAAAGAAGCTCTAGGACTAGCCCTATCTCTATTTTCCATTGCTTGTTCTTTTCATGTTTTTATTTGTATTGCACGACCGGCAAATAAAACATTTAAAAAGTTATTGCATGTTGAATTACAGGTTTCATAATTTTTACCAACTTCTTATTTTGTTTATGAAGATTCACATTTTTCTTTATAGAAAAATGGATCAATGGAATATTTTTCTCTAAAATATTTAGTGGATGAGTCAAGGGTCATAGATTCTAAGTCATGTCACTCTCAAAAGAAGACAATCTTCTACTATGTCATACCTCCTAATCTTCTATTCTATATCTCAATTTTTTGTGCCCATCATTTCAATTTATCCCTCCCTTTTCCATCTTCTATTTTTTTTTGGGATAATACAGAGTGTTTAGAGCTAACCTGCGCACACCTCAGACTAATCCCTGCGTCCCTCCTACATCCGTTTCACACACTTATGCATAGAAATGAGATGGTCCCAAGAGTTACTACCAAGAAAAATTGAACCTGAAAAATTAATAAGAAAAAACCCCTAAATCCTAGGCCAAAACCATTTCTTACAATTTTATTAGGCACATTATTGAATTAGAGTAGACCACAACAGTGAACATTGCCAACACACACACACAAAGGATCATGGAAATGCTAAAATCAAGAAAAAGAGATTGACCCATTTGATTAACATGATTAGTATATGGTGTTCCCAATGCCATTTGAGCATGTGAGGTGTAATCAAACATTGGAAAAAGTTTTTCAGTACCCTATTTGAACTTCTAATTAAATGGGCATTAGGGTCCCACTTGTTCCTTTTGTTTGGGATTGTTTTACAAGTGTTCTTTAAGCTTTTTTGCTTGCCCTTTTGACTATAGCCTTTTATAGTTACTTTAGAGAGACAGAAAACCCATGTCTCCACAGTTTGCTCTGTTTTAATTTGAAGAGAATTTATTTGATTATGACACAGTCTGATTTGAAACTATTTGAAAAGGGCCAATTATAATGAAGGGAATTGTTTCTTGCTTGTTAGCACTAGGGCTTCTGGAGGGATTTATCAGGGGAAAGGAAAGATATAGGGATTTTTTTGTTGAATATTTTACTCAAGGATATAAATTTACAGTAGAAAACACACCCATCTGTCACAGGACAGCTCTAACGACAAATGTGCAAGGATCACGGGTAAGTCGTGAGTAACCCGTAACACCACGTACTGTAAGCAACTATTACATCAATAAGATATACATACAAAATAAAAACGGACCCAAAACCCAAACAATCGTCTCCATCAAAATCACCAGCGATTGGAAATCAACTGGAGTTACCAATGAATGATGACAAGGTGAGCGTCGCGATGAAAATGTGCATGCAACCTGGAGGTGTTAGTCTAAGCATGATGGTTCCAACAACGACAATCTTCCTTCAAAAAATTCTTACCGAAGACCAACCGAGTGTTGAGCACCCTTGGTAAGCATGACTAATTTAGGGGATCTTATGTACGACGCAGACGATGTGCTAAGGCCAAAGAAGAAATAGTAGTATATTTTAGGAGAATAGATTTGAATTCTTTACTATATAAAATTTGCTTTGATGTGCATTTTTTCCTTCTATAAATGCTATCATAAATCCATACTAATTCAGAAAGAGCTTTGTGGTAATACACAAAATAAACAAAAATAAAATAAAATCCATCATGATTAGTGATGGAAACGGGTCTGTTATCTCACCCAACCCCGCCCGCAATGTAAAACCCGACCCGATTCAACACCCACCCTGCCTTGCCTAGCTACCATTGCATATGGGATTTTACATTTTTGTGCCCATTAAGTTATAACTCTGAAAGAAAGGAAAGTTTTTTGCTCACCTTTCGCACCCTATCAAGTTAGTATCCACCTAGTTTGTTTGCACAATTTATGCTCTCTCTTAAAGATTAATATAACTTAACTACGCCGAAAATTTCGACAAGTCGAAGTTCTAATTAGTACATTCCGCCATTCTAGGTATTGATAAATAGGTCTTTATTGTAAATTAAACTGTAATGAAGTAAATAAACAGCCACACATATGATGCAACACATTATCACTTGTCCAAATTGACTAGATAGTCATTTTGACTAGTAGGGGCGCGACTGCACTACCCTGATATGATAAAAGCGAACCCTCTCGGCTCAAAAAATACACCAACTTTTTTATTTTTCCTGATGGATAAGACATGTTTCTTTAGTACTGTTGACACTAAACCACTCATACTGAACAGAAATAAATTCTAGCTCCGCCTCTACTAAGTGGATTTGTCTGGTTAAACTACTTTCATCTGATAAGATCAACACATTTAAGCCTACGAAACTGCCAAAGAAAGCATAGCTTAAACCTTGACTTTCTCTTAGCAATTGAGTCCAATGTCTATTTTGGTCTCTTCTGTTTGTTGTGTCCATAAACAGGACAAGGGGACCTAAAATTTTCTTTTAGTAATTAGAGAAAAATCTTAACTGCTCCCTTTGAAACCATGAAGCAGACAAATACTTGAAAAGGAATTTATCTGATTTAATTTGCACAGAACGCGGATTTACATGTGCTTCTCAGACATAACACAACATCAGTCCATCAAAAATTCAAATGTTTTGAGTCTCTCTAGGAGTATGCAAACAAAATATGGTAATGATATTTTTTATTTTTGTTCCTTAGGTTTCTTGGATCCTACACATGATGGGTTTCTTTTTACCAACCATTCAATCCAAAATTCTTCTCTCTTCATGGGTTTATTTTTGGTCAATTTTTGTTCCTTAAGCTTTAAGATAGTGCTTGGATAAAGAATTTGCAGTGACAGAAAATGTAAACAATTAATTTGTGGAACTTTATATCCAACTCAAAATCTAACAATAACTGGAGATTGGAGAGTTCCCAACATTATATTACATGATCACTCATTCCATCCCCAACCAATGTAGGACAACATCCCCTCGCGTGGAGCCACATTTGAGGTCTGTCACATGTAGCCTTTTTGTTAGTTTGATACAATGTGCTCAAACCCAAAATCAATTGGAAATGAATAGAGAGGTCCAATATTATAGTCAATGATGACTCGTTATATCCCTAAGCAATGTGGGACTACATATCTTACCATCCTTACACTCGTAGCCTGTTTTTCAACTTTTCATTTGCACCCTAGACAATTGAATAAGGTTTGATTTTTCGGGTCAAGCTATAAGAAAATAATTTGTTTTGAATCCCCTAGACTCAACGTGGATGACCTACCTTTAACTGGACTGGAGAGGAGATCAATCAAGGTGCAAGGTAAGCTTGGCCCGGGCATCCCCTCATGTGTAGCCTCTTTTTAAATTTGTTATTTTCTTCCAAATTTTTTTGTGAGATGCAAAATTTTCAAGCCATAGTTCTACCTCTATAGAAGGAACAGTGGGTTTACAAACATTTAACCAGGGTTCGATTACTCTGGTTAGGCCGTAAAAAAGCAAATTTTTGTGAATTTAGTCGCAGCGTGGATAACTTACATTTAATTAGATTGAAAAGGAGATTAGTCAAAGTGCATGTAAGTTGACTGGACACCAGACCGATTAAAAAAAAAAAAAGGAAACATTTACTCTGGAGCACTTTTACTGAAACTAGGAACAAAAGTAGCAGCTGTGTAAAGTTACAAGAAGTGAAAAGCCGGTTAGGGAACCCCCCAAAATCAGATTTTGACTACTTTTGGGAACCTTTATCACCCATCACTTGTACCTTACAATTCTTTCACATCACAAAAAATGGATTTAAACACACAAAAGAAAAAAAAGAAAAACAAAAAGAAAAACAAAAATCAAAAGTTTGTGAAAAAGGGAGCATGGTCCTCTCACACTTTCCATTGATCAAATCTGTATATAAAAGAGCCCCCCCTACACCACCTTTCACACTCACTTCCATTCAAACTCAAAAAAGACCTTCACTCTCCATTCAAACTCCAAACAAAACCTTCACTATTTCATTTACTCCATTCCTACTCTCTTCATCCTCAATCAACCACATTTCCTTCACTACTTCCACCAATGTCCACCTCCAACCCCTCAGAAAAACCCTCCCAAAACCTCGAACCAGCCTCGGTCCAAACCGGGTTCTCAATACTCCAGAGGAACACGTCCTCGCCCCCGTCTACGGAGAGGCGGGGGCGACGGAAGCAGGCGGAGCCGGGACGGTTCCTAGGAGTCAGGCGGCGGCCGTGGGGCCGGTATGCGGCTGAGATAAGGGATCCAACCACTAAAGAGAGGCACTGGCTAGGCACATTTGACACTGCCCATGAGGCTGCCTTAGCTTATGATAGGGCTGCCCTTTCAATGAAGGGCACCCAAGCAAGGACCAACTTTGTCTACTCTGAAAACTCTGCTTTTCACTCTCTTCTCTCCCCTTTTGATGTCCAGACCCTTATCAACCACCCATCACAGCAGCAGTTCCTCCTCACCACCACCACAAGTCAAATTACCAAAAAACCCACCAATCAAAACAGTGCATGCCAGCCTGAGATTTCCCAAACTGGGACCCACATTGCTCAGTACTGCTCTGACAATGACTCTGTATCACAATCTTCATATGGGTCATCACCTAATGATTGCAATAACCTGTTTTTCTCTAGTGACACCAACTCAGGTTACCTGGGGTGCATTGTACCAGATAGCTGCCTTAATCCTCAAAACACCACCAAAACCACTTCAAATGATGAAAACTTTCCCAGTAGCCAAACACATTTTGAAAGCAATGCATTCATGTTTCCTCATGCTGGTGATTTGAGTGACATGGTAGGAATTGACTATTCTACCCCTGGAGACAACAATCTTTCCTATTGTGATGGAATCAGCAGCTGTGGATACTGGGGTGGTGATCAACAGATGTGGGAAATGAATTCTTGTGAATTCCCATTGGTGGTGGAAAATCATGACCAAGGCATGGAAAATTCTTATCAAATCAGTGGACATCCAAGTTATGGTGTAATGGCTCCTTCAGTCACTTCTTCTTCTGCTTCTTCAACATTTGGTGATGGAGTTGTTGGTTTTGGATACTCTCTCTTCTGATTTTCTGGGCTAAAAGTTTTCACCTTTCTGAGGCTATATTTGGTTGTTTACTACTCACGTGGGCTACTTTTTCTTTGTGTTCTTGGTTTTCTTGCAATCTTTTTGTTATTGTAAGGCCCCGTTCCTCCTATCGATTTTTTCGATTTTTGCTCGAAAAATTTAACAAGTCTCAAAAGTCTCTCCTCACATAAAAGCCCCAAAACCCAAAAAATCATAATAAGATAAACAACCTTACTTTTATATATTTACCCCCAAAAAAATTGGAAAAAAAAAAACTTACTTTTTTCTATAAATTAAAGACAAAAAATTACGAGAAACACATCTGCACTAAGATTTCTCGAACAAGAGACAGACAGACAGACACAATGTTGCAGTTTATATGGTAATGATATTTTTTTATGGGAAAATTCCACTAGTCATCTTCAAATGATGTTCACAAATGGATTGGTCGTAAAGTAGAGCATGTGTATATACCCCACATGAGCATATATAAATACATGTACATATACACAACATGAATAAAGAATCACATGATATCCACAGCAAAAAATTCTACTAACACAATTTTAAAACACAAACACCCCATGTAGGGGGACTCTTGTGTATCGAACGTCTCCATACGCAATTGGTTCCGGAGTTGCGTTCGTAGCGGTGCTCTATTCTCAAAGGGATAGTCTACTATCTGCGGGAAAAAAACAAATCTCTTTAGTTAGGCTAGACTTAACAGATCGAGCATTTGGCATTGGGTAATACTAATAGCGAAAATAGGACAAGCCAACTTACTGCAATATCGAGGCCGATGAGAAAGCCGAAAGTGCTATGGACACAGATCGAGGGATAAAACTCTGGATACATGTGTCTGAAAGCGTCTGATACACGTAGGTTTCACAACTATTTTTGGCTTTGGTTAGTTGATAGTTCCACGGTCTCGAGAGTGTTGATTAATGGACAGGATTGTCTAAATTGAAATGCAGTAGATTATTGTACAATTTTTTGATGACTATACGAAATATGTGGATTAATTTGTGTAATTAAGTTTAGATAAACTTAGGTTAATCCATTTTTAAATGGCTCATACCTTTTGTTTGAGCTCGTAGGATGATATATTTGCAAGAAAATCAAATTGTAAATGTGACATACAACACATACCTTGGGGGGGGAAAAAAAAGAAAAGAACTGGCAACATTAGCATTGGGAAAAAAAAAAACAGAGGTATATGTGACATATGATACAACACATGTCCTTTTGGATGGTGAGAAACGCAGAGAAAAGAAAAGAAACGGGAGTTCATTTCACTTATTTATCGATACTCTATAGTAATGTGTTTTGCCTTCAAAACTCTCCAAATCCCAAATTTTAAACTCTCCTCAAAAGTAGATTTCCCCCCTCACTCCCTCCATCATGGCTACGAGGGAAAAAAACTACCACTTACTTTAATTGCTCCTTTCTCCAAATTAATTCCGACGCTCCATCTTTTGATATCATCCATGTACAATACAGTATAAAAAAATAAAAAATAAAAAAAAGAAAAGAAGAGTTCAGGTTGATTTTTTTTTTTTTTGTTCCACGTACATCAAACAAGCACAATGCAAGTTTAGATAACTAAAGAGTGTGAAATGACGAGAA
This sequence comes from Vaccinium darrowii, assembly GCA_020921065.1. Lineage (NCBI taxonomy): Eukaryota > Viridiplantae > Streptophyta > Magnoliopsida > Ericales > Ericaceae > Vaccinium > Vaccinium darrowii. The sequence goes on along the minus strand of CM037151.1, from coordinate 3,995,943 downwards.
AGAATGAGAAGAGAGAGAAAACAATGAATCTTTATTGTGAAATGACGAAAAAAAAAAAAGAAAAAAAAAGAAAGAAAATAATAAATGTTTATTGCTCCATTTTGTTTCCCACTAAATCTCAATCACTTTTGGTGAAATACTGAATGTTGATGAAAAGTTTCCCTTAGGCACATCCAAAAGTGTTGAGAACATAAATAATAAGGCTGCCCCTCTCTTTGACAACTTAAGTCCTTAGACGAGTTGGTGGTTAATAATCTAATATGATATAGAACAAACAATACATCCCATGTCAAACCTCACTGCCTACCAAATGATTAAAAATTTGCACATGTTTAGCCTGTTTATAGAGGAGAGTCTGGCTACATGTGAAGGGGCATATTGAGAACATAAATACTAAAGTTGCCCCTCTATCTAACAACTTAAGATTTGAAAGGGACACATTGAGAACATAAATACTAAAGTTGCCCCTCTATCTAACAACTAAAGATTTTAAAGGGACATATTGAGAACATAAATACTCCCTCCGTCCCAAATTGATGGTACTTCTTTCCATTTTGGGATGTCCTAAAATGTTTGTCTTATTTCTAAAAACAACTATCAAAATATGTCAAACTTCCAGTTTTACCCTTAAAAGTACTCCTTTCCTCCCAATTTATTTCACAATTTTTGAAAATTGTGTCATTTCCAAATCATTTATATTTTTTACTAGTATATAATGTTTTTGATGATTTTTAAAACTTTGTATAAAACAACTAATTGAGATCTATCAAACAAGATCCATATTGAATATTTTTTTAGATCCATATTAAAAGATATAAACAATTTAAAACCACTTAATAAACTTCACAGTTTTGAAGGATAATTTTGGAACTCTATGACAATAATTTTGTCTCCTTAAAAAGTTGGATTCCCCAAAAGGGACGAGCAATTTGAGACGGAGGGAGTATTAAAGTTGCCCCTCTATCTAACAACTAAAGATTTTAGATGAGTTGGTGGTTAACAATCTAATAAAAAAAATGCCTGAAAAATAAATGTAAACCAATGCATATGTATAATTGATAATAATCCAATAAGTCTTAAGGGTAGCGGGGTCAATACTTACACCATACCTAAACTTTTTCATATTTGCTATTCAAAGATTGAATATTTATTGCGACTATAAAAATTTATATTAGTGAATGACCGCCCTTAGGGAACCTGTCATTGTTAAACAAACGCCCACCATCCATGAAACATGCACATAAATTTGCAAATGTGCTCATAATCCTAAAATATGCATTGCAATTCTAATTTCTTAAACATTCAATGATATTATCCACGCTCATTCATCGATGGTCTAGCAATTTTAGATTGCTTCATACCTTGGTTAATTTTATAAGAATAAATTTGTAAAAAAATGTAATCAAATTAATAGGTAAAAGTGAAAGTCAGGGGGTCGAGTGATCCCACACTCCTCCCATGCCTGTCGATATCGCAAATTTACAAAATTATCATATAAGCACAACTCATTCAAAAATGTCAGACTTGGACTATACTATAAAAATAGATCGGGAGTCTCACACCACTTTTTATGAAGAGGCTCATTCCCGTGACTCAAACTGCTCCACAATGCGAGCACATATCGCACTTATCGTTACAGCAGGTCACAAAATATCTTAGCAAAACTCATTCTCGGTTGAGATAATTGATCTCAAAACATACAAGCTCAAGAGAAATCACAGAATGAAATCTCAACTAGAAGTACATATCCAACAGCTCAAGCTTTATATGATGAGCCTCCTGCTGCATAATTGGCTAAGAAATTTGAACTATACCCATTGCCAAACATAAATATTTATCAAAACATCCTCAAAATGTTTCATATCACCAAAGATTTACTCAAAATCCATATTTCAACATTTGGCATATGAAAATAAAACCTCAAGAAGCAAAATAGTCAGCAGTCTCATAAACAGTGGATAAAACAGGACAGATCTTATTTATACAAAGTCTAAAGGTATTCCTTCATACCTTTTTCGTATAGGGAAATAAATTTATCACGAATCCTCTGGAACTTAAGTTCTTACAATATATATATGTATCTTATACCGCATGCAAGAAAGCACTGCAATGCCTTGTTTGGAGTCTTTGAAGTGCTGCCTCTTCCACTGCTATAAAGCTCCAGACGGAAGGAGGAAACAAGAGCACCTCCAAATTCTTGTTCACATAATTTGCAGAGGTACAAAAGATGGACAAACAAACAGTAGATGTGGAAGGAGGGGTGTCGGCTTGTTCTTTTCCGTTCCGAAAAAGACTACCGAATAAATAAACAGAACAACAAACCCCAAAAATGGAGAGATGGTGCAAGTTTACCTTATGAAAGTAGACCTTTGTTCCTCGATTATTTGGAAGAAGTGCAGGATAGGTATATGGTTCACTGGATTGTTGAAGTTGGGTATCATTTATTCAAAGATGAAAGAGGAGGAGGCCATATAAAGATCAATATAAACAAAGATTATCAGAGCTACAGTACGCTAGATCTGAATCGTGGAACCAAAAAAGCCTCATTTTAGAGGCCTAGCCCAAAAAAATGGTGTGGTTCATGACATTTGGAGACGAAAAACAGAGATTTGCCAGAAATTCTGCTCAGCTTGATTTCGACAGGGTTGAAGACTCACCAGACTGCTCGACACTTGGGTAAGAGGAGGGCCCACTCTTTGAGTAAATTGAACCAACTGAACCACTAGATGAGCTCATAGAAGAAGACATCCTGGTAGAGAGTGCGTCTTTGGTGGACCCCGAAGCGAGTTCGGGCCTCAGCTCTGATGACGAGGATGATGGAGCTAGAGTACCCATAGCAGACCCCACGGGGTAGGGAGCAACGGGCATATCAGCGAGAGAAGATGCAGAGGGACTGTAACTCAGTGTTCCCATTGGATGATCGAATTTGCATGAGGGACCGAACTTGCATACTCCGTTTTGAGCGTAGTGCGTACAAAGTGGTGCGCCCTGATAAAAATTGAAGTAAAACAGATGAGTAAAGGAGAACGACTAACAAATTAAATGCAGAAGTAGTAGCTACAGCAATGAAATAATACAGCAAAGGTAAGATACTGCAAGGAAGATTATGAAGGATAAATGCACAACTGAATCAAGTTTTTATTCACGTCAATATATAGAATGGAAGAATGAGTTAGTGTAAGACCAAATTTACAGCCGTCTTGCCTCCTGAAACAAAGAAATGGGACAACTTACAACAAGGCATATAGTTTACAGTTTCACCAATACACACAGCCACCTTTAATGGAGGTTCCCACTTGTAATTCCACAAGATATCTTCATGGTATCACAAAAATTTACACGCATGGCCATGGCATAAGTTTATTTAATGGGCCCAACAAAGTACAGTAGTCTATCAAAATTCAACAGAGTTCTATTTTTATTTCCGTTATCAGAGTATTGAATGTGCTATATGCTTGCCTAAAGAACTTATGGATGCAGTACAAAATGGGCATTATATGTATTGTACCAATGACGATACTTGTAAAATATATCAGCCCTTAAAGCTCATTTCAAAGTTCATTTTCTCTAAAAGAAATAATTAATTTATGCAAAGCATCCAGAATCTTCTTTTATATTCGATCACACAATAATAAAGTACAAATGAAATCCACTTACTAATATTTAACCAAGACGAACTAGTAGTCTTCTACTATTTACATAGCCCTCAGTGTTTTCTATGTTCCAAAAAGGAACCTTGATATTATGTTTTCAAGAGATTGAAATTGAAGAGATGTTTACTGAACCCAAACTTGGTTTCTGTACATCCAATAATCCGGGAACCAATTGACACCCTAGCGCAAACCAAAGAAGAAGACCCCCACCACCTACACAACAAATACCAACCCTCTTCTATGAATCCATCCATTAAATCCTAAAGAGCCTTGCCAACTATGAACAAAACATCCCCTAAAGAGCATGGCCATCCTAGCCATTTAGTCAAACTTCCCATGATATCTGTTAACAACGGAAGTATCAAACCATTCTTCATTTCTTCTTATAATTCGAATAATCAACAAAAGGATTTCAGCATCTGATGGAAGTATACACCGATTTAAACCATGCAAACAAAGTAAAGTTAAAGCTAAAATAAGATGTTGAAAAGGAAGCTTACAAGAAAGAAAAAGAGCACAAGAAACGAGTATTTATGGCTAAATTTTGCACCAGTTTGATAGCCGTTGTTAAGATGATTTATTCCCATAGAATACAAAGGCAAGGGCAACAGGGCATGAATCAAATGAGATGATTTGATGAAGTACAGCCCCAAATGGAGTTCATACAGAAACAAGATTGATGAACTCAATTGAAATAAAATGAAACTAAGCAATGAGGTTATCAGTTACCAGCACAAGTGCAATTGGCAGAACAGCTTCACTACTGATATGTTGCAGTCGAGATGGGGATACTTATGATGACTACTCAAGGTAATCCAGATGAGCTTTTTTTTTTTTTTTTTTTCTTTTTCTTGTTTTTTAACGATGGATTTTATAGAATCCTCTGACTTCTTTCTGAGTCTCTTGAGGGCAGCAGTTCTGGGACTGATTTTATTAGGTTTATGGCGGAAAGGTCAAAGAAAATACTGTATTAGGGTTGGCATGGGTAAGAAAGAGGCAGGGTTCTGGGGAAATGCTGAAGTTAGAATACCGATAGACTGATATGGAGGGGCTTTTCTTGGTGAGTTATTGCTCCTTTAAGTTATTTAGGTTTATTAGATTAGAAGAACTGACTTTTATGTTAACGAATAGACTAGAGAATATGGGATAAGATTAACCGTAGGAGAAGGGTACATGGCACAAAGACCTGGTTTTGGCTTCTGGGCTTTCAAATATGAAACAACTGAAGAAGATTATGAAGAAAGGCCTAGGCATCACATCATATCTAGCTTTGCATCAAACGAGTCCTAGAGAGCATGAAAGATTCAAAGAATTCTCGCAAATGTCCTCCGTTGGACTAGAAGTGTATTTCATCACACAAGCTACGGATCTTATACTGAAATTAGAAGCCGCGCTCTCAACTTGAAAACTAAATTTCCAATACTTAAGTTTTGAAACTTAACAGTTACACTGATCTAAACAGTAAGAACCATAACCAAACCTCAATACAACACTTGACCTGAGGAAACCAACGGAGAGCACTATATCGAGTGTCAAGGAGAACGTCAAAATCACCAAAATAAGCTCACATGTGAAACAAAAGATTACATACATGAACTATCTTAACTTCCACGACCTTAAAGTGGACATATTTGGACTTCATCGACATAAATACAAGCTCACAATGTTTCTTCTCATGAGAGAATGATATGTAAGTACATAACTAGATTGTAGGATCTCCAATATAGTACGCAATCTTTTAAAATTGTTTACTTGTACATGATTGCCTAGAATTTTAGCACCTCCTTCATAGAAATATTCTCCTTCTAATATCGACCTATGTAGAGTTTTATCAAGACACTTTCAAATTCTTTAGGTGTTCATTGAGTAACCGAATCTCTCTAAAAACAACGTAATAAAAAAGTCAGAAGCATCAGTCCTTCCACTTGATGAGATGCAGATTTCTCTCTAAAAAGTGTTTGGCCTACTGAGTTGTTACATTATCAGACTATTAGTTATACACAGCAATAGGCTTGATTTCCACAAAATGCAGCCATGCCAGAATGGCAATTGAGTGTTAGGCACAGAGCACTCCATCAAATGCATCCCAAACCATATACAAATAAAATAATCCAAAGCCAGGTGGCTGGGGACTTCTCTTCATAACTTTCAGACTCCACTTAACTTAAGAAGCCTTTGCCCCAATAACCTGAAGATTAAGACTGAACTCCAAACAACGAACAACTAAGCTTCGCACAATACAAGTACAAGTCCATTCTAGAAACATAAACCCAATGACGGGCAATCTCATAATGGACAAAATTGCTGCTGTTAGGGTGGGGGCTTCACACTAAAGCCCAAGCATAAAGACCCAATCGCAGAACTAGACCTGTGAATAGGTATTTTATCTCATAGCCAGAATAATTAACAAAGCGCGCTTGATTCCTGAGAGCTAGGAAAATACTAAAGAAATCATTTTAGCAGCATGAATGGCAATTACACAGTGTTGGTGCCACCAATGCCGGCCACAAGAGGTGATGACTAACCACAGATAACCACAACACTAACTGCATATCCTGGGAGGAGCCCAAGATACATGTTATATGATTAAGAATTCAAAACTTCTTCTCGACAACATACAACATTAATAGAATCAACACAAAGATGACAAACCATGGCCAATAATGTAATCCTATAGGTCCCAAGCAAACGGCATGTGAGTTTCCTTATTAGCTCTTTGCTTCTTTCTTGATCCACAACAAAGTTTCATCTGATCGACTAAAAAGTAATCAAAGTCATCACAAGGGATGTCAAAATTGGTTTACTGCACAAGTTTAAAGAATTCTTAGTGTGAAAGATCTGAATCCATGTACGTGCAGGAATCCCTGTTGGCAGAGAATAATACTTCGCAATTATAGAGATTTAAGGATACTACAAACTCAGAGCTCAAAGCTAAATGGTGGTATACAACAAGTGGGTATGAGTTGTATGACACGAAGTAATGTGCCTTGCGTAAACATTAGGGTACTGTTACTTCGACACCTATCTCTTGGGGTTGAGTTCTATTCTATACCAAAGACTGAGTCAACAATCGACATAGCTCTTGCATAGAAGAGAGAGAGAGAGAGAGAGAGAGAGAGAGAGAGAGAGAGAGAGAGAGAGATTAGATGAGGAGGAGAAAAGACAGGAAGTAAAGTGAAATTTACAAAATGCATTGGATAACAGAGGAAAAAATGTCCAATGGTAAGGTCATGATATTGGCACATTAACTAACTACAAAAATGTCGATTATCAAGCCAATATCCACAGGAAACACTGAAATTTTGATTTAATAAATAACTTCTGTCCTAGCTAACAGATATAACTATAAGGAATTCACCATCAACATACTAAAACCAAAACGATCAAAAGCTAAACTCCACTGAGCTTTCCATAAAAGAATTTCAGAGGCCACTGATTCATTTTCCTTTGGAGACATCCTCATTTGATCCAACTTGAACCCACTCAAGCAAAAGCAAAATATTCCCTCACGGCTAGCACGCCGACAAACAAAAGAGAATAGGCAAAAGCTTTCAAATGGAGAGAGAGAGAGAGAGAGAGAGAGAGAGAGAGAGAGAGAGAGAGAGAGAGAGAGAAATGCAAAGGAAATACTCCCTCCGTCCCTTAAAGTTTGACACTTTCGGGAGTGCGTGCCATTTTTAAATTGCCTATATCTTTCAATTCATAACGTTTTATGTGATTTTCATAACTTTGTTTAAAAGAACTAATTGAAATCTATCAAACTAGATCCATATTACTTATATAAAACATTATAGATTAAAAGAAATAATCAATTTTTTCATAGGGCTGGAATAGTGAAAGTGTCAAACTTTATGAGACGGAGGGAGTAATGGAAAAACCTCACTACAAGAAATCAAGCAGCCAACCACACAGATATCTTATAATCAAAGATAAGACCAACAAACAGTCTTGGAATTGGCTTCAAAAGTCCTATTCCCCCAAAGTTCTATATTCTAAACTTCAACACAGTGCACTGTAAGTCTGCAACACTTCTTTGAAACCGGGCTATGGGGTCGATCAAACTGTCTTCTCACATCTCTCTCTCTCTCTCTCTCTCTCTCACTCTCTCTCAAAATTACTTTTTCCTCAAATTTTTTAACTCGTTTTCTGCTTACTATTAAGGTTTTCATCATTTTTGGTAAAAAGTACATCACTACCTGCAGCCTTTCAAGAATCTGCAGTCCATAACTCAAGGATGTATAATGAAATGCAATTTCCATGGTCTACTTTCCACCAATCTCACTTTTTCTATTGAATTATTGGGGAATAACCCGAAAGCTTAAGATCATCCCACAAGGGTATTCCTCATCCACAAACTGAAAGGGCCATTCCAGCCAAGGAGGTCTTGTCACCCACAAAACACAATGTATATTCAGTATTCCCGTCTTGCTGTTCTCACTGCTCCACAATTGCAGCACCCAGTCACCACTCACCAGACTCACTACCAATAATCCAACTCCCCACACAGTGCCCAGCAAACACACAGACTATTCAGTTTTCCAACTATACAGTGCACCACGGCACCCATACTTTCTCTCTCCTATGGAAACGCCTTGCAGAACCAGTCTTACAGGCGCACAAAGAACTTGAGCACCATTCACCAAGTCTCATTCCATTCTCCTTCCTTGTCTCACACTTCTCATATAACAGGACAACCCAAATAAAACACCACACTGAAACCACACAACTCCCACCAGAGAAACCACATGCCATAAATCACATGCAAAGCTCAAGTCATTCTGAAACCGAACAGGCACGGAATGCATAGCCGCCTGAGCCAACCACACATTCGTAGCTCGGAACCAGGCTCCCCTTCGCACCAACCCAGTATACTCTCCTTCGTATGCAGCAATGCACATTCTATGCATTTACTGAGAGCTAATATTATTAGTAATAAATAACTAACATTATCAAAATCCAAGTCTCAGATGTTATATCTATAAAGATACTTACCGGACGTAGGGGAAGACCCATCGGACTAAGGGCAAAAATCGTCTTCGGAGGACTCCATTCTGCCGGATGATGGTATCTACATGATGACCCAAATTTGCAGTCCCCAGTTTTCATGTAATATTGACATTCAGGTTGGCCGGGTCTTTCTGGGAACATGTGCTCCCTTTGGCTACTGCTTGAAGGACCAGCAGGAGAAGGGAGGGATGAATACGGTCGAATGTATGCAGGAGCTGAAGGAGATAATTGTGTTAATCCATAAATCGGAGTTGTTGCAACAGTGGACTGAGCACTAGGAGAGGGTATGGGAGCTGCAGGTGTCTGCACCACATCAACAACTTATAAGGGAATAATATGAATGTCATATTTTTTTGGCTTATTTGTCTATCTAACTTTTGACATTTTCAAGCTTCTGGTCAACATTTCATGGTTTAGGATTTATGTCAACGAGAGAAATTAGAAAAGTGAAAAAATAATGGTCTAGTTTGATAAAATAACGAAACAGAAAAGACAAAATAAATAAAATAAATAAAGGAATTCTGGCTCATTTTTGTCTTTAGGAAACACTTTTCAAAATTAGTTCATTCTTATTTACTTTTCCACTCCCTCAGTCGAGACAAATCATAAAGGTACAAAATCTTGATCCAAAACTAAAAATTCAAAAAGATGGAAACAAGTCGAAAATATAAGCTGAATTTCAAAAGAAACCGAGAGAGAGAGAGAGATGCTTGTGCACCAACCTGGTAAGGATTCCAACCAGGAAAGGGAACCATCCCTGGAGGAAGCACCATTGGACTGTAAGGCCCTTGGATATAGGAACTTGGAATAATAGCAGGCCTTGGAACTGGCCAATTTCCAGGCACCATACCGTATTGTTGAGGTGACGGGGCAGAAGGAGAATGTATTGAGGGATACACTGGAGCAGGGACAGGTGGCGGAACAGGCAATGGTCCAGCAGTTGGTGCCGGCACTTGGATGCCAGATGGTTGTGGATGATGGAATTTACAGGTTACTCCAAACTTGCACTGCCCCGTTTTTAAATAGTATGAACACTCTTTTTCACCCTGAGACAGAAGCCCAAACATGAGCCAACTTAATAGGATATGTGTCAAATAAATCCAAATGAAACCATGGGGGAAACAAACGAGCAAAATATTCAGACCGGTCGAAATGGGTATCCAGCAACATTCAGTGTCACGGGGATAGCAGATCCAACTCCCTGTCTTGGATGGTGATACTTGCAAGATGCACCAAATTTACAAGTTCCAGTCTTCATATAATACTACAAATTGTTCAACAGCACAGTCAGTCCAGCAGGGCACGCTCATTGCATAATGAACTAACTATTTCATAAAAAGTAGAAACAAAAAGACGAAACGAATACATTCATTAATCACCGAGTCACCGTATTCATTATAACTCATTTTCTCATACAATTTGAACATATGGAAACATAATACTGTAGCATTTATCAAATGTAAAGTTCCAAGTACCAACCATCTCAAAACTTTCTGCAAGTTCAAAAGTTGATTGGGAAAAAAAATGCAAACCACATACCTGGCACACAGGCTGACCCACTCGCTCTGGAAACTCCCCTCCGCCAGGTCTAATAGCTCCAACAACCTGACAATTTGTTTTCACCAAATTTACTAAGAGCATGTAAATTTCTCAATCATCTTTTCCGCATTGTCAATGAGCCCACAACCACATGAACAGATTTCTCTTCGTAACAACATCCCAATACTTAAATTCAATCAAAAATGACAAAAACTCAATGCAACAATGATACCACGACATTTTTTACTCGTGGTATCACCATCCAATATCAAACCACCGTGTATGCAAAATAAAACCCACTATTATGCAGATTTGGCAGCAAGTGGAATGACTTAGTTCATCTCATTGCACATTGTTGGATGGTTATACCGTGTGTGCATGAAGACGAGATATCTCCGTAGCATTGAAGTTTTACTCCTACCAAACTAGAGAGGACTAAATCATGTGCAATGAGAATCAAATCTAAGTGAAGTGGCTACTACATATCATAGTCACTATACAGATGCACCACTGCTTCTGTGATCACAAATGGTGACCACATTATGGATACCACAAGACGTGTCACCAATGTATTGGTAGAATGTGTCCCACTTGTCATTTAATGGACCACATTCTGCCAATGCAATGGTGACACATCACATGGTCATCAAAATGTGATCACTAAATATAGTAACCATAGCATTGCTCATGCAGATGATGGAAGTTAGCAGAATGACCCGGATCGGGTAGTCGTACTTATGTGGTGGTTTTCTCTTACACATCGATAGATGGCGATTGTGATGACGCAGTATCACCGTTGCATTCAAGTTTCATCACTACTCAGAACACTACAGAGAACTAAATCACGTGCAATCAGCATCAAATCTAGATACAAGACCAAACAGGAAAACCGAAACGGATCGAAACCATAAACCAAGAACATTCATCAACACCCCTGTACCAAAACCCTAACATCAAAAAACAACAATTACCGAACTCCGGTCGCGGGGGTGATTGAACCGACATCGTGACCCGTACCCGCAAAACCCGGTCCTCAGATAAAATATACAGTCCGCCTCGTCGGGTCGCTCCGGGTACGACTCCGACCCGCCACTGCCCAAACCCAACTGCCACATAGGCTCTGCACAGCATTTGTTCAAAAAAAATCAAAACTTTTAAACACCAAACAATAAACACTCTCTCAACATTACCATCACAAAGCAAAACCCACTGAAATGCACATGAAATTCAATCGAAATTCAATGAAATTCAAGCTCGAAACTCACCTTCGAGCCCGGTTTCGCCCCATTCCGCCGTCGGATCGGGCTGCGACCCTTCCATTGCCGGCCTCCGGCCGTACCTCTCCATTGTACGGACTATGTATATACACACACTTACACACACTCTCTTTCTCTCTCTCTATATATATATATATGCGTATACTATGTGTATGCGTGTGTATATACAGTGATTCTGTAAATGACGTTGGAGTGGTGGGAAATGGGGGATTGGGGTCCGATCGAATGGGGTCAGATTGTTTTTGTTTTCTAGAGAGAGAAGGAATAAACTAAGAGAGAGAGAATGGAGGGAATGGTGAGTTTAGATTACTTTTTTGTGGGTTCTCTCTCTCCTCTCTCCACTCTCTCTCTCTCTCCTCTTCTGACTGTGTGTCTGCTGGTGGTGACTCTGGTCTGGTTTCCTTCCCTTCAGCTTCTCTCTCTCTCTAAAAGTCTATTTTGCGTGCGCGCTTTCTCTCTCTCTCTCTCTCTCTTGGTTTGCGCTTTGTTTGGGGAGGAGTATTATTTTTTCGTCGGTTTGTTAATGTTATCGTACGCGCCAAACTAATGGCGGTTAGACTAAAGATAATAGTGGGATTAACCTCGGAGGGAGGAGTAATATTTAACTAATTTGAAAGTTCTCAAAGTGAGGGAGGTTCTAAATACATCCATTTATGTATTTAATTTAATTAACCTCGTCTTGTAGTGTACTTAGGGTGCGTTTAACTTGAGAAAATTGAGAGAAAAAGAAAAGAAAGTTAATAGTAAAGAGGAGGGAAAAATTTTAAGTATTGTGAATAGTAAAATTTTCCTCTCATTTTTTCTCTTACTTTCCTTTCATTTTGTTTTCTCTTCTTTTCCTTCCAGTTTTTTGACACTTTTGGTCCCCAAAGTATTCAAATTGTATCACTTTAGTCCCCAACATTTCAATTGTGCGATTTTGGTCCCCAATGTTTAAAATGTGGGTCACTTTAGTCCCTATCCCCTCACGTTGTTCCCCTTCCGTCAAATGGGAAGGGTAGAAGGGGTATTCCACCCATCCCTTCACCTGAAGGAAAACATTCCCGCCTAAAACAACATTACTCTCTCTCTCTCTCTCTTCAATACATACATATGTACGTCATATCTATCATCTACAAGACACAAGAGAGAGAGAAAAAAAATAGAGGCAAAAAACAGAGAGAGAGAAACGAAGACAAAAAGAAACCAAGTGAAGCCATGGATGCCTAGTTCTGCTATAGCGGTAGGCCTGGGAACCTTACCACATCGTGGACAGTCTCTAACCCAGGTAGGAGATTTATTGGGTGTCAACTGTATGGGGTAAACTCTCTTTCTCTCTGACATGAACTCATGCAAGCAACATTACGTTATTGTGAATGGAAATGCAAAAAGATGGAGCTTGTGGATATTTCATGTGGGTTGATCCCCCTGTGTGTGCTAGATCCAGAGTTGTGATCCCAGGATTGCTCAGGTCTTTGAGGAGTCTTAAAGCTGAAATGAAAAGAAAGAAGAAGATGAAGATGTTTATGGTCATGGCTTTGATCAGTAACTAGGTTTTTTGGATCTGTGTGGTGGCACTATGTCTGGTTATGGCATAGTGTGGCATAGGGTAGGTGTGTAGTAGGTTACGGCTGGTTTAGGGTTTTGTTTTGACTGAAAAATGGTGTAGGCTTTTGAAATATATCATGTAACTTATTGGTGGAAGTGTGGTAAATGTGTATGGCAAACTCCCTTATGCAATGAAATTCTCCTATTTTGCAATGTCAAATGTGCAGTAATTGAACTAGTACTCACATTTTCCTAATTGCATGTCAATGCCTAACTACATGCCAATGCCTAAATTAACCCAGTTCAGTACTAGTGCACACATTAACCTACTAGTGCACACATAAACTAGTCACAAGTACAAATATGGAGAGTCCAAAAACTGGCAGAGTAAAAGCAGCCCATAAACATTGTCGTAAATAAGAATAAATCAAAGTAAATCAGTGCAGCATAAACCAATCACAATTATTACTGTTAACAGAGTGCAAAAATAGAGTAGGCCTAACATAACATCAAAACACAACTAAATAACAGTCAAGCATGACATTAGTTCATACCAGTCACAACCTGTTGATCACCAAAAGATAACACCAATTCACCCTAACTTCACAAGCGTAAATCCAAACTAACACAGTTACATAAGTTCATCATTGTTTACTAGGACAGGAAACACCAGTTGATGCAGTAGCCATGGAGGAAGAATATTTTCGGCATTTTAAGCCTCGGGTGGCAAAATCGTAATTATGCCACTGTGGAATTTTGCATTGGGCCCACTTGGGTCGGACCCGAAACGGCCCAACGATCAAGACCCATTGGCGTGCGTCGTTTTTTCGGGCTTTCGTCGCTGTTTAAGGCTCCGAATGTCCAAATTTGCCGTTTAAGGAAATATTTGACTTGTCAATTACTTGGGCAAGGAAAATCCGAATTAAGCTGCGCTTTTGGGAAACATTCTAGAATTTTCTCTAGTTTTTTATTTTGCTATTATTTTCAAATTTTTCATTTTTGGTAATTTTGCGTTTTTAATTGATTTGGCTTCCTTTCCGGAGCAAATCAAATAGGGTTTCCGGTTTCCTATATAATAAGTTGTAAGCCTTAAAGGCGAGACAGTTTTTGAGTATTATTGAATGATAAAAGAGTCTAGAGAGCGTTTTTCTCTAAACTTCCTTGTTTGTGTTCGATTGTAGCACGTCTTTTCTGTAGTTCATAAGGCGCCCTGCATCACCAGTTCACCATGACATTGCATATTTGGACCATTAACAAAAACAAAAAGTCGTCTTAAATGTAGTAAACCTCTGGTCTGTTTTCCTAAACCACATTCTTCCTATTTAATTGATGTTACCATTGATATCTGAGATGGTTGGGTTGTTTGGTCATAGTTTGTTGGGATATTGACCTACAATATAGCATTAATGATCAAAAAAAATCATTATATCAAAATGAGCAAAACATCAAAATAACAATACCCAAGCTTAAACTTTCACCTCATGATGGCCTCCTAAAGTTGCACCTCTGAAAGTGGCAGTTCTTCCAGTGCTGGCACCCCTACCTTCTTACCTCAATCCTACCACCCGTTCCCCTACCTCTGACCCTAGTGCTTTCACCCCTAAACTTGACCCCAGTGCTGGAACCCCTAACTCTGACCCCGGTGTTTCCACCCTTAACTATCACCCCACTACGTCCACCCCTAACAGTCCTTCCACCTCTACCTCTGACCCTTGTCCTTCCACTCTTTATTTGAAACCCAATCCTTCCACCTTTAACTTGAACCCCACTCCTACCACCCCTAATTTGAACTCCACTCCCTCCACCCCTTACTTGAACCCCACTCCTACTACCCCTAGTAAGAACCCCAGTCTTTCCACCTCTTGGTTACACAGCTGTCCTTCCACCCATTCCACTTCAACCACCTTCAACATCACCATTTTGTGCATCTTCCATCTCCACTGTCATAGGTGCAGTATAAGTCCTCTTATTGTGGCCATGTTTACCACATCTCCCACAAAACACTGAATTCTGTCCAATTTTCTTCAATTTGTGTGGATACTTGGGGTTAATGTACTCTTCTACACCTAGAATTCTCTTTTTATTAGGTCTGTCTTGCTGTCTTTTGACATCTGGTTTTAGAACAGGAGTAAATCCATTCTTTGGCCACATTTTGTAGCCATTTATTGGGATCTTAGAGTACCAAGGACTTGTATATCTTTCAACTTTACATTTCCTTTCCTAGATTGCAGCAATGGCATGGGGGCATGGAATACCATTTAAGTCCCATTTTCTACAGCTGCATAAGAATTGCTGAAGGTCAACAGTGTATTGCTCCCCTTCTCCACACCACTTTTGGAACTGAAGGTCCCCAAACCAAGTTGTTGAAGATGTGCTAGATGCCACCAGGTATTTAGATAACTTATCATGGCAGTTGGGAAACAACTCCTTGCTGAATTTCTTTATCCATTCCCTCTTAATCAACATCCAATGGCTAAAATAACATTTGATCCACTCCAACATTTCAATTATTGGCTTCCCTCTCCCATCCAATATGGCCTTATTAACAGCCCATCACAGGTTGTTGCACACCATGCCACATTTTACCATATCTTGAAAATGGGACCTACTCTAATACCTAGGGGGTTCTAATGCCAACCAATCGTAAGCCTCTTGACTCTCCTTCTTCATCTCCTCCATGGTATCTTGGAACATGGCTACAGTGGTTGCCTTAAAACATGCCCAAAATTTTTCCTCCAGAGACACGCCCTTGAACCTCTTTTGAAAATTAGTCAGCAAATGTTTAGCACAATGCCTTTTCTCTGCTCTAGGGACCTCCTCTTCTAGTGCAGACAACAGACCCTAAAAATTCAGCATACTTACCATTAGTTAAATGAAGTAATAAATTGTAATCAAAATGTATACAAGCACTGAAACATGGAGGAACAAAATTACCTTTTGTCTATCACTGATAAATGTCCATTGCTGCTCATTTGCACCTGTAATTTTTAGATCCATCTTGAGCAATGTAGAGAACCATGTCCAAGTGTCCTTACTCTCTGTCTCCACCACAGAGTATGCCATAGGATACATTGCATCATTTGCATCCACACCTACTGTTGTATGTAGTTGACCACTGTATTCTCCTTTCAGGTGGTAGCCATCAAGACCAACAATCTTCCTACAACCATTTAGAAAGCCAATCTTGGGAGCAGCTAAGAAGACATACAGCCTATTAAACCTTGGCTGCTCTGTTTCATCATCAATTGATGCATCCATGACCACTGTAGACCCTGGGTTGGACCTCCTCAACTCCTCACAATAATCCCAAAGCCTCCCATATTGTTCAACATTAGATCCATAAAGCAATTGGGCTGCCTTTCTTTTTGCTCTGTACAATTGGGTCATGGATACATCCACTTTCATTTCTTTCCTTATCCTGTCTTTGAATGACTGTATTGGCATCCATGGGTTTGTCCTTAGATCCTCCATGTACCTTCTTGCTATTGTGTGTGAAGTTGTATTCCTGTTGGTATAAGTTTTGATACAGCTGTTCTTAGCTGAGTAGGTCCTCACCTGGTAAGAGGACTCTCCTAACACCTTAGCAGCATAGACTTCCCATTGACAGGGTTTCTCACACCTTGCCTTAATTCTTCTTTTGTCATTTTTTGCCAATTTGACAGGTCTTTGATGTAGAATTGCACGTTGCTTCATAGCTGCCTTGAAGTCCTTAGGTGTACTAAAGTACATGCCAATTTTGAACTTGGGGTCTTCCATATCTGTCTCAGCTTTGAAAGTCTTAAAAGGAGTCTTCTTTTTTCCCCTGCCTCCTCATCACTTGTACTATCAAGAGAGTAGTCTGAGTCGTACTTTATGTCATCATCATTTCACATCTCTTGATCATCATACTCCTCAACCTCTGGTTGTGTCTCATTAGTGTTTGGGAATCCAACAAATTCTGATTCATCATATAAAAATGTCTCATATAAGTGATCATCATCACCCTCTTGGTAAGAATGGTCACTGTAGTACACACTGTCACTTGAAGAATCAGAGTAATCCACCTCATCATTGTCCACTTCATCGTTGTCAACCTCAATGTCCACTTCATCATTGTCAACCTCAATATCCACTTCATCAATGTCAACCTCAATGTCCACTTCATCATTGTTGTCGGACCGCTTTTCCACCATCTCTCCTAAAACCAAGCGGTTCGACAAGATGGTATCAGAGCCAGGAGGTCATGGGTTCGAGTCGCGGAAGCGTCATCATGAGGGAGGGATTGTTGGGCCCGGAGTGCTCCCATGGATTTGGTTACACAATGCCACTCCCTGCGACTGCTCTAAAAACAAACTTGCAGGTGCGACGTCGAATGCCATAAAAGACTTATGAAGCCCTTCCTAACACCAATTGGTTTAGGAGAGATGTTGAAAAAGCGGTCCGACAAGTGTCAACCACAAAATGACCAAAATTACCTTGTGTTTGTCCATCCAAATCAACCACTTAGGATTCCAATGTACCAATCCTTATATCACCTTGTGTTTTTCCCTCTAAATCAAGCCCAAATACTTCATTTGAACTACCCAATTGGCTTTCTAGCAATTTGACTCCTCCTATGTGCTCCACAAACACCACAACTATCCTATCATTGTCCAAATCCTTGGGCATTCCATATGCATCTTTGTCTGAGATTAATGGTACAAACCCATTGTCTAAAGTACATCTGGGCTTCTTAAAGTATAAGGCCACAGGAGGGGCATACCCAAGCTTTTCACCCATGGCATCCAACTCAAGCATGGAGATATAATTTGGGTCTAGTTCATGAATGGTTCCAATTTTACCCCCAATGTAAACTTCCCAACTCAAATACACCACCATAATGGACTTCAAGAGAAAAGCCAGTAGGCCTAGGCTCAGCACCTGCACAAAAACCAAAACCCCACAAACGTATTTGGTCAAAAAAAAAAACAAAAAAAACAAAAAAGTTCATCACAAACTTGAGACCACAAGACAAAACCCACAAAACCCTAACTTCACCCTTTACGCGTAAAAAGTTGATTGCATGCTCAAAAAATGTAAGAAAAAGCCTTCCATGGGCCTCAAAAACCAACAACATATATATATATATATATATATATATATATATATATATATATATATATATATATATATATATGGTCACTTTGATTTCACCGTCGTCGATTCCACACCGTCTCATTGTCGATTCAACACTGTCGTCGTCGTCGAATTTGGTTCGTTTTACTGGGTTTTTTCACAGTGATCATAAAAAGGGAAAGTAAGAGGAATGGAAGTATGTGGAAGGGGTGGAGAGGAGTGGAGTGTCAGTGTTGGTGGGTGGAATATCCCTTCTGCCCTCCCATTTGACGGAAGGGGAACGGCGTGAGGGGATAGGGGCTAAAGTGACCCACATTTTATACGTTGGGGACCAAAATAATTGAAATGTTGGGGACTAAAGTGACACGATTTAGATACTTTGGGGACCAAAAGTGTCAAAAAGCCTTTTCCTTTCTCTTCCACATGTTCCAAACAGACCCTTAAAGTTTGTTTGTATTAAGTAAAGTATTGTATTTAAAGCAAACACATAGAGGGACAGAGCTACATAGGGACCGAAATTTTAACAATTTATTAATACTATACCATAGAGTTAATTATTATTTAGATGATTTATACTATTACAAATCTATAAAAATCTAAATAAGTTTGATTTGATATAGTTAAAAATCAGAATAATTCTACGTTGTCATGTAAAATTTTCTCAATTTATTTCAGACTAAATTACTTACACGTGAGTGTTGTAATTGTCAACCAAAAAACAAAAGAAAGTAATATGCAATAAAGTCATGCACTACACAATCTACACAATATGCTAAGTGTATTCTTTGTTGAAAATACTTTTTTAAGTCGGCATCTATCGGTAAAATTCTGGTTCTGTCACTAAACTCATGTGGGCGGGCCAACCTACGTGTGCATACTACATATGAACTGGCCCGAAAGTATTGATAGCACTTGATAGGTTTCGAAAGCTCGTATCTTAGAGGGAGGCAAACCCCTAAGTCACAATTAGTCTTGTCCACTAGGCCAATCCCATGAGATTAATCATATGTACATAGATTTAGAGTTATTGCCCCCCCCCCCCCCCCCCCCCCCCCCCCCCCCCCCCCCCCCCCCCTCTCTTTTGGCACATGATTTGGACCCAATAACTGGCACAAATCTAGATCCAAATGTGTTTGTATCCATATTATGAATGTCGTATCGACATGTAATGCGTAAATTTATGTGTATCAAACAGCTCTAAACACATTTGTGTTCCTACTTTACGTTGAAATTTGTGTCCCTACCACTACTCTGTGAAGATATGGACAAATAGTTCTAAAACGTATTTGCGGTCGGATTATTGCTTGTAGAACTACTCCATAAAAATATGGAGAAAATACAAACAAAAGACTAAGGTTATTTTTGTCTTTTTGGTTTTTTCATGTTTTGTTAGCTTTTTCTGAATTTTCGTTAATTTAACATTATATTTTTTGGATTAATCATTCATCTCAACAAAAAGAAGCCTAAAGCAAAAAATTATGACCGGAAGTAAAAAAAAGTTCACTACAGATGAAAAAAGTATCAGATAGCTGTCTTTTTGTCCAAAGTGGCATCCTATATGAACTTTTTTCAACTTTCATCCACATTTTTGTACTTTTCTGGTTTTTCTTTATCAATAAGAATGATTAATCCAAAAAATTGTGACAAAAAGCTAAAATAAAAAGGGAAAAAAATACCGAAAGAGACATTTAGACAAAAAGTCAAGAAAAAGGAATCTAATTACAGGCAAATGTTTGTTTTTCGAGATTGGCTGTTTCTTCAGTGTGTGTAGTAGTACCATTTACTCATTGAGCACCATTTTTGGAATCACTCTCTCATAGCATCAGCGAGGTGAGCATATGCATAAATTGTTATTTTAGGGAGTCAAAATTAATGTTGCAAAAAAAAAAAAAAACATTGAAAGAAATAAAATTCGCATACATAGAAATTTTGTAAAAAGACCATACAATTGCAATAAAATTTATTACAGACATGACAACAAGTGGAGTGATGCCTTATTGTTTAATGAGAGGATTAAAATGTATAAATTTTATCAATACTATGAAATTTTCAAACTCTGCGAGGATACAATTTTTAGAAAAATTGAGTACACCCCCACCCTTTGTTGCTGCATCATCCGTTAATATTACCTAGAGGTGGCAAATGGGTGGGTTGGGTTGGGTTTGTGTGGGTTAGGATGGGTCATGGGTTGAATGTGGGTGGGTTGAATATGGGTTGAAAGTGAATGGGTTCGATATGGGTGGGTTGAATATAGGTCAAGTCAAACCCAACCCAACCCAACCTGACCCAAATTTTTTTTTTTTAGAAGATCGTGGTTAACAGCAACACAAACACCAATTAATTTTACCATTCGGGTGGGCTAACTACTGGAGTACTTAAAATGAGTTCAATCTAATTCCTTAATTGATCAGTACCCTTGCGGCTTCAGCTTGCCCTCTGTCCTCTGATTCAACTCGTTGAGACAAATATAGATGTATTTTTTGAATTTCTATTCGATTTGTATTAAGTTTTCTTGGTTTAATTTTTCATCTCCATGAAATCAATTTAAAAAGTAAACAAAAAAATTATTAAAGAAGGAAATATTTCTGAACACCAAATCAAACCTTAAAAAGCAAAATTCTACAAAGTGTAGCTTTTACCGAGAGTCTAATATGATGGCAAATGCTGTGCTATAGCATTCCCAACACCAATTTCTAGTGAAGCATCTAGTCCCCGCATTAATAGTCTTTTCTTTTTTTTTTATATCTGAATTCAGTTGTAAAATGGAACTCAATAAAATCAAGCAGTATTTTGAAAAGAAAATTGTGTAGATAATATCGAAATGTTAGGCTAAAATAAAATGCGAGTCAAAATTAGGAATAAAAACAAGTATTTTATATTTTTTGGTTTTTGCTATAATCGTGTAGATGCATTTGTCGGTGTGATTACATGAAACCAAGCATGCATTTGGCTCGTGTCACAATTTAAAATACAGCAAAAACGAAAAAATATTGCTTGATTATTTCACACGAAAACAGTGTTCGCCATCCTTGATATTAGAGAAGGGTCAACTAATAAAGAGTAGTTCTAGATGCAGAGAGAGACAGAGTGAGTAGTTCTAGATGCACAGAGAGAGAGAGAGTGAGTAACGAGTGTGGGAAATTTTTGGGACCAACCCATTTTGGACCCATTTTGAACCCAGGCAAACCCATCTAAATATAGGTAAATATAGGTTCACCCATTTACAACCCATATTATAATATGGGTAGGTTGGGTTGGGTTTTAGGTGGGTGGATTTGGGTGGGTTCATGGGTTGGGTTCAAAATTGCCACCTCTAATATTACCACTCCTGTACTCTCTCCATTTCAATTTGTTAGTCTTTTTTATTTACCATTTTTTAATTTTTTACATTTTACGATTCGTATTATTTTATGTGATTTCTGGATTTTTTGTTTACTATAATTAATTGAGATCTGTCATCAATCAAACAATGTCCATATTGCATATGAAAACCATCATAAAAAAATGCAAATAATTTTTATCGAGTTGGTATAGAAAAAGGAACAATAAAAATGGGCAGATGAAATTTTTTTAGCACAAGCTTAACTCACTCAAACTTAAGACAATATATCTAGCAAAGAACTAAAAATGATAAGGATTGATAGGACTAGAACGTTAAATGGTCTAGCTCATTCATCATCTCCTATCTCCCTCTTACACCCATTTAGGCCTAGTTAGGCCGAGTTTTCACTATGATATTCTTGGTATTTTCGGCATTTTTGCCACTCACATTCTTAAAATTACATCTATTAAATTCCAATCCTTCTTAAAGGGAACACAAAAATCACATGTAGAGCGAGAAATTTCAAAAAACAAAACTCGTTTCGATTTCAAATGCACACGAAATATGTCCAATTACACCTTAAATCTTTGTGTTATCGCAACATAATTTTGAGAATTTTAATATTTTCTCAATTACTCCATCTGTCCTTTGATAAGTGTGCGCTTTGTATATCAACATTATTAAAGAAACATATCATTACTCATTATACAACAACTTTTACCCCAATTTTATACTTTTCACATCAATTTTTACCTCAACTTTTCAAATATCCTTAACTTTTACCCTTTAACTTTACAGAAGCGTAAAACAATAATTGTACAACCTTTTGATTGTCAGCCAAAAATACTCACTCCATCCCATTTTGATTGTCTAGTTCGGTCTCCAATGAATTTTAAAATTGTTAATATCTTTCGATCTATAATGAATTTTACGTGCAATATGAATCTTATATGATATATCTCAATTAGTTATATTATACAAAAATTTTAAAATCTTTAAAAATATTGTAGATTGAAAAATATTAATAATCTAAAAATTGCATTGGAGACAGAAATGAACTATCCAAATGAAACAGATGAAGTAGAATACTCAACAATTAAAAAAAGGGACGGGTAGGAGTAGTACACTTCCCATGATTGACAATGGCAAACTTTAATCTTTACCCTCACTTCCAACCACAATGAACCACCCCATTCTTCCCCGTTTACACGAAATGATGTGGACATCGGGGTGCACGAATAGGTCTTTGGGGGCCATTGCAAGCCTTGTTCATTTTGGGTTTCAAGACCCGATTTTATCAATTATTATCCAATTATTACTCTTATTTTAAAATATTATTTTTATTTTCCTCTCATATCTCTCTAATCATTAACCCCTATTTTGAATTATTATCTCTATTTCTCTCTCCAAGCAATACAAAAAACCAAAACTCAAAACCCAAACGAAACGTAACCGTAGAGTCTTACACAAATAATTTGAACCGTTTAATAATTTTTTACTCACGAGGCATAACCATGTAAGTAAAAAAATATACTCATTTCATCCTAAATTTCTTATTCATTCCTTGACACACGTGCCATTTTCAATTGCTTAAATTTTTTGATTTAAAATAATCTTTATAATTTTAAATAATTTGTTTAATAAATCCAATCAATAGTTCTCAAATAAGATCCACATTACGTATACAAAATATTATTATATTTGACAATATAAACTTTTTTTAGGTGTCATGAATAGTGAATGTTGACAAGAAATATGAGACGGATAAAGTATTTGAAGTGCATTAATATTCCCTTAAAAAACAAGAACACTCAATAACTTTTCCTTATATTGCATTTACCAACTACAACGTGACGGACGCGGGGAGGCTGCTATGCAGAATCCAGACCATCTGTTGCTTGGATGGACGGTTCAGATTTCAAACAAACTATTCGCGCAAATAGTTTGTTTTCAATGCGAACCGTTGGAAATACTTGTGAACGGCTGCGATTCTGCACAACACCTGCTGTGCATAGGCTGCACAGCAGCCTCCCCGCGTCCGAAAGTGACACATTTGAACCGACCACGGCTGCTCCATTTTCACTCATTAGTTTTTCAGTTGAAGATTTTGTCAAAACAAAGAAAGATTTACACCTGAAGATACCTAATCCACCGCTTTGGACGTCAACAATATTTCTTTTATCCAACCTTTATGTCCTAAAGAGGGAAAAAAAGGTTTTTTTTTTTTAAGACTATCACTAATATTTTAATCCAAACGGAAATGTGCCTTGAACGATAGCAACCCTCTTAGTCGTGACTATAAGAGGATTTATCTGTTGTGGAATGTCTCGTTTGAGCCATAGCTAATATTTGTGAGGGCGAGTTCGATCGTCACTACAACCCTACCAAAGTACTAGATCGGATCAATCATCCACAACACGTTATCTTGTGAATTTGAACCTGCAAACGACACGAGCGGGGAGACATCCACCGATCCACGCTCACACTTTAGCCATCCCGGCTACCACCTTAGTGGTAAAATATAACTCCTTAAATTGAAAATAAAATATTGTGAGCGCGTCGGAGTAAAAGAATGGTGACGATTAATTAACATCACAGGGAGGTTGATTCCATTGCGTTTCTTTCTTTCTTTATTTTTTCGACAGTCAGGGTGTCTAGGCTAACTTACACACATCTTAACTAATTTCTTCCCTGTCTGATCAGAGGTAGACCATCCACGTCGGGACTGGAGGATTCACGAGAAATTAATTTTTTGCTGCCAGAAACCAAGATTAGAACCGTGGTCAATTGTGTGTAGAGCAAACACACCAAACAACCGAACCAACCCATGAGGCTATCAAACGGTTGCAGTTCGATCTGTCGAATCAACGGTTCAGATATGGATAGTGTCAGAGTCTTAAACAGGGCTAAAATACGCATGTCGACGACTGGGCATAGTGTAGTAGGTAAGAAGTCAATAAATGCATAATTATTTGTCCAGGAGGTGGCCGGTTGTGACCGGTGACGAGTGCCGTGCGTAATGCGGATGAGATAGAAATTAGGTAGTGTAGCAATTTAAGACAAAATTAGAGTTTCATTTTATGGGATAAAATTAAAAATATGAATAATTGAATACCAATAATAGACCCATCTCATCTCCCTGCCTTCTCAAAAGAAAATATAGCTGCAGTATCTCCAATATTGGCTTTACATGCACATGTGGAGATGTCAATTTTTTTGGGTAATTCAAGTTACACACCGCTAAATATGGGGACTTTCACGACACATTCTGACAATCGAAATCGTTCATTTTGTAGGTCTTGACACGTGAGTTATCTATGCGAAAAAATATATATATTTTTGCTACAACCAATGTGCCAATTTACTATTGAAGTATACTTTCACTTGAATCTCCTTTGAAAATATATTTTTACTTTAATATTATTTGACAATTTCATTTTTATTAAGCTTTTAAGGCTAAAGTAATTAAGAAAAGATTTGACTGTCATGTGTCAAATTTGATATGAAGCGATGGAATATATATATAAAATAACACATGGGGAATTGACATGTGGTATGCCAATGATGCCATGTCAAAATTTACATTATTGGTAGGAGATGGATATTGTTTCACTTAACGGGGACACTTGAGCTAACAGTTTAATTGCAATTACGCGTAGTGAGGATACAAGATAAACTCTCATAATAAGAAAATTGATAACTTGTGATGGATTAGGAAGGAGTTTAGGGGCATATGTGCTTCAAACACATGGAAAGAAATCATCATCACAGTTAAAAAAAAGGTTAATTAACTTCTCCCAAATATGAAGTGGTTCTTTAGAATCTATGTACAAAAATTCTCACAAGAAAGACAGAAAGAAAATGCACTTGGTTTTATTTCTTCATGGATATAACATTCTCTTTTAAGAAATGAAAAAAACTTGAGTTCAAGTGACCACACGTATCCATGCTGGTGCCCCAAGTCCATCTCGTTGTGAGGCGGCCCCCCTAAAAACCCAACTGCAACCCAAAGATTGTTGATGGTTATGATATTGGAGAAGTAACAAATCATACGTATGCAAATAATCAAACAGAAAACCAAATAACAAATTAAACAAATAAGAAAGACAAAGATTACGTGGTCCCACACATCTAACACCACACATTACTGATTATTGAATAGGCTAAACATTGATGCAAGGCTCATTCCTCCTAACTTCGTTTTGGTTAGTCTAAATGGTTTTTTTGGACTCTTTTTGTCTTCAAGCTAAAGATAACTCATTCCATCTATTTTATTTATTTATTTGCTTTTTTCGGTATTATTTACTTTTCGTTATTTGTTGTTTAGCCTTTTGAATTGTGAACCAAAATAGAAATACATCCAGATAAAACAAAAAATAAAGAAAAAAGATACCATATCTTTCGAACTCTTCCCGACTCTTGTGAAATATTTTTTATTTTAGTTATAATTTTTTATTTTTATTTTTTAAACTTCTCTCGTCGAGATGAATTATGAATCCAACCAAAATAATGTTAATCTACAAACAGCTCAGAAAAGACGGAACAAAAAACTCCATAACAACTCCACATAGTCTTCCAATCATTAATTTGTTGAGATTGTTGCAGTGTGTAATGGGGTGGAAGGACACAGAAAAATCTCAACTTTATTGGGGGGTAGTGGGTACTTTTGGTGACCGGTCATCCAGGTACAAAAAAGTGAGGGGGGTTTTGAGTTGGACAAGCTTGTAGCCACAGGTTGGACGCTTTTTTAAGATTTGCTGCATCGAACGCTTTTCCAGTTTTCCCATTCGGAAAACCGGGGGTACCCATATATTTGCACCGAAAATGCACCCGATGCCTTCGGGGACCCGCTTTTGGGTCCCCGAAGGCGTGGGGTGCATTTTCGGTTCAAAAACTGGGGTACCCCTAGCAGCGTTCTTTGCCATTGTATCTTATCATTCCTTCTTTTTCTTTCCCGACCGATGTGATTGTCCGAACCAGCTTACACGTGAATCGACTAATTCTTTTCCTTGTATAGTCAACGACAGGTCATTCACTCCGGACGGGGGAGATTTGCAAGGAAGTTTCTCTTATGTATTCGCCCCAAGAGGTTGCCAAATTTTGAACTCAAGATGAATGAATTTGCACTGTCTTAACACTTTTCGCACATGCAAGTAGAGTGCAGTGCAGTTGGTGCCTCCCTTATACTCCCATGCACATAAGGCAGGGTTTGATTCCCGTAAGCACCCATTCGCCTCCCCAATTCCCCTAGGATAGAGTAGATTAAGATTAACGAATGACAAAAAAAAAAAAAAAAAACACTTTTCGCACATGCACTTATAGAAAGTGTAAAAATCATTTCCCCAGAAATATGTTTGTGTGAATGGCCATAGGCAGGGCTGGCCCAAGGGCTTGGAGTACCTTCGGCGTAGACTAAAAATTGTGTCCCACGTGTACAACACTTAAATTTTTTCCAGTTACAATCACAATATGAGAAAATCAAAACAATATAAAATGCTACTAATCATTATATAATAATAGAAAAGTCAAAACACAAAGTTTCCAAATACATATAATGTATGAGTATCAATTGAATATTACTTGTGTTGCATTTTTAGAAGCAAAAATATCAATTAGCTTGGGCCTTAAGGCCCAATGTTCATTACAATTGTTTAGGCTTTTTAAAAATGACATTGGGCCTTTTTTATTTTTCTATTTGTGTTAGAAAAGATCCCTACTCAATCCTACCACTAAAAGTTTTTGGAGTGCCCTTATTTTTGGAATTTTTCTGAAGGTCCTAGGCCTATTGGGCCTTAGGCTTGGGCCAGCGCTGGGCATAGGATTAGGGTCCAAGCTAACTCACACAAGATCACAAGTGAAAGCATAAATGCGAATATCAAACTGTCGTTCAAAATGTTGAAAATTACAATGTCAAGGATTAAGAGCGCGAGCATAATGTCATGCTAAACCTTTGTAACGACTATGGGGTTGACTGCTATGAAAATGTCTAAAATTGGAAATTTGGCCTAAATACCACTTTTTAAAGATAGCGGAGACAAATTATTTTGCTTAGATTTTATTACAAGTTTTTAAATTAATAGTTCCTCTTGGCCAAAAAAATAAAAAATATGAGAAGCAAGAACCGAAGTTGAAAAAATGGTCCACAAAGTAAAACTCGTTTTTTCAATCTTCTATTGGCTAGATAAACCAAGTGTTTTATTTTTTGTCCTTATTCTATTTTTTCGGGTTTGTTAGTTTTGGGTCGATTTTTTGTGGTTACTAGGTTCATCCCGACGAGAGAAATTTAGAAAGTATAAAATTACTTACCATACTTAATTTTTTGTGAACAAAGAAAAAAATAGCCCAATAAACCACAAAAAATTGAATTATTTTGTCTTTAGGGAACTTTTTAAAAATTTTAATCATTCTTTTTAGATTACTCTTTTCGAAACGAACCAATAAACCACGAAAAATCGATGCAAAAAATAACAAGTGAAAAAATATTTTGAATAAAGAAAAAAAAATAAACATTTTTTGGTAGCCAAAAGAAAACTTAAGTCTTTGGTGCACTCTTTGGATTTTGGTCATAATTTTATGTCTTTTCAATTCCTTACAGAAGGTTTAATTTTATGATTGAAAATTTTCATTCGCACGGTTTATTGTGATGGTATTTCCATACAGGTGAATAAGTAAAATCGGACATCAATTAAGCTTATTTAACTATTAATTCACACAATCAAGCAAGTTGTATTATTTTTCAAGCCAATAACGTTTATATTATGTGGTCGCAGATATTTTATAAGTTCAATTTTTCACTTGGAACGGCGACTTGTTGAATTTAACAAAATTTGCTCTTTCGATGAAGTCAACTTTCGTGGGATAGAAGAAAACCCCGCTTGCAACAAGCATTATTATGCCTTGGACATATACGATTCAGGAAGAAGCTCTTGTCTAATTTTAATTGGTCTCTTGGTGCAATTTTAAGCTATTGTGAACTCATTCCATTTATAGAATAACGAAAAACAGTTAACAAGTAAGCAGATGAAAGAAGTTTGTGACAAGCTCGGAGTCCGTTTCTTTAACTCAACACCAGTCTAACCTCAAGGCAACGGCCAGGCCGAGGCCTCTAATAAGACGGTTGCTGCTAGACTCAAGAGAAGACTAACCTGCAAAGAGGGGCAAATGGGAAGAAGAGCTGCCTCATGTACTGTGGGTGTTTCGGACCACTCCGAGACGTTCCACCGGTCAGACTCCGTACTCTATGGATTCCAATGTATAGTCGAGTCATAAATGTTTCTTTTTAAATTTTTTTTTTTATGGGGTAAACAATTCCAAAGTTGATCGAGGATAAAACTGGCTTGTAGCTTTACAGTAGCCTCCAGTTATTTACAGCCCATTTGATTTAACAATCCACCTCTCCATGGAGTTCATAAATCAGGTGAAAAAAATGGGTAGTAGAAAGACGATTTAGCCTAGGGCAGTTGGGCTTTATGAACTGCCATTGACAACGTGTATAAGTAAATCGGACATCAATTAACCTTATTTAACTATTCATTCACACAATAGTTTTATTTTTCAGGCCATTAACGTTGTTATTGTGGTCGCAGATATTTGATAAGTTTAATTTTTCACGTGAATGGCGACTTGCTGAATTTAACAAAATTTGCTCTTTCGATGAAGTCAACTTTCGCGGGATAGAAGAAAATCCCCTTGCAACATAAATTATTGGGCCTTGGACATACACGATTCGGAGAGAAGCTCTTGTCTAATTTTAATTCGCCTCTTCGTGCAATTTTAAGCTATTGCGAGCTCATTCCATTTATGGAATAACGGAAAATAGTTAACGGGTAAGCAAATGAAAGAAGTTTGTGACAAGCTCGGAATCCGTTTCTTTAACTCAACAACTAGTCTACCCTCAAGGCAACGGCTAAGGCCAAGGCCTCTAATAAGACGGTTGTTGCTGGACTCAAGAGGAGACTAACCGCAAAGAGGGGCAAATGGGAAGAAGAGCTTCCTCAAGTACTGTGGGTGTTTCGGACCCCTCCGAGACGTTCCATTGGATAGACTCCGTACTCTATGGATTCCAAAACTTGATCGAGGATAAAACTGCTTGTAGCTTACAAAACCCAGCCCAGTTAGCATGTCCACAACATGATATCCATGGGCTCCATACAGTAGCCTCCTGTTATTTACAGCCCATTTGATTTAACAATCCACCTCTCAATGGAGTTCATAAATCAGGTGAAAAAAATGGGGCTCAGCCGCTCAGGGGATGGTGGACAAAATGCACTGCACCGTGTAGTACACCATCCGATCGTCCATTTCGACAATGGACAACTCGGATGGAATTCGAAGTAGTAAATTGAATCCGACCGTCAATTATTTGGATTAAATCTGAGCCGTTAATTATCGAAATGGACGGCCGGAATAGTGCACATTGCATCGTGTAGTGCATTTTATGCACTACAGGGACCCCTCGGCCTAAAAATGGTTAGGGTGCAGCTGAGTAGAAAGACGGTTTAGCCTAGGGCAGTAGGGCTTTATGAACTGCCATCGACAACGTGAGAGGAACAAATGGATTTCAAATTTCTGAAGATTTCCTCTACAGAACAAGTAAGTCCCTTATCCTTCGGCTAAATTTCATCAATGTCTATGTTAATCTGCAAAATGTTACACCAAGTAAGGTCTGCTTTCAGAAATTCACCAACCCACTCTTTCTCCTTCATTCAACTCCATCGCTTTTCATCATCTATTGCATCCATTGATCCAACGTCAAAGCGACAGTCATTCACAGTCAGTTACCTAATGAACTCATTTGGGTTTCCTCTTGAAAAGGCTATAAAAGTATCAAAGAAAAGAAATTTCGAAACCCCAGAACAACCCGACTCTGTTATTGCATTCTTCTGTAACCATGGCTTCACCAAAACCCAAGCCTCAAATCTCATCAGAAAGGTGCCCGAAGTCCTTGTGTACAATCCAGAGAAAACCCTTTTGCCCAAACTTGAATTTTTGAAGTCCAAAGGCATTTCAAGCACAGATGTAATCAAAATACTGTCCCGAATACCGACTCTTCTTCTAAGAAGCTTAGAAAACCAAATCATCCCGTCTTTCGAATTGGTTAAGAATTTGATTGGATCGGAGGAGAGAATGTTATCTGCTATTAAACACTATGCCGGGCTGCTTTTGGTTGATTTTGAGTCCCGTATGGCACCCAATGTTGACATTCTGCGGGAGGTCGGTGTGCCAGATGCAAAAATCGCATTCTTGTTGATACACAAACCTAGAGCATTCACGAGTCCTGAGAAATTTAAACAGATTGTGGAGGAGGTGAAGGGAATGGGTTTGAACCCTCTCAGAAAGACCTTTGTTGTAGCAGTTATCGTGTTGGGCTCAATGAGTAAACCAACGAGGGAGAGGAAGATTGAGGTTTTCAAAAAGTGGGGTTTGTCTGGGGATGAGATTCTTGTGGCTTTTGGGAAGCATCCGTGGTTTATGGCTGCGTCTGAGGACAAGATCATGAGAGTGATGGACTTTTTGGTCAATAAAATGGGTTTAGATTCTTCTCTGCTTTCAAAAAGGCCGGTAGTCTTATCATTGAGCGTCGAGAAGAGGATTTTTCCGAGGTGTTTGGTTTATCAAACATTGCAAGCAAAAGGTCTGATTAAGAAACCAAATATTAGCATGCTGACATATACTGAAATGTTGTTCATAAAGAAGGTTGTGAATTTGGCTAAGGAAGAAGCTCCTGAGCTATTGAAGTTGTACGAGGAAAAGTTGGCACTTGCAAGATAATTAGAATGTGGGCATGATATGAGAATGGACGGGTTAATACATTAACTGGGCATGCAATTGTCCTGTTATTTTCTTCCTTAAATTTAACTTGTGGTGGTTAAATTCTCTCTTTTGCATCCAATCGGGCAAGTGAAATTTCCTTTATGTTAGCAAGTTTGAGTTTTCTTTTTCATGAGGATGAATGGAACTGGAAGTTCCACATTGCCACACCGACTTCTTTATTTATGTAGATGATATAGATTTCAGTTTTGGTTTTTTTGTTGTCTAACATGCAACAATTTAAATATTCCATTTGGTAATTTTGCTGATGATTTCTTCTCGGTTTGTTGTGAAAACTAAAGCATGAATTTGCTTTCTCATCAAATAGAGTGGATTTATAGTCTTTCATTGACAGCATACTCAATGATATTGTCCTTTCATAACGAATCTAGATTGCTGTGCAATTCAACTTTCTAAGTTTATGTTGCACTGGATTATGCGATACAACTGGTGTTGATAATTTTGTTTCATAGTACCATTATGCTAAATTGGTATTTTTCACCTTCCTAAATTGTTTTCCCCCCTTTTTTATTTGATCTAATGTGTTTGAACTTTGAAGCTAGAGGGTTGCAAGCATTATATCGAAATGATCAGCTAGTGACATGAGAGTTCCTGACCATGCAGCCCATGTACATATGTGAGTACTTGTACTGGTACAATCTGGTTACAGTTGATATGGAAGAACTTAGAAAGCAGGTATGGGTGTGGGTGGAGTGTGGTTGTACCAAATTTAGTTTGATAATGTAGAGGACTGTAATGCATATAGAGAAAGATCTCGGAATGTTTTCCCCGTGCTGAGTACATATGCAGTCTTATCATGCAAAGTACTGGGCACCTGATTGGTTTCGCGTAGGAGTACGGCATGATTTTGGAAGTGTATATACTTGATAGGTTCCAGATCTCTTGCGCTCATGTTGCTGCTTCTAGGTTCCACTCAGATTCTTCAGTGCCATTTCTTTGCCAACAAACGAGCCTCTTGGATAATGAAAGCTGGATATAGTGTACCAGTAAACATATCTTGTAGAGTAATGTTCATGATAGTTGATAAGATTTTGCTAAGCGAGGGCCATTACTATTATACATTTGTCCATGGAAGCTTGACATTGTTTGAGGCAAGTTGCTGCTGCCTTTATCATTGAATCGTTGAAAAGTTGGGAATAGATAGTTCTGCAGGAAACAACCCAGTGAGGCAGTGATGGTTGGTTTTTCAGCAAGGGCCATTACTCTTCTAATTGCGGAAGTATCCTCGTCTTTGGCTAAATTTCATTAATGTCTCGAGTCTTCTATCTATTCACCAACCTTTCATCATCTCTCGCATTCATCGATCAAACACCAAATCAAGACTCATTCTTTGTCAATTGCCTCGTAAACTCATGAGGGTTTCCTCTAGAAAAGGCTATAACAGCATCAAAGCAAATAAATTTCGAAACCCTAGAAAAGCCTGACTCTTTATTGCATGCTTCTGTTAATGCTGTAACCATTGCTTCACCAAACGAAGACTCAAATCTCATAAGAAAGTCCCCTAAAAACCTTTGGACGTAGTACCCTCACATCTCATTGTATGCAAAAGGTATGAAGATGATACCTTATGATGGGTCAGGAAGGAGGTTAGGGTAGTATATATTCTTCTTGTACATGGGAAAAAAAATCATCATTTCACTTAAAAAAGGTTGATTAACATTTCCCAAATATGAAGTGGTTCTTTAGAAACTATAACTCTCATAAGAAAGCTAGAATGTAAATACTTAAAAACTAGATGGAGAAAGTAACATTTTCTTTTCAGAAATAAAAAAACTTGAGCTTAAGTGACGACACTTATCCACGCTGGTGCCCCAAGTCCATCTTGTTGTGGGGCGGGCCCCCTAAAAACCCAACCGCAACCAAAGATTGTTGATGGTCATGATATTAGAGAAGTTACAAATCATACATGTGCAAATAATCAAACGGAAAAATCAAATAACAAAGCAAACAAATAAGAAAGACAAAGATTACGTGGTCCCACACATCTAACACCACACATTGCCGATTATTGGAAACACCAAACATTGATGCAGGCTCATTCCTCCTAACTTCGTTTTAGTTAGTCTAAATGTTTTTTTTTGGACTTTTTTTGTCTTCAAGCTAAAGAAAACTCATTCTATAATTTTTTTTTGTGTGCATTTTCTGGTATTATTTACTTTCCCTTATTTGTGGTTTAGCTTTTGATATAATTTGTTCAATTCTTCATTTGCATCAGTGACAGGAACCGAAAAGATATGAAATTGCGAACCAAAATAGAAATAAATCTAGATAAAACAAAAAAGAAAGAAAAAAATGCCATATCTTTCAAACTTTTCCCGACTCTTGTGAAATACTTTCTATTCTAGTTTTTTTTTTTTACTTTTAAGACTTCTCTCGTCGAGATTAATTATAAATCCAACAAAAATAATGTTAATCTAAAAAAAAAACTCAGAAAAGAAGGAAAAAAAAAAGAGAAAAAAAACTTCAAAAGAACCCCAAATAGGAAGAACCAATCATTAATTTGTTGAGTTTGTTGCAATGTGTAATGGGGTGGAAGGACACAGAAAAATCTCAACTTTTTATTGGAGGGTAGTGGGTACTTTTGGTGACCGGTCACACGGGTACAAAAAAGTGAGGGGTTTTTGAGTTGGACAAGCTTGCAGCCACAGCTCCCGCCTTTTTGAGATTTGCTGCATCGCACCCTTTTGCCATTGTATCTTATGAATCAGGGGAGGTGTTGTGCAGTACATGTTGTGCGCTGTATTGTGCGACAAAATGAAGTAGTTTTGTTCATTTTCTTGGTATACTTCAATAGGCCCTGTTTGGAAAGTTAATTTTGAGGTTCAATTTTAGGGGATTTAGGCTCTTTGGGGTAGGATATAGAGATTTTAGGCACTTGGATTTAGGCACTTTGGGTTTAGGCGCTTTGGGTTTAAGCACTTTAGGGTTTAGGGTTTTGGCACTTTGTAATGGCTTTTTCCTTCTTCCAAACAAGGTCTTTGGAAGCTTCAGAGGTGTGCCAAAAACTACGTCGTTTTACCGCACAACATGGAGCACAACACCTACCGCACAACACCCATCCCGGATCGGTATCTTATCGTTCCTTTTTTTTTTTTCCAACGGATAGGATCATCCGGGCCAACTTATGCGCATATTGACTATTTCTTTTTCAGGTACGGTTAAAGGCACATTTACGCCGGACTAGGGATATTCACAAGGAATTTTTCTCATATGCACTCGCCCCAAGAGATTGCCAAATTTTGAACTCAAAATTAATGAATTTACATCGTCTTACACTTTTCATACGTGCAACTGATAGAGAGTGTGAAAAGCACTCCCCTAGTATATGCTTGTGCTTTTGAAGCGGACACTGAATGGGCATAGGGTTCGACCATTCGAGCTAACTCACATAGGAGCGAGAGCACAAATGCGAATATCAAACTATCGTTCAAAATAGCGAAAATACAAGGTCAAGGATTAAGAACGCGAGCATAAGGTCATGCTAAACGTTTATAATGACTATGGGTCTGACTACCATTAAAATGTCTAAAATTGGAAATTTGGTCTAAATACCTCTTTTTAAAGATACCAGATACGAATTATTTTGCTTAGATTTTGCTACAAATTTTAAAATTAATAGTCCGTCTTGACGAGAAAAATAAAAAAATAGAGAAGCAAGAACCAAAGTTGAAAAAATGGTTCACAAACAAAAGAATAAAACTCATTTCTTCGATCTTCTATTGGCTAAATAAACCAA
This sequence comes from Vaccinium darrowii, assembly GCA_020921065.1. Lineage (NCBI taxonomy): Eukaryota > Viridiplantae > Streptophyta > Magnoliopsida > Ericales > Ericaceae > Vaccinium > Vaccinium darrowii. Next base: position 3,960,957 of record CM037151.1, on the reverse strand, counting down.
GTTGTTTATTTTTTTTGTCCTTATTCAAATTTTTTTCGTTTTTGTTAGTTTTGGGTCAATTTTTGTGGTTTATTAGTTCATCTTGACGAGGGAAACTTAAAAAGTATAAAATTACTAACCATATTTCATTTTTGTGAATAAAGAAAAAAAATAATCCAATAAACCACAAAATCTGGATTATTTTTGTCTTTAGTGAATTTTTAAAAAAATTTGATCATAATTTTATACTTTTTAGATTACTCTCGTCGAAACGAACCAATAAACTAAGAAAAATTGACGCAAAACTAACAAATGCAAAAATATTTTGAATAAAGACAAAAATATAAACATTTTTTTGGTTTACGTAGCCAAAACAAAACTCAAGTCTTTGGTGCACTCTTTGGACTTTTGGTCATAATTTTATTTCCATGCAAGTGTATAAATAAATCGGACATCAATCAATCTCATTTAACTATTTATTCACACAATCAAGCAAGTTATTTTATTTTTCAAGCCAATAATGTTTATATTATCTGGTCGCAGATATTTGATAAATTCATTTTTTCACTTGGAATGGCGACTCATTAAATTTAACACAATTTGCTCTTTCGATGAAGTCAACTTTCGCGGGATAGACGAAAATCCCGCTTGCAACATGCATTATTATGCCTTGGACGTATACGATTCGGAGAAAAGCTCTTTTCTAATTTTAATTCGTCTCTTGGTGCAATTTTAAGCTATTGCGAGGTCATTTCAGTTATAGAATAACGGAAAATAGTTAATGGGTAAACAGATGAAAGAAGTTTGTTACAAGCTCGGAGTCCGTTTCTTTAACTCAACACCAGTCTACCCACAAGGCGAACGGCCAGGCCGAGGCCTCTAATGAGACAGTTGCTGCTGCACTCAAGAGAAGACTAATCGCAAAGAGGGGCAAATGGGAAGAAGAGCTACCTCAAGTACTCCGGGTGTTTCAGACGACTTCGAGACGTTCTACTGGACAAACTCCGTACTACTATGTGGATTTCAATGTATATTCAAGTCATGAATGTTTCTTTTTAATTTTAATTTTTTTTGGGTAAACAATTCCAAAACTTGATCGAGCATAAAACTGGCTTTACAGCTTGCCTAACCCAGCCCAGTCAGCATGTCCACAACATGATATCCACGGGCTCCATAGAGTACCCTCTTGTTATTTACAGCCCATTTGATTTAACAATCCCCCCTCTCAATGGAGTTCATAAATCAGGTGAAAAAAATGGTTAGGGTGGAGCTGAGTGGAAAGACGGTTTACCTAGGGCAGTAGGGCTTTATGAACTGCCATTGACAACGTGAGAGGAAGGGTTCACGTGAGAGGAAGAAGGGTTCACGAGTGATGGGGGGTTTCAGGGAACAAATGGATTTCAAATTTGTGAAGATTTCCTCTACAGAACAAGTAAGTCCCTTATCCTTCGGCTAAATTTCATCAAATGTCTATGTTAATCTGCAAAATGTTACACCAAGTAAGGTCTGCTTTCAGAAATTCACCAACCCACTCTTTCCACTTCATTCAACTCCATCGCTTTTCATCATCTATTGCCTCCATTGAGTTTTTGATGGAAGTAACCCCTTTTTCAAAACTATTTAGGGATGTACCACACTTTTCAAACTATTTTGAAAAATAGTCTTTCGCGCATTTCTGATATGCGATATTAACGTTACATGCCATCTCCATTCCACATCAGCGTCCACATCAGCGTATACGGGTGCCGTATATACCACAATGGCGCGTATTCAAAGTGCGCAATAACTTTAACCATCACGCATATCAGAAATGAAAAATCAAATTTGATCACGCACTTTCATGGTGCGCAATAACTTTAACTATTATGCATATCAGAAATGCAAAATGTAATTGGATTGCACACCCTTTATCCATCTCGGCCAGGTGTATGAAGTTCCTGCACTTGGCCTTGGTTCCAGTCTCGTATAACTCACAATAAATGAATCATGATGAAAGCCCCTTAGAGTAGGAGTAGTGAAACTTCCCTTTCCAGAGTAGGCAGCTTTTCTGCCTTCAAAGTCAAGCGGAACTCCTGCTCTTTTATATCGAAGTGCTTCTTTTCTTGGTCTTTCGCTACTCTAAACACACCTCATACTTCAGACGACCCTACACGTTTTTTTAACCATATCAGGTGTTGAGCCATAAACTTTGGATTAGTACAAATTTCTTTGGCTTAGTACAAATTTGTGTAGTGGATAATTTTCATTTAAGCACGGTATAACTCATGTTGCAGAACGGAAACAAGTATAATTTGCGTAATAATGATCTCCAAGTTCAGAGCAACTAATGACGACAAAAAAAATTTCCAACATAACATCAAAACGGCACTCAAAACTGCCCGTGTGTCAATCCGAGCTCGTTTGGTCATTTTTGCACTTAAAACGGCAAATTCAAGCATTAATTCATTTTTTTGGAGTTTCGGTACCAAAATGGTCAAACGACCTCCGATTGACACACGATCAGGTCCGCCAGATCCGCGCCGCCGAGAGTGAACTAACGGAACAGACCACGAGTCAATCCGAGCTCGTTTGGTCATTTTTGTACTTCAAACGGCAAATTTAAGCATTATGTTCATTTTTTTCGAGTTTTGGTACCAAAATGGTCAAACGACCTCCGATTGACACACGGGCAGGTCCGTCAGGTCTGCGCCGCCGAGAGTGAACTAACGGAACAGACCACGAGTCAATCCGAGCTCGTTTGGTCATTTTTGCACTTAAAACGGCAAATTCAAGCATTAATTCATTTTTTTGGAGTTTCGGTACCAAAATGGTCAAACGAACCTCCAATTGACACACGGTCAGGTCCACCAGATCCACGCCGCCGAGAGTGAACTAACGGAACAGACCACGAGTCAATCCGAGCTCGTTTGGTCATTTTTGTACTTCAAACGGCAAATTCAAGCATTATGTTCATTTTTTTCGAGTTTTGGTACCAAAATGGTCAAACGACCTCCGATTGACACACGGGCAGGTCCGTCAGGTCCGCGCCGCCGAGAGTGAACTAACGGAACAGACCACGAGTCAATCCGAGCTCGTTTGGTCATTTTTGCACTTAAAACGGCAAATTCAAGCATTAATTCATTTTTTTGGAGTTTCGGTACCAAATGGTCAAACGACCTCCGATTGACACACGGTCAGGTCCGCCAGGTCCGCGCCGCCGAGAGTGAACTAACGGAATAGACCACGAGTCAATCCGAGCTCGTTTGGTCATTTTTGTACTTCAAACGGCAAATTCAAGCATTATGTTCATTTTTTTCGAGTTTTGGTACCAAAATGGTCAAACGACCTCCGATTGACACACGGGCAGGTCCATCAGGTCCGCGCCGCCGAGAGTGAACTAACGGAACAGACCACGAGTCAATCCGAGCTCGTTTGGTCATTTTTGTACTTCAAACGGCAAATTCAAGCATTATGTTCATTTTTTTCGAGTTTCGGTACCAAAATGGTCAAACGACCTCCGATTGACACATGGGAAGGTCCGTCAGGTCCGCGCCGCTGAGAGTGAACTAACGGATCAGACCACGAGTCAATCCGAGCTCATTTGGTCATTTTTGCACTTAGAACGGCAAATTCAAGCCTTATGTTCATTTTTTTCGAGTTTCGGTACCAAAATGGTCAAACGACCTCCGATTGACACACGGGCAGGTCCGCCAGGTCCGTGCTGCCGAGAGTGAACTAACGGAACAGACCACGAGTCAATCCGAGCTCATTTGGTCATTTTTGCACTTAGAACGGCAAATTCAAGCCTTATGTTCATTTTTTTCGAGTTTCGGTACCAAAATGGTCAAACGACCTCCGATTGACACACGGTCAGGTCCGCCAGGTCCGCGCTGCCGAGAGTGAACTAACGGAACAGACCACAAGTCAATCCGAGCTCGTTTGGTCATTTTTGTACTTCAAACGGCAAATTCAAGCATTATGTTCATTTTTTTCGAGTTTCGGTACCAAAATGGTCAAACGACCTCCGATTGACACATGGGAAGGTCCGTCAAGTCCGCGCCGCCGAGAGTGAACTAACGGATCAGACCACGAGTCAATCTGAGCTCGTTTGGTCATTTTTGCACTTAGAACGGCAAATTCAAGCATTATGTTCATTTTTTTCGAGTTTCGGTACCAAAATGGTCAAACGACCTCCAATTGACACACGGGAAGGTCCGTCAGGTCCGCGCCGCCGAGAGTGAACTAACGGAACAGACCACGAGTCAATCGGAGCTTGTTTCGTCATTTTTGTACTTAAAATTGCAAATTCAAGCATTAAGTTCATTTTTTTGGAGTTTCGGTACCAAAATGGTCAACCGACCTCCGATTGGCACGCGGGATGGTCCGTCAAGTCTGTGTCGCCGAGAGTGACCTAACGGAGCAGACCACAAGTCAATCCGAGCTTCTTTGGTCATTTTCTTACAAAAACCATATATGTAAACCAATAGCAAATCATATTTCAACGATCAATTTACTGGAGTATTAAACTTGAAGTCAAATATGAACAACCATATAACATAATAATGTACTACATCACAAAAGCCAAGATTCATTACCCAGGTACAAAATACCCATGAACAGTAATAAAACCCTTACATAATTCACTTAAACATAAAAACCATACATAACATTACCCGTACATAATATACTAAAACATGTCATAGTACAACTACATTCTACTTTCCCCCAATGTGCCCCCCGCAGCTTGGACGACCACAGTCTGGTGGGTGCGTATCACGCTGACCCTTACGCAATGCAATTGGAGGAGTTGGTTGCAATGCTTCACTGCCCACCTGTGTGACAACCCCATCTCCCTGGGGCTCAACCTCCATCGCCTCCTCCAAGGGCTTGCCATCTAAACCTGCATGTGCCTGTGACGGCACTGCCTGAGTGTCCAGCTGTGTAAGCACCCCCGATCCCTCACCAGCAACCATACCCTTATCTTGCACATCCTCTGAGCGGTGGCCCTCAAAAGTAGGAGTGTCAACTCTGAACTGAGGCACTTGATCTCCAACATGTATCCCTCGATCCCCATCTAGCCTCTTCCTCTTCTTCACTAACGGGGGGTCGAGGAAACTCGTTTCTGCACCTCCAACATTCGCCACCGGTGACTCAAACCAACTACCATCAAATGTGCTTTGTGACTGAGAAGATGGCTCATTTGAAGTAGGATTCATGGAGTCCAACAAAGGCGAGAATGGAAAGCTTTCCAATGCCTGTAAATGGGATTCAAACGAAGCTGGCGGCATAGAACCACTCCCACCCGCAATGTCATCCTCCTGCAAAGGGTCAACGTGTACGTCCTCCTGCTGCTGTTGCTGCTGCTGCTCCTCCTGTTGACCTCCTTGTTCACCAACTTGGGCCCACTCATTTTCTAGATTCCCATCCTCCTCAACGTGTACCTCCTCAATGTGTACTAGGTTCGGCTGAATTGGGGGTTTCTTACGCAACCATTTCTCCAGATATCTCATACATTCTACTCCTTGCTCCCCCATCTTACGCAACGCCTCAATGTCACTGACATCCATGGTCCTTAGCCTCTCAAAGAAACCCATCTGCAATTTTATACATGTCATATGTCAATTTCTTTTACCTTTTGAATTTACAATTAAACAAATGCAATGCAATAAATTAACAAATTTTTACCGCAATGTCTGCAGCTGCACCAAGTCGGCTAATATAACGTAGAGTGATCTTCCTGTACCAAACCACATACGGGTCGTCGGCGGGGTACACGTCAATGTCAACATCTCCATGAAGAACAATATAATTCAACCTATCATTCCACAATGCCACTGAATTGGCATGGACAACAGCATAGTCCTTAGTCCCAGACTTAAAATTCATCCTGTGCGGCTTTGCTCGACAGTTACAGTCATCGGGGATAGTTTGCCTATACGCTCCAAGCACATGCGTTGCCATATCCGGCGTATGAAACGCATCATTCCACCTACAAAATTGACATAAGTTTGAACCAAAATTAATTTTGCAAACATCAATTGTGTATATTTCTATTTGGAAATAACTATTATCTACACATACCGTGCACCAAGGGGAGCATCGAGAGGTCGGGCCCGCTTACCAAGACGTCCAGGAGCAAAGTAAGGAAACCGCACCCAAGCCCAAAGCTGCAAAAGTATGAAACAGCCACCCACGTCGTTGTTGTTTGTCTTTGACCCGTGACAAAGAAAGTGATAAAGCCCAGCTAGACACGCACTACCCCAACTATGCCGAATTGTCAAGTCCCGTAGCAAGGACAAATAGCAAAGGTGTACGGAACCCCCTGAACCGTCTGGAATGAGCATACCACCTATCAATAATAGAATATAACCGCGGGCCTGCTGTCGAACTTGCTCTTCCGAATACCCGGCCTCCAAATGCCCTTTGAAATTGGCTCCTAGCCAAGACAACTTCACCTTGCCCCCAGTCCTCGAAACTTTAGCCTCAGGGATAACTCCCAACAACTCCTCGCACAACTTATCCCAATCCTGCTCGGTGCTCCCCACAACCGGTAATCCATCAACCGGTATACCAAGTATGACCTCCACATCTTGCAAGGTCACAGTCCACTCGCCTGAACCTAAATGGAAGGAGTGAGTCTCTGGACGCCAACGCTCAAGTAGAGCAGTGATCAAGGCCAAATCTAACGATATGAACGGAATGTCCATAAGGCCCCCAAAACCTGCTTGTCGAACCAACTCAGCAACTGGCGGTGTCGGAGGATCCAACCTTTTTAAATTTGCTTCATTTCGGCGAACCACAACTGTCTTGCAATCTATTGGAGGTTCCCCCTACAAAAAAAAAAAAAAAACGTTGTGGCAATATTTAGCTAAATTTTTGCAACCAAACGACATAATGTATTAAGTACCAAAAACGACAATTAGTAAAAGCTAGTAACTTACATTGTTATTCCATATGGCGTGTGACCTATGTTGTTGCTGATACCCCAATAAGCTCCCGTCAATGGGCCCCTCCTGAATAACGGCCTCGGGCTCCATAATGTAACCTTTACTGCATAAAATGATATCATTAATATGGATTCAAGATGATCCAATGTCATATTCAATTATTGGTAACACCAACACTACTCCGTTGCTTTTATGTTAATTTTTTGCATATAAATTAATTTCTTGCATATATGTTAAGCCAATTAAAATCTTTCTTGCATATATTTGAATATTGAGTTCGTTATTAGGCTATCTTATCTCTATTCTTTTTTATTCATATTTTTCTAACATTATTTACTGGGAATTACAAACACTTAGCCAATTACGCATTGCCATTTCTGGTAATAGATTAATGAGTGGATTATACTTCACCACTAAGATCATTAATATCATTTCTACACCACTAGAGCACAAGTTTGCTAACCTAATACACATCCTAAGTCCAATTGGTTGACTGTGTTCTCTTGTGTCCTAATTTCTGCTACGAGGTCCGAAAATTGAAAGTCATGCGTCATTGGCTACTCCATTATATTACAGCCCATAACATCACTTGATCAATATATAGAAAGTTAAGAAGCATATTCTAGGGTTCAAATCTATCACCTAAACTAGGTAAGTCGTACTTCACCCATATACATTTTTAAAACTTACTCTGTCGACATTATGTTTACTTAACAAAAAGCCTTATGCCATTGGCACAAGTCTTTAGTTAATTTTTGTGGCATTCTAATGTACAATTTTCCATTAATGGAACTCTTTTTAGATGTATGTTTAGGTTTATCTATTGTAGTGAACCAAGTCAGATATTGTACTAGAATTTGAGCAAAAGTTCGAATATGGAGTCGTGGACTGTAAATGGTCTTCTACATACAATTAAGCTTTCTTTTTTGGAGCAGTTTTTGCTTTTGCTTTGGACTTAAAACATGATTTACATTTCCGTGAACCCTCAACCAAGTTGAACCCTCAACCAAATAATTTCTCAGAGGTTCTTGGGTACAAGTTTGTTCCAAATCTATGGTATTATGAGAGAGAAGAGAGAGAAAGAGGGAGCTCATACCTGGAGGATGATCGCGCACAATAGAAGTGAGCAACAACAATCGCGTAGGGGGAGGATGAAACAAGGGGGAGATGGCCCAGGAGATGGCCCAGGAGATCGCGCAGGAGATCGCGCACCAGGTCGGCAGAAAAGGAAGGAGGTAGGGTTTATTTTGGTTTTAAAACAACACGCATTTCCGATGTGCGTGATGGTTAAAGTTATTGCGCACTCTGAATACGCGCCATTGTGGTATATACGGCACCCGTATACGCTGATGTGGAATGGAGATGGCATGTAACGTTAATATCGCATATCAGAAATGCGCGAAAGACTATTTTTGAAAATAGTTTGAAAAGTGTGGTACATCCCTAAATAGTTTTGAAAAAGGGGTTACTTCGATCAATCACTCGCCTCCATTGATCCAACGTCAAAGCGACAGTCATTCACAGTCAATTACCTCGTAAAATCCTGTGTGTTTCCTCTTGAAAAGGCTATTACAGCATCAAAGATGTTTAATTTTGAAACCCCAGAAAAGCCCGACTCTGTGATTGCATTCTTCTGTAACCATGGCTTCACCAAAACCCAATCCTCAAATCTCACCAGAAAGGTGCCCGAAGTCCTTGTGTACAATCCAGAGAAAACCCTTTTGCCCAAACTCGAATTTTTGAAATCCAAAGGCATTTCAAGCACAGATGTAGTCAAAATACTGTCCCGAACGCCAAAGCTTCTTATAAGAAGCTTAGAAAACCAAATCATCCCGTCTTTCGAATTTGTCAAGAATGTGATTGGATCGGAGGAGAGAATGTTATCTGCTATTAAACACTATGCCGGGCTGCTTTTGGTTGATGTTGAGTCAAGTATGGCACCCAACGTTGCCTTTCTGCTTGAGGTCGGTGTGCCAGCTGCAAAAATCGCATTCTTGTTGACACATGAACCTAGAGTATTCGCGACGAGTCCTGAGAAATTTAGACAGATTGTGGAGGAGGTAAAGGGAATGGGTTTGAACCCTCTCAGAAAGACTTTTGTTGTAGCAGTTATCGTGTTGAGCTCAATGAGTAAACCAACGTGGGAGAAGAAAATTGAGGTTTTCAAAAAGTGGGGTTTGTCTGGGGATGAGATTCTTGTGGCTTTTGGGAAACATCCGTGGTTTATGGCTGCGTCTGAGGACAAGATCATGAGAGTGATGGACTTTTTGGTCAATAAAATGGGTTTAGATAACTTGGCCTTGGGCTTTTTCCATTACTAATTTATGTAGATGATATCGATGTCAGATTTGGTGTGTGTTGTCTAACATGCAACAATTTAAATATTCAATTTGGTAATTTTGCCAATGATTTCTTCTTGGTTTATTGTGAAAACCAAAGCATGAATTTGCTTTCTCATGAAATAGAGAGGATTTTTGTAGTCTTTCTTCAGAGCATGCTCAATGATATTGTCCTTTCATAACAACTCTGAGATCGCTTTGCAATTCAAGTTTCTAAGTTGTTGTTGCACTGGATTATGTGGTACAACTGGTGTTCGATAATTTTGTTCCGTAGTACCATTTTTTAATGCTTCCTAAAATGTTTTTCCCCTCTTCTTTATTTGATCTAATGTGTTTGAAGCTAGAGGATCGCAAGCAATGCATCTAAATGATCAGTTGGTGACATGAGAGTTCCCGACCATGAAGCCCACGTACATATCACATATGCGAGTACTTGTACTGGTACAATCTGGTTACGTTGATTTGGTAGAACTTTAGAAAGTTGTTATGGGTGACATATAGAGAAAGATCTTGGTATGCGTTTCCCGTGCCAAGTACATATGCAGACGTATCACGCAAAGTAGTTTTAGAATTGTCTATACTTGATAGGTTCCAGATCCAGATCTTTTGCGCTCATGTCACTGCTTTAGGTTCCACTCAGACTCTTCTATGCCATTTCTTTCCCAACATATCTAAAAGGGCGTACCCAGTGCACAAAGCTCCCGCATATGCGGGGTCTGGGGAAGGGTTGATGTACGCAGCCTTACCCCTGCAAGCAGAGAGGCATGTTTCCGAGACTCGAACCTGCGACCTTCAGGCCACAATGGGGCAGCTTTACCGCTGCGCCAGGTCCGCCCTTCACCTTTCCCAACATATCTAGTAGAGTAATATTTCTGTTAGTTGATAAGATTTTGCTAAGCAAGGGCCAGTATACAATTGTTAATGGAAGCTTGACATTGTTTGAGGCAAGTTGCTGCTGCTTTTATCTGTGACTTGTTGACAAGCTGAGAATATATATAGTTCTGCAGGAACCCAGTGATTGTGGTTTTTTCTGTAAGGGCTATTACTCTTCGGATTGCGTAAATATCCTCATCTTTGGCTAAATTTCATCAATGTCTAATACTCTTAACTTAATCTGCCAAAATTTTACACTTTAGTCAATTCCGTATCAGATTTTCACCAGCCCTTCATCTTTCATCATCTCTCGCAAGTCGCAGCCATCGATCAAACACAAAATCAAAACTCACTCTCAGTCAATTACCTCATGAACACATGTGGATTTCCTCTAGAAATGGCTAGAACAGCATCAAAACAAATCAATTTCGAGACCCCAGAAAAGCCTGATTCTGTTGTTGCATTCTTCTGCGAATACTCTCTGTAACGTTGCTTCATCACAACCGAAAACTCAAATCTCAGTAGGAAGTACCCTCAAGTGCCTTTTAGTACCCTCAAAATCTCACTGTATGAAAAATATATGATTAAGAAAACCGATACTGGCTTGAAGATGATGTTACAATCTCCTGAAAAGTTGTTCATGAAGAAGTTTGTGAACTGGACTAAAGAAGTATCTCCTGAGCTATTGAAGTTGTACAAGAAAAAAATTGGCAATAGCAAAATATTTAGGATATGGACATGACATAAGAATAGAGTGGTTAATTAATATACCTGCTCCACATGCAAATGTTTTGCTATTTTGCTTCCTCGTATTTAGCTTGCAGTATTCGTTTTTATTTTGCTCATTTTACTGATGGTGTCAATTTTGTTTCATTGGAACAACACAGGCATATGTGTACTTTTCTGATTCATTGTCTTTCGTTAAAAAGCATGGTCAATTATATATGTTATGTCTGCGTGTTTGTTAGATTATGGTGAAATTAAGGGTGCGTTTGGAACTTGAGGAAAGTGAGAGAAAATAAAGGAAAGTTCAAATTTTTCCCTCCTCTTGCTTGGTTTGGAGAGAGAATAAAAAATCTAAGTATTGTGAATAGTGAAATTTTCCTACCACTTTTTCTCTCACTTTCTTCTCATTTTATTTTCTGTTTCTTTCCCTTTCTCTTCCACATGTTCCAAACAAACCCTAGGTTTCACTATGTTATTGGCTTCTGAGTTCTTTTTATAGAACTATTGTGAATACTTTGAATTATCAAGATTGTGTTCTTATTGATCTATGCTAGTTGATTTATTTCCTTTTTCATTCCACTTTCTTGTTGTTTTGGGACTACCAAGTACCAAGTATGACCAACTCTTTAGGCATGCTTAGATCAAGATAAGGTGGGATTTATTTGTCCATAAATTGTTTAGGACTCTTAATTTGTTGCATAATGGTGAGGATTCTTTCAATGGGTGCATATTACCAAGTTTTTTTCCTGAAGGTCTTGTTAAGAACACTGACATTAGATTGAATAAGCAGAAGTAAGAAAATCGCAAGCTATTAAAATTGTATAAGGAAAAGTTGACAATTGCAATTAGTTACAAATGCGTGTGGATGCAGCTGGATTGGTTAGTGATGTCCCCCTTTAATACAAACTGGAACCATCTTGTTTTGAACAACATGCCGCAACCAATTGAATTTCTGTGTTTCTAAGCAAGTTTGAGCTATCCGTCTTTCTTCCAACGAATGGAAGTGGAAGTTCCAACCTGCCAAAATCAATTACTGTTGGATACTCCTTACTGGAGTTTTCATTTGATTTTAGCAAATGAGTTCATCTGGTGCTAATATGAAAAACTCAAACTTACGAATGGTATGTTTAGCGTTAAATCTGCTTACGATTTGTTTACTTGGGAAGGCAATAACCAGCCCAACTGGGCTTGGATTTAGTCGTTGAAGTTATCACAGAACTTTTGTAATCAACAAAGAGCATTTGTTCAGAACTTTTGTTTGCTTCAAATATATCTGCACTATAACTTTGGCAATATGCTGGTTCTCCAGGGTAATCAGAATAGCCCATGGGTTGATTGGTGTGTGATGACAACTCCAAATCTCATGATAACATTCCTTGTAACATTTTGTGTACTGTCATCATCTGGCATATTTAGAAATATACCATTTTGTGTAACATTTTCGAGAATTCTAGCTGCCATATGATTACTTTAATGTCTAATGTCTTAAAGTTTGTCAACAACATAATGGATGCTTTTAATCTGCGTAATCCTACTAGATGCAAAAAAGATTAGACTAATAAAATGGTATTTTCCAGTTGGTTTGCTCAAGCTGAATAGTTTTTGAGACAATTAAAACAATTGGTTCATTTTGATAGTTTATAACCTCTAGTGAGGGACCCCTAATTTAGCTTAAAATGCGGACTTAACCTTTCCCGATTGAATTTTGGTGATCCAGGAAGGGCTTGATCCGAGCAATTTCCGATAAAAAACTATATATGCACAGTTTTATCGAAAACTGCTCGGATCAAGCCTTTTTTTTGGGTAATTAGGATCAAGCCTTTCCCGGTCATTTTTTTAAATGACTCCTGAAGCGGATTTATAAAACACGTTCTAAACACATTGAACGGTTTGGATCATCAAAGTTCAATCCGAAAAGGTAAGTTCTGCATTTTAAGCAGTTTAAGAGCATCTCCTACCCATCTCCAAATCTCCATTTTGGAGAACCAAATCTCCATTTTGGAGAACCTATGCCCTCCAACCCATCTCTATTTAGGGTCTCCAAAATGGAGACTCAACTCTCATCCTCCATATTTGGAGAATCTCCCACCAAATGAAGACCCATCTTCATTTCTCCCCTTTCCCTTAAAATCACTATTTTATCCTTTGTATCAATTGATAACAAATTAGAATAGCAACCATATTCTATTTACTTTTTGCTAAATATTCTTCAATGATATATAACTTTTACATTATACACTCAATTTTTATAAAATTGATATCATTGAAAAGATATTAACAGTGTCTTCAAACTATTTTAACTCTCATAATTTTTTTTCCATTTACACCACTAACCTCCTACCCATCTGTTTGTCTTTTTTTTCTTTTTTTTTTTCATTTACTTGAACGTCAAGAAAAAGAATTCATGGAGAAGGACAAAAAATGGAATCATGGAGAAATTACTTGAACGTCAAGAAAAAGAATTCATGGAGAAGGACAAAAATTGAAATTATGGAGAAAAGAGCTCACGCATCCGACTCCTCTGCCTTCAGAATGGTGGTCTTTTAGATTACTAATACTATTTTTACTACTCCCAATAATTAATTTAAACACAATAGGAGTACTTTGATTGAAATTTGAAATGGGAATACAAGTAAAATTTTGGAGGAAAATTTGGGAGATGAAAAATAAAGAATTGGGATTGGAGTTGTTGATTCTCCATATTTGCTTTTTAAATAAAATATATTTTTTTTAGTCTCTAAAATGGAGAAAGAGTGATTGATGGGTAGGAGATGCTCTAATCCCAGTATATACACACACAATATGTATCTAGTTTGGTAATTCTCGATAAGACAACGTGAGAGCTCGCCTCTAGGGCTTTATGAACTGCCACTAACAACGTGAGAGGAAGGGTTCACGAGAGATGGGGGGTTTCAGGGAACAAATGGATTTCAAATTTATGAAGATTTCCTCTCCAGATCAAGTAAGTCCCTTGTCCTTCGGCTAAATTTCATCAATGTCTCTGTTAATCTGCAAAATGTTACGCCAAGTAACGTCTGCTTTCAGATATTCACCAACGCACTCTTTCTACTTCATTCGACTCCATCCCTTTTCATCGTCCCTCGCATCCATTGATCAAACCTCATATGGACACTCATTCACAGTCAGTTACCTCATGAACTCATGTGGGTTTTCTCTTGAAAAGGCTATAAAAGCATCAGAAAGAATGAATTTCGAAACCCCAGAAAAGCCCGACTCTGTTATTGCATTCTTCTGTAACCATGGCTTCACCAAAACCCAAGTCTCAAATCTCATCAGAAAGGTGCCCGAAGTCCTTGTGTACAATCCAGAGAAAACCCTTTCGCCCAAACTCAAATTTTTGAAGTCCAAAGGCATTTCAAGCACAGATGTAGTCAAAATACTGTCCCGAACGCCGACTCTTCTTAAAAGAAGCTTAGAAAACCAAATCATCCCATCTTTTGAGTTCTATAAGAATTTGATGGGGTCGGAGGAGAGAGCGTTATCTGCTATTAAACGTAATGCCGGGCCTTTTTTGGTTGATCTTGAGTCCCGTATGGCACCCAATGTTGACATTCTGCAGGAGGTTGGTGTGCCAGATGCAAAAATCACATTGTTGTTGATGCACACACCTAGAGCACTCGTGACGAATCCTGAGAAATTTAAACAGGTTGTGGAGGAGGTAAAGGGAATGGGTTTGAACCCTCTGAGATTGACCTTTGTTTTAGCAGTTCACGTGTTGACCTCAATGAGTAAAACTTTGTGGGAGATGAAGATTCAGGTTTATAAGAAGTGGGGTTTGTCCGAGGATGAGATTCTTGCAGCTTTTGGGAAGTTTCCATGGTTTATGGCTGTGTCCGAGGACAAGATGACGAGAGTGATGGACTTTTTGGTCAATAAAATGGGTTTCAAGTCTTCACTTGTTTCAAAAAGGCCACAAGTCTTTACATTGAGCTTCGAGAAGACGATAGTACCGAGGGGTTTGGTTTGTCAAGCATTGCAAGCAAAAGGTCTGATTGAGAAACCAAATATTAGCATGCTGACATATACTGATATGCTGTTCATAAAGAAGGTTGTGAAGTTGGCTAAGGAAGAAGCTCCTGAGCTATTGAAGTTGTACGAGGAAAAGTTGGCACTTGTGGGCAAGACATGAGAATGTACACGTTAATACATGAACTGGACCTGCAATTGTCCTGTTATATGCTTCCTTAAATTTAACTTGTGCTTGTTGAATTCTCTCCTTTTGCATCCAATCAGGCAAGTGAACTCTACTGTCTGTTAGCAAGTTTGAGTTATCCGTTTTCATTCTGATGAATGGAACTGGAAGTTCCACATTGCCACACTGAGTTCTTTTTCACCTTGTAATGGTTGAGGCCTGGACCAGTTTCCCACCACCCACTCAGCCGTGTAACTTGGCCGTTGAATTTTTTCATTACTTATTTAGGTAGATGATATAGATTTCAGATTTGGTGTTTGTGTTGTCTAATATGCAACAGGAGTATTCAATTTGGTCATTTTTTCGATGATTTCTTCTAGGTTTGTTGTGAAAACCAAAGCATGAAATTTCTCTCATCAAATATACAGAATTTATAGTGAAAACCAAAGCATGAATGGAGAGGATTTATAGTCTTTTATTGAGAGGATTTATAGTCTTTTATTGAGAGCATAGTCAATGATATTGTCCTTTCATAACAACTTTTGAGATTGCTGTGCAATTCGACTTTCTAAGTTTATGCTGCACTGGATTATGGGATACAACTGGTGTTGGATAATTTTTTTCGTAGTACTATTTTTAATGCATGCTAAATTGGTATTTTTCAATGCTTCCTAAATTGCTTTTTCCCCTTTCTTTATTTGATGTAATGTGTTTGAAGCTGGTGGGTTGCAAGCACCATATGTAAATGATCAGCTAGTGATATGAGAGTTTCCGACCAGTGAAGCCCATGTACATATGCGAGTACTTGTATTGGTATGATCCGGTTACGTTGATACGGTAGAACATTGAAAGTAGCTATGGGCGTGGGCGGAGTGTGGTTGTACTTGTAACAAATTTAATTTGGTAATGTAGAGGACTGTAATGCATATAGAGAAAGATCTTGGTATGCGTTTCCCGTGCTGAGTACATATTCAGACATATCATGCAAAGTACTTGGTACCCGATTGGTTTTGGTAGGAGTACAACTAGTTTTAGGAGTGCCTACACTTGATAGGTTCCAAATCTCTTGTACTCATGTTGCTGCTTCTAGGTTCCCCTCAGACTCTTCAGTGCCATTTCTTTGCCAACAAATGAGCCTTTTGGATAACGAAAGCTGGATATAATGTACCAGTAAACATGTCTTGCAGAGTAATGTTTATGATAGTTGATAAGGCTTTGCTAAGCGAGGGCCATTATTGTACATTTGTCAATGGAAGCTTGACATTGTATGAGGCAAGTTTTTGCTGCTTTTATCTGTGAATTGTTGAAAAGCTGAGAATAGGTAGTTCTGCAGAAAAGAACCCATGATTGTAAGTTTTTCAGTAAGGGCCATTACTCTTCTGATCGCAGAAGTATCCTCATCTTTTGCTAAATCTCATGAATGTCTAATTGAATCTGCTAAACTTTACCCCTAGTCAAGTCTGCTATCAGATATTCACCAGCCCTTCATATTTCATCATCTCTCGCATTCATCCATCAAACACCAAATCACAACTATCAATTGCCTCATAAACTCATGTGGGTTTCCTCTAGAAATGGCTATAACAGCGTCAAAGCAAATTAATTTCGAAAGAAAAGCTGACTCTTCATTGCATGCTTCTATAAATACTGTAACCCTTGGTTCACCAAAACTGAAAACTCAAATCTCATTAGGAGTACCCCCAAAACCTTTTTAGTACCCTCAAGTCTCATAGTATGCAAAAGGTATGATTAAGAAAACTGATGCTGGCTTGAAGATGATGCTACAGTCTCCTGAAAAGTTGTTTATAAAGAAGTTTGTGAACTGGACTAAAGAAGTAGCTCCTGAGCTATTGAAGTTGCACAAGGAAAAATTGACACTAGAAAAAAAAAATTAGGATATGCACATGAGATAAGAATAAAGTGGTTAATTAATATACCTGCTCGACATGCAATCTGCTATTTTGATTCCTCGTATTTAGCTTGTGGCTATTGAATTTTTATTTTTTAATACAAATGGGGAATAGGTTGAAATTTATTGTTAGTAAGCAAGTTCTAGCTATCATCTCTCATTCCTATAAAAGGTCTCGAAGTTTCATATGCCTACACTTAATTCTCTATATAGCTTTGTAACGGTTACCATCATCATCGTTTCATGTGAGTAGCTCGGTCTTTATAATTCTCACTCTTATTTTGTTTAGATGACAGGTTCTAGAATTTATGTTATTCGATTTTCACTCACTCATTTTGCTGATGGTCTCAATTTTGTTTCATTGGAACAACTTGTGCATATGTGTGCTTTTTTTATTCATCGTCTTTCATTAAAGAACTATTGTGAATACTTCGAATTATCTAGATTGTGTTCTTATTGATCTATGCTAATTGATTTTATTTCCCTTTTCATTCCACTTTCTTGTTGTTTTGGGACTACCTAGTATGACTAACTCTTTAAGCATGCTTAGATCATGATAAGGTGGGATTTATTTGTCCATAAATTGTTTGGGACTCTTAATTTGTTGCATAATGGTGAGGATTGTTTCAATAGGTGCATATCACCAAGTTTTGTTTCTGAAGGTCTTGTTAAGAACACTGGTATTAGCTTGAATAAGCAGAAGTGGGAAAATAGCGAGCTATTGAAGTTGTATAAGGAAAAGTTGGCGATTGCAATTAGTTACAAATGCATGTGTGGATGCAAGTGGATTGGTTAGTGATGTCCCCCTTTAATACAAACCTAAACCATCTTGTTTTGAACAAAATGCCGCAACCAATTGAATTTCTGTGTTTCTAAACAAGTTTGAGCTATCCGTTTTTCTTCCAATGAATGGAAGTGGAAGTTCCACCCTGCCGAAATCAATTAACTGTTGGATTCTCCCAGCTGGAAAGGTACTACCAATGGTATGTTTATTGTTAAATCTGCTTGCTTACGATTTGTTTACTTGGGAAGACAATAACCAGCCCAACTAGGCTTGGATTTTGGTGTTGAAGCTATCACAGAACTTTTGTAATCAACGTAGAGCATTTGTTCAGAACTTTTGTTTGCTTCAAGTATATCTGCACTGACTTTGGTAGGGTAATCAGAATAGCCCATGGGTTGATTGGTGTGTGATGACAACTCCAAATCTCATGACAAGATTCCTTGTAACATTTTGTTTACTGTCATCATCTGGCATATTTAGAAATCTAGGATTAAGACGGTTTTTGAGAATTCTAGCTGTCATATGATTACTTTAATGTCTAACGTCTTCAAATTTGTCCGCAAAATAATGGATGCTTTTAATCTTTGTAATCCTACTAGATGCAAAAAGATTAGACTAATAAAATAGTCTTTTCCAGTTGGTTTGCTCAAGCTGAATACGTATGGAATTGCCAACTACCAAGGGGAATCAAGGTGCAGCCGGGTTAGGGGAGTTTTAAGAGATATGGGTGACAGGCTACTTCAGATGCTTGTTGTATGTCTCTTCTTAGTCAGGCACTAATGAAGTTCCAGAACTGCACAATTTGACATGGTTTAAGGGAGGCAAACTAGGTGGCAACTTGCCAAGATAGGTGCAGCTCAAGACTTTCAAATGGTGCCAATGGCAGACCCCCGGTGGATGGTGCAATTGGAATAAAAAATAGAATTTGAAGGATTCTCAGCTTAGTTTTTTGTTTTCATGTTTTGTTTGTTTTGAATTTCTATGGTAGCAAAAGAAGAAATCAGTTTACCGTCACTCTTTAATGTTCGTCTTTTCTAACAAAAATTTAGAAAAGGCAAAAAAACACGAAAAACCAAAAAGACATTAGGAGAATGGTTAGTAGCTGTATTTCTATACTTCATAGTGACATTTGGATCTTTCTATTATCCATCCACTGGAGGGACGGTAAAACACAAAACAATCATAATTCTTACATGGAAGAGTTTTCACTGTTTGAATTTTTACATGTAAAAATTCAGATTCTATACACTTTATTGTCCGCCCATTGGGCGAACGGTAGATTAATCCGTGACATTTTTGTCCATAGCAGCCGGATATAGGGGAGACTGGGTGTGGGGGATAAGTTTTGGCCCCGGATTTTATGTCTGTGAGCAAACCTCGATGTAGGTGAACCGGTATAAAAGCCTTGATTTTTGGCTACGTTAAATAAAGCAATTTAAAAACAATTTTCATCATGGATAGTCCCTTTGTCCCTTTTCAAGTCAAGTGTATAGATTCATAGTTCCAATTTATTAAAGAGATATCATTATTACACATTTTGTATCAACTTTCCTCAAACTTTAATCACCGCTTTTCGAAATTATCCTACCTATTAATTTTTTAAAAGGATAAAATAATAATTTTATAAACTTTTACCTACTAACTTTTTAGAATAAACACTTATTAAGGAACAGTCTCAAATAAAATAATTTGCGTAAAAAAGAAGAGCGCTTTTTGAATCTCTTATAAATCTTAACCTTTCATTTCTAATCTTATGGTTAAGAGAGTGTTTAGAGTTCGAATAAATCTAAGCCGTCCATTTTTGTTTCCAAGAGTAGTTTATGGAATGGTTAAGATTAATTTCTGAAACATAGCAGAGATCACGTCCACTTCTTTTCTTTTTTAGATTGCCCCACGCCTCTCTCCCCGAATCCCACAATCTCGTCCACAATTCTTTTATTTTTGTTTGAATTTTTAAAAATCATTCTCATCTTTTCTACCATTCCCCATCTCTTATTCATTCCCAAATTTCTATGTAACCTAGAATTGCGATTGTGTTTGAGTATTCTGTAGTGATCCGCCTCTCTCTACCCACTTTCGTCACACTTCATGCCCGTGATAGGCTCTGTATGTGGGAGATAGAGGATATGAATATTCATTGTAATAAAAACATTGGCAAGTTTTTATGTTGCTAATTATAAATTTTAAATTTATATAAAAGAGAGAACATATTTTGGCTAATTATAAGTTCTAAATTTATCTAAGCCTCATTATGTCGTCGTGTGCTCCACGCATGTACAATTGCTAGATCAATTAATATGCTTTAATTATTGATTTCGCAGAGTTTGAATCGTTTAAGAGGAGGTTGAAATATTGCACGTCAGTTCAATATGAATTTTAGGTGTGTTAATTGTTCGAACGCGTGCCAACTGTTTGAGTGCTAGTAGACTATTAAACAGGGATGGAGTACATTACTTATTCCGAATTGAAAATAGAGTTAGATTAAATTAACAAAACATCTACGGTTAAGGAATTCAAAGGTCAACAAATTTCTCTTTGGTTATAGTGACGTCATCTTGATCGTAAGACTTTTTTTCTCATTCGTCATGTGGCGTTAAATGAATACCACGGCAATGTAGCGGTAGCACAATACGCTCATTTGCAAGATTCCTATCTATCTAAACACTTAATATTATAATCCTATTAAAAGAAAAATCAATGTCAATTTATTTATGGGATAATAATCTAAGTATGATTGATACGAGACAAATTCAATAATCACATTGGAAACACTTCGTCTCGGCCACAAGGTTTGATCTCTTGTCCGCAAGGGTAAAGCACATAGACGCAATGTTTGAGTGCATGGACACAAGGTTTGAATTGTCCTTCGATTTGTACAGGAAAAGGCGGTTAGCTTGTTAAAGTGCGGTTTTGTTTGACAACATTGAATTGATAGGATTTAGGGACGTCTTTAGATGGAGAGATTTCATGGAAAAGAAAAAGAAAAAAAGAAAAAAGGGTGTTTCTAGCCAAATTATTTATTTGGATAGAATATTTCGGTGACAATTAGAGAAAAAGTGGGTTTTTCAGTTGAGCAGTCTCTTTTATCAAACTAATTGCCATTCTACTTTACTTTTCAAACTATTTATAAAAATACTCTTTAGCGCAAAATTGCGCTACCCTCATAAAACGTTAATCGAAATTGTGTTAAGTGTGCAACGCTGGCACACCGTCCCGTAATATGCCACGCCAGCAAAAAGCGCGATTTGGAATCGAGCTTTCTCACACTTTTTTTTTTTTTCATTTGCGTTTAAATCACACAAAAAAAGCACAAATGAAAAAAAAATGCGAGGAAGCTCGATTCCAAATCGCGCTTTCAGTGAAAAATAGCAATTCCAAATCTCGTTTTCTGCTTGCGTGGCATATTACGGGGCGGTGTGCCATCGCATCACATTTAGCGTAATTTTGATTGACGTTTTATGTGGGTAGCGCAATTTGAAATTACGCTAAAGAATAGTTTGAAAAGTAAAGTAGATTGGCAATTAGTTTGAAAAAAAGACACTACTTAGCCGAAAAATCCGAAAAAGGTAGTGCAAAGTAAAATATTTTGATGGGCTTTTTCCATTTCTCACCAAATAAAATAAAAAATATAGTGATATTTGGGGAGAAAAATCTGTCTTGTCTCTTCCTTTCTCGGAATTCCTTAAAATGCTTCGGAAGAGGAAGGTAGAAGGAACAGAAGATTTCAATCACCTTTCAAATTTGTCAAGATATTTGGATCAGGTAAGTATCACGATCGTTGGCGAAATTTTATCAATGTCTATTTTAATGTGCAACCCTTTACATGTGGTGAGCGTGAGGTTTGGTTTCAGAAGTTCAGCAACCCACCATCTCTACTTGAGTCAAGCCCAACCCTATTCAACATCTATCGCATCCATTGATCAAACACCAAATCAACACTCGTTCACAGTCAATTACCTCGTAAACTCGTGTGGGTTTCCTCTTGAAAAGGCTATTACAGCATCAAAGATATTTAATTTCGAAACCCCAGAAAAGCCCGACTCTGTGATTGCATTCTTCTGTAACCATGGCTTCACCAAAACCCAAGCCTCAAATCTCATCAGAAAGGTCCCCCAAGTCCTTGTGTCCGATACAGAGAGAACCCTTTTGCCCAAACTCGAATTTTTTGAATCCAAAGGCATTTCAAGCACAGATGTAGTCAAAATACTGTCCCGAACGCCAAAGCTTCTTATAAGAAGCTTAGAAAACCAAATCATCCCGTCTTTCAAATTCATTAAGAATTTGATTGGATCAGAGGAGAGAACGATATCTGCTGTTAAACGAAATGCTGGGTTGCTTTTGGTTGATGTTGAGTCCCGTATGGCTCCCAATGTTGACATTCTGCGGGAGGTCGGTGTGCCAGATACAAAAATCGTATTCTTGTTGACATATCAACCTAGAGCATTCATGACGAGTCCTGAGAAATTTAGACAGATTGTGGAGGAGGTAAAGCGAATGGGTTTGAACCCTCTGAGATTGAACTTCATTTTAGCAGTTCACGCACTGATCTCAATGAGTAAAACTGTGTGGGAGAAGAAGATTCAGGTATATAAGAAGTGGGGTTTGTCCGAGGATGAGATTCTTGAGGCTTTTGGGAGGTGTCCATGGTTTATGACCGTCTCGGAGGACAAGATCACGAGAATCATGGACTTTTTGGTCAATGAAATGGGTTTCGAGTCTTCACTTGTTTCAAAAACGCCACAACTCTTAACCTTGAGCTTCGAGAAGAGGATTGAACCCAGGGGTTTGGTTTGTCAAGCACTGCAAGCAAAAGGTCTTATTAAGAAACCATATATTAGCTTTAAGATGCTGATGCGTGCTGAGATGTGGTTCATAGAGAAGGTTGTGGATTTGGCCAAGGAAGAAGCTCCTGAGCTATTAAAGTTGTACGAAGAAAAGTTGGCACTTGCCAGATAATTAGGATTGGGGCAAGACATTAGAATTGACTGGTTCATACATTAACTGGGCAAAGTTGGTAATTTTGCCGATGATTTCTCCTTTGTTTATTGTGAAAACCAAAGCATGAATTTGCAATCTCATCAAATAGGGTGGATTTATAGTCTTTCTTGAGAGCATGCTCAATGATATTGTCCTTTCATAACAACTCTGAGATCGCTGTACAATTCAAGTTTCTAAGTTTATGTTGCACTAGATTATGTGATACAACTGGTGTTGGATAATTTTGTTTCATGGTACTTTTTTTGAATGCATGCTAAATTTGTTTTTTTAATGCTTCCTAAATTGTTTTTTCCTCTCTTCTTTATTTGATCTAATGTGTTTGAAGCTGGAGGATTGCAAGCAATGCATCTAAATGATCAGTTAGTGACATGAGAGTTCCTGACCATGAAGCCCATGTACATATGCGAGTAATTGTACTGTTACAATCCAGTTACATTGATGCGGTAAAACTTAGAAAGTTGGTATGGTTGAGGGTGGAGTGTGGTTGTAGCAAATTTAATTTGATAATTGCATATAGAGAAAGATCATGGTATACGTTTCCCGTGTCAAGTACATGTACATATGCAGACGTATCATGCAAAGTACTGGGTACCCAATTGGTTTCTGGTAGGAGTACGACATGGTTTTAGAAGTGTCTATACTTGATAGGTTCCAGATCCAGATCTTGCGCTCATGTTGCTGCTTCGAGGTTCCACTCAGACTCTTCTGTGCCATTTCTTTGCCAATATATCTAGTAGAGCAATGTTTATGATAGTTGGTAAGATTTTGCTAAGCATTGGCCATTACTAACACAGTTTTTAATGGAAGCTTGACAATGTTTGAGGCAAGTTGCTGCTGCTTTTATCTGTACAAACAAACAAACAATAACATAACCCATTTAGTCCCCAATAATTGGGGGTATGGGCGGGGGAAGGATAGGAGACAGACCTAACCTTTGGCAATAAATGCACAAAGTGGCTGCTCCCAGAATACCACTGAAACAGATGGATTGGAGACAGACCTAACCTTTGGCAATAAATGCACAAAGTGGCTGCTCACAGAATACCACTGAAACAGTGATCCCCCTATACCGTCGCGTTTGCTGCGGAATCATGCCCTCAAATCAAAGCCAAAAGGCATCAGAGAGGGCAGACCCAAGAATCATTTTGATTTATGTGCACATTACCATGCTTCTTTCATTCAGCATCCAGAGCATTGGCGTTGCACATCATGCTGCTTTTATCTGTGAATTGTTGAAAAGCTATATAGTTCTGCAGGAGCCCAGTGATTGTAGGTATTT
Source organism: Vaccinium darrowii (assembly GCA_020921065.1). Classification (NCBI taxonomy): domain Eukaryota; kingdom Viridiplantae; phylum Streptophyta; class Magnoliopsida; order Ericales; family Ericaceae; genus Vaccinium; species Vaccinium darrowii. The sequence continues at coordinate 3,936,991 of CM037151.1, read as the reverse complement.
CAGTAAGGGCCATTACACTTCGGATTGTGTAAGTATCCACATCTTTGGCTAAATTTCATCAGTGTCTAATACTCTACTTTAATCTGGAAAATTTTACACCTAGTCAAGTCTGCTCTCAGATATTCACCAACCCCTTCATGTTTCATCATCTCTTGCAGCCATTGATCAAACACCAAATCAAAACTCATTCTCAGTCAATTACCTCAAAAACTCATGTGGGTTTCCTCTAGAAATGGCTATAAAAACATCAAAGCAAATCAATTCCAAAACCCAGAAAAGCCTGATTCTGTTATTGCATTCTTCTGTAAATACTATAACCATTGCTTCATCAAAACCGAAACTCAAATCTCATTAGGAAGTACCCTCAAATCCTTTTTAGTAGCCTCAAATCTCACTGTATGCAAAAGGTGTGAATAAGAAAACAGGTTCTGGCTTGAAGATGATGCTACAGTCTCCTGAAAAGTTGTTCATAAAGAAGTTTGTGGACTTGGACTAAAGAAGTAGCTCCTGAGCTACTGAAGTTGTACAAGGAAAAATTGGCACTTGAAAAATATTGAGGATATGGACATGAGATAAGAGTGGTTAATTAATATACCTGGTCCACGTGCAATTTTTCTGCTATTTTGCTTCCTCGAATAGATTGGAATTTATTGTCCGTAAGCAAGTTCTAGCCATCATCTTTCATTCCAACGAAAGGTCTCGAAGTTTCACACGGCTACACTAAATTCTCTATATCACTATGTAACCGTTGAGGTTGGAAGCTTGATGCAATGTATCGTCATCATCTTTTCATGTGAATAGCCGGGTCTTCACAATTTTCACTCTTATTTTGTTTAGATGACAGATTCTAGAATTTGTGGTATTCATTTTCAATTTGCTCATTGCTGATGGTGTCAATTTTGTTTCATTAGAACAACACAGGCATATGTGTGCTTTTCTGATTCATTGTCTTTCGTTGAAAAGCATGGTCAAATATATTTGTTCCCTCTGTGTTTGTTAGATAACCGTGAAATTTACTATTCAATTGGCTTCCGGGTTCAATTTTTTGTAGTATGGTGAATACTTTGAATTATCTATAGTGTGTTCTTATTAATGTATGCTAATTGATTCATTTCCTTTTTTATTCCACTTTCTTGTAGATTTGGGATTACCAAGTATGACTAACTCTTTAAGCATGCTTATATCATTATAAGGTGGAATTGTTTTGTGCATAAATTAGTTTAGGATTCTTAATTTGTTGCAAAATGGTGAGGATTGTTTCAATGGGTGCGTATTACCAAGTTTTGTTTCTGAGGGTCTTGTTAAGGACACTGATATTAGCTTGAATAGGCACAAGGAGAAAGTCGCGAGCTATTGAAGTTGTACAAGGAAAAGTTGGCAATTGCAGTTAGTTACAAATGGGTGTATGGATGCAAGTGGATTGGTTAGTGATGTCCCCCTTTAATACAAACTTGAACCATCTTGTTTTGAACAAAATGTGGCAACCAATTGAATTTCTCTGTTTCTAAGCAATTTTGAGCTACCTGTTTTTCTTCTAATAAATGGAAGTGGAAGTTCCATCCTACTGAAATCAATTAACCGTTGGATACTCCTTGCTGGAAAGGTACCAACAATGGTACGTTTAGTGTTAAATCTGCTTACGATTTGTTTACTTGGGAGACATTGACAATAACCAGCCCAACTGGGCTTGGATTTTGAAATTGAAGTTATGACAAACTAAAGTTGTTCCTCTGGATCTGCCTTCATGGTAAAGTTTTTACTGATCAACGAAGAGCATCAAGGGGCCTACCTATGGACCCCATTTGCCCTAGATTTAATTGTCGATGAGGAAGATCTAAACCATCTGTTCAGAACTTGTGTTTGCTTCAAATATCTGGACTAACTTTGGTAATATGCAGGTTCTCCAGAGTAATCAGAATAGCCCATGGGTTGATTGGTGTGTGAGCAGTTTCAACGACAACTCAAAAAGTCTCATGATAATATTTCTTGGAACACTTTGTTCACGGTCATCATCTGTCGCATTTAGAAATCTTGGAATAAGACAGTTTTTGTGAATTCTAGCTGCGATATGATTACATTAATGTCTAATGTCTTAAAGTTTGTCAACGAAATATGAATGCTTTTAATCTGCCATCTCCTCACCAGGATGATTGCTCTCTTGATTTTGTCCACGGGCTGATTCGATAGCTATAAGTGTGGTTGGAATACGGAGCTCTCTGGTTCTCCCACACGTTAACCGAGCTATCTATTCCATCTTGGTGAGCAACACCGACAGCCCCAATTACTTCATTTGGCACCCCTCTTCATCCAAACATACTCTGAAATGAGGTTATGGCTTAGCTCACTCCATGTCCCTCGGCAAGAAGCCTCTAAAGCCGAGCTCCTCTTACTCTCCTCAAACAGGTCTATGGAATCAGTTTGGAATATCCGCGACCAAGGATACTTTACACAATTTGATTCTTGGGATCTACATGCCCAAGTTGTTTATTTAACTATATGGTGTATCCAGTGCATGAAGATCCTGCATATAGGTATGGCTTACTCCATCCGTTTTGTAGAGATTGAATAAATCAAATGCGTACCTCTTTAGGTGCCTTTGAAATCGCGAAGTCTGACCTAGCTGTAACTACAGGCCTTGACGGTTGGCAATTAACTCTTTGTTTAAATAGTGCACCACTTCGTTGCCACACTACTAAACTAGTGAACCCAAGCAATTTCTACACAAGCCTTTTCAGCAGACTCAGATTTTCTCCCCGGAGTCCAAAACAACTGCTTTTGCTTGTTGAAAGAGCTGGGCAGAAATATCTGTGGATAGGGAAGAGAAGTGAAGGGAAACAAACCTACCCTGGGATGCTTGATCATCTAGTTGCTGTTTTCGAATTCAAGTTTAATTGGCGTTTTCCTCCTTGCTTAATGTGCATATAAATCAAAATAATGGAGTATTGCTTTTGATGTGAGTCATACATTGCCCTGCCACTTTTTTCTTTACTATGCCTTTGTCTAGGGCCTCTAGGGATTTCTCACCAGGGGCTACCTTTCATACCTTGTGGCCCTCACTGAGTATGCATGGATAACTGATTATTAGTTTTTGCTGGATATGAATAACCTTTGCCGGGTTTTACCCTTTATGCATGCCCTTCTCAAAGGATTTTTGTTCATCAAGAATCTAACCTCCGGATTTGTGGATTTTTTTTTTTATCTTCCCAGACCTTTTTTTTCTTCTTATTTTTGCTGGCTGATTTGTATACCTCTCAATCTTTTGGCTCATATTACAACAGCCTCATGGGATTGCTTGTGGGGACAACATTGTAAAGGAATGCCAAGAGGAAGCAGGAATACCACGTTCCATTTCTATGGAGTAAGCTTTTACACCTCTTATGGTCTTGGAAAATGGAACTGTGTTGCAGAATATGTCTGTATAAGATTATTCTGTCACCATTAAGTGCTTTTTATTCTAGTTCTTTGTGGCATGTATGCTGATCGAATCTGAAGTTCTTATGCCACAGAGCTATACCAGTTGGTGCTGTCTCCTACATGGACATTGATGGGTACAGATACAAGAAAGACGTTCTATTTTGTTCCGATTTAAAGCTTCCTGAAGGTTTTATTCCTGATAATCAAGGTAACCCCTTTAAAAGCCCCAACGCTAACCGTCTTTCCTGCCTCCTTTTCTATTAGGGAGGGGAAGGAAAAGGAAAATAGAGAAATATATCACTAAATGAATAAACAATGAAAAAAATAAGGAAGTGTAGCTCTTTCAACCACAGAAATAACCTAATCCTTTATTGCTTCATCAATTGGAATATGCTTCTCTACAATGAAGTGTTTGTTCCCATTTTCTATGGAATTATTTGCTGCAAAGCTCCTTTTTTTTCACATTGTTATTGCGTTCGGCAGATGGAGAGGTTGAGAGCTTCAAATTGATACCTATAGCGGACGGTGCCAATGTTATAAAGAAAACAGAGTATTTCAAACCAAATTGCAATCTTGTCATCATGGATTTCCTGTTTCGTCATGGGTACATTTTCTTCTTTGATGCTTCTTTCATTGTTGTTTGTCCCAAGTGAGTACAAGTACAAATAGCTGTGATTACCGCGTCCAAATCGTCCCTCTTCCACAATAAGAAGCTAATTGCAGAGTTTGAGGAGTGGAGATTGCTCCTGATATACTATTATTCAACTTTTCTTTAGAGGAGAAGGCCCGGATGAGAATCTATTATCTACATAAGCAGGAAACAAGCCTAGTGAGTACTCTTGTGGGGGTTTCCTATTCCTCTGGCGCTTAAAAGTTTTGAGGAGAAGCTGAAATATGTGCAAATTTTTTAAGGGATTCACTTTTGTCACTCCTGAATGTACTTCTCCAACCTTAATCTTTCAATATCCAAATTCCTTCATTTGTAAATCTGATGCAAGTTTTGTTTTAAATGTTGAAATTGTCATTCTACCTCGAACGGATTGTGTACGTCTGATAATTAAAAAATAGTACATCATAGAGAGATTTCGCTAGTTCTCAAAATATAGTCTACTAGTTGGTTCAAACCCTGTAATATATGTAGATATTAAAGAGATTTAAAACATCAAGGGGTGACCAATTGTGTACGTCTCATGTCAAATTGGCTTTATTTGCATACTGTTGAATCATATTTCTAACCATGAGAAACAAATTTGAGCTGGAAATAATGACATTATGACAAGATGGATGCAGATCAAACTTTCAGTTCTTCAGTTTAAGAGGCCAGTGGTTCAAAGAGCGCTTCCACTTCTCTAGGGTTAACATTCTTGAGAATTGGGGGGTTCCACTTAGGGTTCTGCAATGGCATAAACCAAAACAGAAATTACAAAAAGTTGTTAAAACATCTGAAAGGTATAAAGAAAAAATGGTAAGAAAATAATGAAAGAGAATGTCATTTCCAAGTAGAATAGCTATTCCATCTCCAATTGACAGATCTTAACTTCATACCATGAAGTGCAGACTAGTTCAAAATTCGTTGTCAGAGTGTTCTTTCATTTTATGTACTTCACTTTTCCTTTTTTAGCCTTTTGTGTTTCGAATATAAATATAATGAGAAGTAAAAGCACTCGAGTGCCTACATATCGTTTTTTTCTTTTTCCAGGAGCAGTTTCCGGAAATTCAAAAACTGCATTTTCTTTTTTTCACGAAAAGAGTGCGCCAAGTTTCAAAATTTTCCGCTAATTAAAACCCACAAAAATTATGTGAAAAAGACAAATAAGGTTTCCTTCAAAGAGGTAAAACCCAGTTAAAGAAACTAGTAGAAATTAAGAGCAAACCTGATCCTGGTCCACCAAAACTGCAGGAACAACTTCGGCAAAATCATTTCGAAGGGAAGACGTGAGGGCAATTCGATATTTTGTTTTCATTACGCCACTTAACTGGTTACAGGCTTACAGCAAATTGCAAAAAGAACAAATGTCAGTGTTCATCTATCAAAAAGGCTTTGTTCAGACGTGAATGAAAATTCAAACTCCCAACTCACACTGGATAAAGAGTTGTCATTGTTTGCACGTGCATATGCAACTTGATAGAAATGTTCTTTTGTTAAGCTGAGCGAAAAGGGAGCACCTTTTCCAAGCCCTGTAAGAGCCTCCTTGGCCCAGATTACCACTGCTCATAGAAAATGGAAAATTCAGAAATGACCACTAAATATAGAGGAAAGAAAGTAACCAAATAGCCACAATGGCTAAACTACACTTACAGTCTTACACAATAAGAGAAATAACTAAATAACCAAATAAGAAACTTCACAGATGTTTGGCAGACAATTAGCACTTAGTACATTACCTGTGGCATCAGTGCCTAGCTGATGCTTTTTTTCAGCTCTTCTATTGTTTCATTAACAGATTTTTTCCCACCAAAGCATGAATCTATAAGAGGTAAAAGCAACTTCAGCTGCGGCTCAGACTCGAGGTTACTGTTGTATTTTGCCAAAAGTGCATCATTATGTCTTGATTTGGATCCTCAGAACTGTCCAAAACGAAACATATGGCAATAAGATGATATAAATATAAGGAAATGTCTCTTTAAGTTCCACGAAAAAGCCCACCACCAGAATGCGTGTTTGCAGCCCCATCACAATACTAGTTTGCAGTTAATATACGCGGATGTTCCCTTATCCCACTGAGCTAATCGAGAGTGGCACAGCACTGAGTGGAGGCCACTTCGAGACAATAAACTAAAGTTTTAGTAGAATATATAATGGGTGGTGAGCATGAGGTTCAGCAAATGAAAACACAAGATACGGAATGAATATGACTCATTTCATTTTTGAAAAAAATATTTCCACTCAACTAGTGAGAGGGCCAAAATCAAGAAAGGGATAATCTGCGGAAAAAAGAGGAGTGGGGTATCATTTTCCCGCTTCTGATATGACAATTCTGATAAAACATAGAGTGCAGTTCCACCAACAAACAAGGTACTCATTATTAACTGAAAGATGACATGAGATATATACAAGGTGGTTGCCAAGAGGCCTCCTTCAATGAACCTAAGTTCCCAGATGGTATGTAATGTGTTCCAAGACCTACATATAGTGCATCAACAGGTGCCTTTTTCAAGTCATTCCAAGATAAGCACTAGCAAAAGCACGAACTTGTTATACAAATTGGAAAAGAACAGAAAACATAATGAAACTCTGCCCTATAGCTATCTGATCAACAAAACAGCAAATTTCGGTGATCTGTTTTGGTAATCGGGCTATAACACACTTGCCTGTCCAAATTGGAATCCCTTTCTAATCAATGTCAATGGATTTCAAAACTCCTATCTATTTTTTTTCTCAAAATCGCCTTACTTAAAAAAGTTCCAATTCAACAATAATAAAAATGGAGAAGTGTGTCATCATGAGCAAGGATAAACCACACCTTTATCCCAAAGTATGAAGCTGCTGCACGTTCTAGCAAGAAAAATACTGGTGTTCTGACTGGGTATACCTGTTAAAGTCAAGGTATTCTACATTTAGTATCAAATTTGATACAGTAGGTTTTAGTGGTTCTTCCTGCTGTACAAGAGCCTCACTTTCTTTGGTTTTTTCCCTTTTTCTTGAACTCTTGTTGAACTCAACTCCATATTCAGCAATGGGAATAAACCGGACCCAATCCCCCTCTTGCATGCTGCAATTTGATAGAAAAAACAGATTGCTGTGCTGAAACGTAAACAAAAGCACGAAACACAAAACGTTAAGGAAAGAATCCCCCAAAACAAGAATGAATAGACAAAACTTGTGAGCAACATGTTCAATCGTCAATCTCAACATAGAAAAAAGTATTATTCTTCCAATGTTATCCATGCCCCCTTCACTTATTTTACCTTAATAGACTCTTTGGATTATGAGAAAGGGAGAGAAAGAAAGACTTGTGTCTCACCCCAAATCTCACCAAAAGTGACAACTACTGACGAGATTTGATGAGAATTACAAATGGACCAGTAAAGATTCATCTCTTTTCTTTACTTCTCACCTTTGCTCACTATTCCCAGCTCATTTAGTTAACCAAATAATAGGAGGACTCTACTTTACCCTTGGCCATCCAAAGGGGCTATTAGTATGATCCCAGCTTATAAACATTCTCCAGACACTATGCTATCCTCAATACTTGTGCTCAAACCAGTCATTGACTTCTTACCAACTGGATACAGTTGTATGCAAAAGTATATGTCAACCAATTGAGGAAAGTTTTTATCATGATAGGAGTAGTATGTAACTCAAAGAACCTCACACCTAGGAAGTCGCATCAAGAAACGGAACTCAACAAAAGCACATACCCAGACTTGACAAAAATTCAGCTCAAACCAATCTATTTCCGAAAACTCGTGCTGATTTAAAGATATCAAAGTGAATGAGTTGTTTGACAACAAAAATACCTCATGCTCTGATATGTACACAGTGCTCGGCTGATGACAACACAAATTCGACAGCACCTAATGGAGAATGTGACCATTTATCAGCATGTTATTAAGCCATTAATATTAACATAGTGAATTCAACAACATAGTGTCAGATATTGTCAAACATGACGCAAGAAAATACCCACATGAGAATCAACACCATTCTCTCGAATCTTTTGTTCTACAATTCAAAGAACCGAGAAATGAAAACATTCTTGCCCAATCTAATGAAAACATGTAAGCTAATTTCGAAATTCAAGCGTGGAAGCAACATCTGAGAGAGAGAGAGAGAGAGAGAGAGAAGCAGACCTGTTTAGGAGAGAGACGGGGTCGATTTCACGCCGACTCCGATTAATTCTCAGGCACCGTCGAAGGAGACTTGCTCCCGGAATACACAGGGATTTCGCGCCGGACGTCGTCTGATTTTAATCGCTTCCAGATATACACTACTTCTATCTTCTCTGCTTTTGGGGAAATATAGAAATTTAAAAAAAAAAAAAAAAAAGGGTGACATAGGTTCAACCTATGTCACGCCCTCAAAACGACGTAGTTTCTATGGAGCATTGTAATTTCTTAGTTTTTTGGAACTTTCTACGAATATTAGCCATATTTTAATAATCGGAGACATCAATCAGGTAGATATTGTGGTAATCTATATCCGGGAAAAGTTTCGTTTTTACTGTATTTATATTAGTACTTAATCGCAATGCCTTTTTGTTTCTTAAAATGGGTTTAGTTACACCGAATCAAAACCACAACACTCCTTTTCATATAACTCTAGCCTCAAAACGACGTAGTTTTGTTTAGTTTCTTCCACGGAGACTTTCTATCTATGTCAATCATATTTCATTGATCTCAAACGTTCATTTTGTAGAATTCGTTAGAATATAAATCATGGAAACGTTTCATATAATTTGGGTATAAATTAGTACTTGATCTTGATGCATTTTTTGTTCTTAAAATGAGTTTGGTTTCACCGAATCAAAACCCCTTTTCCATTAACGTCGTTCTTTTTTTTCTTTTTTTTTTTTTCTTCAACCGATAAAGCACCTTCCTCCTTCCACTGAATCAACTGGGAGGAGCATCTTCGACCTCCATCATCTGAAGCTCGCTCGGCCGCCGTCCATCATTTCCGACCTCCAATCTCCGACGACGGTCAGCGGCGTAAGAAATACTCCATCTTACCTTATCTTGAAGCTCCTTTTTCTTTCTTGTTATTAGTATTTGATTTGGTAAATGCAAGAGAAAAACGTAAGTTTGAATCTTTGTACTTGTGTACAGTTTTTTTTTTCTTTTTCAAATTGGGTTTACATGGATACTGTATATTGGTTTCTTGCTTTTCGAAACATTCTGGTTTGTGATTTTGCATTCTGAAGTATCTATATTGGGTTTCTTGCTTCATGACATGCAAAATTTGATGCTAACTGTTGAAAAGCTTAAATTAAACAGTTATACCCAGTCACCTAATCCTTCGGAACACCTGTATTTTTCTCGCTAGAAAGTGCAGCAACTCCGTACTTTCAAAGTACTTTGGGATGAAGGTGTGTCAGTTCCCGAATCGGTTGTAGCTGATCGGTTGTAAAGTACTCATGCTAGCGATAAAAACAACCTTTTTTTTATCTATTCAGTCAAAGTATTATGACTTACAATTTCAATTATCTTTCTGCACTGTGGATCTTACAGTGATAAATCAGCACATTAGATTAACGACGTTACTCGTAACAGTTCGTTTGGATACTCGTAACTGAAAAATCAAACATTTTGCCTTCAAAACTTTCTAAATGTACTGGTTTGGGCATTGATTCTGTCCATTGGGGTTTTTGTATTACAGTGGCATTGGCATTGTTGCTTGTTGCTTTGTTATATATTTTTGCCCTTCTTGTTGAGGTGAAGAAAAAATGATTTTGTATATCCAGCTTGAAAGGTATCCATGCACTGCATTTGCAGACTGACCTCTATCCTTTGGAGTTGGGGGTCATCGTAGTTCAGACTTTGTACTATTACATCCTCGAGTATGCAAATTCAACACATGAATTCCATGCTCCTAAGTGCACCCAACATTCTTTTAACAAAAGGCTATACTGTTACATGCTGGCATTTGTAATGCTCGTCGCCGAATTGCTGAGCAATATACTCCCTCACTTTCTCTGCCTGAGTTGTTTCTCCCTTTGTCAATTCCTCTTCCATTATAGGCATATGGAGTTCACATGAATGGCTATGTTGAAAGAGCTGGGCAGAAATATCTGTGGGTAGGGAAGAGAATTGAAGGGGGAAACAAACCTATCCTGGGATGCTTGACCATCTAGTTGCCGGAGGACTGGTCAGTCACTATTTTCGAGTTCAAGTTTAATTGGCGTTTTGCTCCTTGCTTAATGTGCATATAAATCAAAATAATGGAGCATTGCTTTTGTTGTGAGTCATACATTGCCCTGCCACTTTTTTCTCTACTATGCCTTTGTCTAGGGCCTTTAGGGATTTTCTCACCAAGGGCTACCTTAGTACCTTTCATACCTTGTGGCCCTCACTGAGTACGCATAGATAACTAATTATTGGTTTTAGCTGGATATGAATAACCTTTGCCGGGTTTTACCCTTTATGCATGCCCTTCTCAAAGGATTTTTGTTCATCAAGAATCTAACCTCTGGATTTGTGGACTTTTTTTAATCTTCCCAGACCCTTTTTTTTTTTTTTCCTTATTTTTGCTGGCTGATTTGTATACCTCTCAATCTTTTGGCTCATATTACAACAGCCTCATGGGATTGCATGTGGGGACAACATTGTAAAGGAATGCGAAGAGGAAGCAGGAATACCAGGTTCCATTTCTATGGAGTAAGCTTTTACACCTTTTGTGGTCTTGGAAGATGGAACTGTGTTGCAGAATATGTCTGTATAAGATTATTCTGTCACCATTAAGTGCTTCTTATTCTAGTTCTTTGTGGCCTGTATGCTGATCGAATCTGAAGTTCTTATGCCACAGAGCTATACCAGTTGGTGCTGTCTCCTACATGGACATTGATGGGTACAGATACAAGAGAGACGTTCTATTTTGTTCCGATTTAAAGCTTCCTGAAGGTTTTATTCCTGAGAATCAAGGTAACCCCTTTAAAAGCCCCAACGCTAATCGTCTTTCCTGCCTCCTTTTCTATTAGGGAGGGGAAGGAAAAGGAAAATAGAGAAATATATCACTAAATGAATAAACAACGAAAAAATAAGGAAGTGTAGCTCTTTCAACCACAGAAATAACCTAATCCTTTATTGCTTCATCAATTGGAATATGCATCCCTACAATGAAGTGTTTGTTCCCATTTCTATGGAATTATTTGCTGCAAAGCTCCTCTTTTTTTTCACATTGTTATTGCGTTCGGCAGATGGAGAGGTTGAGAGCTTCAAATTGATACCTGTAGCGGACGTTGCCAATGTTATAAAGAAAACAGAGTATTTCAAACCAAATTGCAATCTTGTCATCCTGGATTTCCTGTTTCGACATGGGTACATTTTCTTCTTTGATGCTTCTTTCATTGTTGTTTGTCCCAAGTGAGTACAACTACAAATAGCTGTGATTACGGCGTCCAAATCGTCCCTCTTCCACATTAAGATGCTAATTGCAATAAGTTTGTTTTCCAAATGCCGCTTTTCACCATTTCACTCACCAAAGCTGACAAATTAGAACACTTACGCCTGTTTGGTTTAACCTTGAGTACAACTTAAAGCTATTGTTGCAAATGAATTGATCGTTCCTTGGAATGCATGGCTTTGGACGTTTAGGTAACTCCTCTATGACCACGACTTGAGATTTGGACTTGGGCTGGGATGGACTTACAACAGAATTCTTGGCACCCGTCAGTTCATAGGGTTGAGAGTCTTCAAACCTGTGTCCCAAAAGATTAAAAGGAAAAGCTTTGGCTTTCAGACTCAGGACTCTGGGTTCATAAGCATTACAATAGGGTAGAACAACACTGTTGTCAGGCCATGGGGCAATAATCAGCGTGCCAGTCGCCCAAGATACCGTCTTTAATATGTACTCTAGTCATCCCATATCACTTATTGGGGTTGTTTGACCGATATTAGTAACAACTAGAGAAAGTATAGTTCGTCGTCATGGCAATTTTTGTCCCTGGTTCCCTTTTATGTTACTCTCCAATCAAATGCTCTTTGTTGGAACTTCATATAAACTTGTACAGTTATGATCAGTTGCCCTCTCTCCTCTTCTCATACAGCAAACCAGCTCACATATACAAAATATATTTATGATAACAATTACTAAAGAATCTCGGTTGCTAGTTGTCGTCGAGGCACTGCTTGAAAAAACCCATCTTTTGAAATTAGATGTATTTGTTTGTATTTCGCCAACTTTGAAAAAGACGACATTATCTCATAGATTTCTTCAAATTTTGATGTATATCCTGGTTTATTCGACCTGAACAGTTCTGGTACTTGAAGCTACTGCAGAGTTTGAGGAGTGGAGATTGCTCTTGATATACTATTCAACTTTTCTTTAGAGGAGAAGGCCCGGATGAGAATCTATTATTTATATAAGCAGGAAAAAAGCCTAGTGAGACTTCTTGCGGGAGTTTCCTATTCCTCTGGCGCTTAAAAGTTTTGAGGAGAAGCTGAAATATGTGCAAAATTTTTTAAGGGATTCATTTTTGTCTCACCCGAATGTACTTCTCCAACCTTAATCTTTCAATATCCAAATTCCTATATTTGTAAATCTGATGCAAGTTTTGTTTGAAGTATTGAAACTGTCATTCTACCTCGAACGGATTGTCGGCTGTCACACGACCTGGAGGGTTATTTCTACGAGTCCCGAAATGGGACATACTATTGGATGCATTGCCACTCGAAATCCATAATATTTTCTCGAAGTCAGGAAAATGTTCTGCAAACAAGTAACTTTTCAGGCAAAACCATAACAAAATCTGCGATTCTTGCACAGGGAACAAATGATAAGTAAACAAGTGCTTCCTGGTAACAAAAAAAGACCAGGAAAACACCCAAAACCAAAAACCATCCCAAACCATTCTTCAAACTCTGATAAAAGAAAAATAAAGATTCTTCAAACTAAAACAGTAGTTCATAGAGAGATTTCACTAGTTCTCAAAATATAGTCTACTAGTTGGTTCGCATGGGAAAAAGCATCTCATTACAACTCAATCAGCTCAATGACTCTAACCCTCATAGATGTAGATATTAAGGAGGTTTAAAACATCATGGGGAGACCAATTAAGCATGTCTCATGTCAAATTGGCTTTATTTACATACTGCTGAATCATATTTCTAACTATGAGAAACAAATTTGAGCCGGAAATAAAGATATTATGACAAGACGCATGCAGTTCAAACTTTCAGTTCTTCAGTTTGAGGGGCCAGTGGTACAAAGAGCGCTTCCGCTTCTCTCGGGGTTAACATCCTTGAGACTTGGGGGGTTCCACTTAGGTTTCTGCAATGGCATAAACCAAAACAGAGATGAGAAAAAGCTGTCAAAACATCTGAAATGTATAAAAAAAAATGGTAAGAAAATTATGAAAGAGAATGTCATTTCCAAGTATAATAGCTATTCCATCTCCCATTGACAGATCTCAACTTCATAACATGAAGTGCGGACTAGTTCAAAATTCGTTGTCAGAGTGTTCATTTCATTTTATTTACTTCACTTGTCTTTTTTCAGCCTTTTGCGTTTCGGATATAAATATAATGAGAAGTCAAAAACACTCTAGTGCCTACATATCATTTTTTTCTTTTTCCAGGAACAGTTTCCGGAAATTCAAAAACTACAATTTTTTTTTCACTAAAAGAGAGCGCCAAGTTTCAAAATTTTCCGATAATTAAACCCACAAAAATTATGTGAAAAAGACAAAGAAGGCTTCCTTCAACGAGGTAAAACCCAGTTAAAGAAACTGGTAAGAATCAAGAGCAAACCTGATCCTTCTCCACTAAGATTGCACAAACACCTACGGCAAAATCATTTTGAAGGGAAGATCCAAGGGTGATTCGATATTTTGTTTTCATTACGCCACTTTACTGGTTACAACAAATTGCAGAAAGAACAAATGTTAGTGTTTCACCTATAAAAAAGGCTTCGTTTAGAAGTGAATGAAAATTCAAACTCCCAACTCACACTGGATATAGTGTTGTCATTAACGCACGTGCGTATGCAACTCGAGAGAAATGTTCTTTTGTTAAGCTGAGCGGAAAGGGAGCTCCTTTTCCAAGCCTTGTAAGAGCCTCCTTGGCTCACTCTGCCACTGCTCATAGAAAGTGGAAAATTCAGTAATGATCACTACAGATAGAGAAAAGAAAGTAACCAAATAGCCACAATGGCTAAACTGCACTTATACAATAATAGAAATAACTAAATAACCAAATTACAAACTTCACAGATGTTTGGTAGACAATTAGCACTTAGTACATTACCTGTGGCATCATTGCTCAGCTGATGCTTTTTTAGCTCTTCTATTGTTTCATTAACAGATTTGCTCCCACCAAAGCATGAAGCTATAAGAGGTAAAAACAACTTCAGCTGTGGCTCTGACTCGGGGTTACTGCTGTATTTGCCAAAAGTGCACTGATGTCCTGATTTGGATCCTCAGAACTGTCCAACAACGAAACATATGGCAATAAGATGATATAAATATAAGGAAACATCTCTTTAAGTTCCACAAAAAAGCCCACCACAAGAAGAATGTTTCCATTCCCTATATTGGTAACATAAGTAGCATGCATCAGCTCTAGGAACATATAACAAGCACAATACTAGTTTGCAGTTACATACGCGGATGTCCCCTTATTTCACTGAGCTAATTGAGAGCGACACAATACTGAATGGAAGCCACTTAGAGACTACAACAGAATACTACTAAAGTTATAGTAGAATATATATTGAGTGGTGAACATGGGATTTGGTAACATGTATTGGGCAAATGGAAACACAAGGCATGGAATGAAGACGACTCATTTCATCTTTGAAAATAATATTCCTATTCAACTTGTGAGAGGGAAAAATCAAGAAAGGGATTATCTGAGGAAAAGGAGGAGAGGAGTATCATTTTTCCACTCCTGATATGACAATTCTGATAAAACACAAAGTACAGCTCCACCAAAGATACTCATCATTAACTGAAGGATGATAAGAGATATACACAAGGTGGTTGCCAAGAGCGCCTGCTTCAATGAACCCAAGTTCCAAGATGGTATGTAATGTGTTCCAAGACCTATGTATAGTGCATCAGCAGGCGTAGAAATCCTTTTTCCATTCATTCCAAGATAAGCACCTGCAAAAGCACGGACTTGTTACACAAATTGGAAAAGAACAGAAAACATATGGAAACAACCACCTATACCAAGGCTCCATAAATCCATGACACAAAAGGGAAATCCACTGTCTTGAATGCATAAATACTAAGACATACAGAAGACAAATGAAAATGTTCATCGATCCATACTCAACTCACCCCACAAAAAACTGTTCATTGACCAGAGTTGACAACATATACCTGTACATACCAACCGTGCAAAAGAATTAAAAAGGTTGAATGTGCATTACAGGTTCTATTTGGTTTTTCGGCTTAGTTTGGTAGAAAAGCAATAAACATCACATCCCTAATGATGAATTTCAACAGCGTTATCAGTAACTTTAAAGTTGATACCAGAAATCCTTAATTTACAAACAAGAGAAAGATAAAATGATAAAACACCACTCCAGCAAACCCAACTGAACTTTCGAAGGGACAGAAAAACTACCAACTGATCCTTCTCCGGGAGTTTGTGCTGCTATATAAGCAAACCCCACACAGGGAACAAGCCAATCCCATTTTCTGGCATAGCAAGCACTGTCGTCCGTAAACAAATACTTTCTGGAAACAAAAAAAGACCAGGAGAACACCCAAACCAAAAACCATCCCGAACCAATTCTTCAAACTCTGGTAAAAAAAATAATGATTCTTCAAACTAAAACAGTATATCAGAGAGAGATTTCACTAGTTCTCAAAATTTAGTCTACCAGTATCTACTATGTCATCAAGGCCACTTGGTTTGCACGGGAAAAGGCATCTCATTACAACTCAATCAGCTCAGCGACTCTAACCCTCTAATAGATGTAGATATTAGCGAGATTTAAAACATCGAGGGGAGACTAATTGGGTATGACTCATGTCAAATAGGCTTTTGTTTACTCATTCCACATTGTGTTTTTGCTTGACAGCCAATACTGAATAAATCCAGTTGAGTGCCAGTACCAAACAACCTCAGTTGATTCCTTGGCTATATAGCCGTTTGAATTTAGTTACAACATGAAGGTATCTCGTTTGCCTTATTGTTTTGTTTGGAAGATGCAAAAATGTGGCGTCATATTACATTAACTATGCATTAATGAAGGATATACATATAGAATTGGGGAATCCGAGTATCTTACAATGTCATAGCAAATGTGGGAAGCAGATATGCCATGTTTTAAGTAGCAACTTTTTCCCTTCCAATGTTAGAAACTGCTCTTTCCATCCAGCCAGCCTAGACGCCACTCGATCCTTTATAAATCTAAAGAACTCACTCTTTCCTTTTCCTTTTGGGAAAAAAAGAAGTGTGAAAGTAAATTACTTGTCATTTTTGGATGTGGAGGCTTATAGAGCTTTCATTTCTACAGTTGGGGTGTGTTTGGCTTATGGGGTTCTCATTTTTACGTTTTGGGTGTTCAGAACCAATTCTAGAATGATGCAGGACAAATTTCCTATACGGAATAATGGAACACGATGACAAATTTTGATCAAAAGACAGTAATAATAATAAATAGGATGACTAATTTTAACAAGAAGTAGGAGAGAAAAGGACCCCATTACAGACATGCCAATCACTCACTGGCCGCAGGTATTATGTAAATAAGTTACCTGTGTGCCATGTCCGTAAAGGTTAATTTTTGCGCTAGCTATGGAAGAATTTTGTCGCAATTTGACAAATTTGGGCATTGTTGTCAAATCCAATTTTTACCTTAATCCATGACGGCCTTTGGATAACTTAAGTCATTTCATAAGCATTTGAACGTGGCAATAAATGGCTTCACCATTTCTTGTGCATTGGCTGCATCTCTCTTTCTGCAAAAATACAACCAGAACTCCCAGTCTCTCCCCATTCACTAGGTTAATGATAAATTTTGAATGCCAAAAACTTTAACTGTATCACCATATCTCTCACTCTGCAACTTCTGACGCTGTTATTATTTTGAAAAGAAAAATTGCATCAATCCTTGCTTCTGTGAATGTGTTTCGTCTAGTATTCGATGATTCTGCTAATTGTTTTTCTTGGCAAAACTATGGAGGTACATATCCTCTTTCGATAGACTCGAAGAACTATTGTCAGACAACAAAGGTCATAGTGGTTCTTCCCGCTGTACAAGAGCCTCACCACTTTCTTTGGTTTTTTCCCTTCTCTTGAACTCTTGCTGAACTCAGCTCCATATTCAACAATGAGAATAAACCGGACCTGAATCCCCCTCTTGCATGCTGCCATTTAATAGAAAAAACAGATCATTGTGTGGAGACGCAAACAGAAGCACGAAATACAAAACATTAAGGAAAGAATCCCCCAAAACAAGAATGAATATGCAAAACTTGTGAGCAACCATTCAATCGTCTATCTCGACATAGACAAAAGATTATTCTTCCAATGCTATCATGCCCCCTTCACTTAATTTACCCTTTGGATTGTGAGAAAGGGAGAGAAAGAAAGATTTGTGTCTCACCCCAAATGTCACCAAAAGTGACGAGATTTGGTGAGAATTACAGATGGACCACTGAAGATTCATCTCTTTTCTTTACTTCTCATCTTTTCTCACTATTCTCAGCTCATTTAGTTATACAAATAATTAAAGGACTCTACTTTCTTTTCTTTTCTCAGCCTTGGCCACAATCCAAAGGGGCTATTAGTATGATCCCAACTTATAAAAATTCTCAAGACACTATGCTATCCTCAATACTTGTGCTCAAACCAATCATTGATTTGTATGCAAAAGTATATGTCAACCAATTAAGGAAAGTTTTATCATGACAGGAACTTGACACCTAGGAAGTCGCATCAAGAAACGGAACTCAACAAAAGCCCAGATTGAGTATGCCAAGGACACTCTATCGCCGTTCCAACAGTAATTGAAGGACGACGCTTTACCAGAAAATAAGGAGAAGAAGAGGAAAGATCTGCCCATATTGGGTGATCATACGGAAATCACCTCCTTGTGTACGGCAACAAAGAAGAGGTGAATAGGGACCTTGAGTATGCCAAGGACACTCTATCGCCGTTCCAACAGTAATTGAAGGACGACGCTTTACCGGAAAATAAGGAGAAGAAGAGGAAAGATCTGCCCATAATGGGTGATCATACGGAAATCACCTCCTTGCTTGCCGACAAAGAAGAGGTGAATAGGGTTTACCACTACCAGAAGAGTACGAGTTTTCAAACAAACAAGCCACTTCCGAACGACTTATGAAGACCAAGAAGAGAAGTCCCTATAATAGAATAAGAAGCAAGTAAGCAAAAACTCTTTCACAGCAACACCGCTCTACACCGGACATCATTAGCAATGGGGTTAACTGATACAGTACCAACACCAAAGTCCAGCAAATCCTTAATAGATCAGTTCAGAAAGATCAAAACTGAAAACAAAGAACCATATTCTGAACTTCCTTTTACCAGATTGAAAATGAATGAGAAATCAATACGAGGACGAGCCTTGAGGCTATTAACTTGAGCCTGAGTAAGCTCTGCTAGCCTGTAAGACTTCATTGAACACTTAATAGCTGTATGAGACAATCCGTCAACGGCAACTAACGACAAAAGATGAAGAAGAAGGGAAAAAAAGGAGGGAAAACGGCAGACTCATAAAGGTTATTACTATCCTATTAGTCATATTCTTAATCTTCTATACATATCCAAAACCCACTCAACCATTATCGTTTCAGCCTGACAAATCAGAAACTGTGTGAACATTCTTTATGTGGCTGAAGACCAGCTCTATGAGACATCGGACACAAAATAGAACACACTACCAAGGGCAAAGCTAATTACCAAGATCTGATTCCCTCACCTCACTCATGGGGATGGTACAAACCTCCGCCCGCTCACAAATCAAGAGGGTGAGTGGAAATCTCATGCACGGGAGAGAAAGAAAGCTCTACCTTTCCTACCCCAAGGAATGAAATCGTTAAATCAAATTTTAGAAGACTAATTTGTATCCCTCCATTTTCAATTATACCACAAGCGAAACTCTTTCTCAAACTCAGGCTTACATTTTCATTTGCCCCATTGGACATCAAAAAAATGAAGCTTTTACAGTGTTACTCAAATTTTAAACTTTCCCAAAAGGGATTGAAATTAATACAACTCTTTCTACAGTTAAGCTTTCACTCACGCACGTTTTAAACTTCGAAACCGACCATAGCCCTCCAGCAATGTCTTCCATCCCCATAAACTTAAAGACACACGAGAGATATACACATCTTTCTACATAGGTAAAATGGTGAAGAACAAATTAGGAATTTTCACAATTGAATGGGAGATTTAACAACTCACGGTTTGAGGAAATTGGCGAGACAAACAAGAGAAATCCGTAACACAATATAGATAGGAGAAGCAGACATGTTGAGTAGAGAGAATGGAGTCAAACCACCACCAGCCGTTGATACCAGGCCTTCCCAATCTCATCCTCTCCTTAGTACACCGACCCTCCGCCGTCTGCCGCTCCCGGCGGCGCCTCATCTACTCCCCTTCCTCTCTCTCAAATTCCCGATGACTCTCACTATTCCCGCTTTTGGCGCGAGAATGACGTTGGAAAGGAAATGGAATTAAGGAGGGTTTTCTTGTAAAAATAATTTCCACGTCATGACATAGGTTGAACCTATGTCATGTCCAAAAAACGACTTCGTTTCACACTAACATTTACAAGGACAATTTCTAACTCTATCGACTATTATTTAACGATCCGAGACATTCTCCTTGTAGAAATTATTATAACGCATATGATGTACGAATATCTCATAAATTATGTACATACTAGTACTTAATCTAAATAAATTTATGTTTCTTAAAATGGGTTCGAATACATTGAAACATACCTCCTTCTATATAACAACTCTTAGGAGACTTTAAGTACATTTTCTATCTATCTCAGCAATATTTTAATGATCTGAGACATTCATATTGTAGAACGCATTAAAATACAAATCATGTAAAAATTTCACATTAATTAGATACCGATTGGTACTTGATCCGAATGAATTTATGTTTCTTAAAATAGGTTTAGCTATACTGAATCAAAACCGTAATACTAACCAGCTTCAACATAATCCAGCGTTTCCCAAACGAGGTCTGTCGACGGTGAAACTCTCTCCTTCTCCCCTTTACCATGTACCTCTCCCGTCCGATCAGAATCGATCCGACAACGGTCGGCAACTTAGAAGCACCGGTCAATCGAAACGACGTCGACTGCCGCTCATCCGAAGCTCACTTGGTCGAGAAATGGGGGGCTTTCGGGTTTGTATTTCAGTTAACAAAGAAACACAAATCAAAGAAACCCATCGTCAATGGTGAATTGGTGACTGTTCAATCGCCGAAGGTGGTCTCGAATTCTCAATGGTTACAGTCTCCCCAGTTCATGATTTTGGTATGAACCCAATCTTCTACTGAATAATCTTGATGTGCACAATTTATGCTAAGCTGCCTATTCCGATAGCTATGGTTGCTTCTTTCATCAATTCCTCGGTCCAAAATCCAAATATGGTCTTTTCTCCCTTCATATTAGTGTCTGTTTTTTTTGGGGGGTGCATTAACCAAAAAGCCAGAAAACCCAGAAATAGGACTGAATTGAGAAAGACGGAGGTAAGCCCAGAGCAACTGAGGAGGGAGGTGGTGGAAACACAGATACTAATATGAAGGGAATATTGTCTCCTCAAATTTAGCGCTTGTTGTTTCTGCGTTTTCTTGTATGTCTCAAGTGTGGTATGCATATCTTGTCTGTTAAGATTGTCAGCAAACGAACTGCAGGATGTTCATCTACGTATACTCTATACACCCCAACCCAAATAATCCCCTAGACATGAATGTAACGAACTAACAAGCATGTCAATTTTGGCAGGTTGGCAAATAATGAGTCAATTTTGGGCTTCTTGTTGTATACTTGTATCAAATGGTAGTAGAACATTTCTTCTAATTGCATTAAGCTTACACCTTTTCCATTTCCATGTTGCGTCAAGCCATTTGCTGCAAGTTATAGCTGCAGTGCTCTGATCACGATCTTCGTTTTCGTATTGCATTGGGCCTTTTGCTACAAGGCAACGATTTCTTGGTTAAGCTATATTTTCTCCATCTCATTGTCATACTTCCCTTTATTCACTTCCCATTATATAAAATTACATAAATTAAATGATATTGGCCTTCCATGTTTTTTTACGGGATTTCTATTGAAATAAGTCAAAACAAAAAGGGTGAAAGTAGGAAAGACAATGGTTTAACATGGGGAAGATGTGCATGTCAAGCTTGCAAGGTTGTTAGGGTGGCCAAGCTGCTTTGTATGTAGACGTTAGTGTATCTAAGGGTGAAAAAGAAACTAGGATGGTAAAGAGAAAACAGGTTTCAACAATATACTTTGAGGTGTTTGTTCCATCCCAAACAGGTCTTAAGAAACTAAAGGTGGGGTTAAAAGCCTAAAGGCTAAAATTGGGGCACTCGCCCTGGAGCATTCAATTGTGAGGCGGAAGAAATAGGAGTGCTTTTGCTTGCAATGCGGGAGATGGGGGCAAGTAGTATAAAAGGCGGAAGAAAAGAAGGGAAAATTGGGGAGGAGAGGAAAACGGAGAATTTTAATGGGTAGAGGAGAGCACAGAGTTGGGGGCGAGCAATTGATTTTGCTTCATTTTTGTACAACTGCATATGATGGTGTAACGAGTTATATTTCTAGTTATGGAATTGAGTTGAAGTTGCAAATTTGGCGAGTGGGGTGTTAAATATTCGGTGTTTCTGACGATTAATGAATTTATTGAGGAACTTTGAAATTTCTTAATGCAGAATCAAAGGTAAATTGCTTTTCGGGGTTAAGCTATTAGAGCATCTCCACTCCTACACCAAATTTTCACTCAAATTTGAGTAAAAATTTTGTCAAAAACTTGATTTGATATCACCTCTTCCAATGGAAAACCACATTTTAACCAAATTCTAGTTAAAATTTTGTCAAAAACTGTTTTTTTTGGTCATTTTGGCTCCAAAACTTTCCCGCCATTTTGTCAAAAACAATTTTTTTTTTCGTTTTTTTTTTTCATTTTGTCAATTCCTTTTCATCCTCTTCTTCGGAAACAAGAAACAAGTCTTCAATGGAACAAATAGAGCCGTTGCCTATTTGGTGAAAGATTTGGTGTTGATCAAATTTGGTGAAAAATTTGAGCAAATTTGGTGTTGAGCAAATTTGGTGAAGGAGTGGAGTGAGTTTTTGGGTGATTTTTACTAAAATTTAAATTTGGTGAAATATTTGGTCCAAGAGTGGAGATGCTCTTATACCATTTTTCTATTTCATTGCAGTTTTCTTCGACCCCTTCAGGACATCTTTCACTTGGATACAAATGGAAATGATAGCAATTCATTTTTCTTATGTGGAACGGTTTCGATCCTTGATACATCCAAATATTATGTGCAGCTTATCTTTGCCTCCCTCTATGCTTCATTTGAATGCTGATTCATGGGAATTAGTGCCTGAGTTGTAGAGAGTTGAAGTTTTTACCTTTCGGCCAACAGGGTCTAGGAATCAGAGACAGTGAAGCAAGGGTGATAAAGAGCAAAAAGGATACGTTTGGAGAACTTCAGATCGTTGATTACTCATTGAGACAAGGTATGTCATAGGCGAAGTTTACTCCTCCATTACTTGCTTTATTGATCTCATACCAGACAAAGTGTTGATACCCTAATTGATACTGATCTTTCTCTCATGGCAAGGGACGTTTTCCTCTTTTTGAAGTGTCTTCTGCAAACTAGCTTAGATTGCTAAGGTCTTAAAGTTATCCATTGATGCTGTTTTATTTTCCTTAGTTATGGATATGTTACCCCAGAAGATGTACCTGTCTTGCTCAAACATCATATTGGGAAAGGAGAAACCATTGACTCTCTTCGCGGTTTTATTTTCCTTGTTTTGTGGCATTGGAACATGGTTACCATTAGAGTAGTTATACTCACGAGCTTTATTGGGTATTAGGATCTCATCAGAATTTTTGGCAGCATCTCCAATTTGAATGACTGGCTATACAGCTTTAATAGTGTGAACAAAGATAAAAACTGAACTTGTGGGATATGCAAGTCATGTATGTGTGTTAGTGCACTCAAAACAATTACAAAATGACTCATTATTCATTTGTTGCTGCTGTATCATTCTGTATGGTAGCTTTGTATGAAAGCTCTATTTCTACCACATTAATTTATATGTACTTTTAACTTTTGCATTAATCACAAAGGAGTCTCGTTTAGTTGCACAGTTTTGTGTTGCGGACTCTGTGTGAACATATCTGCATGTTCTTGAAAGTCTGAAAATTTTATTTGTTGTGAATTCCCTAGAGGGAAGATTTGCGTAGAGTAATGGAGTTGCAGAATATGTCTCGCGTACAATGGAACTGTGTTGCAGAATGTCTGTGTAAGATGATTCTGTCACCATTTAAGTGCTTTTTATTCTAGTTCTTTGTGGTCTGTATGCTAATAGAATTTGACGTTCTTATGCCACAGTGCTATACCAATTGGTGTTGTCTCCTACATGGACATTGATGGGTACAGATACAAGAGAGACGTTCTATTTTGTCATGATGTAAAGCTTCCTGAAGGTTTTATTCCTGAGAATCAAGGTAACCCCTTTAAAAGCTCCAACGCGAACCCTCTTTCCTGCCTCCCCATCTACTAGGGAGGGGAAGGAAATGGAAAATAGAGAAATATATAACTAAATGAATAAGCGACGGGAAAATAAGGAAGTGTAGCTATTTCAACCACAGAAATAACCTAATCCTTAATTGCGTCATCAATTGGAATAGGCATCTCTACAGTGAAGTGTTTGTTCCCATTTTCTATGGCATTATTTGCTGCAAAGTTCTTTTTTTATTTTCACTTGGTTATACCGTTCTGAAGATGGAGGTTGAGAGCTTCAAATTGATACCTGTAGCGGACGTTGCCATTGTTATCAGGAATACGGAGTATTTCAAACCAAATTGCAATCTAGTCATCATGGATTTCCTGTTTCGACATGGGTACATTTTCTTCTTTGATGCTTCTTTCATTGTTGTTTGTCCCACGTGAGTACAAATAGCTGTGGTTATTGCGTCCAAATAGTCCCTCTTCCATAATATGATGCCACTTTCACTGTTTCACTCACCTAGGCTGACAAATTAAGACACTTAAGCAGTTAAGCCTGTTTGGTTTAACCTTAAGTACAATTTAAAGCTATTGTTGCAAAAGTTTCATCAATTGAAAGTTCCTTGGAATGCATGGCTTTGGACGTTTTAGTAGCTCCTCTGTGACCACAACTTGAGATTAGGACTTGGGCTGGGATGGACTTACTCCAGAATTCTTGGCACCCTTCAGTTCATAGGGTAGAACATCACTGTTGTGAGGCTATCGGGCAATGATCAGCGTGCTAGTCGCCCAAGATACTGTCTTTAATATGTATTCAAGTCATCCCATATCACTTCTTGGGGTAGTTTGACCCATATTAGTAACAACTACAGAAAGTACAGTTCATCATCATGCCAATTTTTGTCCCTGGTTCCCTTTTATGTTACTCCCCACTCAAATGCTTGCAGTTGGAACTTCATATAAACTTTGACGAGAGTGCCAGCGCCACCTTTGTCTGTCTCAGATTTGTTTTAACTGTTGGGAAGCTGGAATTGTATTGGAGCGTGTTGCATCTCTATTACGGTTATGATCAGTTGCCCTCTTTCCTCTTCTCATACAGCAAACCAGCTCACATATAACGAAATACGGAGTATATTTATGATAACAATCACTAAAGAATGTCAGTTGCTAGTTGTCGACTAGGCATTGCTTGAGGAAAGGAAAAAAAAAAAAAAAAACCATCTTTTGAACTTTAGACGTATTTTTTTGTATTTTGCCATCTTTAAAAAAGACGTTATTATCATCTCATAGATTTCTTCAATTTTTTATGCATATCCAGGTTTATTCGACCCGAACAGTTTGGGTACTTGAAGCTACTGCAGAGTTTGAGGAGTGGAGATTGCTCCTGATAAATTGCTTGTTCAACTCTTCTTTAGGGGAGAAGGGGGACGAGAATCTATTACTATCTATATACGCAGGCAGCAAACCTGGTGAAGTTTCCTGTTCCTCTGGCGCTGAAATATGTGCGAAAATTTTTAAGGGTTCGCTTTTGTGGCTCCCGAATGTACTTCTCTGACCTTAATCTTTCAATATCCAATTTCCTGCATTTGTAAATCTGATGCAAGTTTTGCTTGAAATATTGAAACTGTCATTCTACCTCGAAAGAAATTGATTGTCGGTTGTCACACGACCCGGGTTATTTCTACGAGTCCCGAAGTGGGACATACTATTTGATGCATTGACTGGGAAGATTCGTGATTGTGTGGTACATATATAGTGGCAGAAACACCTGTGGTGTTAGACAAACAAGAAGGAATATGCTCCTGGAGTGTGGCAGCTATTGTGGTGATTTTGTGTTCTCGTACGAAATCCATAATATTTTCTCGAAGTCAGGAAAATGTTCTGCAAACAAATGACTTTTTGGCAAAACCAAAACAATATTTGCGATTCTTGCGCAGAAATCAAATGATAAGTAAAACAAGTGCTTTCTGGAAACAAAACAAAAAAAAAGACCAGGAAAACACCCAATCCAAAAACCATCCCAAACCAATTCTTCAAACTCTGATTAAAAAAAAATAATAATAATAATAATAGCGATTCTTGAATTTTCTCTTGTTTCAGAAAAAGGAAAAAGAAAGTAAGAGCGGCTTGGAGAAAGGTAGTAATGGCAGTATATGCTTGGTGGCACTTCGTGGTTTGATCTAGAAATGGTCCCTTTTTTTTCGGATTTGGATTCGGATTATTGAATTCGGATTTATCGAGTTCGGATTATTGAATTTGATTTAGCGAGTTTGGATTCGAATAAGATTTGAGCTACTTCAAATTCAGATTAGATTCAGATCCGTTTGGATTTTCAAATATCAAATCAAATTTAGTTAAATGGAAAAAAAAAATCAAATTCAGTCATTACAATCGTATCAAATGAAATCAGATTTCCAAAATATTACATTACCTGTTCTGAATTGAAAATAGAGTTACTGGAGTACATTAAATTAACAAAACATCTACGAGTAACTGGGTAAGGAATCCAAGGGTCAACAAATTCCTCTTCGATTATGTTGACGTCACCTTGATCGTGCGACTCTTTTGCTCCTCTATCTTCGATTCTTGGTGGTGAATATCATAGCACCTGTCTTGACCCAAATATATAAAGGGATAGTTGGTATAGGGTCCACTATAGCAATTTCCTAGAGTCTAAGGTCCACCCAAATATTCTCTAAGACATAAGATCCACTAGAATAACAAAAGACCCAACTACCCCCACTTATATAGATATGGTGCTCCTCCCAACTATGATGTCTCTTCACATCCCTCTCTCTCTAAAAACACCACCCCCGCCGACCCTCTCGACTTCCGATCGTCGCCTTCTTCCCTCGCCGATCACCAGAACCGATCGCCATCTCCGCCACCCGAATCGATCACTACCACCATCGTCGCTGTTCATTGCAACTGGCGTTTCAGGATCAGATCCAGAACCACCACCCCCGCCGATCGCCATCACCACCACTGGAACCGATCTCCATCCGACTTCTCTTCGTCGCCTCCTTCCCTCGCCGATCACCAGAACCGATCGCCATCACCACCACCAGAATCGATCGCCATCACCGCCACCATCGTCGCTGTTCACTGCAACCGGCGTTTCAGGATCAGATCCCGAACCACCACCCCCGCCGATCGCCATCACCACCACTGGAACCGATCTCCATCCGCTCTCCCACATCCTCGTGAACTCCATCGGTGTCAACATCACCTCAAATCGGCCGGACATTTCAGATCTACAGTCCATCTAATATTTTCCTAACATTCCAGTGGGTTTATGCTTAGGATATACGATATTGTAGTCGTATCTATTATGGATTGGTGTTCTTAGTCTGGATTTGATTGGAATTCTAGATCCATATCTATTTCTTTGCTTTCTAGTACTACTTATTATTGCGATTCTACATTTTTCTGTTGTTTGGATGAGTTTGAGGTGAATGTACTCTGTTTTATTTCTTGGACATGCAAGTTCACAGTTAAAAAGCAATCCTCATTAATGATGGCCACATCTTTTGAGTATAGATAACCATATCTAATGCAAAAAAGTGAATTACAGGTGTTATGGAAGTATGAGGTTTTATGTTAAAAGCAGAGAGTTTGTGCTGCTACCTTGTAGTGCTTGGGTGGTTGAGGACATGATCCCAAGTAAGTTTTTTAAACAAAAATATGCCCAGATAACCACATCTTATGAGTGCAGATAACTACCTCTTGCGAGTCAAGATAACCACATCTGATCCTAAGTAGGTTTTTTTAAAAAATGACACAGTTCAGATAACCACATCTGCGCCGGTCAATTTTCCGGCGAAATTCAATTTTCCGGCAACTTTTCCGGCACCGGCAGAATTTTCCAGCGAACTTTCCGGCAAAGTCCAATTTTCCAGCAAACTTTTCCGGCACCGGCGGAATTCCGGCGAACTTTTCCGGCGCCGGTGACTTTCCGGCGAAGGTATATTATGTATTAAATTTAATGTAAGGGTACATTTGTCTAGTAAAAAAATAGAATGGACCTAAGAGCATTTAAAAAGTGATTTGGTGGATTAGAGGTGTTATGAAAACATTAGGTGGACTAGAGGGCTTATAAAAAGCTATAATGGACCCTATAACAATTCTTTAATATATAAAACGAGCAAACAATAGTGTAATGATGCTATAAAAAGAAGTACGAATATCAAAATCTTTATGCAAAAATAATCTAAGTATGCTTTACAGAAAAATTCAATTATCAAATTCGAAAACACAATTTGTCTTGGCCACAATGATGATTATCGACCATCATAACAATACCATTAGACTAATTCCATTTAACATGATAAACCACCATATAAACTTAATCCCGCATTTCGTAAACTAAGCATGCGATCTCAAATATCTTAAGGGGGAGTTCTTGAATGGATTTTATGAGATAAAATGGGAAAGTTGATTTTAGTTGATGTTTTATGGAGGAGTGATAAAATCACCTTGTTTTCCCAATAGATAAAATCTAGGTGATAAATAGTTGTGGACCACTATGAGTTTCAACAATGGTTGATAAAATCTAGTGTGATAAAATCTATTCGTAAAAGATGATGATAAAATCAAAGATGATAAAATCAAATAATCCATTCAAATAACATTTCTCAAGCTAAGGGTAAACCCGTCATTTACCGCATGACAAGGGTATAGTAGCGGTACTAATGTGCAACGGGGCTAAAACGTAAAAATTACAAGTGTTTTGATAGCATTTCCCATGCATGCTATCAGAACTAGCTCATAGATTTCGGAGGCTTAAATCGAACTCATTAAATGAGACCCACCCTATATTCTACTGTCCTTCACGTTTTCACCTTCATCTTCCACGGTCGTCGGTTCCACTTCGGCACAGCACTTCCACCTTTTCAATTGCAAACTTGTGGGTTTTTTTTTTTTTTTGTAGAAGTCATGTAATGGATGGGCTCTAGACTTCCACGGACTCCTCTTTCAATGAATTCTTGAAATTAGGCCTCTAAGTTGTTTGTTATTTCACAATTGCTACCGCAGGTATTTTGGGCCCTAAATTTTAATTGGGCCATGTTTTTTTGGTATGGAGAGCTTACACAAAATTATTTGAGCCTAGTATATATATGTAGGTGTACTAAATAATTGGACAGATTATTTTCGTATCTTTTGAATTGAATCTATGTTTCTAATTCCCATATTGAAGCCTTTGAGTTGGTTGATTGATTCCCCAACTGTGACAATGGTTTCTGGGAAGTTTTCCTGAGGACATACTGAAAATTTCATTATCTAATAAGGGTCAAGTTTAAGACTAGTCTCTTTGTGCATTAAGCTAAAGGTTAGGTTCATGGATTTTCATTATGAAATTGTGCATTAACCGAACCTGACCATAAGATATTCACAAAAATATATATAATATTGGGTAAACAATCATAAGTTTATATATATGATTGGGCATGTATATGATTGAACATGAGAGAACATGCCATGTGCTTCTGCTTACGGTAATTTTATATATAATTTGGCAAGTATAAGAGGCACTCAAGTTTGGCATGGAGCTAGTTATGGTGAAGGATTTAGCAAAATACTACCTGTTTAAGGTTCATTTAGTGATATGAAAATTCTAACAATAAACAGACTCTGGTTTGTGACACTTTACAACAGTCCAGAGTCGGCCTTGATTTTTTGAAAACTTAAAGCAAAAATCAAAACGAGAACTTTTTCAAAATCTTAATAAATAAAATGTAAGGAGGTAAATTAAACTTTCAAAAACAAATACTAGTATTCATCAACTTGAAATCATGAATAACCCTAAAACAATAACCAAACATTCATGATTTCAAACTCGTCACTTTAATATCACTAATCTTATATATGATGTACATTTTTTTTTTATTTTTTTTGGATTACAAAAGATAACTAAGGTTACTCAAATATGAGGCCTTTTAAAACTCGTTTTTTTTTTTTTTTTTTTTTAGGCCTAAATCAGTCGCAACACTTGTTTTAGCTCAGGGCCGGCTTCTACAGTGGTCTACACCCTTGTGGCCTTGCATAGAACGAGACAAGTTATGCTCTCTTTTTTTTTTTTTTTGCCTTTTTTTTTGTTGCATTTAATTAGTGTTTATTCAGTTCAATGCATGGATAAAACAGGAAGTCATGGATTGGTTCAGAACCGGACCGTAGGACTTTTGATCCGGACACAGATTGCTTTCCTTAGAACCGTGACTCGTGGTTCGGTCCTCAGATTCATACCCATCCAGACTAATCCGACTGTTAACACCCCTACGTCTAAGAGTTGAACAAAAGGGTAACGTTGAACTTAGTTTCAAACATTTAGGATGAAATCGAAACAAAAAATGGTTACAAGAACAAAATTGAAATGGTGATTGTTTTATGAGGACCATATACGTATTTAATATGGAAAGGCGAACCTATAAAAGCTCCTCAACATCTCGCAGTGCTACTTGTTTCTCATTCAGATCATCATTCGGCCTCCGCGAGCAGCAATTTAGGGTTTCGATTATCAGCCTCAGGTAAGATCTAGCAGCAATTTAGGGTTTCGATTATAAGGTGAGATCTACCCTCCCTACTGTTCACAATTTCTCTCTTTACATATGCATCTTTTTCCTCTGTTCTACGTACATATAATTGAACGGAGAAGTTGAACGCATTGTCCGTACACCAATGGCTTCTGATTCCAAAAAAGACAGGAGTAGTTTGAAGAAGCTAGAGGAGCTCTCGCTAGTCTCAATAGTTTGTACGGAAATCGAGTCCCATCTAGGGTTTAGTAACGAGGTTGTGAAGGTTTCGGCCGAATTCATTATCCAGATGGGCAGAGAGTGCGAGACACTAGAGGAATTTGTTTCGCAGTTAAAGAAAGACAGGGCCGACGAATTGTTTCGCGGTTACTTTCTTCGAACTCTTTTCACCAAAATTCATGCGATTTTGCCCCCAAAACCTAGGACAAAATGTAATAAGAAATTGAGTAAGAAGCCGCGTTTTCCTGCTCTGGCGATTAAGGATAGTAGAGGGAGATTGAAGAAGATTGAGAGGGAGCTTGTGATGGAAACGAAAGAGTGGGGGAGAGGTGACGAGGGTGTAGAGGATGGTAGAAAATCCAGGGATAGAAACAGAGAGAGACACAGAGAATTGGAGAGGGGAGAGAGGCACAGCAGGAGAGAGAGAGAGAGATGGGGAGGGAATGGGGAACAAGAGTGAACATTGTAGAGACTGGAGGGAGGAGGATGGTAAGGGGGAGGTGAGAAGCAGAAGAAACCAATCGGGTGACGCAGAATTATATCAGGTGTACAAGGGAAGGGTATCGAGAGTGATGGACACATGTTGCTTTGTTCAGCTCAATCATATTACAGGCAAAGAGGGGTTGGTCCATGTTTCGCAGATGGCAACTCGAAGGATTGCCAATGCCAAGGATGGCGTGAAACGCGGTCAGGAGGTTTACGTGAAAGTCATCTCTATTTCCGGTCAGAAGCTGAGTCTGTCGATGCAGGATGTTGATCAGAATACTGGTAAAGATTTGCTTCCGTTGAATAAGAGATCGAATGATGATGCTTTTTGGACCAACCCTTCAGGAAGAGCAAACAATGGAGGGCCTATGACTAGGACAGGTCTTTCGGGGATCAGCGTCACTGATGAGGGCGATGTGGTCCCATCGCGCAGGCCACTGAAGAGGATGAGTTCGCCAGAGAAATGGGAAGCCAAGCAGCTGATTGCTGCGGGTGTTCTGGATGTTAGGGAGGATCCAATGTACGATGAAGAAACCGAAGGGATGCTCTATCAAGAAGAGGGTGCTGAGGAAGAACTTGAAATCAAGCTAAATGAGGATGAACCGACCTTTTTACGAGGACAAAGCTGGTACTCTATGGACATGTCTCCAGTAAAGATTTTCAAGAATCCTGAAGGTTCCTTGAGTCGCGCAGCAGCCCTTCAGTCTGCTCTGATAAAGGAGCGGAGAGAAGTAAGAGAACAACAGCAGAGGACGATGCTCGACTCTATACCAAAAGATCTAAATCGACCTTGGGAAGACCCAATGCCAGAGACAGGTGAGAGGCATCTTGCACAGGAGCTTCGGGGAGTTGGGCTATCCGCTTATGACATGCCTGAGTGGAAAAAGGATGCTTTCGGTAAAGCCTTGACTTTCGGTCAAAGATCAAAGCTTTCTATACAGGACCAGAGGCAGGGTTTGCCAATATGCAAATTGAAGAATGAGTTGATTCAGGCTGTGCATGATAATCAGGTACTGGTTGTAATTGGAGAGACGGGGTCGGGTAAAACAACACAGGTGACACAGTATCTTGCTGAAGCAGGTTACACGACCAGGGGTAAAATTGGGTGTACTCAACCTCGTAGAGTGGCTGCTATGTCAGTGGCCAAGAGGGTTGCTGAAGAGTTTGGATGCCGATTGGGAGAGGAAGTTGGGTACGCTATTCGTTTTGAGGATTGTACTAGACCGGACACACTGATAAAATACATGACAGATGGTATGCTTCTGAGAGAGATTTTAATTGATGAGAATTTGACTCAGTATTCGGTTGTAATGCTTGATGAGGCTCATGAGAGGACAATCCACACTGATGTCCTTTTCGGACTGCTGAAGCAGCTTGTGAAGAGGAGACCAGACCTCCGTTTGATCGTCACTTCTGCCACATTAGATGCAGAGAAGTTTTCCGGTTATTTCTTTAACTGCAATATCTTTACTATACCTGGTAGAACTTATCCTGTGGATATACTATACACGAAGCAGCCAGAAAGTGATTACCTAGATGCAGCTCTAATCACCGTTATGCAAATCCATTTGACGGAACCTGAGGGTGATATCCTTGTCTTCTTGACTGGTCAGGAGGAGATTGATCAAGCATGCCAATGCCTTTATGAGAGGATGAAAGTTTTAGGCAAAAATGTTCCCGAATTACTTATTTTACCAGTCTACAGTGCACTCCCTAGTGAAATGCAATCCAGGATATTTGAACCTGCTCCTCCTGGGAAGAGGAAAGTGGTTGTCGCAACCAATATTGCAGAAGCATCATTGACCATTGATGGTATATTTTACGTGATTGACCCTGGATTTGCAAAGCAAAATGTTTACAATCCCAAGCAAGGGCTAGCTTCAGCTAAACAGCGAGCAGGGCGAGCTGGACGGACGGGGCCTGGAAAATGTTATCGCCTGTACACGGAGAGTGCGTTTCACAACGAGATGTCCCCCACCACAATTCCAGAAATCCAAAGGACAAATCTGGGAATGACAACACTAACTATGAAAGCCATGGGGATAAATGATCTTCTTTCGTTTGATTTCATGGACCCTCCTTGTCAACAAGCTCTCGTTTCTGCCATGAAACAGCTGTACAATCTAGGAGCTCTGGACAAGGAGGGGCTTCTGACCAAATTGGGTAGGAAAATGGTAGAATTTCCTTTGGACCCGCCGCTGTCTAAGATGCTGCTTGCTAGTGTAGATCTTGGATGTAGTGATGAGATATTAACTATTATCGCCATGATTCAGACCGGCAACATCTTCTATAGGCCTAGGGAGAGGCAAGCTCAAGCAGATAAAAAAAGAGCCAAGTTTTTCCAGCCTGAAGGAGACCATGTGGGTTTCATCCATCAAACACCAAGTGACAACTATCAATTGCCTCATAAACTCATGTGGGTTTCCTCTAGAAATGGCTATAACAGCGTCAAAGCAAATTAATTTCGAAAGAAAAGCTGACTCTTCATTGCATGCTTCTATAAATACTGTAACACTTGGTTCACCAAAACTGAAAACTCAAATCTCATTAGGAGTACCCCCAAAACCTTTTTAGTACCCTCAAGTCTCATAGTATGCAAAAGGTATGATTAAGAAAACTGATGTTGGCTTGAAGATGATGGTACAATCTCCTGAAAAGTTGTTTATAAAGAAGTTTGTGAACTGGACTAAAGAAGTAGCTCCTGAGCTATTGAAGTTGTACAAGGAAAAATTGAAACTAGAAAAAAAAAATTAGGATATGCACATGAGATAAGAATAAAGTGGTTAATTAATAGGGTCCGTTTTTGGGAAGGACATAGTAAAGGGGTCTTTACTTCAATAAGGACATCAACTTTTTTTTTAATGTCAAAAGGACAAATCACCTACATATTTCAAAAATGCCCCCACTAGCCAATGAAAATGCCTAAAACCCTAGGGTACCCTACGAAAGTGCCTAAAATACTAGGGTACCCTATGAAAGTGCCTAAACAGCTAAAACCCTATAATGGAAAGTGCACCCTAAGTGCCTAAATCCAAAATGCCTAAACCCACTATACCCTACCCCAAAGAGCCTAAACCCCCTAAAATTGAATCCCAAAATTGAACCCACCCCCAAAATTGAAGAGAGAAATTAATTTTGTCCCATTCCATCAATGTTGTCCTACACATACACATGAGAGAGAGAGAGAGAGAGAGAGAGAGACAGGAAAGTCGGGAAAGTGACAGGTAACGTCACGTGAATGGGAAAAGTGATGGGTTGCTGACCCATGGTCCCACATATTCAATGGGTTTTAGGCTTTTAGCCGGTCAAGAGAGACGGGAAAGTCAGGAAATGTCACTGACAAGTAATGTCACTGACCCATGGTCCCACATATTCAATGGGTTTTAGCCGGTCAACACCAAGAAGGCAGACATGGTGCGCGTGATGGGCTTCATTAAGGGTATTTTTGTCTAGTTTTGTCCTTGAGCCCTCAAAATTTTTCTATCAATGTATTGGAGGCATTAAAATAAGTTAGGCTGGACTAAACACCATTTAAAGCTCCAAACTTGGCCTTTAGACCAATTTTCTATAATTAGTATACCTGCTCGACATGCAATCTGCTATTTTGATTCCTCGTATTTAGCTTGTGGCTATTGAATTTTTATTTTTTAATACAAATGGGGAATGGTTGAAATTTATTGTCAGTAAGCAAGTTCTAGCTATCTCTCATTCCTATAAAAGGACTCGAAGTTTCACATGGCTACACTTAATTCTCTACATAGCTTTGTAACGGTTACCATCATCATCGTTTCACATGAGTAGCTTGGTCTTTATAATTCTCACTCTTATTTTGTTTAGATGACAGGTTCTAGAATTTATGTTATTCGATTTTCACTCACTCATTTTAATTGCTGATGGTGTCAATTTTGTTTCATTGGAACAACTTGTGCATATGTGTGCTTTTTTTATTCATCGTCTTTCATTAAAGAACTATTGTGAATACTTTGAATTATCTAGATTGTGTTCTTATTGATCTATGCTATTGATTTATTTCCCTTTTCATTCCACTTTCTTGTTGTTTTGGGACTACCTAGTATGACTAACTCTTTAAGCATGCTTAGATCATGATAAGGTGGGATTTATTTGTCCATAAATTGTTGGGGACTCTTAATTTGTTGCATAATGGTGAGGATTGTTTCAATAGCTGCATATTACCAAGTTTTGTTTCTGAAGGTCTTGTTAAGAACACTGATATTAGCTTGAAAAAGCAGAAGTGGGAAAATAGCGTGCTATTGAAGTTGTATAAGGAAAAGTTGGCGATTGCAATTAGTTACAAATGCATGTGTGGATGCAAGTGGATTGGTTAGTGATGTCCCCCTTTAATACAAACTGGAAACCATCTTGTTTTGAACAAAATGCCGCAACCAATTGAATTTCTGTGTTTCTAAACAAGTTTGAGCTATCCGTTTTTTTTCCAATGAATGGAAGTGGAAGTTCCACCCTGCCGAAATCAATTAACTGTTGGATTCTCCTAGCTGGAAAGGTACTACCAATGGTATGTTTAGTGTTAAATCTGCTTGCTTATGATTTGTTTACTTGGGAAGACAATAACCAGCCCAACTAGGCTTGGATTTTGGTGTTGAAGCTATCACAGAACTTTTGTAATCAACGTAGAGCATTTGTTCAGAACTTTTGTATGCATTGCCAGATGCATACGAGGCTGGAGCATCTGAAAGGTTAAGAATGCACTGACTTTCATTTCTAATCCTATGGTTAAGAGAGTGTTTAGAGTTCGAAAAAATCTAAGCCGTCCATTTTTGTTTCCAAGAGTAGTTTATGGAATGGTTAAAGATTAATTTCCGAAACATAGCAAAGATCACATCCACTTCTTTTCTTTTTTAGATTGCCCCACGCCTCTCTCTCCGAATCCCACAATCTCATCCACCATTCTTTTATTTTTGTTTGGATTTTTAAAAATCATTCTCAACTTTTCTACCATTCCCCCTCTCTTATTCATTCCCAAATTTCTATGTAACCTAGAATTGCGATTGTGTCTGAGTATTCTGTAGTGATCCGCCTCCCTCTACCCACTTTCGTCACACTTCATGCCCGTGATAGGCTCTGTATGTGGGAGATTAGAGGATATGAATATTCATTGTAATAAAAACATTGGCAAGTTTTTAGGTTGCTAATTATAAATTTTAAATTTATATAAAAGAGAGAACATATTTTGGCTAATTATACGTTCTAAATTTATCTAAGCCTCATTATGTCGTCGTGTGCTCCACGCATGTACAATTGCTAGATCAATTAATATGCTTTAATTATTGATTTCGCAGAGTTTGAATCGTTTAAGAGGAGGTTGAAATATTGCAAATCAGTTCAATATGAATTTTAGGTGTGTTGATTGTTCGAATGCGTGCCAACTGTTTGAGCGCTAGTAAGACTATTAAAGAGGGATGTAGTACATTACTTGTTCCGAATTGAAAATAGAGTTAGATTAAATTAACAGATCATCTACAGTTAAGGAATCCAAAGTTCAACAAATTCCTCTTTGATTATAGTGACGTCATCTTGATCGTAAGACTCTTTTTCTCATTCGTCTTGTGGCATTAAATGAATGAATACCATGGCAACGTAGGTCGTAAATCGTTGATGTGAACTGTTCATTTGCGGCCAAAAAAAAAAAAACCTTTAATAACTTGACTAGGCATTGAGATGAACAATTTTGATTACTGTTGTTCTATTTATGGAATGAGCTCATGATAGCCTAAAATTTCACCAAAAGGAAGAATTAAAACTAGACAAGCTTCTCCCCCAACTCCAAGGCATAATAATGCATATTGCGAGTGGGATTCTCTTCTTTCCCACGAAAGTTGACTTCATCAAAAGAGCGAATTTTGTTGAATTCAACAAGTCACCGTTCAAGTCAAAAACTAGAACAACTTGCTTGATTGTGTGAATGAATAATTAAATAATGTTACTTGGTGTCCAGTTTACTTAATACTCTTGCATGGAAAATCATCTCAACGAACCGTGCAAATGAAAATTTTCAATCATAAAATTAAAACTTTCGGAAGGAAGGAAAAGACATAAAATTATGACCAAAAGTCCAAAGAGTGCACCAAAGGGTTAATAAAAGTTTGGGGAAAAAAAGTTCTATTGTTTTTTGTTTGTGGACCATTTTTCCAACTTCGGCTTTTGCTTCTCGTGTATTTTTTATTTTTCTCGTTGAGACGAATTATTAATCTTGAAATTTGTAATAAAATCCAAGCAAAATTATTTGTATCCGCGATCTTCAAAAGGAGATATTTAAGCCAAATATACAAAAATTAGACATTTTTATAGTAGTGAGGCCCATGGTCATTATAAACGTTTAGCTCCTTACACTCGCGCTCTCAATCCTTGACCTTGTAATTTTCGACAATTTATAATGCTTTTTTGAAAGATATTTTGATATTCGCATTTGTGCTTTCACTTGTGCTCCTATTTGAGTTAGCTAGAACCCTATGCACATTCTAGTGTCCGCTTCCAAAGCATAAGTATGTACTGGGGAAATGATTGTCACACTCTCTATCAGTCCCACATACGAAAAGTGTTAAAACAATGTAAATTCAAACACCTTAAGTCCAAAACTCGGCAACCTCTTGAGGCAAGGTCACAATTGATTAGACATATTTACTGTAGACCTACAGATGCAGTAATAACAAGAGTTAAGAGGACAGTTGTGGGTAGTAACGTTGCAGAAAGGAAAAGACCGAACTTGACGTCGGATGTTGTAATGCGAAAAAATGTTATTTTACCGAGCTTAAGTGAAGAAGTAGCTCTTGACAGAGCTCAATGAAAATAAAATTCATGTAGCCAACTCCAATTGATTGGTGATAAGGCTAGGGCTATAGTTTTTTCATATACTACTTATTATAGATCCTCAACTTCGCCGGGGGGGGGCGCAGTCGTTGGCACCATCTTGGCAAGTTTGTCTTCAGCCTCCCTTGAACCGTGCAGAATGTTGCTGTTGTGGGACATCACCAGAACTCAACATTTTTTGCAGTTCAGAAAAAGAAAAAAAAAAAAAAAAACACCATTACTCTACATCCTTCAATACCACCCAAATCCCCATCAGCCTCCATCTTCATAGCCATGATGCGCGCAATCAGGGTCTATTTCAAAAAAAAAATAAAAATCTAATCTTGCTGCTTAAGAATGTAAGCCCCTTGAGGATGCCCCATAATTCCGCTTCAAGAGCAGATCTATTCGGCAAGCATTCAAAGTAGCCTATCACCCAAATCCCCAGTATCTCCGAAACTCCACAGAGCCCAGCTACACCTTGATTGCCCTTAGCACTTCCATCTGAAATCAGCTTGAGCAAACCAACTGGAAAAGACCATTTTATCATTCTAATGTTCATGCATCTGGCAGAAATAGGCAAAAGATTCCAACTTCCTTCCTCATCAATAAGCTCTTAGACCTTCATATTAGATTCCACATGGAGTCCACTGAAATCAAGAGCAAGAGGGCCATGGCCACACCACCAATCTTTCCAAACGATATCTGTTTGACTGTCATATGAAAACTGTATCTTCACATAAAGATCTCACTACATACACATAGAGTCAGCTCTAGTACCTGTATAATTCACATATTTCACCATATTGAACATCTCTACGGGCATTACACAAAGAGAGATTGACCTTGAATAAGGCATGGGGGTGAGTGGTTTCAATCTCTGATTAGGAGAAAGAAAAAAAAAACGCATATTTATCAAAAGAAATTATTCTTTAAGCAATGGTCCTTAACCGGGTGTCAATAAGCTTAGAAATATTCAGAAAAACACACACTTCCATGAACTTTTCACACTTTTTAATACACTTTCACACACTTTTGTACATTTTTCACATATAATACACTTTTTAAACCTTAATGACAACCTAATGAGCTGTTTCTAACATTTTCCTTCATAGATAAAAGCAGTAGCAACTCTGTGTGTGTGTGTGTGAGAGAGAGAGAGAGAGATGCAAAAATTTTGTGCAGAAATTTGATGAGAAATTGACGCTACGTAGGAGGAAGTAGAGAGAAACTTTGCCGATGAACAATACACGTGAATAGTGACCTTCGAGGGATAGTGCGTTCAATGAAAAATAACTTCAATGAACAGATGCGATGAGTGCCCGGGGGACGGTGACGAGGCATAGCTGCCCGCCGGGGAGTGAATATCCCACAGGCTTAGATCTTATGGCTCTGATACCATGTGACTTTACAAATAAGGAAAACAAAACTAACGTATTATTGCATTATGAAAGCCTGAACTATTACAAGAATAATGAAGTGGTTTTATAGGCTAACCCTAATAACCTGAGCAAACCCTAATAACCTAAACGGATTAAAATACCCTGAACATAAAAAATAAATAACGATAAAGTTACCAAAACCTTGATGACACAAAAAGACTAAACTACCCTGAACATAAACAATAAGCTGAAATCCTAAAATTATACTTCACAAAAGCAAGCTTGGAAATCCTTAAAACAAATGCCTCAAACGATGGGAACCTTCGATTAACAAATCCATGACTACGATAGTTGATATAATTTTGATTAGCATGGGCCATCACTCCACAACATATGGTTTACGGGTACATTATTTACAGATTCATTATCTAATGAGGCTCATTTGTTGATAACAAAGTGGCACAGAAGAGTGTGAGTGGAACCTAAAAGCAGCAACATGAGCGCAAGAGATTGGGAACCTATCTATAATAGGCAGTTAGGCACTTCTACAACCATGTCGTACTCCTACCCTAAACCAATCATGTAACAGTACTTTGTATGATACATCTGCATATGTACATGGCACGGAAAACACATACCAAAATCTCTCTCTATATGCATAGCATTTCTCTAAATTATCAAAACAAATTTGTTACAAGCGCACTCCACCTGTACCCATACCTATTTTTTATTTAAGTTCTACTGTATCGACGAACGACGTACCCGAATCGTAGCAGTACAAGTACTCACACATGAACAGGGGTTTCATGGTCGGAAACTCTCTCCTCACTAACTGCTCATTTAGATTGCTTGAAATCCTCCCGCTTCAAACACATTAGATCAAATAACGAAGGGGAAAACAAAAACCAATTTAGCATGCATTAAAAAATAGTATGAACCACAATTATCCAACACAACTTGTATCACATAATTCACCATATTCTGCAACATGAACTTAGAATGAAACTTGAATTGGACAGTAATCGCAGAGTTGTTGTGAAAGGACAATTTTCATGGAGTAAGCTCTCAATGAAAGTCAATGAAAGACTATAAATCCACTCTATTTGAGAAGGCAAATTCATGTTCTCATTTTCTCAATGAGCCAAGATAACATCATCATTAAAATGACCAAATTGAACGTTTAAATTGTTGCATTTTAGACAACAGAATCACTGAATCTGAAATCTATATCATCTACAAAATAAGTAGTGAAAAAAGTCAACGGCCAAGTTACCCAGATGAGCAGGGATGATGGGACACTAAATCAGGCCTCAACCATTACAAGGTGACAAAGAACTCAGTGTGGCAATGTGGGAATTCCAGTTCTATTCAACAGAATAAAAACAGAAAACTCAAACTTTGCAAACAGACAATAAATACACTTGCCTGATCGTATGCAAAAGGAGATAATTCAACACCGCACAACTTAAATTGAAGGAAGCAAATAAGAGGACAATTGCATGTCCAGTTAATGTATTAACCAGTCCATTCTCGTGTAATGCCCACATCCTAATTATCTAGCAAGTGCCAACTTTTCCTCATACAACTTCAATAGCTCAGGAGCTTCATCCTTGGCCAAGTTCACAACCTTCCTTATGAACAACATTTCAGGATACCTCAGCATCCTAAAGCTAATATTTGGTTTCTCAATCAGACCTTTTGCTTGCAATGCTTGACAAACCAAACCCCTTGGTAAAATTCTCTTCTCGAAGCTCGATGATAAGACTTCTGGCCTTTTTGAAACCAGAGAAGAATCTAAACCCATTTTATTGACCAAAAAGTCCATCACTCTCGTGATCTTGTCCTCGGACACAGACATAAACCATGGAAACTTCCCAAAAGCTGCAAGAGTCTCATCCTCGGACAAACCCCACTTCTTATAAACCTGAATCTTCTTCCCCCACACAGTTTTACTCATTGAGAGCAACACGTGAACTGCTAAAACAAAGTAAATTTTCAGGGGGTTCAAACCCATTCCCTTTACCTCCTCCGCAATCTGTCTAAATTTCTCACGACTCGTCAGGAATGCCCTAGATTGGGTTGTCAAGAAGTATGCGATTTTTGCATCTGGCACACCGACCTCCCGTAGAATTTCAACATTGGGTGCCATACGAGACTCAAGATCAACCACAAGCGGCCCAGCATGGTGTTTAATAGCAGATAACGTTCTCTCCTCCGACTGTATCAAATTCTTAACAAACTCAAAAGAGGGGATGATTTGGTTTTCTAAGCTTCTTAGAAGAAGAGTCGGCATTCGGGACAGTATTTTGACTACATCTGTGCTTGACATGCCTTTGGAGTTCAAAAATTCGAGTTTGGGCAAAAGGGTTTTCTCTGGATTGTACACAAGGACTTCGGGCACCTTTCTGATGAGATTTGAGGCTTGGGTTTTGGTGAAGCCATGGTTACAGAAGAATGCAATAACAGAGTCGGGTTTTTTGGGGGTTTCGAAATTGATCTTCTTCGACGCTGTTACAGCCTTTTCTGGAGGAAATCCGCATGAGTTTTTGAGGTAATTGACTGTGAATGAGTGTTGATTTGGTGTCTGATCGATGGATGCGAGAGATGATGAAAAGCGATGGAGTTGAATGAAGTAGAAAGAGTGGGTTGGCGAATTTCTGAAAGAACACCTTACTTGGTGTAACATTTTCCAGATTAACACAGACATTGATGAAAGTTAGCCGAAGGATAAGGGACTTACTTGATCTGTAGAGGAAAGCTTCACAAATTTGAAATCCATTTGTTC
The DNA here is from genome assembly GCA_020921065.1 of Vaccinium darrowii. Classification (NCBI taxonomy): domain Eukaryota; kingdom Viridiplantae; phylum Streptophyta; class Magnoliopsida; order Ericales; family Ericaceae; genus Vaccinium; species Vaccinium darrowii. The sequence goes on along the minus strand of CM037151.1, from coordinate 3,895,010 downwards.
CCTGAAACCCCCCATCTGTCGTGAATCCTTCCTCTCACGTTGTCAATGGCAGTTCATAAAGCCCTTGGCTAGCTAAACCCCCCATCTCTCGGGACACCGGGGTTAGGAATCAATTTTTGTTGGGGAAAAATATCGTCGTAATAAAAAATGTCAAAGCATAAAACAAATGGATGTGCTAACCATAACAAAAAAAACTATTGAATTTTTTTGTCCATTTACATATATATACTCGGTATATGTTGTTTTTCAATTGTCAATATATTTTAATTTATAATATTTTTTTTATAATTTTAGAAACGTTGTCTAATATAACTTATCGAGAATTACCAAACTACATACATAGTGTGTGTATATATGCTGGGATCCCTTAAACTGCTTAAAATGCGGACCTTATCTTTTCGAATTGAATTTTGATTATCTGAACCGTTCAATGTGTTTAGGTTGTGTTTTATGAATCCTCTTAAGGAGTCATAAAAAAATGACCGGGAAGGGCTTGATCCGAGCAGTTTTCGATAAACTGTGCATACACAACTTTATTGAAAACTGCTCGGATCAGGCCCGACCGGGAAAAGCTTGATCCGAGCATATACAGTTTTTTATCGAAAACTGCTCGGATCAAGCCCTTCCCGGTCATTTTTTTTAATGATTTCTAGCGAAGACCCCTTAAAAACACATTCAAAATACATTGGACGGTTCGGATCATCAAAATCCAATCAGGAAAGGCTAGGTCCGTACTTTAAGCTAAATTAGGGATCCCTGACTAGAAGTTAAAACTATCAAAATGAATCAAATTGTCTCAAAAAGTTACTTCTACGAGCAATTCAATACACATTATGTCAATAATTTAGTAATTGTGATCAAATTAGGCTGAATGTGTTTTTCTTTCAAAATTTATCCTTGAACCTCCAAAATTTATCCGAATGACTTGTTCCCCCAATAAACAGGTCCATTTGGTTTGCCATCATTTGCACTTTACTTGTTTTTGAGAAGACAAAACCGTGAAAATTACTAAATTATTAACCATTTTTTAACTTGATTTATGAAATCCATTGAGAGGTTGAGAGGGTTCTATTTATTTAAGTTTTTTGGCATCTCATTAAATTATTAAATCAAATGGGTTGTAAATAACACTAGGCTATTGTATGGAACCCATGCACATCATGTTGGGCTGGAGTGGACATGCTACATTGGCTGGGTAAGGTTAGGGTAAGCTCCAAGCATAACAAAGTACTTCTAAACTTTTGCGAGACACAACCTGATAAAATCGTATGTCTGGCGGTTGATCCGATCCCATTCCTGTTCATCACAATTTACAGGCTTCTCTCCCAAGGCAAAATCCAACTCATGTTGGATCAAGACATCTATAACTTCGCACTGCCACATGGCGAAATTACTTTTACCATCAAACTTCTCAACATCAAACTTTGCACCAGACATAATCGGTTGTGAAGCCCCCGGCCGAAAACTTGAAATAGATTTGGAGGACAAATCACCATCCTTCGGATCTTTACCGTACTTCAAACCTTTACCAGAATCTCCAGACATCTTCGAAAATATTCAGTAATCACCAAACAGAAAATCCAAAGAACCAAGCAGAACAAAACAAAGCCTAGGTCAAAAACTATACTTTGATACCAGTTTGTTGTGCGGAAGGCCACCCAAGACTCAACCACACCCAATACAATTGATGGTGTTGAATATTGATTTGAAGAACAAATAACTAAGTGAGAAGTAAACCCAATTAACCAAACCACACATGAGAGAAGGATAGAGAAGACAAAAGAGAAAAGACAGAGACAGAGACAGAGACACACACACAGATTTACGTGGTTCGGCCTTGCTTTGGGATGTAAGCCTAGTCCACGGGAAGTCAATCAATGGCTTCACTAACAAAACGAATGCTCAAAAGAGCTACAAAGAAGAATTCTGCAGAAAATCTTCTACCTAAACTCACCAAAAGCCAAAACAAAGGCAACTCTCACAAAATCCTAACCCAATGCCTTAATATTTGCTCTCACACCAATAAAAGAGGCATAATACATGTATTTATACTAAACAAAGGAGTGCTTAACAAGTCAAAACTGAATTGGGCTTTTACGGCCCCTAAAAAACCCTAAAAACGAAGACAAAATGCGCAGAAACGGAGTCGGTGGTCCGGACCAAACATGCTGCAAGCTCCCAATGTGTACCAGATTCGATGGTCCCGACCAAGGGTATCAAGGTCCGGACCAAACATCCTGCGAGCACAAAAAACCTCCCAAATTCACTGATCTAGACCACGCACCTGACCAAATATGCTGCGACCAAATTCCAAGTACTAAAAACCCAAAATCGAGCCAAACTTCAACATGAATATAAAATTATGACAAAAAGTCCAAAGAGTGCACCAAAGGCTTAATAAAAGTTCCGGGGAAAAAAAAAATTATTGTTTTTTGTTTGTGGACCATTTTTTCAACTTCGGCTCCTACATCTCATATATTTTTTATTTTTCTCGTTGAGATGAGCTATTAATCTTAAAATTTGTAGTAAAATTCAAGCAAAATAATTCGTAACCGTCTTCAGAAGGAGATATTTAAGCCAAATATACAAATTTTAGACATTTTTATAATTGTCAGGCCCATAGTACTTATAAATGTTTAGCATGATCTTACACTCGCGCTCTCAATCCTTGACCTTGTAATTTTTGGCAATTTATAATGCTTTTTTGAAAGATATTTTCGCATTTGTGCTCCTATGTGAGTTAGTTCGAACCCTATGCACATTCTAGTGTCCGCTTCCAAAGCATAAGTATGCACTGGGGAAATGATTTTCACACTCTCTATCAGTCGCATGTACGAAAAGTGCAAGAAAATGTAAATTCAAACACCTTAAGTCCAAGACTTGGCAATCTCTTGAGGCAATGTCACAATTGATTAGACATATTTACCGTAGATCTATAGATGCAGTCATAACGAGAGTTAAGAGGACAGTTTTGGGTAGTAACGTTGCAGAAAGAAAAAGACCAAAATTGACGTTGGATGTTGTAGTGCGCAAAATATGATTTTACCGAGCTTAAGTGAAGAAGTAGCCCTTGACAGAGCTCAATGAAAATAAAATTTATGTACCCAACTCCAATTGATTGTTCATAAGGCTAGGGCTAGAGTTTCTGATATACTTGTTATAGATCCTCAAACGTCTTCTGATAAAAAAAACATCAAATTCATGATCCTTAAACGACGAGATCCTTAAACCTAATCTTATATTGCTTGAAACCAAAATTGAGTAGTTGAGAAGTTCAACGGGACAAGCAATGGAGGATTGTTCAGCTACATAATCAGAGAATTTCACAACCACCATTTTGTTGAGGAACATAGACATTAATGCTCGAGTCTATACAGAGAAAGAAAAATTGACATCATCATCTGCAATAAAAAAATGGATCATACAAAGCCTAATGTTCCGACTAATTTGGGCCAGCTGCATGAATCGTTACTCTCTGCTGGGGTCGCCTGTGAAATCCAAATTCCATATTTAGCTGCAATAAAAAAAGAAGTGAAAAAACACACAGCCAAGTTACCCAGACGATGTCATACGGTATCCATCAGAAACCATTACAGAGAGATAGTCAATTGATTTCTTTTTCATTTTTTGCTAGTACGGAAATATAAAATAAAAAATAAAAAAAAAAGAACAGGAAAAGGACTAAGAGGACAGTCTCTTAAATTCCATTCTAACTGCATCATCCACCAGGAATTCCATAACTTCACCATGGGGGTCAGACATTGGCACCATTTGAAGGTCTTGAACTGCAACAATCTTTGGCAAGTTTGTCTTCCACCTAGTTAGTCTCCCTTGAACCATGTAGAATGGTGCAGTTCAAAAAATAAATAAATAAATAAAATACTCGGCATCCTTCAATATGTTCCTACATGCAGAGTTGTCGGAGGATCCATCAGCCTCAATCTTTATAGCCATGATGCGCGCGATCAGAGTCTATTTCAAAAAAAAAAAACATCTTATCTAGCTGCTTAAGAATGTAAGCCCCTTGAGGATGCCCCATAATTCCGTTTCAATAGGAGAGCTATTCGGCAAGCATTCAAACTTCAAAGTAGCCTATCACCCAAATCCCCTCGGTATCTCCGAAACTCCACAGAGCCCAGCTACACCTTGATTGCCCTTAGCACTTTCATCTGAAATCAGATTGAGCAAACCAACTGGAAAAGACCATTTTATTATTCTACTGTTCATGCATCTAGTAGAAATAGGCAAAAGATTCCAACTTCCTTCCTCATCAATAAGCTCTTAGACCTTCTCACCTTCATATTAGATTCCACATGGAGTCCATTGAAATCAAGAGCAAGAGGGCCATGGCCACACCACCAATCTTTCCAAACAATATCTGTTTGACTGTCATATGAAAACTGTATCTTCACATAAAGATCTCACTGCATACACATAGAGTCAGCTCTAGTACCTGTATAATTCACATATTCCACCACGGGCAATCGGGCATTACACTAAGAGAGATTGACCTTGAATAAGGCATGGGGGCGAGTGGTTTCAATCTCTGATTAGGAGAAAGAAAAAAAAAACGCATATCAATCAAAAGAAATTATTCTTTAAGCAATGGTCCTTAATCGGGTGTCAATAAGCTTAGAAATATTCAGAAAAACACACACTTCAATGAACTTTTGACACTTTTTAATACACTTTCACACACTTCTGTACATTTTTCACATATATTACACTTTTTAAACCTTAATGACAGCCTAGTGAGCTATTTTTAACATTTTCCTTCACAGATAAAAGCAGCAGCAACTTGCCTCAAACGATGGGAACCTTCGATTAACAAATCCATGACTATGATAGTTGATACTCCATCCATCCCAAATTTCTTGTCCAGTCGCACTATTCACATCACCTCAAAATATTGTTAATATTTTCAAATGTATAATGTTATATAAATTCAATATGGATCTTGTTTGATAGCTCTCGATGGATTCTATTAAACAAACTTTTCAAAATTGTAAAAAACATAATAAATTGAAAGATATAAGCAATTGAAAAATGGCACGCATGCCTGCAAATAGACGGAAACGTCTCTTTAAGTTCCACAAAAAAGCCCACCACCAGAATGCGTGTTTGCAGCCCCATCACTAGGAAAGATACAACGAGCACAATACTAGTTTGCAGTTAATATACGCGGATGTCCCCTTATCCCACTGAGCTAATAGAGAGTGACACAGTACTAAGTGGAGGCCACTTCGAGACAACAACAGACTACTACTAAAGTTTTAGTAGAATATATAATGGGTGGTGAGCATGAGGTTCAGCAAATGAAAACACAAGATACGGAATGAATACGACTCATTTCATTTTTGAAAAAAATATTTCCACTCAACTAGTGAGAGGGCCAAAATCAAGAAAGGGATAATCTGAGGAAAAAAGAGGAGTGGGGTATCATTTTCCAACTCCTGATATGACAATTCTAATAAAACATAGAGTGCAGTTCCACCGAAAAACAAGGTACTCATTATTAACTGAAGGATGACATGAGATATATACAAGGTGGTTGCCAAGAGGCCTCCTTCAATGAACCCAAGTTCCCAGATGGTATGTAATGTGTTCCAAGACCTACATATAGTGCATCAGCAGGTGCCTTTTCAAGTCATTCCGAGATAAGGACCAGCAAAAGCACGAACTTGTTATACAAATTGGAAAAGAACAGAAAACATAATGAAACTCTGCCCTATAGCTATCTGATCAACAAAACAGCCCATTTAGGTGATCTTTTTTGGTAATCGGGCTATAACACACTTGCCTGTCCAAATTGGAATCCCTTTCTAATCAATGTCAATGGATTTCAAAACTCCTATCTAATTTTTTTCTCAAAATCGCCTTACTTAAAAAAGTTCCAATTCAACAATAATAAAAATGGAGAAGTGTGTCATCATGAGCAAGGATAAACCACACCTTTACCCCAAAGTATGAAGCTGCTGCACGTTCTAGCAAGAAAAATACTGGTGTTCTGACTGGGTATACCTGTTTAAAGTCAAGGTATTCAACAGTTAGTATCAAATTTGATACAGGAGGTTTTAGTGGTTCTTCCTGCTGTACAAGAGCCTCACTTTCTTTGGTTTTTTCCCTTTTTCTTGAACTCTTGCTGAACTCAACTCCATATTCAGCAATGGGAATAAACCGGACCCCAATCCCCCTCTGGCATGCTGCAATTTGATAGAAAAAACAGATTGTTGTGCTAAAACGTAAACAGAAGCACGAAACACAAAACGTTAAGGAAGGAATCCCCAAAAACAAGAATGCATAGACAAAACTTGTGAGCAACATGTTCAGTCGTCTATCTCAACATAGAAAAAAGTATTATTCTTCCAATGTTATCCATGCCCCCTTCACTTATTTTACCTTAATAGACTTATAGACTCTTTGGATTATGAGAAAGGGAGAGAAAGAAAGACTTGTGTCTCACCGCAAATCTCACCAAAGTGACAACTACTGACGAGATTTGATGAGAATTACAAATGGACCAGTAAAGATTCATCTCTTTTCTTTACTTCTCACCTTTGCTCACTATTCTCAGCTCATTTAGTTAACCAAGTAATAGGAGGACTCTACTTTACCCTTGGCCATCCAAAGGGGCTATTAGTATGATCCCAACTTATAAACATTCTCCAGACGCCATGCTATCCTCAATACTTGTGCTCAAACCAGTGATTGACTTCTTACCAACTGGATACAGTTGTATGCAAAAGTATATGTCAACCAATTAAGGAAAGTTTTTATCATGATAGGAGTAGTATGTAACTCAGAGAACCTCACACCTAGGAAGTCGCATCAAGAAACGGAACTCAACAAAAGCACAGACCCAGACTTGACAAAAATTCAGCTCAAACCAATCTATTTCCGAAAACTTGTGCTGATTTAAAGATATCAAAGTGAATGAGTTGTTCGACAACAATAATACCTCATGCTCTGATATGTACACAGTGATCGGCTGATGACAACACAACTTCGACAGCACCTAATGGAGAATGTGACCATTTATCAGCATGTTAAATTAAGCCATTAATATTAACATAGTGAATTCAACAACATAGTGTCAGATATTGTCAAACATGACGCAAGAAAATACCCACATGAGAATCAACACCAGTCTCTCGAATCTTTTGTTCTACTATTCAAAGAACCGAGAAATGAAAACATTCTTGCCCAATCTAATGAAAACATGTAAGCTAATTTCGAAATTCAAGCGTGGAAGCAACATCTGAGAGAGAGAGAGAGAGGCAGACCTGTTTAGGAGAGAGAAGGGGTCGATTTCACGCCGACTCCGATTAATTCTCAGGCACCGTCGAAGGAGACTTCCCGCCGGAATGCACAGGGATTTCGCGCCGGAGGTCGTCTGATTTTACTCGCTTCCAGATATACACTACTTCTATCTTCTCTGCTTTTGGGAAAATATAGAAAATAAAAAAAAAAAGGTGACATAGGTTGAACCTATGTCACACCCTCAAAACGACGTAGTTTCAATGGAGCATTGTAATTTCTTAGTATTTTGGAATTTTCTACGAATATTAGCCATATTTTAATAATCGGAGACATCAATCGGGTATATAATGTGGTAATCTATATCCGGGAAAAGTTTCGTTTTTACTGTATTTATATTAGTACTTAATCGCAATGCTTTTTTGTTTCTTAAAATGGGTTTAGTTACACTGAATCAAAACCACAACACTCCTCTTCATATAACTCTAGCTTCAAAACGACGTAGTTTTGTTTAGTTTCTTCCGCGGAGACTTTCTATCTATCTCAATCATATTTCATTGATCTCAAACATTCATTTTGTAGAATTCCTTAGAATATAAATTATGTAAACGTTTCATATAATTTGGGTATAAATTAGTACTTGATCTTGATGCATTTTTGGCTCTTAAAATGAGTTTGGTTTCACCGAATCAAAACCCCTTTTCCATTAACGTCGTTCCACTGAATCGACTGGGAGGAGCATCTTCGACCTCCATCATCTGAAGCTCGCTCGGCCGCCGTCCATCATTTCCGACCTCCAATCTCCGACGACGGTCAGCGGCGTAAGAAATACTCCATCTTACCTTATCTTATCTTGAAGCTCCTTGTTCTTTCTTGTTATTAGTATTTGATTTGGTAAATGCAAGAGAAAAACGTAAGTTTGAATCTTTGTACTTGTGTACAGTTTTTTTTTTCTTTTTCAAATTGGGTTTACATGGATACTGTATATTGGTTTCTTGCTTTTCGAAACATTCTGGTTTGTGATTTTGCATTCTCTGAAGTATCTATATTGGGTTTCTTGCTTCATGACATGCAAAATTTGATGCTAACTGTTGAAAAGCTTGACTTAAACAGTTATACCCAGTCACCTCATCCTTCGGAACACCTGTATTTTTCTCGCTAGAAAGTGCAGCAACTCCGTACTTTCAAAGTACTTTGGGATGAAGGTGTGTCAGTTCCTGAATCAGTTGTAGCTGATCGGTTGTAAAGTACTCATGCTGGCAATAAAAACAACCTTTTTATCTATACCGTCAACGTGTTATGAGTTACAGTGATATATAAATCAGCACATTAGATTAATGACGTTACTCGTAACAGTTCGTTTGGATACTCGTAACTGAAAAATCAAACATTTTGCCTTCAAAACTTCTAAATGTACTGGTTTGGGCATTGATTCTGTCCATTGGGGTTTTTGTACTACAGTGGCATTGGCATTGTTGCTTTGTTATATATTTTTGCCCTTCTTGTTGAGGTGAAGAAAAAATGATTTTGTATATCCAGCTTGAAAGGTATCCATGTACTGCATTTGCAGACTGACCTCTATCCATTGGAGTTGGAGGTCATCGTAGTTCAGACTTTGTACTATTACATCCTCGAGTATGCAAATTCAAGACATGAATTCCATGCTCCTAAGTGCACCCAACATTCTTTTAACAAAAGGCTATACTGTTACATGCTGGCATTTGTAATGCTCGTCACCGAATTGCTGAGCAATATACTCCCTCACTTTCTCTGCCTGAGTTGTTTGTCCCTTTGTCAATTACTCTTCCATTATAGGCATATAGAGTTCACATGAATGGCTATGTTGAAAGAGCTGGGCAGAAATATCTGGGGGTAGGGAAGAGAATTGAAGGGGGAAACAAACCTACCCTGGGATGCTTGATCATCTAGTTGCTGGAGGACTAGTCAGTCACTATTTTTGAATTCAAGTTTAATTGGCGTTTTCCTCCTTGCTTAATGTGCATATAAATCAAAATAATGGAGCATTGCTTTTGTTGTGAGTCATGCATTGCCCTGCCACTTTTTTCTCTACTATGCCTTTGTCTAGGGCCTCTAGAGATTTTCTCACCAAGGGCTACCTTAGTAGTTAGTACCTTTCATACCTTATGGCCCTCACTGAGTACGCATAGATAACTGATTATTGGTTTTGCATATTCCAATTGATGAAGCAATAAAGGATTAGGTTATTTCTGTGGTTGAAAGAGCTACGCTTCCTTATTTTTTTTGTTGTTTATTCATTTAGTGATACATTTCTCTATTTTCCTTTTCCTTCCCCTCCCTAATAGACAAGGAGGCAGGAAAGACGGTTAGCGTTGGGGCTTTTAAAGGGGTTACCTTGATTCTCAGGAATAAAACCTTCAGGAAGCTTTAAATACTAACAAAATAGAACGTCTCTTGTATCTGTACCCATCAATGTCCATGTAGGAGACAGCACCAATTGGTATAGCTCTGTGGCATAAGAACTTCAGATTCGATCAGCATACAGGCCACAAAGAACTAGAATAAAAAGCACTTGCGAAAAAAATAAGTGTAGCTCTTTAAACCACAGAAATAACCTAATCCTTTATTGCTTCATCAATTGGAATATGCATCTCTACAATGAAGTGTTTGTTCCCATTTTCTGTGGAATTATTTGCTGCAAAGCTCCTTTTTTTTTTCACATTGTTATTGCGTTCGGCAGATGGAGAGGTTGAGAGCTTCAAATTGATACCTGTAGCAGACGTTGCCAATGTTATAAAGAAAACAGAGTATTTCAAACCAAATTGCACAATAAGATGCTAATTGCAATAAGTTTGTTTTCCAAATGCCGCTTTTCACCATTTCACTCACCAAAGCTGACAAATTAGAACACTTAAGCCTGTTTGGTTTAACCTTGAGTACAACTTAAAGCTATTGTTGCAAATCAGTTGATGGTTCCTTGGAATGCATGGCTTTGGACGTTTAGGTAACTCCTCTGTGACCACGACTTGAGATTTGGACTTGGGCTGGGATGGACTTACAACAGAATTCTTGGTACCCGTCAGTTCATAGGGTTTGAGAGTCTTGAGACCTGTGTCCCAAAAGATTAAAAGGAAAAGCTTTGGCTTTCAGACTCTGGACTCTGGGTTCATTAGCATTACAATAGTGTAGAACAACACTGTTGTCAGGCCATGGGGCAATAATCAGCGTGCCAGTCGCCCAAGATACCGTCTTTAATATGTACTCTAGTCATCCCATATCACTTATTGGGGTTGTTTGACCAATATTAGTAGCAACTAGAGAAAGTATAGTTCGTCGTCATGGCAATTTTTGTCCCTGGTTCCCTTTTATGTTACTCTCCAATCAAATGCTCTTTGTTGGAACTACATATAAACTTGTACAATTATGATCAGTTGCCCTCTCTCCTCTTCTCATACAGCAAACCAGCTCACATATACAAAATATATTTATGATAACAATTACTAAAGAATCTCGGTTGCTAGTTGTCGTCCTGGCACTGCTTGAAAAAACCCATCTTTTGAAATTAGATGTATTTGTTTGTATTTCGCCATCTTTGAAAAAGACGACATTATCTCATAGATTTCTTCAAATTTTGATGTATATCCAGGTTTATTCGACCTGAACAGTTCGGGTACTTGAAGCTACTGCAGAGTTTGAGGAGTGGAGATTGCTCCGGAGGCCCGGATGCTATTCAACTTTTCTTTATAGGAGAAGGCCCGGATGAGAATCTATTATCTATATAAGCAGGAAAAAGGCCTAGTGAGACTTCTTGCGGGAGTTTCCTATTCCTCTGGCGCTTAAAGGTGGAGAAGCGAGAAGCTGAAATATGTGCAAATTTTTTTAAGGGATTCATTTTTGTCTCACCCGAATGTACTTCTCCAACCTTAATCTTTCAATATCCAAATTCTTATATTTGTAAATCTGATGCAAGTTTTGTTTGAAGTATTGAAATTGTCATTCTACCTTGAACGGATTGTCGGCTCTCACACGACCTGGAGGGTTATTTCTACGAGTCCCGAAGTGGGACATACTATTTGATGCATTGCCACTCGAAATCCATAATATTTTCTCGAAGTCAGGAAAATGTTCTGCAAACAAGTAACTTTTCAGGCAAAACCATAACAAATCTGCGATTCTTGCACAGAGAACAAATGATAAGTAAACAAGTGCTTCCTGGAAACAAAAAAAGACGAGGAAAACACCCAAAACCAAAAATCATCCCAAACCGATTCTCCAAACTCTGATAAAAGAAAAATAACGATTCTTCAAACTAAAACAGTAGATCATAGAGAGATTTCACTAGTTCTCAAAATATAGTCTACTAGTTGGTTCGCACGGGAAAAAGCATCTCATTACAACTCAATCAGCTCAATGACTCTAACCCTCATAGATGTAGATATTAAGGAGGTTTAAAACATCATGGGGAGACCAATTGAGCATGTCTCATGTCAAATTGGCTTTATTTACATACTGCTGAATCATATTTCTAACTATGAGAAACAAATTTGAGCTGGAAATAAAGATATTATGACAAGACGCATGCAATTCAAACTTTCAGTTCTTCAGTTTGAGGGGCCAGTGGTACAAAGAGCGCTTTCGCTTCTCTCGGGTTAACATCCTCGAAACTTGGGGGGTTCCACTTAGGGTTCTGTAATGGCATAAACCAAAACTGAAATGAGAAAAAGCTGTCAAAACATCTGAAATGTATAAAAAAAAATGGAAAAAAAAATTATGAAAGAATGTCATTTCCAAGTATAATAGCTATTCCATCTCCCATTGACAGATCTCAACTTCATAACTTGAAGTGCAGACTAGTTCAAAATTCGTTGTCAGAGTGTTCATTTCATTTTATTTACTTCGCTTTTCTTTTTTCAGCCTTTTGTGTTTCGGATATAAATATAATGAGAAGTCAAAAACACTCTAGTGCCTACATATCATTTTTTTTCTTTTTCCAGGAACAGTTTCCGGAAATTCAAAAACTGCAATTTTTTTCACTAAAAGAGAGCGCCAAGTTTCAAAATTTTCCGATAATTAAACCCACAAAAATTATGTGAAAATGACAAAGAAGGCTTTCTTCAAAGAGGTAAAACCCAGTTAAAGAAACTGGTAGGAATTAAGAGCAAACCTGATCCTTATCCACCAAGATTGCACAAACACCTTCGGCAAAATCATTTTGAAGGGAAGATCCGAGGGCGATTCAATATTTTGTTTTCATTACGCCACTTTACTGGTTACAGCAAATTGCAGAAAGAATAAATGTTAGTGTTTCATCTATAAAAAAGGCTTTGTTTAGAAGTGAATGAAAATTCAAACTCCCAACTCACACTGGATATAGTGTTGTCATTAACACACGTGCATATGCAACTCGAGAGAAATGTTCTTTTGTTAAGCTGAGCGGAAAGGGAGCTCCTTTTCCAAGCCCTGTAAGACCCTCCTTGGCTCACTCTGCCACTGCTCATAGAAAGTGGAAAATTCAGTAATGATCACTACAGATAGAGGAAAGAAAGTAACCAAATAGCCACAATGGCTAAACTGCACTTATACAATAATAGAAATAACTAAATAACCAAATTACAAACTTCACAGATGTTTGGTAGACAATTAGCACTTAGTACATTACATGTGGCATCACTGCTCAGGTGATGCTTTTTCAGCTCTTCTATTGTTTCATTAACAGTTTTGTTCCCACCAAAGCATGAAGCTATAAGAGGTAAAAGCAACTTCAGCTGTGGCTCAGACTCGGGGTTACTGCTGTATTTTGCCAAAAGTGCACTGATGTCCTGATTTGGATCCTCAGAACCGTCCAACAACGAAACATACGGCAATAAGATGATATAAATATCAGGAAACGTCTCTGTAAGTTCCACAAAAAAGCCCACCACAAGAAGAATGTTTCCATTCCCTATATTGGTAATATAAGTAGCATGCATCAGCTCTAGGAACATGTAACAAGCACAATACTAGTTTGCAGTTACATACGCGGATGTCCCCTTATTCCACTGAGCTAATTGAGAGCGACACAATGCTGAGTGGAAGCCACTTAGAGACTACAACAGAATACTACTAAAGTTATAGTAGAATATATATTGGGTGGTGAACATGGGATTCGGTAACATGTATTGGGCAAATGGAAACACAAGGCACGGAATGAAGACGACTCATTTCATCTTTGAAAATAATATTCCTATTCAACTTGTGAGAGGGCAAAATCAAGAAAGGGATTATCTGAGGAAAAAGAGGAGAGGAGTATCATTTTTCCACTCCTGATATATGACAATTCTGATAAAACACAGAGTACAGCTCCACCAAAAAACAAGATACTCATTATTAACTGAAGGATGATAAGAGATATACACAAGGTGGTTGCCAAGAGCGCCTGTTTCAATGAATTCAAGTTCCAAGATGGTATGTTATGTGTTTCAAGACCTACATATAGTGCATCAGCAGGCGTAGAAATCCTTTTTCCATTCATTCCAAGATAAGCACCTGCAAAAGCACGAACTTGTTACACAAATTGGAAAAGAACAGAAAACATATGGAAACAACTACCTATACCAAGGCTCCATAAATCCATGACACAAAAGGGAAATCCACTGTCTTGAATGCATAAATACTAAGACATACAGAAGACAAATGAAAATGTTCATTGATCCATACTCAACTCACCCCACAAAAAATTGTTCATTGACCAGAGTTGACAGCATATACTTGTACACACCAACCGTGCAAAAGAATTAAAAAGTTTGAATGTGCATTACAGGTTCTATTTGGTTTTTCGGCTTAGTTTGGTAGAAAAGTAATAAACATCACATCCCTAATGATGAATTTTAACAGCATTATCAGTAACTTCAAAGTTCATACCAGAAATCCTTAATTTACAAACAAGAGAAAGATAACATGATAAAACATCCCCCCAGCAAACCCAACTGAACTTTCGAAGGGACAGAAACACTACCAACTGATCCTTCTCCGGGAGTTTGTGCTGCTACATAAGCAAACCCCACACAGGGAACAAGCCAATCCCATTTTCTGGCATAGCAAGCATTGTCCTCCGTAAACAGGTGCTTTCTGGAAACAAAAAAGACCAGGAAAACACCCAAACCAAAAACCATCCCGAACCAATTCTTCAAACTCTAGTAAAAAATAATGATTCTTCAAACTAAAACAGTAGATCAGAGAGAGATTTCACTAGTTCTCAAAATTTAGTCTACCGGTATCTACTATGCCATCAAGGCCACTTGGTTTGCACGGGAAAAAGCATCTCATTACAACTCAATCAGCTCGGCGACTCTAACCCTCTAATAGATGTAGATATTAACGAGATTTAAAACATTGAGGGGAGACTAATTGGGTATGGCTCATGTCAAATAGGCTTTTGTTTACTCATTCCACATTGTGTTTTTGCTTGACAGCCACTACTGAATAAATCCAGTTGAGTTCCAGTGCCAAAAAACCTCAGTTGATTCCTTGGCTATATACCTGTTTGAATTTAGTTAGAACATGAAGGTACCTCGTTTGCCTTATTGTTTTGTTTGGAAGATGCAAAAATGTGGAGTCATATTACATTAACTATGCATTAATGAAGGATGTACATATAGAATTGGGGAATCCGAGTATTTTACAATGCCATAGCAAATGTGGGAAGCAGATATGCCACGTTTTAAGCAGTAACTCTTTCCCTTCCAGTGTTAGAAACTGCTCTTTCCATCCAGCCAGCCTAGACGCCACTCGATCCTTTATAAATCTAAAGAACTCACTCTTTCCTTTTCCTTTTGGGAAAAAAAGAAGTGTGAAAGTAAATTACTTGTCATTTTTGGATGCGAGGCTTATAGAGCTTTCGTTTCTATAGTTGGGGTGTGTTTGGCTTATGGGGTTCTCATTTTTACGTTTTGGGTGTTCAGAACCAATTCTAGAATGATGCAGGACAAATTTCCTGTACGGAATAATGGAACATGATGACAAATTTTGATCAAAAGACAGTAATAATAATAAATAGGATGACTAATTTTAACAAGAAGTAGGAGAGAAAAGGACCCCATCACAGACATGCCAATCACTCATTGGCCGCAGGTATTATGTAAATAAGTTACCCGTATGCCATGTCCATAAAGGTTAATTTTTGCGCTAGCTATGGTAGAATTTTGTCGCAATTTGACAAATTAGGGCATTGTTGTCAAATCCAATTTTTACCTTAATCCATGACGGCCTTTGGATAACTTAAAGTCATTTCATAAGCATTTGAACGCGGCAATAAATGGCTTCACCATTTCTTGTGCATTGGCTGCATCTCTCTTTCTGCCAAAATACAACCAGAACTCCCAGTCTCTCTCCATTCACTAGGTTAATGATAAATTTTGAATGCCAAAAACTTTAACTGTATCACCATATCTCCCACTCTGCAACTTCTGACACTGTTATTATTTTGAAAAGAAAAATTGCATCAATCCTTGCTTCTGTGAATGTGTTTCGTCTAGTATTCGATGATTCTGCTAATTGTTTTTCTTGGCAAAATCGTGGAGGTACATATCCTCTTCCGATAGACTCAAAGAACTATTGTCAGACAACAAAGGTCATAGTGGTTCTTCCCACTGTACAAGAGCCTCGCCACTTTCTTTGGTTTTTTCCCTTCTCTTGAACTCTTGCTGAACTCAACTCCATATTCAACAATGAGAATAAACCGGACCTGAATCCCCCTCTTGCATGCTGCCATTTAATAGAAAAAACAGATCATTGTGCGGAAACGCAAACAGAAGCACGAAATACAAAACAATAAGGAAAGAATCCCCCAAAACAAGAATGAATATGCAAAACTTGTGAGCAACCATTCAATCGTCTATCTCGACATAGACAAAAGTTTATTCTTCCAATGCTATCCATGCCCCCTTCACTTAATTTACCCTTTGGATTGTGAGAAAGGGAGAGCAAGAAAGATTTGTGTCTCACCCCAAATGTCACCAAAAGTGACGAGATTTGGTGAGAATTACAGATGGACCACTGAAGATTCATCTCTTATCTTTACTTCTCATCTTTTCTCACTATTCTCAGCTCATTTAGTTATCCAAATAATTAAAGGACTCTACTTTCTTTTCTTTTCTCACCCTTGGCCACAATCCAAAGGGGCTATTAGTATGATCCCAACTTATAAAAATTCTCAAGACACTATGCTATCCTCAATACTTGTGCTCAAACCGATCATTGATTTGTATGCAAAAGTATATGTCAACCAATTAAGGAAAGTTATATCATGACAGGAACTTGACACCTAGGAAGTCGCATCAAGAAACGGAACTCAACAAAAGCCCAGATTGAGTACGCCAAGGACACTCTATCGCCGCTCCAACAGTAATTGAAGGACGATGCTTTGCCGGAAAATAAGGAGAAGAAGAGGAAAGATCTGCCCATATTGGGTGATCATACGGAAATCACCTCCTTGCGTACGGCAACAAAGAAGAGGTGAATAGGGACCTTGAGTACGCCAAGGACACTCTATCGCCGTTCCAACAGTAATTGAAGGACGACGCTTTACCGGAAAATAAGGAGAAGAAGAGGAAAGATCTGCCCATATTGGGTGATCATACGGAAATCACCTCCTTGCTTGCCGACAAAGAAGAGGTGAATAGGGTTTACCACTACCAGAAGAGTACGAGTTTTCGAACAAACAAGCCACTTCCGAACGACTTACGAAGACCAAGAAGAGAAGTCCCTATAATAGAATAAGAAGCAAGCAAGCAACAACTCTTTCACTGCAGCACCGCTCTACACCGGACATCATTAGCAATGGGGTTAACTGATACAGTACCAACACCAAAGTCCAGCAAATCCTTAATAGATCAGTTCAGAAAGATCAAAACTGAAAACAAAGAACCATATTCTGAACTTCCTTTTACCAGATTGAAAATGAATGAGAAATCAATACGAGGACGAACCTTGAGGCTTTTAACTTGAGCCTATGTAAGCTCTGCTAGCCTGTAAGACTTCATTGAACACTTAATAGCTGTATGAGACAATCCATCAATGACAGCTAACGACAAAAGATGAAGAAGGAGGGAAAAAAAAAAGGAGGGAAAACGGCAGACTCATAAAGATTATTACTATCCTATTAGTTAGGGGTGAGCAGAAAACCCGTCAAACCGTGAATCCAGTCCAAACCAATCCAAACCGATTGGTTTGGTTCGGATTTTTAGTAGCGTGGTTTGGTCCTGGTTTAAAAAAATTAGAATCCGTAGTCAATAGTTTGATTTGTGGATTTACATTCATGGTTCCGTTTCCAATCCGATCCGAACCATTTATTATTATTATTATTATTATTATTATTATTATTATTATTATTATTATTATTATTATTATTATTATTATTATTATAAGCTATAGTCCACTAACTTCCTAATTTAATTTATTCATTATTCATTCTCTAACAAGATTTTATTTTGCCTAAGATTCACAACTTATTCCCCTAATTCTAATACACCAATAGTGGTTTAGTCATAGCAAATAAATTCGATGATGAAATTCTCCATTCTAATTTTGATTCCATGGCACATTTCAATTTTTTCAAATTTCTATACATGATTCGGTCATAGCCTATTCCTATTCCATGATTTCCTTCATTACCATGATTAATTACCCTAAATTTCTATATATGAGGACCTATTCGTATTCTATATATAAACCTAACGTAGTAAACCTAAATTGTAAGTACTCTAAATATTTTACAGAAATAATATCTCAATTTTAAGCAAACCATGGTTCGAAACCGAATCCGATCCGTATTTTAATGGTTTGGATTGGTTTGGTTCGATGCCTTTTGTGGGTTGGTTTGGTTCGCCAAATTCATAATCCGTAAGTAGTGGTTTGGTTCTTGGTTTACTACAAATCCGAACCAATCCGGTCCATGCTCACCCCTACTATTAGTTATATTCTTAATCTTCTATACATATCCAAAACCCACTCAACCATTATGGTTTCAGCCTGACATATCAGAAACTGTGTGAACATTCTTTCTGCAGCTGAAGACCAGCTCTATGAGACATCAGACACAAAATAGAACACACTACCAAGGGCAAAGCTAATTACCAAGATCTGATTCCCTCACCTCACTCATGGGGATGGTAGAAACCTCCGCCCGCTCACTAATCAAGAGGGTGAGTGAAAATCTCATGCACGGGAGAGAAAGAAAGCTCTACCTTTCCTACCCCAAGGAATGAAATCGTTAAATCAAATTTTAGAAGACTGGTTTGTATCTCTCCATTTTCAATTATACCACAAGCAAACTCTTTCTCAAACTCAGGCTTACATTTGCATTTGCCCCATTGGACATCAAAAAAATGAAGCTTTTACAGTGTTACTCAAATTTTAAACTTTCCCAAAAGGGATTGAAATTAATACAACTCTTTCTACAGTTAAGCTTTCACTCACGCACGTTTTAAACTTCAAAACCGACCGTAGCCCTCCAGGAATGTCCTCCATCCCCATAAACTTAGACACACGAGAGATATACACATCTTTCTACATTAGGTAAAATGGTAAAGAACAAATTAGGAATTTTCACAATTGAATGGGAGATTTAACAAACTCACGGTTTGAGGAAATCGGCGAGACAAACAAGAGAAATCCGTAACACAATATAGATAGGAGAAGCAAACATGTTGAGCAGAGAGAATGGAGTCAAACCACCACCACCGGCCGTTGATACCAGGCCTTCCCAATCTCATCCTCTCCTTAGTACACCGACCCTCCGCCGTCTGCCGCCCCCGGCGCCGCCTCATCTACTCCCCTTCCTCTCTCTCAAATTCCCGATGACTCTCAGTATTCACGCTTTTGGCGCGAGAATGACGTGGGAAAGGAAATGGAATTACGGAGGGTTTTTCTGCAAAAATAATTTCCACGTCATGACATAGGTTCAACCTATGTCATGTCCCAAAAACGACTTCGTTTGACACTAACATTTACAAGGACAATTTCTAACTCTATCGACTATTATTTAACGATCCAAGACATTCTCCTTGTAGAAATTATTATAACGCATATGATGTACGAATATCTCGTAAATTAAGTATATACTAATACTTAATCTAAGTGAATTTATGTTTCTTAAAATGGGTTTGAATACATTGAAACATATCTCCTTCCATATAACAACTCTTAGGAGACTTTAAGTACATTTTCTATCTATCTCAGCGATATTTTAATGATCTGAGACATTCATATTGTAGAACGCATTAAAATACAAATCATGTAAAAATTTCATATTAATTAGATACCGATTGGTACTTGATCCGAATGAATTTATGTTTCTTAAAATAGGTTTAGCTATACTGAATCAAAACCGTAATACTAACCGGCTTCAACATAATCCAGAGTTTCCCAAACGACGTCTGTCGACGGTGAAACTCTCTCCTTCTCCCCTTTACCCTGTACCTCTCCCGTCCGATCAGAATCGATCCGACAACGGTCGGCAACTTAGAAACTCCGGTCAATCCAAACGACGTCGACTGCCGCTCATCCGAAGCTCACTTGGTCGAGAAATGGGGGGCTTCCGGGCGTGTGTTTCAGTTCACAAAGAAACACAAATGAAAGAAACTCATCGTCAATGGTGACTGTTCAATCGCCGAAGGTGGTCTCGAATTCTCAATGGTTACAGTCTCCCCAGTTCATGATTTTGGTATGAACCCAATCTTCTACTGAATAATCTTGATGTGCACAATTTATGCTAAGCTGCCTATTCCGATCGCTATGGTTGCTTTTTTCATCAATTCCTCGGTCCAAATTCCAATTATGGTCTTTTCTCCCTTCATATTAGTATCTGTTTTTTGGGGGAGCTGCATTAACCAAAAAGCTAGAAAACCCAGAAATAGGACTGAATTGAGAAAAGGTAATTTGAGTTTTATTTCATCATAATTAGGATTGCTGAATCTGCAAGTTAAATTAGTAGTATGAAGCTTTACTTCTTCTTTCTTTCTCTGTAGTATGAAACTTTACTTGGTTGGGGATATTGTCTCCTCAAATTTAGCGCTTGCTCTTTTTGCGTTTTCTTGCATGTCTCAAGTGTGGTATGAATATCTTGTTTGTTAAGATTGTCAGCAAACGAACTGCAGGATGTTCATCTATGTATACTCATACTCCCCAACCCAAATAATCCCCTAGACATGAATGTAACGAACTAACAAGGATGTCAATTTTGGCAGGTTGGCAAATAATGAGTCAATTTTGGGCTTCTTGTTGTATACTTGTATCAAATGGTGGTAGAGCATTTCTTCTAATTGCATTAAGCTTATACCTTTTCCATTTCCATGTTGCGTCAAGCCATTTGCTGCAAGTTATAGCTGCAGTGCTCTGATCACGATCTTCGTTTTCGTATTGCATTGGGCCTTTCGCTACAAGGCAACGGTTTCTTGGTTAAGCTATATATTTTCTCCATCTCATTGTCATACTTCCCTTTATTCACTTTGTGATTACATACTGTGGCATCCCATTATGTATAAAATTACTTAAATTAAATGATATTGGCCTTCCATGTTTTTTTACGGGACTTGTATTGAAATAAGACAAAACAAAATGGGTGAAAGTAGTAAAGACAATGGTTTAACATGGAGAAGATGTGCATGTCAAGCTTGCAAGGTTGGTAGGTTGGCCAAGCTGGTTTGTATGTAGACGTTAGTGTATCTAAGGGTGAAAAAGAAACTAGGATGGTAAAGAGAAAACAGGTTTCAACAATATACTTTGAGGTGTTTGTTCCATCCCAAACAGGTCTTAAGAAACTAAAGGTGTGGTTAAAAGCCTAAAATTGGGGCACTCGCCCCGGAGCATTCAATTGTGAGGCGGAAGAAATAGGAGTGCTTTTGCTTGCAACGCGGGAGATGGGGGCAAGTAGTATAAAAGGCGGAAGAAAAGAAGGGAAAATTGGGGAGGAGAGGAAAGCGGAGAAATTTAATGGGTAGAGGAGAGCACAGAGTTGGGGGCAACCGGGTGAGCAGTTAATTTTGCTTCATTTTTGTACGACTGCATATGATGGTGTAACGAGTTATATTTCTAGTTACGGAATTGAGTTGAAGTTGCAAATTTGGCGAGTGGGGTGTTAAATATTCGGTGTTTCTGATGATTAATGAATTTATTGAGGAACTTTGAAATTTCTTAATGCAGAATCAGAGGTAAACTGCTTTTCGGGGTTAAGCTATTATACCATTTTTCTATTTCATTGCAGTTTTCTTCGACCCCTTCAGGACATCTTTCACTTGGATACAAACGGAAATGATAGCAATTCATTTTTCATATGTGGAACGGTATTGATCCTTGATACATCCAAATATTATGTGCAGCTTATCTTTGCCTCCCTCTATGCTTCATTTGAATGCTGATTCATTGGAATTAGTGCCTGAGTTGTAGAGAGTTGAAGTTTTTACCTTTCGGCCAACAGGATCTAGGAATCAGAGACAGTGAAGCAAGGGGGATAAAGAGCAAAAAGGATACGTTTGGAGAACTTCAAATCGTTGATTACTCATTGAGACAAGGTATGTCATATACGAAGTTTACTCCCCCATTACTTGCTTTATTGATCTCATACCAGACAAAGTGATGATACCCTAATTGATACTGATCTTTCTCTCATGGCAAGGGACGTTTTCCTCTTTTTGGAAGTGTCTTCTGCGAACTAGCTTAGATTGCTAAGGTCTTAAAGTTATCCATTAATGCTGTTTTATTTTCCTTAGTTATGGATATGTTACCCCAGAAGATGTACCTGTCTTGCTCAAACATCATATTGGGAAAGGAGAAACCGTTGACTCTCTTTGCTGTTTTATTTTCCTTGTTTTGTGGCATTGGAACATGGTTACCATTAGAGTAGTTATACTCACGAGCTTTATTGGGTATTAGGATCTCATCAGAATTTTTGGCAGCATCTCCAATTTGAATGACTGGCTATACAGCTCTAATAGTGTGAACAAAGATAAAAACTGAACTTGTGGGATATGCAAGTCATGTATGTGTGTGAGTGCACTCAAAACAATTACAAAATGACTCATTATTCATTTGTTGCTGCTGTATCATTCTGTATGGTAGCTTTGTATGAAAGTTCTGTTTCTGCCACATTAATCTATATGTACTTTTAACTTTTGCAGTAATCACGAAAGGAGTCTCATTGAGCTGCACAGTTTTGTGTTGCGGACTCTGTGTGAACATATCTGCATGTTCATCAATTGGAATAGGCATCTCTTCACTCTGTGTGAACATATTTTGTTACGATTTATCAATTGGAATAGGCATCTCTACAGTGAAGTGTTTGTTCCCATTTTCTATGGCATTATTTGCTGCAAAGTTCTTTTTTTTTTTTTTTTTCACTTGGTTATTCCATTCTGAAGATGGAGAGGTTGAGAGCTTCAAATTGATACCTGTAGCGGACATTGCCAATGTTATCAGGAATACAGAGTATTTCAAACCAAATTGCAATCTTGTCATCATGGATTTCCTGTTTCGACATAGGTACATTTTCTTCTTTGATGTTTCTTTCATTGTTGTTTGTCCCACGTGAGTACAAATAGCTGTGGTTAATGCATCCAAATAGTCCCTCTTCCATAATATGATGCCACTTTTCACCGTTTCACTCACCTAGGCTGACAAATTAAGACACTTAAGCAGTTAATCCTATTTGGTTTAACCTTAAGTACAACTTAAGGCTAAACCAAACCAAACCAAACCGAGCCTTATGTCTCAATCAATTGGGGTCGGCTACATAAATCCTTTTTCTCCATTGAGCTCTGTCAAATGCTTAAGTACAACTTAAAGCTGTTGTTGCAAAAGTTTCATCAATTGAAAGTTCCTTGGAATGCATGGCTTTGGACGTTTCAGTAGCTCCTCTGTGACCACAACTTGAGCTGGGATGGACTTACTCCAGAATTCTTGGCACCCTTCAGTTCATAGGGTCGGAGACCTGTGTCCCAGAAGATTTAAAGGAAAAGCTTTGGCTTTGAGACTCTGGATTCTGGGTTCATTAGCATTACAATAGGTAGATCATCACACTTGTCAGGCTATCGAGCAATGATCAGTGTGCCAGTCGCCCAAGATACTGTCTTTAATATGTATTCTAGTCATCCCATATCACTTATTGGGGTGGTTTGACCCATATTAGTAACAACTACAGAGAGTACAGTTCATCGTCATGCCATGTGTTAACTGTTGGGAAGCTGGAATTGTATTGGAGCGTGCTGCATCTCTCTCACGGTTATGATCAGTTGCCCTCTCTCCTCTTCTCATACAGCAAACCAGCTCACATATAATGAAATACGGAGTATATTTATGATAACAATCACTAAAGAATGTCGGTTGCTAGTTGTCGACTAGGCATTGCTTGAGAAAAGAAAAAGAAAAAAAAAACCCATTTTTTGAACTTCAGACGTATTTGTTTGTATTTTGCCATCTTTAAAAAAGATGTTATTATCATCTCATAGATTTCTTCAATTTTTTATGCATATCCAGGTTTATTCGACCCGAACAGTTTGGGTACTTGAAGCTACTGCAGAGTTTGAGGAGTGGAGATTGCTCCTGATAAACTGCTTATTCAACTCTTTCTTTAGGGGAGAAGGGGGACGAGAATCTATTACTATCTATATACGCAGGCAGCAAGCCTGGTGAAGTTTCCTATTCCTCTTGTGCTGAAATATGTGTGAAAATTTTAAGGGTTCACTTTTGTGGCTCCCGAATGTACTTCTCAGACCTTAATCTTTCAATATCCAATTTCTCGCATTTGTAAATCTGATGCGAGTTTTGTTTGAAATATTGAAACTGTCAGTTCTACCTCGAAAGAAATTGATTGTCAGCTGTCACACGACCCGGGTTATTTCTACGAGTCCCGAAGTGGGACATACTATTTGATGCATTGACTGGGAAGATTCGTGATTGTGTGGTACATATATAGTGGCAGAAACACATGTGTTGTTAGACAAACAAGAAGGAATATGCTCCTGGAGTGTGGCTGCTATTGTGGTGATTTTGTGTTCTGGTACGAAATCCATAATATTTTCTCGAAATCCATAATATTTTCTCGAAGTCAGGAAAATGTTCCACGAAAAAATGACTTTTTGGCAAAACCAAAACAATATTTGCGATTCTTGCGCAGAAATCAAATGATAATTAAAACAAGTGCTTTCTGGAAACAAAAAAAAAAAAAAAAAAGGACCAGGAAAACACCCAATCCAAAAACCATCCCAAACCAATTCTTCAAACTCTGATAAAAAAAATAATAATAATAATAACGATTCTTCAAACTAAAACAGTAGATCACAGAGAGATTTCATTAGCTCTCAAAATACATTCTACTAGTATCTACCATGCCATGAATTTTCTCTTGTTTCAGAAAAAAGAAAAAGAAAGTAAGAGCGGCCTGGAGAAAGGTAGTAATGGTTGTTTATCCTTGGTGGCACTTCGTGGTTTGATCTAGAAATGCTCCTCTCTTTTTTTCGGATTTGGATTCGGATTATTGAATTCGGATTTATCGAGTTCGGATTATTGAATTTGATTTAGCGAGTTCGGATTCAAATCAGATTTGAGCTACTTCAAATTCAGATTAGATTCAGATCCGTTTGGATTTCCAAATATCAAATCAAATTTAGTTAAATGGGAAAAAAAAAAAATCAAATTCAGTCATTACAATCGTATCAAATGAAATCAGATTTCCAAAATATTACATTACCTGTTCTGAATTGAAAATAGAGTTACATTAAATTAACAAAACATCTACGAGTAACTGGGTAAGGAATACAAGGGTCAACAAATTCCTCTTTGATTATGTTGACGTCACCTTGATCGTGCGACTCTTTTGCTCCTCTATCTTCGATTCTTGGTGGTGAATATCATAGCACCTGTCTTGACCCGAATATATAAAACTAGCAAACAATATTGTAATGATGCTATAAAAAGAAGTACGAATATCAAAATCTTTATGCGAAAATAATCTAAGTATGCTTTACAGAAAAATTCAATTATCAAATTCGAAAACACAATTTGTCTTGGCCACAATGATGATTATCGACCATCGTAACAATACCATTAGACTAATTCCATTTAACATGATAAACCACCATATAAACTTAATCCCGCATTTCGTAAACTAAGCATGCGATCTCAAATATCTTAAGTATAACATTTCTCGAGCTAAGGGTAAACCCTTCATTTACCGCATGACAAGGGTGTAGCGGTACTAACGTGCAACGGGGCTAAAACGTAAAAATTTCAAGTGTTTTGATAGCATTTCCCATACATGCTATTAGAACTGGGTCATAGATTTCGGAGACTTGAATCAAACTCATTAAATGAGGCCCACCCTATATTCTACTGTCCTTCACGTTTTCACTTTTATCTTCCACAGTCGTCGGTTCCACTTCGGCACAGCACTTCCACCTTTTCAATTGCAAACTTGGTGGGTTTTTTTTTTTTTTTTTTTGTAGAAGTCATGTAATGGAGAGAAAAGCACGGGCAGGTCCAATTTTTTGGGCTGTGCACGCCAAGCTCCATTAGTTTTCGAAAAATGCACCAAAAACTCCACTCATCTCTCTCTCTCTCTCTCTCTCTCTCTCTCTCTCTCTCTCTCTCTCTCTCTCCTTTTTTTTTTTTAATTTTACATTTTAAATTTTGAACCCCCAAATCGTATAAAAGTGCCTAAATCCTAGAGCCTATAAAAGTGTCTAAACCTAAACCCTAGGATACCCTATGAAATACCCAAACCACTAAAACCCTATAATAGGATAGTGCACCCTAAATCCTAGGGTATCCTATGAAAATTCCTAAATCCTAGGGTACCGTATAAAAATGCCTAAACCTAAACCCTAGGGTACCCTATGAAAGTGCCTAAAATTTTAGGGTACCCTATGAAAGTGCTAAATTCTAAATTTTAGGGCACCCTATGAAAGTGGGCTTGCGAGAAACCAGCTCTATCCGATATGTGTGGATGCTTGATCCAAACTTTCATTTTTGAATGGTTCGGATGAAAAAAGAAAAAATGAAAGTTTGGATCGAGCATCTAAACATATTGAAGCCTTTGAGTTGGTTGATTGATTCCCCAACTGTGACAATGGTTTCTGGGAAGTTTTCCTGAGGACATACTGAAAATTTTATTATCTAATAAGGGTCAAGTTTGAGACTAGTCTCTTTGTACATTAAGCTAAAGGTTAGGTTCACGGATTTTCATTATGAAATTGTGCATTAACCGAACCTGACTGTAAGATATTCACAAAATATATATATAATATTGGGTAAACAATCATAAGTTTATATATTATTTTAAATGATTTGAACCATGAGAGAACATGCCATGTGCTTCTGCTTACGGTAATTTTTATATATAATTTGGCAAGTATAAGAGGCACTCAAGTTTGGCATGGAGCCAGTTATGGTGAAGGATTTAACAAAATACTACCTGTTTAAGGTTCATTTAGTGATACGATAATTCTAACAATAAGGGCCGTTTGGCCGCCTCTTTATCAACTTATTGATTTCTCCTTTTTGCATTCTGGGTGTTTGACAGCAACACCCAGAAACTACTTCTCCAGAAATCGTTTTTCCATTTTTCCATTTAGAAGCCAGAAATCAAAAATAGGTTTGGAGGTGTTTTTTGATTTCTACTTCTCATTTTCCCTTCCAAAACACATTCTGCACATTTCTTCCAAACACTCCTCCTACATCCAAAACTCATTCTGACCAAAAGCCAAAAAACCAAAAAGCCAAAAAGTCAAAAATCAAAAGCTAAAAAGTAGGCTCCCAAACACCCCCTAAACAGACTCTGGTTTGTGACACTTTACAGCAGTCCAGAGCTAGCCTTGACTTTTTGAAGGCTTAAAGCAAAAATCAAAATGAGAACTTTTTGAAAATCTTAATAAACAAAATGTAAGGAGGTAAATTACAATTTCAAAAACAAATACTAATATTCATCAACATGAAATCATGAATAACCTTAAAACAATAACCGAACATTCATGATTTCAAACTCGTCACTTTAATGTCACTAATCTTATATATGATGTACATTTTTTTTTTATTACAGAAGATACCTAAGGTTACTAAAATATGAGGCCCCTTAAAACTCGTTTTTTTTTTGGCCTAAATCAGTCGCAACACTTGTGCTCTCTCTTTTTTTTTTTTGCCCTTTTTTTGTTGCATTTAATTAGCGTTTATTCAGTTTAATGCATGGATAAAACCGGGAGTCATGGATTGGTTCAGAACCAGACCGTAAGACTTTTGATCCAGACACAGATTGCTTTCCTTAGAACCGTGACCGTGGTTCGGTCCTCGGATTCATACCCATCCGGACAAATCCGACCGTTAACACCCATACGTCCAAGAGTTGGAGAAAAGTGTAACATTGAACTTCGTTTCAAACTTTTAGGATAAAATCGAAACAAAAAAATGTTACGAGAACAAAATTGAAATGCTGATTGTTTTATGAGGACCATATAGGTATTTAATATGGAAAGGGTAACCTATAAAAGCTCCTCAACATCTCGCAGTGCGACTTGTTTCTCATTCAGATCATCATTCGGCCTCCGCGAGCAGCAATTTAGGGTTTCGATTATCAGCCTCAGGTAAGATCTAGCAGTAATTTAGGGTTTCGATT
The DNA here is from genome assembly GCA_020921065.1 of Vaccinium darrowii. Lineage (NCBI taxonomy): Eukaryota > Viridiplantae > Streptophyta > Magnoliopsida > Ericales > Ericaceae > Vaccinium > Vaccinium darrowii. Next base: position 3,867,139 of record CM037151.1, on the reverse strand, counting down.
ATCAGGTGAGATCTACCCTACTGTTCACAATCCCTCTCGTACATATGCATTTTTTTTCTCTGTTCTACGTACATATAATTGCACGGAGAAGTTGAACGCATTGTCCGTACACCAATGGCTTCTGATTCCAAAAACGATAGGAGTAGTTTGGAGAAGCTAGAGGAGCTCTCGCTAGTCTCAAAAGTTCGTACGGTAATCGAGTCCCATCTAGGGTTTAGTAACGAGGTTTTGGCCGAATTCATTACCCAGATGGGGAGAGAGTGCGAGACACTAGAGGAATTTGTTTCGTGGTTAAAGAAAGAAGGGTCCGACGAATTGTTTTCCGATTACTTGCTTCGAACTCTTCATGCGATTTTCCCACCAAAACCTAGAACAAATTCTAATAATAAATCGAGTGAGAAGCCGCGTTTCCCTGCTCTGGCGATTAAGGATAGTAGAGGGAGAGTGAAGAAGATTGAGAGGGAGCTCGGGATGGAAACGAACGAGTGGGGGAGAGGTGATAAGGGTGTAGAGGATGGTAGAAAATGCAGGGATAGAGACAGAGAGAGACAGAGAGAATTGGAGAGGAGAGCGAGTGATGGGGAGCGAATGGGGAACAAGGGTGAATGTTGTATAGACTGGAGGGAGGAGAAGGGTAAGGGGGAGGTGAGAAGCGGAAGGAACCAATCGGGTGACACAGAATTATATCAGGTGTATAAGGGAAGGGTATCAAGAGTGATGGACACGGGTTGCTTTGTTCAGCTCAATCATATTACGGGCAAAGAGGGGTTGGTCCATGTTTCGCAGATGGCAACTCGAAGGATTGCCAATGCCAAGGATGGCGTGAAACGCGGTCAGGACGTTTACGTGAAAGTCATCTCTATTTCCGGTCAGAGGCTGAGTCTGTCGATGCAGGATGTTGATCAGAATACTGGTAAAGATTTGCTTCCGTTGAATAAGAGATCGAATGATGATGCTTTTTGGACCAACCCTTCAGGAAGAACAAACTATGAAGGGCCTATGACTAGGACAGGTCTTTCGGGGATCAGAGTCACTGATGAGGGCGATGTGGTCCCATCGTGCAGGCCACTGAAGAGGATGAGTTCGCCAGAAAAATGGGAAGCTAAGCAGCTGATTGCTGCGGGTGTCCTGGATGTTAGGGAGGATCCATTGTACGATGAAGAAACCGAAGGGATACTCTATCAAGAAGAGGGTGCTGAGGAAGAACTTGAAATCGAGCTAAATGAGGATGAACCGACCTTTTTACGAGGACAAAGCCGGTACTCTATGGACATGTCTCCAGTAAAGATTTTCAAGAATCCTGAAGGTTCCTTGAGTCGCGCAGCAGCCCTTCAGTCTGCTCTGATAAAGGAACGGAGAGAAGTAAGAGAACAACAGCATAGGACGATGCTCGACTCTATACCGAAAGATCTAAATCGACCTTGGGAAGACCCAATGCCAGAGACAGGTGAGAGGCATCTTGCGCAGGAGCTTCGGGGTGTTGGGCTTTCCGCTTATGACATGCCTGAGTGGAAAAGGGATGCTTTCGGGAAAGCCCTGACTTTTGGTCAAAGATCAAAGCTTTCTATACAGGACCAGAGGCAGGGTTTGCCAATATACAAATTGAAGAATGAGTTGATTCAGGCAGTGCATGATAATCAGGTACTGGTTGTAATTGGAGAGACGGGGTCAGGTAAAACAACACAGGTGACACAGTATCTTGCTGAAGCAGGTTACACAACCAGGGGGAGAATTGGGTGTACTCAACCCCGTAGAGTGGCTGCTATGTCGGTGGCCAAGAGGGTTGCTGAAGAGTTTGGATGCAGATTGGGAGAGGAAGTTGGGTACGCTATTCGTTTTGAGGATTGTACTAGACCGGACACACTGATAAAATACATGACAGATGGCATGCTTCTGAGAGAGATTTTAATTGATGAGAATTTGACTCAGTATTCAGTTGTAATGCTTGATGAGGCTCATGAGAGGACAATCCACACGGATGTCCTTTTCGGATTGCTGAAGCAGCTTGTGAAGAGGAGACCAGACCTCCGTTTGATCGTCACTTCTGCCACATTAGATGCAGAGAAGTTTTCAGGTTATTTCTTTAACTGCAATATCTTTACTATACCCGGTAGAACTTATCCTGTGGATATACTGTACACGAAACAGCCAGAAAATGATTACCTAGATGCTGCTCTAATCACTGTTATGCAAATCCATTTGACGGAACCTGAGGGTGATATCCTTGTCTTCTTGACTGGTCAGGAGGAGATTGATCATGCATGCCAATGCCTTTATGAGAGGATGAAAGTTTTAGGCAAAAATGTTCCCGAATTACTTATTTTACCGGCCTACAGTGCGCTCCCTAGTGAAATGCAATCCAGGATATTTGAACCTGCTCCTCCTGGGAAGAGGAAAGTGGTCATCGCAACCAATATTGCAGAAGCATCATTGACCATTGACGGTATATTTTACGTGATTGACCCTGGATTTGCAAAGCAAAATGTTTACAATCCCAAGCAAGGGCTTGATTCATTGGTCATAACTCCCATTTCACAAGCTTCAGCTAAACAGCGAGCAGGGCGAGCTGGACGAACGGGGCCTGGAAAATGTTATCGCCTGTACACGGAGAGTGCATTTCACAACGAGATGTCCCCCACCTCAATTCCAGAAATCCAAAGGACAAATCTGGGAATGACAACACTAACTATGAAAGCCATGGGGATAAATGATATTCTTTCGTTTGATTTCATGGACCCTCCTTGTCAACAAGCTCTCGTTTCTGCCCTGAAACAGCTGTACAATCTAGGAGCTCTGGACGAGGAGGGGCTTCTGACCAAATTGGGTAGGAAAATGGTAGAATTTCCTTTGGACCCGCCTCTGTCTAAGATGCTGCTTGCTAGTGTAGATCTTGGATGTAGTGATGAGATATTAACTATTATCGCCACGATTCAGACCAGCAACATCTTCTATAGGCCTAGGGAGAGGCAAGCTCAAGCAGATCAAAAAAGAGCCAAGTTTTTCCAGCCTGAAGGAGACCATTTGACTTTACTTGCTGTTTATGAGGCTTGGAAGGCCAATAATTTTTCTGGTCCATGGTGTTTTGAGAACTTTGTTCAGTCTCGATCTTTGAGGAGAGCACAGGATGTCCGGAAACAGCTTCTTACCATTATGGACAAGTATGTTCTTCTAGCTCTGGGTTGCCTTCTGCCTCAGTAGATATGTTTGTTAAGGCTTTTGCTTAATTCAATGCTTTCTCATTCTCGCTGCAAACCATTTTATTTGCATATGACCTACTTTTTAGGAGTATTACTTATCAAAAAAATATTTTGTGTGTGTGCATCTTACCTGTTTTGAATTGCATATTTCTTTGTCCTGTAGTTGTTTTGTGTGGTTGTCTTGTCTAGTTCTGTTGCTGGTAAAAGTAATGGAGATGAAAAAGTGACAATCTGACTTTCCACAGTTTCATCGGTCTATTCTGTGGTTTATCACTTCATCTGAATAATGACGATATAGTTTTGTCAAAGACTTCTTTTGATACGGGTGACATTCCAATTGAGCTTGAAGTTCCCATTGCACATTTTTGCTATTTCATAGTCAATTTTGACCTCATTTCATTCCATATACTTGCTTATCACTATTGAGGGTTCAACCTAGTATTTGGAAGAAGATGGTTTTAGTGTATGCTGCTTCTTTTGTCCTGTTTTCCCGTCAGTTTGTTTACCGGAACATCGTGTATTTCAAAACCAGTCTGTTAGACAGTATACGTCATTCCTAACTAATGCTCCAGCCTCGTATGCATCTGGCAATGCTTTTCTTCCATGTGAAGTTTTCCTTAGGTAAATAGTTTTTTCAATAAAACTAAATGGACATCTGATCATGGTTTTGCAATGACCAAAAATTGTCTCCAACATTAGTGTGGAAATCAATGGCGGAACTCAAGGTGTGCAGAATAATGCAAGAATTGAATTATGGATAAGAATGAGGGAGTAATTTTGCTCGTGTAGATTTGAAATGGTTAAGCAAATGAGATGAGATGTTCATACTATTAAAAAGGCTTTTGTTGTTTAGATTTGAAATGGTTTGTTAGTTACTAACTGATATTGTAATGCAGGTATAAATTGGATGTTGTGAGTGCTGGTAGAAATTTCATAAAGATAAGGAAAGCCATCGCTGCCAGTTTCTTCTTCCACGCAGCCAGGAAAGACCCACAAGAAGGCTACCGAACCTTGGTGGAAAACCAGCCTGTGTATATCCACCCAAGCAGTGCCCTATTTCAGCAGCAACCAGATTGGGTCATCTACCACGAGTTGGTAATGACTACGAAGGAGTACATGCGAGAGGTCATAGTTGTCGATCCCAAGTGGCTTGTTGAATTGGCGCCGAGGTTCTTCAAAGTAGCAGATACTACAAAATTGAGCAAGCGGAAGCGTCAAGAACGAATTGAACCACTATACGACAGATACAATGAACCCAATTCTTGGCGTTTGAGTAGACGACGCGCTTAATGTTCTGGTTTCATTTGTAATGTTCGTGGGTTGGTTTCAGTTTGCTCTTTTTTCTTTATTCAACGCTAGCGGTGAAATAGTAGTTGTTTTGCCCCTCACCCTTGCTGCTGCTCATCTTTTTGGTTTCAATCCCTACAAGTTTCTCTCTTCAAACACCAAACACTCATTCACAGTCAATTATCTCATAAACTCACCTGTGTTTCCTCTTGAAAAAGGCTATAACTGCATCGAAGAGAATGAATTTTGAAACCCCAGAAAAGCCTGACTCTGTTATCGCATTCTTCTGTAACCATGGCTTCACCAAAACCCAAGCCTTAAATCTCATTGTGAAGTACCCCCAGATACTTTCTTCCAAACTAGAAGAAACCGTTTTGCCCAAACTCGAATTTTTGAAATCTAAAGGCGTTTCAAGCTTCTTAAAAGAAGCTTAGAAAACCAAATCATTCCAGTTTGTCTGAGGATGAGATTCTTGTTGCTTTTCGGAAGTATCCGTGGTGCATGACGGTTTCTGAGGACAAGATCACAAGAGCGACGGACTTTTTCGTGAATAGAATGGGGGTGGAGGTCCTCGTTTGTTTTAGAAAGGCCACACCTCATTTCATTGAGTTTTGAGAAGAGGATTGTTAAGAGGTGTTCGGTTTATGAAGCATTGTTTGCAAAAGGTCCGATTATTTGACCCGACAAAGGAAGGATCTTTGCGGTTTGCGTATACTTGTTAAGACATCCTAACGTAGGGATGGCAATGGACCCTACCCCGCCGCAATCGAGAAAGGTTTGGTGGAAAATTAGAAATCCCTAATCGGATAAGGTAGGATTCGAGTTGATGTAACCCTTCCAGGAATATTTTTACATAGCTCTAATATTTTTTAGATTATATTTATGCCCTAATGCTATTTTTATCATTAATACTAAAAAATTGTATTTTACCTTATATTTACACCGCTATTTAAAAAAAAAACACCTTTTATATACCCACTCGTCCCGGTCCCGTTGCCATACCCACCCGACAGCCTGACTGTCCTAAGACGGAGTTCACGACAGCCTGAAAAATAACATATACCGAGTATATATATATATATATATATCAAAAAACTTCCAATCCAAACTTCCGGATTTTATAACGTCCGGACCTCCACCTTCCCAATTTTTTTTTTGAAAATCCGAACCGTTAGATGTGTTTAAAACGTGTTTTCAAGGTCCAACGCGAAGATTTGGCAAAAAAAAATACCTGGAAGGGCTCGATCGGAGCAGTTTTTGCCAAAAATGCCGGATTTTCAAAAAAAAATTGGGAAGGTGGAGGTCCGGACGTTAGGTCCGCAAAATGGGACTTGGGGTTGCTGCTGTGCAGCCCCCTGCACAGCAGCGTACTGTGCACCCCGTGGCGCGGCCGCGCCGGAATTTTTTCGACGATCGGAGACGTTCATCGCGTAGATCTCGTCGAATACTACAAGTGTTCCAAAAATCAACTCGATCCGATATGGTTAAGTGCCTCATCGGAACACAAATAACTTGAAAAACATAGGTTCAATGGTTTTGTTCCAGTGTTTGTGTTCATTTGTGTTCCATTTTTTTTCGAGGTATTTGTGTTCCGATGAGGCACTTAACGATATCGGATCGAGTTGATTTTTGGTACACTTGTAGTACTCGACGAGATCTACGCGGTGAACGTCTCTGATCGTCAAAAAAATTCCGGCGCGGCCGCGCCACGGGGTGCACAGTACGCTGCTGTGCAAGGGGCTGCACAGCAGCAACCCCAAGTCCCCGCAAAATGTGGTTTGGATAGGAAGGGGTTCCATATATATATATATAAATGGACAAAAAAATTCGAACACTAGTAAGTGTAGTTTTTTGTTGTGGTTAACACATCCATTTGTTTTATGCTTCGACATTTTTTATTACGATGATCTTTTTCCCCAACAAACATTGATTCCTAATTCTGCCACTACATTTTTGTGAGCGCCCCCCGGTGTCAGCCTAGGGCTTTATGAACTGCCATTAACAACGTGAGATGAGGGGAAGGGTTCACGAGAGATGGGGGGTTTCAGGGAACAAATGGATTTCAAATTTGTGAAGATCTCCTCTACATATCAAGTGAGTCCCTTATCCTTCGTTTAAATTTCATCAATGTCTATGTTAATCTGCAAAATGTTACACCAAGTAACGTCTGCTTTCAGAAATTCACCAACGCACTCTTTCTACTTCATTCGACTCCATCCCTTTTCATCGTCCCTCGCATCCATTGATCAAACCTCATATCGACACTCATTCACAGTCAGTTACCTCATGAACTCATGTGGGTTTTCTCTTGAAAAGGCTATAACAGCATCAAGAATAATGAATTTCGAAACCCCAGAAAAGCCCGACTCTGTCATTGCATTCTTCTGTAACCATGGCTTCACCAAAACCCAAGTCTCAAATCTCATCAGAAAGGTCCCCCACGTCCTTGTGTACAATCCAGAGAAAACCCTTTCGCCCAAACTCGAATTTTTGAAGTCCAAAGGCATTTCAAGCACAGATGTAGTCAGAATACTGTCCCGAACGCCGACTCTTCTTACGAGAAGCTTAGAAAACCAAATCATCCCATCTTTTGAATTCGTTAAAAATTTGATTGGGTCGGAGGAGAGAACGTTATCTGCTATGAAACGCAATGCTGGGCCGCTTTTGGTTGATTTTGAGTCCCGTCTGGCACCCAATGTTGACATTCTGCGGGAGGTCGGTGTGCCAGATGCAAAAATCACCTTCTTGTTGACGTACCAACCTAGACAATTCATGACGAGTCGTGAGAAATTTAGAGAGATTGTGGAGGTGGTAAAGGCAAAGGGTTTGAACCCCAAGAGAACTAACTTTGTTATAGCACTTCATGCATTGATTTCAATGAGTAAACCTGTGTGGGAGAAGAAAATTCAGGTTTATAAGAAGTGGGGTTTGTCCGAGGATGAGATTCTTATGGCTTTTAGGACGTGTCCATGGTTTATGACTGTCTCCGAGGACAAGATCATGGGAGTGATGGACTTTTTGGTCAATAAAATGGGTTTCGAGTCTTCGTTTGTTTCAAAAAATCCACAACTCTTAACATTGAGCTTGAAGAAGAGGATTGAACCGAGGGGTTTGGTTTGTCAATCATTGCAAGCAAAAGGTCTTATTAAGAAACCATATGTTAGCTTTAAGATGCTGATGCATGCTGAGATCTGGTTCATACAGAAGGTTGTGGATTTGGCTAAGGAAGAAGCTCCTGAGCTATTGAAGTTGTACGAGGAAAAGTTGGCACTTGCAAGATGATTAGGATGTGGGCATGGCCTGAGAATTGACTGGTTCATACTCAATTTGGTAATTTTGCCAATGATTTCTTCTCAGTTTATTGTGAAAACCAAAGCATGAATTCTCTATGGCTCTGTAACTGTTGAGGCTTGATGCAATATGCCATCATCTTTTCATGTGAGTAGCTTGGTCTTTGCAACTTTCACTTTTTATGATGTTTAGGTGACAGATTCTAAATTTTGGGAGAGTCAGTTGTCAATTCGGTCCTTTTGCTGATATGTCAATTTGGTTTCATGGTAACAACACATACATAAGTTCAAAACAAATTTGTTCTCTGTTTATACTTTAGATTGCTGTCGATGAAATGAAGGAGGCTTTTAATCTGCATATTCCTACTAGATGCAGAAACATTAGACTAAAAATGGTCTTTTCCCAGTTGCATTGCTTTAGTCAGTGTACACGGCCAGGATCAGTCCGGTTTTTTAGAAATTCGGGGACTGAACCATTACTCACGATTTGAAGAAATTGAGGACCGTCTCTGGACCAAAAGTCTCACGGACCTTTACTCGCAGTACGGTCGTGTTTCTTCCCCTGATAAAACATATATTTCGAGAAAAGCTCATATTTATACCGTCAAAGCATGACGACGGTAACTTTTCCCTCCTGTTATTTGAGATCATGAAACTCCACTTTTAATTGCTTCGTATTTTTCACTTGTACAACAAAACATACTAGGTGTTGCTAGCCTAGACTCATTGCATGGACAAACGAAATTAACTAGATCATAACAACTATTTATCTTCTTTCAACTTAACATACATGGATTTCCACACATATACTTGTCGAACCAGATTAAGGGTGAGGCTCTACTATGGTATTTTTCGTTATTTTTCCAAAAGTCATTTTCCTCAAATGCATTACAAAAATACCATTACACGGAAACAACACCAACTTGTGACTACAGTGGAACACCGTATTTTTGGTGAAAACTCGGCAAAGCTGTAATGACTGGACAATTGAAAATAAAGAGCAAGAAAAGAATATATTTGAGATGTAATTTAATAAAGGGTATAACTCTAGATGACCTTCTTTAGAAACTGAAAAACATCGAATCCTATAAAATGAAATGGAGTATACAAGATACCATAAGTTCCAACCCATCTCAGGTTCTTAATTTTTTGAAATTGTAACAACTAATTTGGACTTCATTGTAATATTTGGTTTAGCCTGTTTGGGCTTAGGTCTTTAGGTGTTTTGGGCTTGTCTCATCGGGTGTTTTAATTTCTTCAACCCTTGGTTGGAGTCTCCTCCCCTCTCCCCCATGTTGATGTACCATTTGTCAAGATTTTGCTAATAAACTTTTTGCCTATAAAAAAAAAATACCTTGTATACTCAGAAGAAATACAATAAGTATGCAAATGAAACGTTCGGTTTCAGTTGATCCATGGTTCTAGAGAAAAAAATCCATTGATTGAACCACATATCACGGTTCTCAAACTTTAAAAACCTTGTCCGGACCATTAATCCACTGATCCAAACCAAACCGTGGAGTTCGGTTAAGTTTGGGTATAGGTTCAATAGTTCTTTCGATTTGTGTTGCAGCCCTATTTTGACAACGTCGACAGGATTTAAGGTTGGTGGATATGTTCCCCCATGATTGTTCAAGTTCAAAATCTTGGGGCCATGCCACAAGAAAATGCTTTCTTATAGAGTTGTAGCAGCAGAGGCAGGGTAGGCTGAATCCCTCTTCTTCTTCCTTTTTTTTTTGTTTGTTGAGGAACTGCTACTAAACACTTTGCTGGGCCGCTTTTGGTTGGCCCTGAGACTCGTTCGGCACCCAATGTTGACATTCTTCAAGAGGCTGGTGTGCCATATGCAAAAATCGTATTCTTGTTGATGTACCAACCTAGAGCATTCGCTTCTTATCTCGTGACAAGGGTAGATCGGTACTCACACGAAAAAAGGATTTGAATCGCAGATTTATCCCTGATAAGAACTTCCTCGAGCCTTAGGTTAGAAAAAAGGAAGATTTGGAGTGAATTATCCATTTTCCTTGCAAGCTAGTCATTCCAAACGAAGAACTAAAAACATTAATGAAAGATAGACAGAAAGAAGTCCACGAGAAACAAAATGCTATGGAATTCAGAGTTTCAGGCATCCGTTGAGTTTAGGATTTAGGGCGCCATAAGAAGTTCTAACTTTAAACTTAGGAAAGTTATGCAGAAGGATCAACTACCAATTTTCAGATGGGTAACAAAATGAGATCCCAGAACGAAAATATTTGCGTGATTTGTGCTTCAACAACTACAGCATCCTTAACCAAGAATCCCTTTGAAGCGTTTTTGAAACCAAAACGAAACACTACTACGAGGCACTAGTAGTGTTAACTGTTGTTCGCAGGATCTCTTATCACTGACACGCACTCCCCCTTGCCGTTATTTTTCAGAACAAAGAGCTCAGTTCCAAACACACAACGATCATCGAAGAGATATCCATTAGTAGCATCATTGAAAGTATCCAGATGAAGAAATTTATGACAACCCCACTGAGTTTTCATCCAATTAAAGCGATGAACTTCCCCTTCTGCATTTGCATAAGCAAGTAGTACATACCTAATAAGACTCTTTTACATCTACACAACTCGGTTAAGTATTTCTCTCTAATATGATCAAACGCAAACAGTTTGAAGCTGACATTAACCTCCCAGCCCGGTGGAATGGATTTCGTATCTACTATCTCCAAGTAAAGAGAGATGTGATCAGTCACATTCCTCTTCTTATTCCCATTCGGATAGAGAGACAATTTCCTGAAACGAGATTGCAGAAGTGTAAAGTAGGAGAAAAGGATGTGTCTTTTTGGAACTTAAAATTACAACAAGAGCGTTTGATTAACGTGAACCCACCATTTGTAGCCACCAGCTTCAAATACACCGGATTCATAATTCTCAATCTTGTTATTGACCAAAAATGAGAAAGAGTTGATTTTGAGGCAATAGTGAGATGGTGGGACATCTCTTAACGATCTCACAATTCCTGCATGGAAAACATTTTAAGGAGATCCATTGCTGATAAACCAAAAAACAGCGTAAGGAAATCCACTGCTCTTTGTTGAACAAATATTTAGCAAAGTTTTAAATAGAGGTAGCGGATTGCATAAAAGTAACAATTGGTGGAGCAACGAATGATTTGTAGCACGAATCTGGAGTACTTTAGGCCACAGCAGAAGCCCAGTACCAGTAGTAGCGGCCGTGAAGTGGACTATCAAGCGATACAAATAGGGAATTGGCCGATACGAGTGTGAATTCTTTACTTCACCTATGTGTAATGGCATTGGAGGCTGAGGCTAAGTTTCCACTAAAGTATTTTCGGTATTCTTGGACTACAAGTTGTTAAACCATTCACCTCACATACATCAACTGATTTGATAACTTGTAGCCCAAGAATATCGAAACTATGAAAAATACCGTAGTGGAAACTCACCTGATAAAGCATTGTAAACCTATTTTAAATCTATGATTCAGTATTTTCAGGCTCATAAGAAAGGAGGTTCAAGGCCTGGTGATATTTCAATATTTTTTGACAACTTAAATGTTAGGTCCAAGCTATGCACCCCTCAATTAACCTTTAGGATGCAAACCCAACGCCCACTATCTGAGGATACAGGACAAAGGCTGCGTTTGAGCCAACTTCTTGTTGAGCAACCAAAGTCCTATATTGTTCTGCCCATAAGTTCAATCTGTGCCCTGCCTCTTAAGGACTTTTTGGGCGCTTCACTAATTTTCACGCATTCAAATGCAAATCATTCGCTTCACAGTAGACCCGTCAATGGACCGGATTGGCCGAATCTAGATCCGAATCCGATAGGGACAAATCCGACAACGGCAATCCGGATCCGATCCGATCCCTTTTTTTTGGTTTGGGGTTGGGCTCTAGAATTTTAGAAGAATAAAAAGTAGCATGTGAGACCCAAAATCAAGACAATAACAACAACACCTAGATTCGGATCTTTATCAAATTGAATCCGGATCCGATCTGGATTTTATTCGGATTCGGATCAGAAATATCAGATCCGGATTTTTTTAGGTCGGAATTCGGATTCCGGTCAGAAATTTATATCCGGATTTTTTCAGGTCGGATCCTCATCCAATCCAGTCCACTGACAAGTCTGCTTCACGTACGTATCAACTCAAAACCCAAAAAGCTCAAATAATTGAAAAAACTGGTCTGTCATCTATAGCTTATGGACAAAAAAAACTAAGAGAAACAGCACGTAATATACTGAAATAGTATTATACATTTATACTGACCACAAATGCGTATGATATTTTGGGTTTCATTTCAAGCGTCAAAAATAAATTACTGGAGTGTTCCTGTGTTTTTTTTTTTAAACTCAACGAGTGGGTCCTTTATTTTATTTTTTATTTTTTTGGTCGGAGAGTGGATCCACACTTTGACAGCTCCCCAAAAAAAAAAATGCATGGCACTTAAAATGCGATGGCTTTAGCATTAGTGATTTGCAATACAAATTTTAGAGGGTAAAAGAGGGGGAGAGGGTAATACCATACGCTTCCATGGCTTCTGAACCTCCAATCCTGCCTTCTACAAGTGATCCTCACCTTAGAGGTGTTAAACGGGCCGGGCCGGCACGGGCACGGCACGTTTGGAGGCGGCACGGCACACCAAAGGCACGGTAAAATCCTGGCACGGCACGGAACGGCACGGTAGAACTTGGCACGGCACGGGCATGGCATGGTCGGCACGTGGCACGGCACGACACGATCTTCTACGGGCACGGGCACGACACACTACTACGAGGCACTAGTTCAGAAGTTCAGGTGTCCTTGGGGGGAAAATATTTGCTTGATTTGTACTTCAACAACTACAGCATCCTTCACCAAGAATCCCTTTGATGCTTTTTTGAAATCACTCAAGGCCATGAAGCTAGGATAACCCCAACTTTGGCTTGAGTGACAAAACCAATGATTAGCTGTCAAAAACAGAAGATGTAAATTAACCAAATCCACAGTATATTGTTTTGATTGAGTTAGTTCTGTCGCAAGCAGTGTGTTCCACGGTAGAAAGGCTAAATAGAAAAAGAAATGGAACGGGGTGTCACCTCCGCACTCAAACCAATTTCCATCGGCCTGGTTCTTCATCCGCAACTTATAGGCAGCATACACTTTACGTTCACTTGGTAGGATTTTGCAATCAGCTAGCACCAGATAAAGCGAGACGCTTTTGCCTTTTGAAGTACCATTTCCGTTGGGGTAAAACACTAGTTTCCTGCATGTAAAAAACATACCACTCGTGGCCTCCAACAACAAAATTGAAAGAGGAGATAGAATCCTCCTTCCTTGCTGAAATTTTACCAATTTTCCAAGTGTAACTGTTGTTCGCAGGATCTTTTATCACTGACACGCACTCCCCCTTGCCGTTATTTTTCAGAACAAAGAGCTCAGTTCCAAACACACAACGATCATCGAAGAGATATCCATTAGTTGCATCATTGAAAGTATCCAGATGAAGAAATTTATGACAACCCGACTGAGTGATTTGCAATACAAATTTTAGAGGGTAAAAGAGGGGGAGAGGGTAATACCAGACGCTTCCATGGCTTCTCAACCTCCAATCCTGCCTTCTACAAGTGATCCTCACCCTAGAGGTGTCAAACGGGCTGGGCCGACACGGGCACAGCACGTTTGGAGGCGGCACGGCACGCCAAAGGCACGGTAAAATCCTGGCACGGCACGGAACGGCACGGTAGAGCTTGGCACGTGGCACGGCACGTGGCACGGAATTGAGAGGGCACAGCAGGGGCACGGCATGGTCTAAGGCGGCACGACACGGTCTTCTACGGGCATGGGCACGGGCACGACACGAAGTCAACGGAGCACGCGGCACGGCACGGCACGACTCTAATTTAGCACGGCACGGTACGGTACGGCGGCACGATACGGGCACGGCATGAGGCAACAAAAAAAAAAGTTCAATAATTTATTTCTATGTATTTTTAGATAAGCACAAAAAAAAAAATATTATCTTTTGCTTGTGTAAGTGAATTATATATTTATATATTTATGTAAAGTTAAAAAATAAAAATGAAGTCAAGATTGATCATTCATGAGAAAAAAAAGAAATAAAAGGGAAAAAGAAGTTACATTTCTTTTTATTCGTTTTTTTTTTTTTTTTGAGAGAGAGAGAGAGAGTCAAAGAGAGTTTGAACAAAAAAGAAAAGAAAATAAGCTTGTAAAATATTTTATATGATTAATAAAGTTTGAATCAAAATTCAAACATGAAAAAAAAATGTATACCACACATATACATTGCCTTTTATCTAATAAAGATTTTGAAAAAAAAAATCAATTTCTTTTGGTAAAATATATATATATATATATCGGAAACTTCTTATCCACACTCCCGGAAATAAGAAAAAAATGGGTTTTTTTGTGTTGCAAATTATTTTTGGAAAATCCGATCGGTCCAATGTGTTCAGAAGGTGCTTTCAAGGGTCCACGCGGGAAATCTTCAAAAAAGAATACTGGGAAGAGCTTGATCCAAGCAGTTTTCGCAAAAATTACATTTTTGCGAAAACTGCTTGGATCAAGCCCTTCCCGGTATTTTTTTTGAAGATTTTTCGCGAGGACCCTTGAAAACACCATCTGAACACATTGGATGGATCGGATCGTCAAAAAAATATTTGGATCATGAGGTCCGGAAATGAAAAGTCCGGATGTGAAGCTTAACCATATATATATATATATATATATATATATATATATGAGAAAGCTTCTAAAACGGGATTCCCGTTTCCGGACCTCATGATCCAAACATTTTTTTGACGATCCGATCCGTCCAATGTGTTCAGAAGGTGTTTTCAAGGGTCCCCGCGAGAAATCTTAAAAAAAATATACCGGGAAGAGCTTGATCCAAGCAGTTTTCGCAAAAAATATATATTTGCATTTTTTGCGAAAACTACTTGGATCAAGCCCTTCCCGGTATTTTTTTTTTTAAGATTTCTCGCGGGGACCCTTGAAAACACCTTCTGAACACATTGGACGGATCGGATTTTCCAAAAATAATTTGCAACACAAAAAAAATCATTTTTTTCTTATTTTCGGGAGGTGTGGACTAGAAGTTTTCGGTATATATATAATTTTATTTTATTTATTTATTTTGTGTTAGTGAATCACTAAATTATATGAAGTTAAAAAAAGAAACATGAAGTCATTAACAAAAAGTTTAAAATTAAAAATAGTTATATTTTTTTATAGAGAGAAAAAATTACAAATTGATTTTTACAAAAAATGATAGAAATCCAAATTATAGGAATTAAATTGTTTTATTGAATTATATTATAGAAATTATTAGAAGTTAAATTATAGAAATTATAGAATTTTTTTATTAAATCCGATTATAGAAATTAAATTCGGTTCTTTTATAATCTCTACTTTGTACGTCCCGAATAATAATGGATCTCCACTTTCTGGACCAAATTTCGACGATCGGAACCGTTAGATGTGTTTAAAATGTGTTTTCAAGGTTCTACGCGAGGATTTGGCAAACAATACTACCCGAAAGGGCTTGATCGGAGTAGGTTTTCGTAAAACTACTTTACGAAAACCTGATCCGATCAAGGCCTTTCGGGTTTTTTTTTTTTTTTTTGCCAAATCCTATTATAGTACCTTAAAAACATGTTTTAAACACGTCTAACGGTTCAGATTTTGAAAAAATTGATTAGGTGGCCTTAAAGTGGTGCATTATAGTACTAAAATTCCATTAGAAGCACTGAATGTGTTCCGATCGTGTGGTTGTCAATATCGGATGATCATTGATTTGGGGGAGGATGATAGAATTGATGATATATTAAATCGTAACGGTTCAGATCGAACATTCGAAAAAACAAGTTTGCACCTACCTTGCAATTCTATACATTGAACTTACTTGGTTATGAACCAAGCTATTGTCTTGTAGTATAATGAATGCTAGGCACGCAATCGCAACACAATTATGAGGATCCAAACCGTTCACTTTGTTTGTCTTGTTATTTTAATCCCTCTCGCCAAATTTGAAGTCTATCGGGTATTGAAAGCCCTTTCATTGGGACGTTGATTCATTATAAACCAACAATTTGTCTCGTTCGATCAAGTATGTAATGATGATTAATTTACTTCATTTTTTGCATGGAGGATATAATCACTCCCACATAAAATGTAGACGGTTCTGATTCGAAGAAAAATACACTGACGATCCTCGAGTAATACAATTTTACGGCAATTTTACCATTGGGTGCATTGGCATATAGTGTGACAATGAGTAAATGAGTTTTTATATCAAAAAATTTCCCCCCCAAACTTTTCACTGAAAATGAAAAAAATTTCCCCAAAATTTTTCACGGTAAAATTTCCCGCAAAAATTTTCAATGGAAATCAAAATATCCCCCCAGCCCTCCTCCCCAAATCCCTAAATCGTCAAATCCCTGCAAAATCAGCCAAATCTGAGGCTAAAATCTCTCTCTCTCTCTCTCTCTCTCTCTCATACACACACACATGGTCTACCACCATTCACCTCCACCAGGACCACCACCATCTCAATCCGCTGATTCTGCCACCATAGCATCGGGTAATCGAGGTAATCGTCTGAGTCCGCAGATTCTTCTCCTCCAATGGCATCCAGTTCACACAGAGGCGGTGACATCTACGGCGCCTCTCCTTACATATCCAGGTAATCGCCTAATTCCTAAGAAATATCATTCATCCTGGGTGTCTTCCACTCCTTCACGGTACCATGTTCCCTTCTCCTTCCCCGTTTGCAGAGGAATCAAGCCCTACATGAGTCGTTCGCAGAAGGCTTCACCAGAATCAAGCCCTACATGAAAAGGTATTCAATAGACAACTGGTGGTGCTGAGAATTTGAACCGAGGTGTGCTCGACTTTCCGTTGTGAAAGGTATCAATCTTTTCGGATTTGCGCAAATTTGTTGTTTAGAGTGTTATGATAAACTTGGTTGAGATTTCTTTTTTTATTTGTGTAAGAAGAATGGGGCTTTTATTATGATTCAACACTTCATTCTAAACTGTTGGCAATAACGCTCAAAGGTCTATCTACACAAGGATTTGGTAATGGACCAATAAAGATTTTCTTCATTTGATATGTTAGATTGGGCACATGCTCTTTTTGACAGTTAATGTAAATGTTGTGTCTAACAAATTTGACTTTTTTGACGTAGACACCCACTCTGTCGTCAAATTAGCACACACATCACCACATTGGAAGTGTCTTAGATGCACTTATCACATATTTGTATTAGGACTTAGCTAGGGGTTATTAGCCAAATAATCTGTTGATTGACATCTAATGTGATGCTAATATTTGCCTATGTTTGTATTTGCCATATTTGATCATGCACAAACATTCCCCTGCTGAACGTATATGAAGGAAAAGACTAGTGAAAAGTTGTAGGAAAGTACATCTACATATTCTTTCAGCTTCATAGAAAAATAGATTTGGGAAGTTACTCGTTGCCTTAACTAGTCTGTCATCTCCTATGTGGCTATAACGTTTTTTTAACCTTGGTGGTTATCAAAGATTCAAAATGATGCATTCCATGAAATCTAAACATTGACAATATTCTATCATTTACTTCAGTGCATTATATTTAAATCACCATGGACTTGTAGGTATCTGACCAATGAGAATACCTTCACTAGGGTAAAGGGTGAGCCTTAAGCATTATCTTAAGTGCTCCCTGTCAAGTTTCCCTTGAACTTTGACCATTCCCACTCATTTTCTCGTTTCTTTCTATTGGCTTTTAGGATATCTGACCAATGTTTTTATTCTTTTTTTTTTTAGAAGTGGATTCAATATCTGACAAAGTGATAATTTTGTACTTGCAGGATGATAGATACAACTTCAAGGATTTGTGTGTCTCTGGTATGTTGGTTGTTTTTTGATCTCCAATGGTTTGTTTAGTTGTTTGCTTGGTCGAACACTAGAAGCTGTGTCTAAAAGTGTTGGAAATAACGGATTGAAGTACAGATTCGATATTACAATTTACAACCAGGTTATCTAATTTTTTTGTTTGTTATTTCCCCTCCTCTATTTGATAGACTTTTTGCTTCAAAGTAGAGATAAATTGTCTGGAGAAGATGGTAAGTTTACTGCATCGAATGGTTCCAATGAAGTTGATAAAGGGGTGGCTGAGACCCATTGTTCACATTTGAAAATGCCAAGGTCACTTTTCTCGAGCTCTGAATTTCACCCTGTCTTTTGGTCATTCAAAATGTGAGATCAAGTATGTGTTTCTAGCCTTGAGTTTTGCACAATCAATGAAGATATGCTATCGAATTGTGAAGTGGATTTATGTAGGATTCATTTACTTCCATAAATGTACTGATTATCATTGATAAAACTATGAAGTGTTCCTATTGAATCGCAGATTTATCCCTGATAAGAACTTCCTCGAGCCTTAGGTTAGAAAAAAGGAAGATTTGGAGTGAATTATCCATTTTCCTTGCAATCTAGTCATTCCAAACGAAGAACTAAAAACATTAATGAAAGATAGACAGAAAGAAGTCCACGAGAAACAAAATGCTATGGAATTCAAAGTTTCAGGCATCCGTTGAGTTTAGGATTTAGGGCGCCATAAGAAGTTCTAACTTTAAACTCAGGAAAGTTATGCAGAAGGATCAACTACCAATTTTCAGATGGGTAACAAAATGAGATCCCAGAACGAAAATATTTGCGTGATTTGTGCTTCAACAACTACAGCATCCTTCACCAATAATCCCTTTGATGCATGCGTTTTTGAAACCAAAACGGAACACTACTACGAGGCACTAGTTCAGAAGCTCAGATGTCCTTTGGGGGGAAATATTTGCTTGATTTGTACTTCAACAACTACAGCATCCTTCACCAAGAATCCCTTTGATGCTTTTTTGAAATCACTCAAGGCCATGAAGCTAGGATAACCCCAACTTTGGCTTGAGTGACAAAACCAATGATTAGCTGTCAAAAACAGAAGATGTTAGTTCTGTCGCAAGCAGTGTGTTCCACGGTAGAAAGGCTAAATAGAAAAAGAAATGGAACGGGGTATCACCTCCACACTCAAACCAATTTCCATCGGCCTGGTTCTTCATCCGCAACTTATAGGCAGCATACACTTTACGTTCACTTGGTAGGATTTTGCAATCAGCTAGCACCAGATAAAGCGAGACGCTTTTGCCTTTTGAAGTACCATTTCCGTTGGGGTAAAACACTAGTTTCCTGCATGTAAAAAACATACCACTCGTGGCCTCCAACAACAAAATTGAAAGAGGAGATAGAATCCTCCTTTCTTGCTGAAATTTTACCAATTTTCCAAGTGTAACTGTTGTTCACAGGATCTTTTATCACTGACACACACTCCCCCTTGCCGTTATTTTTCAGAACAAAGAGCTCAGTTCCAAACACACAACGATCATCGAAGAGATATCCATTAGTTGCATCATTGAAAGTATCCAGATGAAGAAATTTATGACAACCCCACTGAGTTTTCATCCAATTAAAGCGACGAACTTCCCCTTCTGCATTTGCATAAGCAAGTAGTACATACCTAATAAGACTCTTTTACATCTACACAACTCGGTTAAGTATTTCTCTCGAATATGATCAAACGCAAACAGTTTGAAGCTGACATTAACCTCCCAGCCCGGTGGAATGGATTTCGTATCTACTATCTCCAAGTAAAGAGAGATGTGATCAGTCACATTCCTCTTCTTATTCCCATTCGGATAGAGAGACAATTTCCTGAAACGAGATTGCAGAAGTGTAAAGTAGGAGAAAAGGATGTGTCTTTTTGGAACTTAAAATTACAACAAGAGCGTTTGATTAACATGAACCCACCATTTGTAGCCACCAGCTTCGAATACACCGGATTCATAATTCTCAATCTTGTTATTGACCAAAAACGAGAAAGAGTTGATTTTGAGGCAATAGTGAGATGGTGGGACATCTCTTAACGATCTCACAATTCCTGCATGGAAAACATTTTAAGGAGATCCATTGCTGATAAACCAAAAAACAGCGTAAGGAAATCCACTGCTCTTTGTTGAACAAATATTTAGCAAAGTTTTAAATAGAGGTCGCGGGTTGCATAAAAGTTAAAATTGCTGGGGCAACGAATGATTTGTAGCACGAATCTGGAGTACTTTAGGCCACAGTAGAAGTCCAGTACCAGTAGTAGCGGCCGTGAAGTGGACTATCAAGCGATACAAATAGGGAATTGGCCGATACGAGTGTGAATTCTTTACTTCACCGATGTGTAATGGCATTGGAGGCTAAGGCTAAGTTTTCACTAAAGTATTTTCGGTATTCTTGGACTACAAATTGTTAAATCATTGACCTCACACATCAACTGATTTGACAACTTGTAGTCTAAGAATATTGAAAATATCAAAAATACCGTAGTGGAAACTCACCTGATAAACCACTGGAAGCCTATTTTAAATCTATGATTTAGTTTTTTCAGGCTCATAAGCAAATCAAATTTAGGATATACATCCGTTTAAGAAAGGAGGTTCAAGGCCTGGTGATATTTCAATATTTTTTGACAACTCAAATGTTAGGTCCAAGCTATGCACCCCTCAATTAACCTTTAGGATGCAAACCCAACGCCCACTATCAGAGGATACAGGACAAAGGCTGCGTTTGAGCAAACTTCTTGTTGAGCAACCAAAGTCCTATATTGTTCTGCCCATAAGTTCAATCTGTACCCTTCCTCTTAAGGACTTTTTGGGCGCTTCACTAGTTTTCACGCATTCAAATGCAAATCATTCGCTTCACATTAGGCCTGTCAATGGATCGGATTAGCCGAATCTAGATCCGAATCCGATAGGGACAAATCCGACAACGGCAATCCGGATCCGATCCGATCCCTTTTTTTTGGTTTGGGGTTGGGCTCTAGAATTTTAGAAGAATAAAAAGTAGCATGTGAGACCCAAAATCAAGACAATAACAACAACACCTAGATTCGGATCTTTATCAAATTGAATCCGGATCCGATCTGGATTTTATTCGGATTCGGATAAGAAATATCATATCCGGATTTTTTTAGGTCGGAATTCGGATTCCGGTCAGAAATTTATATCCGGATTTTTTCAGGTCGGATCCTGATCCAATCCAGTCTACTGACAAGTCTGCTTCACATACATCAACTCAAAACCCAAAAAACTCAAATAATTGAAAAAACTGGTCTGTCATCTATAGCTTATGGACAAAAAAAACTAAGAGAAACAGCACGTAATATACTGGAATAGTATTATACATTTATTGACCACAAATGCGTATGATATTTTGGGTTTCATTTCAAGTGTCAAAAATAAATTACTGGAGTGTTCCTGTGTTTTTTTTTTTAACTCAATGAGTGGGTCCTTTATTTTATTTTTTATTTTTAAAAAAAATATTAGACCAACAAAATGGTCTTTTCCAGTCGGTTTGCTCAAGCTGTATACGACAGTATACCCATGGAAGTATCGAAGGGCTCTCCTTTGAAATGGGTAAATTATACTGACCTCCTTTGAGGTCATATCAGACTCTTTCCGGTTTCGAAAATGAGAGGCACGTCCAATGTACATCAATTTAGGAGGAATTTTTTTTTTTTTAGAAAAATATAAATTGGTATATCATTTTTTTATACTTATAAAAAACTAATTAGTGCTCTTGGGGAATCATTATTTGGTGTTATAATGTAATTCTCCTGCGCATATTTATGTGGGACTCAAGACTAAATATATGAGTTTTATTTGGATATGTGATGAAGGCCTATAAAAAAAAGTGATAGAGAAGAGAGTTAGGGCATCACCCTCGCCCCATAGCTACTGAATAACTTATTACTCACAAACAAGTTTTAATTCACTGAATTTTTGCCTCGAAATTACATGTTTACGGATCCCAGACCTCTACAAACTCGAACCTCAGACCTCCCCCTTGGAAACCAAAAAGTACAACCAATCTGTTCATAAAATGTTAACTCAAGCAAGACTTATTTCAAATGAAAATTAAGACATGTTAGAAATTCTTTTAAAATAGATTTTTCCACAACAAAAGTAATGGCGTTTATGAATTATATCCTCACTGACACATTTTTCTGGTTACGCCACTTAGTATACTGTGAGATAATGGCCCGTTTTGATTTTTTTTTTGAAAGACTGTTTTTATCTTTCAGTGGAACATCCCCTAATCCCCCTGGTCCCGGCCCCATTGCCATACCCACCCGACGGCCTACGGAGTTTAGGGCTTTATGAGCTGCTGCCATCTACAAAGTGAGAGGAAGGGTTCACGAGAGATGGGGTTTTTACGGAACAATAGGATTTCAAATTTGTGAAAATCTCCTCTACAGATCAAGTGAGTTCCTTATCCTTCGTTTAAATTTCATCAATGTCTATGTTAATCTGCAAAATGTTACACCAAGTAAGCTCTGCTTTCAGAAATTCACCAACCCACTCTTTCTACTTCATTCAATTCCATCCCTTTTCATCATCTCTCGCATCAATTGATCCAACTTCAAATCGACACTCATTTACAGTCAGTTACCTCATGAACTCATGTGGGTTTCCTCTTGAAAAGGCTATAACAGCATCAAGAAGAATGAATTTCGAAACCCCAGAAAAGCCCGACTCTGTTATTGCATTCTTCTGTTACCATGGCTTCACCAAAACCCAAGCCTTAAATCTCATCAGAAAGGTCCCCCAAGTCATTTTGTCCAATCCAGAGAAATCCCTTTTGCCCAAACTCGAATTTTTGAAATCCAAAGGCATTTCAAGCACAGATGTAGTCAGAATACTGTCCCGAACGCCGACTCTTCTTACGAGAAGCTTAGAAAACCAAATCATCCTATCTTTTGAGTTCGTTAAGAATTTGATTGGATCGGAGGAGAGAACGTTATCTGCTATTAAACGCAATGCTGGGCCGCTTTTGGTTGATCTTGAGTCCCGTATGGCACCCAATGTCGACATTCTGCGGGAGGTCGGTGTGCCAGATGCAAAAATCGCATTCTTGTTGACGTACCAACCTCGAGTATTCAAGACGAGTCATGAGAAATTTAGACAGATTGTGGAGGAGGTAAAGGGAATGGGTTTGAACCCTCTGAGAGTGTCCTTTGTTTCAGCAGTTCAAGTGTTGAGCTCAATGAGTAAAGCAACGTGGGAGAGGAAGATTGAGGTTTTTAAAAAGTGGGGTTTGTCTGCGGATGATACTCTTGTGGCTTTTGGGAAGCATCTGCGGTTTATGCAGGCATCTGAGGACAAGATGATGAGAGTGATGGACTTTTTGGTCAATAAAATGGGTTTAGATTCTTCACTGGTTTTAAAATGGCCAAAAGTCTTTACATTGAGCTTTGAGAAGACGATAGTACCAAGGGGTTTGGTTTGTCAAGCATTGCAGGCAAAAGGTCTTATTAAGAAACCAAGTATTAGCCTTAAGATGCTAACGCAACCTGAGATGTGGTTCATACAGAAGGTTGTGGATTTGGCAAAGGAAGAAGCTCCTGAGCTATTAAAGTTGTACGAGGAAAAGTTGGCACTTGCAAGATAATTCGGATATGGACATGAACTGAGATGAGAATGGACTGGTTAATACATTAGCTGGACATGGAATTGTCATGTTATTTGCTTCCTTCAATTTTACTGTTGGGAGTTGAATTCGCTCTTTTCTCTGTCAATTGGGCAAGTGAAATTTATCTTCTACAAGCAAGTTTGAGTTATCTGTTTTCATTCTGTTGAATGGAATGGAACTGGAAGGTCCACATTGCCAAATTGAGTTCTTTGTTATTTGTCTCCTTGTAACGGCTGACGGGCTGAGGCTTGATGCAGTGTCCCATCACCCACTCATCCTGGTAACTTGGCCGTTTTTTTTTTTTTTTTCGCTAATTATTTTTGCTTTCAATGTCAACCCTGGCTAGTCTTCCATTAGTAATGTGGATGGAAATCGACATGTGCCCAGCACCTGATCAATTTGACGAGTAGAATTGCCATTCCCCTTCATTACTAGATTTTGTTTCTTCACATTCTCTTTTCATTTGATTTTTGTAACATAGGAATTTATACAATGTAAATAATGGTTAAGTTTGAAAATTAGATGATAAACTATGTTGCTAAAATGATGTTGCAATACAGCTTCATGAAAAAATCTCAAATTTCCTAGACTCCTGAATCTTCTACGCATCTTATATAGTATTGCAGAATGACTTTTCGTAAGGAGGAATGTGGATCCGACAAGTGGCCTAAATTGATTGGATTATTAGTTAAATTTGGAACTAATACATGTGACACAATCTTATCACATTCCATAGATCTTTTCTTGAATTTTGAAGAATTAAATCTTGCTAAATCTTCTCCTTATTTTCCATAATGTAATGAAAGATTTACCTTTGTGTATATTTGTGTCTAGATCATTATCTAAAGTAATACTCATCATACCTATCAATTTTTAAAAAATGACCAGTTAATATTCCCCGCACGATTTGCGCTTTTATGGTGTGGTAAGGAAAAGCAAAAAAAAAAAAAAAAGGAACCGTAAATTACTTGTGATATGTGCGTAAATATTCACATCAATAAAAGGCACATATCAGACTTATGGTTGAGGATTGATACAGTATGCCATCATCTGTTCATCTGCGTAACTTGGTCATATGAATATGTTCACTTTCTTATTTCTTTCAGCTAATATGGGGTTATGATTCATGTAGCTTGCCCCATTTGATTGGAATACAAGCAGGGATGGAGCCAGGGAGGGGCCAGTAGTGGCAGTCGCCCCTACAAGGAAAACAAAAAACCTCTAGTATTACATAGAAAAAACTAATTTTTCCTATGAATTATATAAGCTCGCCCCTACAAAGTATTTTAGATAAAACATTCGCCCTTACGTAGTGAAATTCCTGGCTCCGTCCCTGAATACAAGGCTTTGTTTTGTGTAGTTGTTGTCTCATATGCAACCATGGTATCATTCATTTTCCCTTTGTTGGTGATGTCAACTTTTGTTTCATTGTATAGAGTCTGTAGACACGAGTGCTAATATTTATGTTCATCAAATAGAGTTGATTCATTGTCTTTCATTTATATCTTGCTCAATATACTTGTTCTTACTGTGCATCTGTTATATTGATGTCAAGGTTCATATTTTGCTCCATTTCTGAGCCCTTTTTGGGAGCTATGGTGAATTCTTTTGTATTGCGTTCTGTTGGATTGTAGTAGAGATATGAATCTCTAAACCCCACGGGGTTGGCCTAGTGGTCAAAGCTTGAAACTTAGGGGTTTGCTCCTTCCTAAGGTCTCAGGTTCGAAAACCTCATAGGTGCTATCAACTCCTTTGGGGCTAGTCCATATAGAACTTTGCTCTGTCTTTAAATGGGGCCCCCACTAGTGGACGGTGGGATTGGTCTCCCATGATTAGTCAAGATGTGCGAAAGCTAACTCGGACACCTGGTTATCAAAAAAAGAAAAAAAGAATATGAATCTCTACAAAATTCAGGGATGCACTAGAAGTTTGCTTTCTAATGCAGACAGAGAAGTGGTGGTGAAGTCTGTAGCCCAGCTGCCCAAGACATTTCAATCCACCCCATGACATGCTTTAAGGTCCCTACATGTCTCTCTCTGTGTAACAAAATTAATTCCATCATCAATTAGTATTTCAAATGATTCAAGAGGGGAGATTTATTGAGCCTTCCTAATGCAGGCTTTATGTTCCTATTAGACCATACTGCATTCATATTTCATACAGTTATGGAATCAGCTTTATTCCATTAGACCTAAGAGTCTGCCAACCGGGCCTGCGGATCCTATGGCCCACTACTTTTAGCGCTCAACCGGACCCTTTGTCTCGACAAACAATGGTCCAAATTTTAAAAGGACTCTGATAAGCACACAAATATGTAAATATTAGTGGGCTTAAGTCCTCGAGTTTGATCTTATTATTATTATTATTATTACTTTTTATAAGAGATTGTGCATAAGGTTTGTTTTGAGCATTTCAGGAGAAAACGGTGTAAATACGGTGCATTTGATGCTGGGGTAATGAGCGCAAGACACCGGATCATTTTTCCAAACCCTTATCACATGGGATAAAGAAAGTCAGTGGAGGAAGAAAAGAATAAAATAAGAAATAAACAAAAATGGAAGGTTTGAAAAGCTTCTGGCATAGTGGGGCGGCTGGGAATTACTAAATGGAAACAAATATCGCAGAGTTCAGATGATATCTTGTTTCGCCCCACGAAACACACGCCAAGCACAAAAATTAGAAGATTTATACCGTTTTATTCCCGGTATTAAAATAAGAAAGTTGACTGTTCCGGCGCTCGAATCGGACACCGTTTTGAACATTAGTCGAGAGCGCAGCGAACCAAGTCAGTGCAAGAAGCCGCGATCAGGGAGGACTTTCCTTAATTGTTTTCTACTTTTCCCTTTCTTTATTCTCTCTTTTGCCTATATATAAGGCATGTGAGGTTCAGTAACGAATTATTAGATTTTTAGGATACATTAGATTTTAGGATAAAAGAAGGCACTTAGGATTAGGAAATCAGTCTCTTTCTTTCTTGTTCTTTTTCTTTCTGTCATCTTCTTTGTTTCGATCTTTCTGTTCTCTTTTCCAGAAGCTGTAAGCTGTCAATTTTTCCATTATAATTTCTCTTTCAAGTTCTTATTTTGTTGTTTGTAATAAGAGTTTAGTTTTGCAACTTTATTTCCGAGTTCATTTTAATTTACTTGTCAGTGTAAATTTTAGCTTTTCCTTGGCGAGTTCTTCGTCAATGGAGGAGTAGTCATAGACTCGGCCTAGGGAGATCATCACCCAAGTGGTCTAAGTGGATCCGTGATTCTCACACATGTGCTAACAAAGTTTGTTTGTGTTTAATCCGGGCTCGTAGCTCTCGATTTAAAACTCAAGATTGTTATGTTTTTGATTTCGCGTCGACACTAACACTGGCACGCGTAATGCTTAAATCGATGTCATTTTGAGGGTTTAACAATTTTTCGATCGAGCCTTGATTAAATCAAACACCGGAAAGAAAAAAATAGAATTTTATTGAATCATCTTCCGAGAGGGCGCACAATTACCGTGTTGCTCGATCGTGTAAACTTTTGAGAATCATGGATCTATTTAGGTTATAGGTGATGTGAACCTTGGCCCGAGCCTCTTAATTTAACTTTAATCAAAATCAAAGTTTCAATTTTAATTTGGCAATATCTAGTTTTAAATTCACCAAAAATCAAGAAACAAAAGGGTTAGCGACCTACAGCTACAAAACACTGTTTAGATCGATAGGCCATTTCACTCCAAATACCGTTCTCTGTGGATTCGACCTCGGACTTACCGAGTTATATACTTACAAGCGATTCCGTAGCCCTACGCTTGGGGTTAGGCACTCTGAGATACAACTTTTGGAGGCAAGCAAGTTTTTGGCGCCGTTGCCGGGGAACGGTGTAATTTGGAGTATTTGGCTACGTCGCTCTATACCCCACTGTAAGTATTCCACCAATATTTTATTTTTGTTTTTGTAGTATTTCATCTCAAAAAAAAAAAAAATCTTCTTGTTCCCGTTTGTATTTTTCTTAGTTTAAAAAAAAAGAGTATTCAATGGTGTGTTTAGTTGTTTATATTTTCTAGTTGCTAATTTATAAAAAAAAAAAATGGTTGAAAATTTTGCACACATACCTTCTGCAAGGACGATGCGGGATTACCTCCAACCCGCTCGAACATTTGATCCGGGCATGTCTCACTTATTGCCCAACTTTCACGGGTCGGACTCTGAAAACCCATGTGGGCATGTTGCAAAACTTGAGGAGCTATGTTTTAGCAATGAACCAGACCTACTTAAACTATTCCCATTCACTCTGACAAATGAGGCACAAAGATGGTTGAAGTCCTTAAACCCAAGATCAATAGTTACATGGGCAGAAATGCAAAAACAATTTTTCAGTAAGTTTTCCCCAAAGTATGAGACTCATGAGCTTTTACGAGAAATTGCAAACTTTTATCAACTAGATGGCGAGTCATTTGAGGATTGTTGGTCACGGTTTCGATTTCCCATATTATATTGGTCGGAGCATAACTATGAAATAAGTCACCTTGTTAGCATTTTCTATGAAAGTTTAAATTCTACAACGCGTCAGCTTATAGATATGATACATGAAGGTGAATTTTTGAACAGTACCGCTGATGAAAGTTGGGATTACTTTGACCTATTGGCTGAAGAGTCACAATTTTGGGTTAATAACATGAATTCGGAAGATGCCAATCTAAATGCTAGGGAGGAAAAAGAGATAGAACTCGTAGTCCTTAATGATATTTCGGAGAATTTCTTCACCATTGAGGAATTGAATGCGAGAATAGATTGCTTGCCCTCCTTGTTATACATGAAGGATGAATATAACACTGAGAGTTTGTCTCTTATGGTTGAGGAGGAACTACCCGTAGAAATTCTGGGCATTCATCCACTTGAAAAAATCCCCCATAGCTGTGAATGTCGCTAGCACTCCTATTGAATCTCCACTAGTGCAAGAACTTGTTAGAGTTGAACTAATTGATTTTCTTGGTATTGATAATTTTGATTTGGTTTACCATCATCGATTAGTAGATCTAGTCAACAATTTGAAAATCAATTTGGTTCAAATTAAGCATTTGGTGAAACTTAAATTTCTAAAGCGACTAAGATGCTTAAAATATTCAAAATATCTTATCTTTTGGAACGGTCATGTCCAATTTTTGACAAAGAGCTTAAAATGGAGTGGTATGTGCACTATAATTGCTCTTCATAGTACAAAGGTTGTTTGCATTCCACATGAAGGATGTGGTGAATCTTGATGGTCTGGTATAGCCACCCGAACTTGAGCTACGTATGGACCATCCACAGTCTCTAGTTCCGGGGAGAAAAGTAGTACCCGTGTAATCGCGTGAAGATTATTTGGTTGTTTTCTTTATGTACATATTGTTGTTTGTTGGGGACTCGGCTATCACGGAGCGAGTCAGTTCTAATATCGCTTTCTTAGTAGGAGTGATGAAAAGCCTCACTTTGGTTGAGGTATGGGTGGTTGGCATTCCACCCCGTCGGTACATTCCTATTCCTCCTTGTTCTCCATTTTCATATTGTCTTCATGCTATGAGGACATAGCACATTTTAAGTTGGGGGGAGGGAATAGTGTAGGTTGTACATATTCCGTTTTGTGTTTAAATTTTTCGATTTTCAAATAAATTTTTCCCCCATGTCTAGCTATTTTAAACTCGTAGATACTTCTTAGGCTCAAAGGTTTTCTTAAATAGCAAAAGTTCGGTTGTTGAACTCACCTTACAAGCATATACATGAACCTTGATGAATGAATTTTGCCAAGTACTTGTGAGTGTGTCACCACTTTGAGTCGAGATTCATCGTTGTCATATCCCATGCTTTTTGTTTCTCTCTTACCCTTTAGTTTAGGTATATATCATCTCTTGTATATAATAAAGTCTTTTAATATCTCTTATGCATCATGTTGGAGTCTATGGCGTACTTAGGAAATGATTCAAGGCAATCTTTGCTATGAAACCACATATGAGTCACTTTGATCCTTATTTCGAACCAAGTCTGAGTCCCGTTCATTGTAAATCTTAGTAAACCGGATGTTTGGAGGAATGTTAAGAGAGTGTGTTGTGATATTCTAATGGAATTGGGGTTGATCTTAATGAAGTGGGGAGTTGGTGAGTTGAAAAGAAAAAAATTGAAAATCTTATGATATCTCTCCCCTACCAAAAGCCCCACAGATGTGTCTCCCACCTCTCCAAGTCCTAAAAATTGACCCATCTCTCTCACACCACAAATGTTACCTCTTATGGCTTTAAGTTTGTACAAAGAAAAAAAACAAAAAAAAAAAAGTATAAAGAAAAAAAAAAAAGGAAAAAAAAGTATGTTGTGAAAGAGCCAAAGAGGAATGAGAAGATAATTGATTATCATGTGTGAGGTTTGGTGAGACATCCGAGAACCAACAGTTTGGATGAGGAGGACGACAAGGGAAATGACATGTGGTGTCGGTGGTTTAGTCTAGTATCTATCTAGCAATTTAGGCATCTCTTGGGTAGTTAGAGTGTAGTGGTGGCCAATGGGTAAGTGATCCAAGCTAGCATAAGGCCATCACTCGATTTGTATTCCCATTTCCTTGTACCCAAGGTCATTATAAGTTAATAAAGTCCTTAATTGATCTCTAGTGCGCCTCTACTCCATTATGATGCATTTTTGCTTATCTTGTGCATTTTAGTTCATGTTCATGCTTGTTTCGCTCTTATTTTTGCTTTCTCATTTGAATAAAAGCTTCAGTCTTGCAGCGCTCCACCAATAAAATGCCTAGCACCTTGTTCTTGCTAGTGCACAATTCCGGGCGTTGGTTGTGGATATGGCTAAGTTGTTTTGTTGTTGAGCATATTTTCATTTTGAGAGTTAGCCCTGTAAATTGAATAAAGCTTCCTTGTGTGACTTGCCTTAAACCGGTTTTAACTAGTTTTGTTCATTTTTGTTCATGTGCATGTTTTAGAGTTGAGCATAGCTTGTTTAAAAATTTAAAAAAAAAATTTAATTTTGACCTGAGTTGACTAGATTTAAAATGGTATATGGTGAGCAATGTGTATAAAAAAAAATGAAATGAAAAAATTTATTTGTTATTTTGTTCTTAAAAAAAAAAAAAATTTCACTGTGTTTTGTGGGTTGTCACTGCTGAAAACCCTCACGAGACTTCACTCGTCCTACCGGGGTCGCCCGGGGGTTTAAAAGACGTATCCATTTTAGTTTGTTTCCATTAGTTGTAATTATTTAGTTTGCTAGGGACTAGTAAAGTTCAAGTTGGGGATGTGATAAGCACACAAATATGTAAATATTAGTGGGCTTAAGTCCTCGAGTTTGATCTTATTATTATTATTATTATTATTATTACTTTTTATAAGAGATTGTCATAAGGTTTGTTTTGAGCATTTCAGGAGAAAACGGTGTAAATACGGTGCATTTGATGCTGGGGTAATGAGCGCAAGACACCGGATCATTTTTCCAAACCCTTATCACATGGGATAAAGAAAGTCAGTGGAGGAAGAAAAGAATAAAATAAGAAATAAACAAAAATGGAAGGTTTGAAAAGCTTCTGGCATAGTGGGGCGGCTGGGAATTACTAAATGGAAACAAATATCGCAGAGTTCAGATGATATCTTGTTTCGCCCCACGAAACACACGCCAAGCACAAAAATTATAAGATTTATACCGTTTTATTCCCGGTATTAAAATAAGAAAGTTGACTGTACCGGCGCTCGAATCGGACACCGTTTTGAACATCAGTCGAGAGCGCAGCGAACCAAGTCAGTGCAAGAAGCCGTGATCAGGGAGGACTTTCCTTAATTGTTTTCTACTTTTCCCTTTCTTTATTCTCTCTTTTGCCTATATATAAGGCATGTGAGGTTCAGTAACGAATTATTAGATTTTTAGGATACATTAGATTTTAGGATAAAAGAAGGCACTTAGGATTAGGAAATCAGTCTCTTTCTTTCTTGTTCTTTTTCTTTCTGTCATCTTCTTTGTTTCGATCTTTCTGTTCTCTTTTCCAGAAGCTGTAAGCTGTCAATTTTTCCATTATAATTTCTCTTTCAAGTTCTTATTTTGTTGTTTGTAATAAGAGTTTAGTTTTGCAACTTTATTTCCGAGTTCATTTTAATTTACTTGTCAGTGTAAATTTTAGCTTTTCCTTGGCGAGTTCTTCGTCAATGGAGGAGTAGTCATAGACTCGGCCTAGGGAGATCATCACCCAAGTGGTCTAAGTGGATCCGTGATTCTCACACATGTGCTAACAAAGTTTGTTTGTGTTTAATCCGGGCTCGTAGCTCTCGATTTAAAACTCAAGATTGTTATGTTTTTGATTTCGCGTCGACACTAACACTGGCACGCGTAATGCTTAAATCGATGTCATTTTGAGGGTTTAACAATTTTTCGATCGAGCCTTGATTAAATCAAACACCGGAAAGAAAAAAATAGAATTTTATTGAATCATCTTTCGAGAGGGCGCACAATTACCATGTTGCTCGATCGTGTAAACTTTTGAGAATCATGGATCTATTTAGGTTATAGGTGATGTGAACCTTGGCCCGAGCCTCTTAATTTAACTTTAATCAAAATCAAAGTTTCAATTTTAATTTGACAATATCTAGTTTTAAATTCACCAAAAATCAAGAAACAAAAGGGTTAGCGACCTACAGCTACAAAACACTGCTTAGATCGATAGGCCATTTCACTCCAAATACCGTTCTCTGTGGATTCGACCTCGGACTTACCGAGTTATATACTTGCAAGCGATTCCGTAGCCCTACGCTTGGGGTTAGGCACTCTGAGATACAACTTTTGGAGGCAAGCAGACTCTTCCGGAAAAAAAAAATTGTTTTAAAATTTGGACTATTCAAAATACTTTTGAATGGTTCATATGTGCACTAAAGGGTACTTTACAGGGATTCCCGAATTCCTGCCAACTACCTGTGATTCTAACAAGTTTGTTTGTTTAAGTTAACAAAGTCATGCATGTCCGCTCTATCCATGAAAGGTAAAACAAACTAACAATAATTTAAGTATGCTTTAAACGAGACAAATTCATTAATTACATTAAAAACGCAAACGTTCTCTTTCTGTCGATCATTGCAATCATCATTGAACTTCATAATATTATCCCTATAATTATATATAACATGAAAAAATCCCTATAGAAATTTAATCACTCACTTCGTTAGCCAAACGTGCCGTATGAAAATATCTCGGAGTCAAGTATAATACTGCTTCTCGAGTCAAGGGTAAACTTGTCCTTTATCACGTGACAAGGGCAGAACGGTATCTAACATGCAATGAAGCTTTGGGTGGTATGTTGAGTTGAATTGTTTTATCAGGGTTTTATGACCCATCGGGATGTTGGGCTTCGGCCTTGGTTTTTCTCGATTGGCTTCTTGCCAATGGTCGGGGAGGGACTCGTTTCCCTTTGATCTTTGTTCTCTCCAAAGATTAATAATTATTATTTTTGCCTTTCAAAAAAAAAATGCGATGAAGCTAAGAGACAACAAATGTAGGTATTAGGGTCAATTTTTCATAACAGCAACAAGCAGAACAAATATGGGGTCGCTGGAATATTGAAGCACGTAGCCGTAAGATTTGAGTATGTAATTGCTAGGTTATTGTATGTGGCCGTAAACTTAAGCCGATTTCCCGTTTTTAGCATTAATTGCTAAAGACCAATTTTTTATAAAAGTGCTAGCTAAAAGCCAAGTTAGGAAAAGTTAATTTGCTTCTCATTAACTAAGGGCATCCTTATTTGACACGCCCAAAAAAAAACACCAAATTGAACTTCAAAAACACATTTTATAATTTAGCAAGTCACTTTTAAAAAAATTCACAAAATCAAACTCTCTATTCATACTTTAACAAGTCACTTTATCAAAAACTCACAGAATCAGACTCTCTATTCAAACTTTTACTCTTCCCTCCATCCTCCTCTTTTGGTGAGTGAACAGTAGGTCACCAAATTTGTTAAGTTACTATAGCAAAGTTAAAAAATCTTCTAATTGGTGAGTTCGTTTGGTGAGTCTGATTTTTGAGATTTTAGAGAAATTTGCTCTCTACATATTGATGCTCTAAAAGCAAAATTGCTAAAAGTTAATTTTATCACACACTCTATACTTTCTAAAACTAAGTCGCTAAAATCACACAGATACATTTAGCGAACGGAAGTTGGGTACTAAGGGCATCCACAGTGGGCTCCCTAAAAATGGTTCCTAAGTTGACTCCTAAGGTGTACACATAAGCCTAATTGGGGTCCATTTGACACTCCTAGAGTTTGCTAAATATAGAGAGCATACGTGCACCCAATGGACTAGCAAGAAAATTTTCTATTTTGTGAAAAAAGTAATCAAAAAAGTGTGGGTCCCATAAAAAAAAAAGATTAAAAGGGCTTGGGTCTCACTTGGAGCTAGCTACAAGGCTAGTTAGATTTAGCTAATGGGTTAGGAGCCATGTGTAGGAGCCACAATTGGGAGCTTGTATTAGGAGCTCATTGAAGACCATAATTGATCAAATGGCTTGCTAAATTTTAGGAGCCTCACCTAGGAGCCATTTTAAGAGTCCACTGTGGATGCCCAATAATACGTGGCCGTGGTAGATTGGGCTTCCCCAAACGAACGAGGCCGTCTGCTTGTTAAACTGCGTTTGACAACATTGATTGGGTTTTGGAATTTCTTCAATTTTCTTGCCAAGTTGTTCTCCTGAGATGGAGGAGTGAGTGTTCACGAGAAAGGATGGTTTCTCTCTCCCTCTCTGTGGTGATCAGGTAAGTACCCATTCCCCATCATCCAATCTTCGGCTAAATTTTACCGATGTCTATTTCAATCTACAAAACCTTACACCAAATAAGGTCTGCTATCAGAAATTCACCAACCCATTGTCTCTACTTCAGTGGATTGCGCCCCTTTTCATCATCTCTCGCATCAATTGATCAAACACCAAATCAACAACACTCATTCACAGTCAATTACCTCATGAACTCATGTGGGTTTACCCTAGAAAAGGCTATAACTGCATCGAAGAGCATGAATTTCGAAACCCCAGAAAAGCCCGACTCTGTTATCGCATTCTTCTGTACCCATGGCTTCACCAAAACCCAAGCCTCAAACCTCATCAGAAAGGTGCCCGAAGTCCTTGTGTACAATCCAGAGAAAACCCTTTAGCCCAAACTCAAATTTTTGAAGTCCAAAGGCATTTCAAGCACAGATGTAGTCAAAGTACTGTCCCGAACGCCGACTCTTCTTAAAAGAAGCTTAGAAAACCAAATCATCCCATCTTTTGAGTTCTATAAGAATTTGATGGGGTCGGAGGAGAGTACGTTATCCGTTATTAAAAACAATGCCGGGCCGCTTTTGGTTGATTTTGAGTCCCGTATGGTACCCAATGTTGACATTCTGCGGGAGGTCGGTGTGCCAGATGCAAAAATCGCATTCTTGTTGATACACAAACCTAGAGCATTCACGAGTCCTGAGAAATTTAAACAGATTGTGGAGGAGGCAAAGGGAATGGGTTTGAACCCTCTGAGAGTGTCATTTGTTTCAGCAGTTGACATGCTGACCTCCATGAGTAAACGAACGTGGGAGAGGAAGATTGAGGTTTTTAAAAAGTGGGGTTTGTCTGCGGATGAGCTTCTTGTGGCTTTTGGGAAGCATCCGCGGTTTATGGTGGCATCTGTGGACAAGATCACTAGAGTGATGGACTTTTTGGTCAATAAAATGGGTTTAGATTCTTCGTTTGTTTCAAAAAGGCCAGTACTCTTAACATTGAGCTTCGAGAAGAGGATTTTTCCGAGGTGTTTGGTTTATCAAGCACTGCAAGAAAAAGGTCTGATCAAGGAAAGCAATATTAGCTGGACAAGGATGTTGGAGTCTCCTGAAAAGTGTTTCATAAAGAAGGTTGTGAAGTGGAATAAGGAAGAAGCTCCCGAGCTATTGAAGTTGTACAAGGAAAAGTTGGCACTAGCTAGATAATTCGAATAGGGGCATGACATGAATCGATTGTTTAATACATTAGTTGAACATGTAATTGTCCTGCTATTTGCTTCCTTAACTGTAACTTGTGCTTGTTGAATTCTCTCTTTTCTCTTTCAATTGGGCAAGTAAAATTTATTTTCTGTAAGCAAGTTTGAGTTATCCGTTTTCTTTCTGTTGAATGGAACTGGAAGGTCCACATTGCCAAATTGAGTTCTTTGTCTCCTTGCAACGGCTGAGGGTTGATGCAGTGTCCCATCACCTGCTCATCGGCTGAGGGTTGATGCAGTGTCCCATCACCCGCTCATCCTGGAAACTTGGCTGTGGTTTTTTCTTTCCCTACTTACTGTTGTAGGTGATATAAATTTCAGATTTGGTGATAGTATTTTATACTAACATGCAACAATTTAAATGTTCAATTGGTCATTTTGCTGGTGATGTCGTCTTGATTTATTTAGAAATGAAAGCATGAATTTGCTTTCTGTCTTAGCTGTGCATTTCAAGTGTAAAGAAAATATAGGCTTTGGATGGGAACTTGACAAAAGGAGAAAAGAAGGAAAAATAGTTGTTTTACTCTGTTCCTTGTTTGGTTCTTAGGAGACAATGAAAAGAAATAAATATCTAAAGAAAAAATCGGGGAAAATTTCACTTATATCCCTTCAACTTTGTTATAGCAGTTCACACGTTGGTCACAAGGACTAAGCCCACATGGGAGAAGAAGATTAAGGTCTATAAGAAGTGATGTTTTTCCGAGCACGAGATTCTTTTGGCTTTTTGGAAGTATTCGTGGTTTATGACGGTGTCCAAGGACAAGATCACGAGAGTGATGGACTTTCTGGTCAACAAAATGGGTTTAGAGTCTTTGTTTGTTTCACAAGGGCCGCATATCTTATCATCGAGCTTTTGAGAAGAAGATTG
The DNA here is from genome assembly GCA_020921065.1 of Vaccinium darrowii. Classification (NCBI taxonomy): domain Eukaryota; kingdom Viridiplantae; phylum Streptophyta; class Magnoliopsida; order Ericales; family Ericaceae; genus Vaccinium; species Vaccinium darrowii. The sequence goes on along the minus strand of CM037151.1, from coordinate 3,830,944 downwards.
TTCTGAGGGGTTGGTTTATCAAGTAGTGCAAGCGAAAGGTCCGATCAAGAAAACCGATCTTAGCTTGAGTATGATGCTGGAGACTCCCGAAACGTGGTTTCATAAAGAAGGTTTGTGAGCTAGACTAAGGAAGAAGCTCCTGAACCAAACAAGGGCAAAGAAACCAAAAGGTTTATGTGCATATTGCTTCATGGAATATAAGGTGTGTAAATCACCCCTCTAAGCAGCATGCTGTTGCTAAATTTTTGGCAGAACACAGTTGATTTTCTGGGCCTTGCGTGGAAACGAAAGTTACGAAACTAAATTTCTCTCTTTTTTTAAAACATAATTTCTCTTCAATATGCGAAAACACTTCTGCTTCTTTGAGCTTCCATGGAAACTACTCTACTCCAAAAGTGGCATAGCTAGGGGTTTTATTGGTACGAGTGCCTTTCTTGATGTTCAATTTGGTAATCCTGCTGAGCAAAATGTGACTGCTATAGTTGATCACATGCAGCTGTGCGGCTAATAATACATATTCTAGGAATCAGCTTTGAGCTGACCTTGCCTCTCGTTATGTCCATTAGTGGCAGAGCCAGGATTATGTATGAGTATGGGCACTATAAACAAGAAGTCCGACAGTAACTCACTCACCACGAGTTGGTGGTTTTTGACAATACGATTGTCGCTTGCCTTTTGCAGCTTGAGAATGAGAATTTCAGACTTGATTGGGTATTACTTAGTTCACTCACCTAAAATATGGATGAAAATTACATAAATTGCCGATGTCCACGTTGAGTTATTATTTTGACAATGAAAACACCTTCAGTTTGTAGGGCTTGATGTTTACACAACTCAAGGGAAAAAAAAAAAAAGGACAATGAAACCACATCAGTTTGGGGCCAAGTCACAAGAGATAAATCTCTTTTGAATATTCTAGTCCGGGCATGGATGACTTGCCTTTGACTGGAGAGGAAAATCAAAATGTACGTAAAGAGGTCCGGACAACCTCTAACTATATAAAAACCAAAAAAAAAAAACTTGCGAAAATATAGAGAATGGCAGTGTGGCCTGGGTGTGCCTCCGCCACTGATGTACATGATCATGCTCCTTTGATCCTCTTCGATGATGAAAAACAAGGGGTTACACCTCGAAGGCTTGAACGGTAAGCATTCGTCAAAGGGCTTATTCACCCCTGGCTTTTTGTGCAGTAGTTGTCCATCCTTGACGCCATTGTTTCTGATTCTGAAATCAAAGTTGCCCTTTTTCTCTATTGGTGACGATAAGGCCACTGACCCTAGATGGCTACACCTCTTTTTTCTTTAGAAAGGCTCGACACATTGTTGGAGCTGTTTCATTTCTGCAGTGAGGTCCTTCTCTACAACAGGGAAGCCTAGCCCTAGTAACATGACTACAGAGTACAGACCCGTCTGTTGTTGCGATGTGATATCTAAAACTCTGGCAGATTACAGAAGCCTCATTTCCAAAACCCTGGATAAAATCAGAAGTTGGGTCAATAGGTTCTTGTCATATGCTGAGAGATTGTGACTCATAAAGTCAATTCTTCATAGTATACAAGTTTGTTGGACCATGCACTTTGATCTTCCCGAATCCCAATTCAGCTTGTCTGCATGCTGAGAAGCTCTTCAAGAACTTTCTACGGACCGATACTGAAACATTCCAATTTTAACGAAGTTGCTTGGCACCTATGTTACATGGACTCGGGCCGTCAGGCGCCGGTGGGAGTCCAAGCATCAGACATTCTTGAACTTAAATCATAGGATACTAGGATATGTGTCCCCATAGTGAACACTTGTTTGTAGTATAAATTGCATAACTTTTTTTTTATTATGTATTGTCAATTATATTAAACATGTATTTAAACAAAAAGGGGTTAAGAAAAATATATTTTTGCTATTTCATGTCCATGTGAAAGGCTAGAAATATTGCTTTTATAGCAAATTTGATATTCTTTTTCTATAAATATCATGACAATAAAGGATCCAAGTGTCCAAAATGGATACGCATGTCGGACACATCGACACTGATACTTCAGCCAAAATGAAGGAAGCTTGGCCCCATGTTTGCTTGCCAAACAAAGAGGGAAGTCTTGTTTATAACATTCCATGGACTTGGCCCTTCCCAGCATATCTCTTTCCAAATTCCAGCCTAACTATGCTAGGCCTAATCAAGTTCAATAGACTGTCTCTTCTAGTTTGCAAAAACTTGGAATGCTACCAGAACCTACCAACCTGAAGTTCACTCGCACCCCCCTAATCGGGTTTTCCATTTCCATTCCCAAGCATTGCTTCATGCCTTCATCCTCTGGATGGCCATTAGAGGGAGCCTCAGGACGGCATGCAAAACTTCCCTATATGTACTGTCTCTAATCTGCACAACAATAACTTGTAACATCCAATCCAGCAGTGGAAGTCTATGTAGATGATCTTTGGCATATAATAAACCATACATGCTACTACTAATAACCCGGGCTTATGCATTTTGGGCAATATTGTTAGGCTTCATCAAGTTATTGGGTCATTATTCTACGTGGGACGTTACAGGTGGTATTAGAGCAATCCGTTTACATAACCATGTGCAATGAGGGCTCTAGAAAGTTTAGTAGCCTGGCCGCTATGGCGAGTCCGAGATACGGAATCTCAGAGTTTGCTACGGAAAAACAACCTCATTGGGTATGCTCCAAATGAAAGACAACAAAATTCCAATCTATTTGATGACAAAGCAAATTCATGCCTCCGTTGCACAATTAAACGAAATTGATATCAGCAGCGAAATGACTGATTTGCACATAGAATTTAATATAGCTGCATGCTAGACAAATAATATCACCAAATCTTAAGTCTATAACAGCTATTACCACAAAAGGGTGAAAATTTTCCACTGCCAAGTTACCAGGATAGATGACCAAAAAAAGAAAATACATAAGAGGATGATGGTAAAATGCATCAAGCCTCAACCATTGAAAGGTGGTAAAGGACTCAATCTGGCAAAATGTGGATCTTCCAGTTCCATTCAGCAGAATCGAAACGGATCACTCAAACTTGCTTACAGACAATAAACTTCACTTGCACAATTGTATTCAAAAGGCGAGGAATTCATCCCTCACAAAAGTTTACGGAAACAAATAACAGGGGTACAGGACAATGACACGTCCAGTTAATGGATTAACCAGTCCATTCTCATCTCATGCCCATTTCCTAATTTTCGTGGAACTTGCAAGTGCCGACTTTTCCTTGTACAACTTTAATAGCTCAGGAGCTTCTTCCTTAGTCCAGTACACAACCTTCTTTATGAACCTTGTCTCAGCACACTCCAGGAACGCCTTCAAGCTAATATCAGTGTTCTTGATCAGACCTCTTGCTAGCAATTCTTGATAAAGCAAACACCTCGGAACAATCTTCCTCTCAAAGCTCGTTGTTAAGATTTGTGGCCTCTTTGAAACAACTGAAGACTCTAAACCCATTTTATTGACCAGAAAATCCATCACTCTCATGATCTTGTCCTCGGACACCAACATAAACCACGGATAATTCCCAAAAGCCACAAGAATCTCATCCTCGGACAAACCCCACTTTTTATAAACCTCGATCTTCTTCTCCCATGTGGTTTTACTCAATATGTTCTTTACATGAACAGCAATAACAAAAGTCACTCTCAAAGGGTTCAAACCCCTTCCCTTTAACTCCTCCACAGCCTGTCTAAATCTTTCACGATTTGTCTTGAATGATCTAGGTTTGTATGTTATCAAGAATGCAATTTTTGCGTCTGGCACACCGGCCTCTCTCAGAATTTCAACATGGGTCTTCAGATCAATCGAAAGCGGCCCGGCAAAGCATTTAATAGCAGATAACGTTCTCTCCTCCGATCCAATCAAATTCTTAACGAGATCGAAAGCTGGGATGATTTGGTTCTTTAAGCTTCTTAAAAGAAGTTCCGGCGTTAAGGTCAGTATTTTGGCAACATCTGTGCTTGAAACTCCTTTAGATTTAAAAAATTCAAGTTTGGGCAAAATGGTTTTCTCTGGATTGGACACAAGGACAGTAGGGCGCTTTCTAATGAGATTTGAGACTTGGGTTTTGGTCAAGCCATGGTTACAGAAGAAAGCGATAACAGAGTCAGGCTTTTCTGGGGTTTCAAAATTGATACTCTTTGATGCTGCTATAGCCTTTTCTAGGGTAAACCCACATGAGTTCATGAGGTAATTGACTGTGAATGAGTGTTGTTGACTTGGTGTTTGATCAATGGATGCGAGAGCTGAAGAGAGGGGGCGTATTCCACTGAAGTAGAAATAATGGGGTGGTGAATTTCTCACAGCAGACCTTATTTGGTGCAAGGTTTTAAAGATTGAAGTAGACATTGATAAAAACTTAGCCAAAGATGGTGATACTATTACCTTGGAATCAATTGATTCTGATCGGAGAGAGCTTCACCGCACCTTTGGAGATGATTCTGATCGGAGAGAGCCACACCGCACCGTCGACGACGTCGGTTCTAAGGGGAACACCAGATTATGTGGAAACCGGTTATTAAAGCTTTGTTTCAGCACAGCCAAATCTATTTTAAGAAACGTAAGTTCATTAAGGGGTTCCTTTCAAAAAAAAAAAAAAAGTTCATTAAGGGGTTGTTGTCCAATGAATTTTATCAAAATTTTGATAAAATCAATCCCTTATTTTTATTCATTTGTGAAAATATTTGATAAAATCTGTAGATTTTTGAGATTTTTGAATGCAAAAATTCACAGATTTTATCAAATGTCTTTACGAATAAATAAAATCAGCGGTTGATTTTATCAAATCTTGATAAAATCCATTGGAGAACTTAGCCTAAGATCAAGTACTAATCCATTTTCAATTAGTTCTCCAATTAAATTTAAAAATCTACAGATTTTATCAACACTCTTCACCAATGGATAAAATCAAGGGTTTGATTTTATCAAATTTTTGATAAAACTCATTGGAGAACTCACCCTAATATGAAATTTTTACATGATTTGTATTTTTTTGCGTTTTGCAATATGAAGGTTTCAAATTATTAAAATATGACTGAGATAGATAGAAAGTATACTTAAAATCTCCTAACAATTTCAATGTATCTAAATGCATTTTAAGAAATACTAGAAATTCATTTAGATTAAGTAATATGTACTCTATTTACTAGATATTCATACATCATTTGCGTTGGAGTAATAATTTCTAGAGAAAGAATGTCTCGGATCATTAACTAATGATGGATACAGGTAGAAATCGTCATTTTAGTACCCAAGAGTTTGTGTTTGGATGGGTTTTGAAAAGAAAATTTTGAGAATAAATTTTTTAGATAGTGTTTGGTTGGATTTTTAAAAATGAAAAAAAATGAGATAATGATTGGAGAAAGATAGAAATAAATTAAAATAATGAGATAATTAGTGGAAAGAGAATACTTTAAAAAAAGAATCTTTTGGGAAAAAAAATTCGAAAATGGGAAGAAAAGAGAAGTGAACAAGGCCTCGAGCTAAATGTTTTCTTACCGACGTCGTTTAGGTGAACCTGTGGCATGATGTGGAAAAAAAAAAGCCCAAAAAAGGTGAGGACGGAAATATTCCTACGGGCTGCTCATTAACCGATTTGCGTTTTTGTTTTAAACTTTATTAAATAAAACGCGTGTTTTCGAACTTTATTTCCAAAATAAGTGAAAACATGTTCAGCAAAAACATTTTCTAAAAAACGTTTTTTGGTTACAAGCTTTCACTGTGGGTTAAGATGGATTAGCTTAATTTAAAAAGTGGTCCTAATCCGACCTGGAAGCGTGACTGCTAAGCACGACTTCCAAAAGCGTGGTTCAAATCTTTAATAACCTCTTTTCCACTTCTTCAGTTCTTCTCATTTGCTTTCAAGACATTGGACTGGGTTAGGGATTCGTCATTTGCTGGAGGAGGTTCACGAGAAAAAGGATGGTTCGAGTGAGCATAAGAAATTTCAAAACTTTCAAGATTTTGCTGTTCTGATCTTGTAAGTAACCCCATCTTTGGCTAGATTTCATCGATGTCTAATTTAATCTGCAAAACTTTACACCGACTCAAGTCTGCTATCAGATATTCACCAACCCATCACCTCATTTTCATTCAAATCCAGCCATTTTCATCATCTCTCGCATCCATCGATCAGACACCAAATCAACACTCATTCACAGTCAATTACCTCATAAACTCATGCGGATTTCCTCCAGAAAAGGCTGTAACAGCTTCGAAGAAGATCAATTTCGAAACCCCCGAAAAACCCGACTCTGTTATTGCATTCTTCTGTAACCATGGCTTCACCAAAACCCAAGCCTTAAATCTCGTTTTGAAGGACCCCCGAATCCTTTCCTCCCAACCAGATAAAACCCTTTTGCCCAAATTCGAATTTTTCAAATCTAAAGGCCTTTCAAGCACAGATATTGTCAAAATACTGTCATCAACGCCGGGGCTTCTTAAAAGAAGCTTACGAAACCAAATCATCCCATCTTTCGAGTTCATTAATAATTTGATTGGATCCGAGAGGACGTTATCTGCTATTAAACTTTATGCGGGGCTGCTTGTGATTGATGTCGAGAAAAATATGGCACCCAAAGTTGTAATTCTGCAAGAGGCCGGTGTGCAAGTTGCAAAAATTGCATTCTTGCTGAAGCACCTACCTAGAGGAGTCAGGACGAGTTGTAAGAGATTTAGACAGATTGTGGAGGAGGTAAAGGGAATGGGTTTCAACCCTCTGAAAGTGAACTTTGTTTTGGCAATTCACGCATTGAACTCAATGAACAAACCTGCATGGGAGAAGAAGATTCAGGTTTATGAGAAGTGGGGTTTGTCCAAGGACGAGATTCTTGTGGCTTTTGGGAAGCATCCTTGGGTTATGACGGTGTCCGAGGACAAGATCATGAAAGTTATGGACTTTTTGGTCAATAAAATGGGCTTAGAGTCTTCGTTTGTTTCAAAAAGGCCACAACTCTTATCATTGAGCCTCGAGAAGAGGATTGTTCCGAGGTGTTTGGTTTATCAAGCATTGCAAGTGAATAGTCCCACCAAGAAACTAAATATTAGCTTCGACTTGATGCTGAGGTCTCCTGAAAAGTTGTTCAGAAAGAATCTTGTGAAGTGCACCAAAGAAGATGCTCCTGAGCTGTTGAAGCTGTACAAGGAAAAATTGGCTCTTGCAAAATAATAAGGCTATCGACTGGAGATGAGAATGCTGTGGTTAATACACGAGCTCGACACCTCTTATTTGCTTCCTTGAATTTAACTTGTGGAGGTTGAATTCTCTCGTTTTCAATACAAGAGGCAAATAGACTTGGACTTATTTTCGGTTAGCAAGTTTGAGGTATCTGATTCCATTCCTATGAAGGGTTTTGATTACACATTCCTACACTGAATTCTCCGTCGGTTCATAGTGGTTGAGGCTTGATGCAACATACTATCATCTTTTCACTTGGGTAGCTTGGCCTTCAGAAGTTGCATCTTTTTGTTTTATTTGGTGGCATAGATTCTAGGTTTTGTCATATTCGTTGCGAACATGCTAAATTGCAGATGGTCAATTTTGCCATTTTGCTCATGACTTGTCTCATTGCAACAACACAAGCATATTTTTTTCTTTTTCTTTTTCTTTTTCTTTTTTTATTTCTAGTCTTTGTTAAAAGCGTAGTTAACAATTTTTTTCTCGTTGTGCGTCTGTTAGATTGTTTTAAAATGCAAGTTTCACTATGTTATCAGCTTCCGAGTTCCTTTTGGGAACTATGGTGAATACTGCAAATTTTTGCTTTTGTGTTCTACTTCTGCTGGATGATTTTGTTATATTACTTTTAAATGCCTGCAATTGATTCTTTTCCTTTCTCATTCCTTTTCTTTTAGCTTAAGAACTACCGAATATTACTTATTCTTTAAGCATGCCAAGATCATGAGAGTAATAGACCTTTTTGCAGTAAATTGGTTTGGGGCTCACAATTGGTTTCAAAATGTCGAGGATTTGTTATGAGCTTGGAGAAGAGTATTGTTTCAGTATGTGAGATTTATCAAGTTCTGTTTACGCGGTACGATTAAGAACACTGATATTGACTGAAAATGATGCTGGAGTCTCGTAAAAAGTGGTTCCTTGAGAAGCTTGTACACAGGGACGAGGAAGAAGCTCCTGAGTTATTGAAAGTGTGAGTATGTGGATGCAAGGGGATTGGTTAGTGATGTCCCCCTTTACTACAAACTTGACTCGCAAAATTGTCCTGTTCTATTGACCGTTGGGACTTAATTCGTGGGCATTGGATTATCTTGTTTTTTGACAGAATGGGGCAATCAATTGAAGGTCTGTGTGTTTAAGCAAGTTTAAGTTATCCACTTTAATTCAGATGAATGGAACTGGGAGCTCTCCATCATCTGGGTAACGTGGCCACCTTATTTTTTCACTGCAGGTTGCAGCTGATTGATATACAGTTTTGATTTCGTAGCTGACCCCAATAGAGGGAAAAGATTCATGTACCTGTCGAATTGATTAGGACGCAAGGTGTGATAGTGGTTATCTCATACTATATTATGTTTTTTGGCTTTTGCTGGTGATGCCAATAATTGTTACATTGTATTGACAGAAGCTTAAATGTCTTTATTCGCCAAATAGAGTTGTGTCATTGTCTTTCATTTAGAGCATGCCCAAAGTAACTCTTCTTTCTGTGCATCATTTATATCTATACTGCTGTCAAGTGTCAAGTTAGGTTTTGCTCCATTAGCTAATCGGCTTCCAAGCCCCCTTTTTGGGAACTATGTGAATTCTTTGTTATTGTGTTCTATTTTACCGAACCGAGCCTTAAATTTCAATGAATTGGTGTCGGTTACATGAATCCGTTTTCACTACCGACTTATATTGAGGTACCATGCTCTCAATATTTTGTGCTATTTCTGTCGGATTATTTTCGTTTTCTTGAGGCATGCTAATTGACCTTTCCCTCCTGTTTACTGACCATTTTTTTGGGGTTAGAGTGTTGAATACAAACTAATTCTATGAAATTATATTATATGGTTTGATGCAGAAATTCTGATGTGCTTCTGTTTATAGAAACATTTTCTGAGGCAATATGCTGCTGCTTGTTTTTCTTTCCTGAGTTATTGAAGAGCTGAGAAGAGCCAGTAATGAATAACCACTAGGTTTAAAGGAGAAATTTGGTGGGATTAAGCTTCTTTCTTTGATTAGGAGAGCCTTTGGCCCAGTGTGTGGAGTCTAATTGGCCTAAAGTTGTTGCTTAATCGGACAATGATAAAGTGGACTTGTAACAACCCATTTTTCAATGATAACTATTATTATCTTACCTTGTACAAGGTCTTTTAAAGTCGCAGCGTCAAAGCTCGTTGGAACTTCACAGTTAAGTGTACTCACCCTGGAACAATCTAGGGATGTGTGACCTATGGGGAAGTCCATGAATCTTGGGCGACCAAAGTAGATAATATTATACAAGGCAGGATCGAGTCATTACCGAATTATTATGTGTGTCGACAAAAAATGAATGATAGCTTCAAATGTATTTGTATTTGAATCAAATCACTATTGTGGATAAATCCACAAACTCATGAAAAATTAGAGGGATGGAACCCTCTCCAACCCCCCTGGCTAGACAGTCCTATTAATCCATTTGTGTGTTTTTTTCCGGGCCTACTTTTTTTAGGGGTCTTTTATATTTTCCGGGTCTATTTCAATGCTGAATTTTTGTAAACTCGCTGAGAACTTCAAGCATGTCAAAAGAGTGATTTAGGAACACAATATCTTTTAGATGCATTCTTTCTAAACACTATATCATAATCCATTGATGTCCAGATAAATGCATTTCGATATCATATCAACGAATCCGGGAGAGGCATTGTGCGGTAGGTGTGGTGCGCTATGTTGTTTGGCAAAACTACATCGTTTTGCTCATTTTCTTAGTATATCCAATGGTCCTGTTTGGAGAGTTAAGTGTGAGGTTTAATTTTGGGGTTCAATTTTAGGGGATTTAGGCTCTTTGGGGTAGAGTATAGTGGGTTTAGGCACTACAGGTTTAGGGTTTATGCACTTTGGGTTTAGGCACTTTGTAATGGTTTTTTCTTCCTCCAAACAAGGCCCTTAAAAGCTTTGGAAGCATGCACAAAAATAACCAAAATGACGTTCTGGTGTTAAGGTCAGTATTTTGGCAACAAATTCTTAAGGACATCGAAAGACGGGATGATTTGGTTCTTTAAGCTTCTTAAAAGAAGTTCTGGTGTTAAGGTCAGTATTTTGGCAACATCTGTGCTTGAAAAGCCTTTGGATTTGAAAAATTCGAGTTTAGGCAAAAGGGTTTTCTCTGGATTGGACAAAAGAACTCTAGGGACCTTTGTGATGAGATTTGAGGCTTCGGTTTTGGTCAGGGGCGGATGTACAATGGGGTTGGGGTGGGCCTTGGTCCCCCTGTACTTAAAAAAAAAAAAATTGCAACGAACAATATAAATGTTAAAGCACGGAAAGTTTCAACCAGTAGTGAGCTTTGGCTCAGTGGTTGGACTTCCCACCTGGGATCGACTTTACCAAGGAGCAGTGCTGCGTTTTGTTTATTGCATCTATAATAGTCATCTCTCTCTCTCTCTCTCTCTCTCTCTCTCTCTCTCAAGGTTTGAAATTTTTTTTATTACATGGAGAGAAACATGACACCTTTGGAGATAAATTTTGTTCTCAAAATTTAGCATTTTTACTCTATGTTTCTTTACGGACTATGGTAGGAATTAATGTACAATGAAAATTAAATCACGAATATGTCGACTAACATATTTGTATGAATAAATTACAGATTACTCGTCTTTTTATATGTAATTATATGACTTCCAAGTAATTTTTTTCTTCATATTTTTCCGTACAACATGCAATTAGTTTTCCATTGAATGGTGCCACCCCTGTGGCTGAATCCGGGGTCTGTCCTTGATTTCCAGTGTTTCAAATTATCAATGTTTACATAGCCGTCAAACTTGCAATTGCAAAGCTAATTTGGCGACTGTTATAACTGATTTTTTTAAGGACCGAGGACGAAGGTTAGTCATCTCACTGTAATGCCGCCCATGAGAGGGCAATTCTGGCTTCCACGTAGGCATCGACGGAGCTATCAAATGCCTATGGCTAATGGCCCCCCAGATTGTAAATTCTGGCTCTGCCATTGGTTTTGTTGAAGCCATTGTTACAGAAGAATGCAATAAGAGTCGGGCTTTTCTTGGGTTTCGAAATTCCTTCTCTCTGATGCTGTTATAGCTTTTTCTAGGGTAAACCCACATGAGTCTATGAGGTAATTGATTGTGAATGAGTGTTGTTGATTTGGTGTTTGATCAATTGATGCGAGAGATGATGAAAAGGGGCGTAATCCACTGAAGTAGAGACAATGGGTTGGTGAATTTCTGATAGCAGACCTTATTTGGTGTAAGGTTTTGTAGATTGAAATAGACATTGATAAAAACTTTGGAAGCAATTGAACAAAACCCTAACCCTTCCAAGGTTGTCAAAACAAGCCGACGGCGTCTTTCACTCTTTTGGTTGGCGAAGCCCAATTTAACATCGTTCTTGTTGCAGCCACGTACGTCATGCTACCGGCTACACTCATTGAATGCCAGTGAGAGTGGGCCAAGATTTGTTCCTCTGGTTACTCTATCATACTCAATATTGGTCTTGTTTGATAGATGTCGTTGAGTAGGTTTCAAAAATATATATATTTTTTTATCATCAGATATAATGAATAAAAGTTAAAAACATTTCAAGTTCTAAAAAATAAAAAGGAGAAGTACATAATGGGAAATGAATGGAGGAGAGAGAGGGGGGAAAGCCTCACCGCTGGTAGCGAGGGAAAAGTCTCCAAGGCAAGTAGAGAGTCTCTTGGAGCATTGAAAAATTGATTTAGCTAGCTACTCTAACTAAGAGAGTCCATTTGCCTAGTGTCTTGGAGATGCTCTTAGATTTGGCGTAAGTTTTTTTTTTTTTTTTGTTACCTTTGCCCCAAAAAGATTGCCAAGTCCAACAGCGATAACTTAAAATCAATGCATTATCGTTAAAAAAAAATACAAAAAAAACTTGCCCCAAGTTACTAAATAAAAATGAGGTGTTTCAACTTATGGAAAAAAGTTTGAATTTTCTTTGACAAAATGATTCATGTTTAAGTTCCCCTTATCAGGATCGAAATTTTTTTTGGGGATGGAGTATTTGGTTTTTCAATCCTCGGTAGTTTTGTGCCTAATTTTGTTGCTTATGTTATCGTCTCAACGTCAGAAAAGTTAAAAATGATAAGATTATGACAAACGTCTTTAAAAAGTTAGATAATACAGAAAGAAAAAAAAAAGGAAATTGACAGGTTTTTCCTTTTTGAGTTATCTTTTTTTCTAAAATTGCTTTCAAGTTTAAAAGTCAATTTTTTCACCAAGAAGTAAAAAATTTCACTATCAACGAAAATAAATGCTTCTATCCTAATAGAATAACAAACGAAGTTTTCCTATCCTAATAGAATAAAAAGATGAAGTTAGGTGTAGGGAGCCTCATTTTCAGCGATTAATTTTTAATTTTTATTTAGTCTTTTGGCATTTTGGATTATGGTCAAAAAAACGTACTTTTGAATATGGTTGGAGTGTTTGAGAGGAATGTATGTAGAATGCATTTTGCACAAAGTATTGTTTTGGAGATATGTGCAAAATATATTTTGTAGGTCTTTTTGTTAACCAAAATTAGAAAATTAAAAAATGAGAAGTCTAAAAGCTCCTCTCTCCCAACTTTTGCCTTTTGATCTCCTTCATCAAAATCAAAAAATGCATTTTGTTAGAATTCATTTTGGGAGGAGATAAACAAACAAGCCAAATGAAAAAATGGGAAAAGGAAACTCCCTCAGGGGTGCTTGGTAGCCAACTTTTTGGCTTTCGTTTTCGCAGTTTCAACTTACTTTTGTGGCGCGTGAACATCACACGTGAGAGTGGATCTCACTCTTCGACATGCTCCAGCCGACTCAGTCAACGATCAGTCTTACACCATTGAAAACGCCTCAACGAGACCTATTGGTCTCAAATCAATTTTAGCAAGAATCCTCCAGTGATTCGTTTTTGCCAACAGGTTTAGGGATTCGTTCATTTGCTGGAGGAGGTTCACGAGGAAAAGGAAGGTTGAGCATGAGAAATTACGAATCTGATCTCGTAAGTGTCCCCGTCTTTGGCTAGATTTCATCGATGTCTAATTTAATTAATCCGATTACCGAAAAAAATGTCTAATTTAATCTGCAAAACTTTACACCGACTCAAGTCTGCTATCAGATATTCACCAACCCATCACCTCATTTTCATTCAAATCCAGCCATTTTCTTCATCTCTCGCTTCCATCGATCAGACACCAAATCAACACTCATTCACAGTCAATTACCTCATAAACTCATGCGGATTTCCCCCAGAAAAGGCTGTAACAGCGTCGAAGAAGATCAATTTCGAAACCCCCGAAAAACCCGACTCTGTTATTGCATTCTTTTGTAAACATGGCTTCACCAAAACCCAAGCCTTAAACCTCATTTTGAAGGAACCCCGAATCCTTTCCTCCCAACCACATAAAACCCTTTTGCCCAAATTCGAATTTTTCAAATCTAAAGGCGTTTCAAGCACAGAAATTATCAAAATAATGTCATCAACGCCGGGGCTTCTTAAAAGAAGCTTACGAAACCAAATCATCCCATCTTTCGAGTTCATTAATAATTTGATTGGATCTGAGAGGACGTTGTCTGCTATTAAACTTTTTGCGGGGCTGCTTGTGACTGATCTCGAGAAAAATTTGGTACCCAATGTTGTAATTCTGCAAGAGGCCGGTGTGTAAGTTGCAAAAATCGCATTCTTGCTGAAGCGCCAACCTAGAGGATTCAGGAAGAGTTGTAAGAGATTTAGACAGATTGTGGAGGAGGTAAAGGGAATGGGTTTCAACCCTCTGAAAGTGAACTTTGTTTTGGCAGTTCACGCATTGAACTCAATGAACAAACCTGCATGGGAGAAGAAGCTTCAGGTTTATGAGAAGTGGGGTTTGTCCAAGGACGAGATTCTTGTGGCTTTTGGGAAGTATCCGTGGGTTATGACGGTGTCCCAGGACAAGATCATGAAAGTTATGGACTTTTTGGTCAATAAAATGGGCTTAGAGTCTTCGTTTGTTTCAAAAAGGCCACAACTCATATCATTGAGCTACGAGAAGAGGATTGTTCCGAGGTGTTTGGTTTGTCAAGCGTTGCAAGCGAATGGTCTCACCAAAAAAACAAATATTAGCTTCAACAAGATGCTGGGATATCCTGAAAAGTTGTTTAGAAAGAAGCTTGTGAAGTGGACCAAAGAAGATGGTCCTGAGCTGTTGAAGCTGTACAAGGAAAAATTGGCTCTTGCAAAATAATTAGGATATGGACAGGAGATGAGAATGGTATGGTTAATACACAAGCTCGAATTTCTTATTTGCTTCATTGGATTTAACTTGTGCAGGTTTGAGTTATCTGATTCCATTCCTATGAAGGGTTTTGATTACGCATTCCTACACTGAATTCTCAGTTGGTTCATAATGTTTGAGGCTTGATGCAACATACTATCATCTTTTCACTTGCGTAGCTTAGCCTTCAGAATTTGTATCTTTTTGCTTTATTAGGTGGCATAGATTCTAGGTTTTGTTGTGTCCGTTGCGAACATGCTACATTGCAGATGGTCAATTCTGCCATTTTGCTTGTGAATTGTCTCATTGTAACAACACAGGCATGCATTTTTTCTTTATTTTATTCCCAGTCTTTGTTAAAAGCGTGGTTAACAATTTTTTTCTTGTTGTGCATCTATTAGGTTGTTGTAAAATGCAAGTTTTTACTATGTTATCAGCTTCCAAGTTCCTTTTGGGAACAATGGTGGTTGTGTTCTACTTCTGCTGGATGATTTTGTTATACTACTTTTAAATGCATGCAAATTGATTCTATTCCTTTCTCATTCCTTTTCTTTGAGCTTAGGAACTACCGAATATTACTGATTCTTTAATCATGTCAAGATCATGAGAGTAATAGAACTTTTTGCAGTAAATTGGTTTGGGGCTCACCATTGGTTTCAAAATGTCGAGGATTTGTTATGAGCTTGGAGAAGAGTATTGTTTCAGTATGTGAGGTATATCAAATTCTGTTTATGCAGTACGATTAAGAACACTGATATTAACTGAAAATGATGCTGGAGTCTCGTAAAAAGTGGTTCTTGGAGAAGCTTGTGCACAGGGATGGAAAGAAGCTCCTGAGTTACTGAAATTGTGAGTATGTAGATGCAAGGGGATTGGCTGGTGATGTCCCCCTTGACTACAAACTTGACTCGCAAAATTGTCCTGTTCTTTTGACCGTTGGCACTTAATTCGTGGGCATTGGATTATCTTTTTTTTAACCAAATGGGGCATTGGATTATCTTTTTTTTAACACAATGGGCCATTGGATTATCCTTTTTTTAATTAGTGTGTTTAAGCAAGTTTAAGTTATCCGTTTTAATTCAGATGAATGGAACTGTGATCTCTCCGTCATTTGGGTAACGTGGCCACGTTATTTTTTCACTGCAGGCTGCAGCTGATATACAGTTTTGATATCGTAGCTGACCCCAGTAGAGGGAAACGATTCATGTACCTGTCGAATTGATTAGGACGCAAGGTGTGAAGTGTGATAGCTGTTGTCTCATACTATATTACGTTTTTTTGCTTTTGCTGGTGATGCCAATAATTGTTACATTGCATTGACAAAAGCTTAGATGTCATTATTCGCCAAATAGAGTTGTGTCATTGTCTTTCATTTAGAGCATGCCCAAAGTAACTCTTCTTTCTGTGCATCATTTATATCTATACTGCTGTCAAGCGTCAAGTTAGGTTTTGCTCCATTAGCTAATCGGCTTCCAAGCCCCCTTTTTGGGAACTATCTGAATTCTTTGTTATTGTGTTCTATTTTACCGAACCGAGCCTTAAGTTTCAATGAATTGGTGTCGGTTACATGAATCCGTTTTCTCTACAGAGTTATATCGAGGTACCATGCTCTCAATTTTGTGCTATTTCTGTCAGATTATTTTCGTTTTCTTGAGGTCGGGTTATTTTCGTTTTCTTGAGGCATGCTAATTGACCTTCCCTCCTTTTTACTGCCCTTTTTTTTGGGGGTTGAGCGTTGAATACAAACTAATTCTATGAAATTATAGTTTGATGCAGAAATTCTGATGTGCTTTTGTGAGTGATTGGGAGAGCCTTAGGGCCAGTGGGTGGAGCCTAATTGGCCTAAAGTTGTTGCATGATTCAAGAAGAGTAATTACTATCCGATAAAGAAGAGTAATTCCTCCTTTATTGTACTTAAAAATGAGAGTTAATTTGCATTTCCAGTCGGAATCCGTTCATTTAGTAACATCTATATTTGGACGGCTTCTTTTTTTTTTTTTTAATCATTTCAGCTATAACAACCTTATTTTAAATCTCATAGCTGGAAGAAAAAAGAAAAAAAACAACAAAAAAATTTTGCTTAATCGGACATTAATAACTAAGTGGACTTGTAACAACCTATTTTGGCGACTGCAAAGGTTCAATTATATATACTATTATAACCTTATCTTGTATAAGGTCTTTTAAAGCCTCGAGGGCATTAGAACTCCACGGTTAAGTGTGGGCGACAAAAGTAGATAACAATTTTATAGAGCAAAACAGGTCATTACAGGACTAATATTGTGGGACTAATATTATGTGTGTGACCAATTCTTGTATTTGAATTCTCGATTCAAATCACTATTGTGGATTTATCAACAATCTCACGAAAAATTAGAGGGATAGAACCCTCTCTTCAAACCTATGGCTAGGTAGTCCTATTAATCCATTTGTGTGTCTTTTTCCGAGCCTACTACTTTTTTGTGGGTCTTTTATATTTCTTGAGTCTATTTCAATGCCGGGTTTTTGTAAATCTCAAAAACTGATATAGGTCATCCTCTCACAATCCATCACATAAAAAGGTGTGAACAAAAAAACTCAATTAAATTTTAAAACAAAACTCTCTTACTGGAACACCCCCTAAGAACTTCAAGCATGTCAAAGGAATGATTTAGGAACACAATATCTTTTAGAACCATTCTTTCTAACACTACATCGTAATTCATTGATGTCGAGATAAATGCATTTTGATATCATATCAAACTACTTTCATTTATGTTTGGTGCATTTTAAATTCTCATTGGGCTCTAAAAAATAAATGGTCTCAATCATAAGAGTAGGCCCAAAAAAGAGCTAGATTGAACATCAAAACAACAACAAAAACAGACTCCATTTAGTCCCCAATCATTGGGGGTATGGACAGGGATAGTTGGAGACATGCCTAACTTTTGATAATATGCACAAAGTGGGTGCTCTCAGAATACCGCTGAAACAGTGGCCCCCCTAAACCTCCAAGTACCGAGGAGCTATAAGGACGTTTTGTTGTAGAACCATGCGCCCAAATTAAAGTCAAAAGACATCAAGAAGAATAGACTTAGAGACTCAAATCAATTTCTGTGCTTATTACAATGTTTCCTTCATTCCTGGTCTTGAGTATCTCACTAATGAGCACAAACTAATAGACTGAACATAATCATCAAAATCCATACCTAAGACTGGAAGTTCAAAATTGAAATCCCAAGGGGTTGATCTAGTGGTCAAGAGTTTCTTTGAGATTTTGGGAAAAATACCAAAATATAAAGAACAGATTCTATAGGTACACCAACCGAATTACGAATTACAAGTTACATAAACATAATCGAATTGAAGATTACAAAATAGAAATACAAATAGTATTATGAAAAGCGAACCGAGTCCTGTGTTTGATACATTCTTCTTAAGACAGTTCACCGCCTACTGTGGGTGTTGTAGGATTTGTCGACACCTACCTACTAAGATAAAACGACTAGGGTATAGGTCGTCAGAATACCTCCGTTGATTGCCTTGGCTAACAAACGTGTGTCTCTCTCTCTCTCATATAAGAAAAGAATATCAGAGTGGCCCTGAGTGAACAAGAATTTCTAGCGTAGAACTAATTCGGGATGCACAACATGTATATGACCCTTGAGATGCCAACCAGAATTCAATACAAGAAACTGCTCTAATAAATTTTGGAATGAATTGTGCCACTATTTTCACATCATGGGTGACTTATAGTTGCACCATGAATCCCACATGACAGAGAATTGATGAGCCACAAGGGAGGCCCTTCATTTGGCTTGAGAGACCTTCTGGTTGCCTTGAGAGACCCTCTAATTGCCTCGATTTTATTCATCTGAATTTCCAACAAAGAGATCATGTCAAAATCTCTAAAGGTGCTGTCAACTCCAAAAACAAATGAGTGGTGGAGACCGTGGAGTGCAGCCCCCAAAATTAATTAATATGCGCGTAAGTTGATATGGACACGGGAACTATCCAAAGAAAAGAAGTCCAAAATCTGCAAGTGATTTTCAGCACAATCCAACGGTCCCATCTGGTGCAGCCCATCGAACCACACTCCTCATGTCCACACACGATAATAAAAACACCTCAAAAATCAAATCAAACTTCGTCTCGCAGTGAATTTCAAATATATTTAAAGAAAGTTTAAAAACCCGAAAGAAACATCACACGAAAACGCTTCTTTTTGCTGCCTCGTTTTCAAGTTTCGCGGTTGCCCCAAATTCCTCCCTCTCTCTCTCTCTCTCTCTCTCTCTCTCTCTCATCATCGTCTCCTCTCTCTCTCTCTTCAATTCCTCTCGCTCTTCAATTCTGCGCTCGATTCGCGTTGCTGCATGCGGTTTGATTTGGAATTTGGTAAGTGCGCCATTTGCTGATTTTGTTGCCTTTTTTCCGATTGGTTTTTTTTTTTTTTTGGGTTTTTGAGCTGTTTGATTAGGGTTTCGGCTAAGAAAATCGAACAGTTGTTATTGAATTTTTTAATTCTTCTGACCACAATGTCTTTAACGTTTGCTCACGGTGGTTTATCCACTGTTTATGCTTCTTATTAAGTTGAAATCTCTCTTTCTTCTAATTCTTTTCGCTTGATTTTTGAAATTCCGAATGTTCTTTTCCATATTATGGCGGAGATTTACAGGAATAATGGACTGATTTACTTCAATTGTAAAGTACGTCAGACGTGTATAGTGTTGTGTACATGCATATTCAGATTTTGCTGTGATATGTTAATTCGGACTGGGATCAGCTGACCTCTGGTAGTGTAAAATTGGGAAACTAAATCCTATCGTTTTTCCCCATATTGTAAAAGTAATCGTTGACCTCTAATTTGGTTCGGAGCTTTCTGCTGGGAAAACGATTTGATGGTTTGTTCATTTTCATGAACTCATGGTATTCGAATTCCCAAGAAATAATATGAAAAGATATGTTTTCAAAGCCTTCCGTTTGTTTGTAATGTTCAATTGAAACAGCAGAAAATAATGGTTGTGCACATTGGATGTGCCTGCTTTCTTGGTTGAGCTTTTCTGAAAATCTGTAAATGTTTGTGTTTTTTTTATCGGCATGTATATGGTTGTGTTACAGACTCCTTATTCTTAGTACTGTTCATTTTGTTACTGCTTTAACTTGGGTTTTCTACAAAAACTTGAAATTTAAATTATTTTCAAGGATGGTTGATGATTTTTGTGAGAATAGAGTTGAACACCAGTTGGTTTGACAAATTAACTAAGGACTAGAACTATGATTTACCTGCAATGCTGAGTAGCTTATTTGATTAAGATTTAATGGTATGCTTAATCATTCCCCTTTGTGCGGGGGAAGATGCCTTCCTATAGTGAAACATATTGTGTATTTATTTGGTCTTTCTATTGTGTACACTTTGCGCTCAGTAAGCTTGTCTTATGACACATGCTGCCTCCTGATGTTCCTCAGGAGATTAGGGGATTGATTAACTCATGGCCCCAACAAGAAAATCTAGAAGTGTGAATAAGCGTTTCTCTTATGTTAATGAGGCCTCTCCTAGTAAAGATGGAGATGCAAAGAAAAGCATGCAGCGGGTGAGTTTTTTTCCCCCCTCTCTTACAATATGTTGGTATTGTACAAATAATGAATGAAGTCTCCCCCATTAATCTGATGCCTAGTTCCCATATGCTCAAATGGTGCCTTGAAAATCTGATTTTTGAACCGTAAGCCGTGTAAAAAATGGCTCTGATGATTGAATGTCTTACTACAGGATGAAGATTTCATGTTTTAAACTGTCTATGGATGTCATTAGAACAACACAAGGGGCTTTAATTTTTTGCATTTCTTTATACTTTTCTAATATATCTCGTGCTTGGTGGATCCAAATGCTTAGTCTCAGGGGGACTCCACGGGCAAGTCACCACAAGTTGAGGTTTACCGCTATGCTCTTCAGTTTGCCCACAAAGAAATGAGAGACTAGAAGACATCTTGGATTGCTATTAGGATTTAGGAGGAACAATGTCAAATACACCAAGATCAAATTTGTGATCATCTTGTTGATGGGCATAGTGGTGTGATAGCCATTGCAAATTCTATTCATTGGAGCTTTTACTTCCTTTTTCTACCATAAGTATTTGGCCTGATATCCTTCATACCTTTTTAGACAACGGAGTACTTCACTAGTTGATTTGAAGAGCATTTCATATGATGCTTGACAAATTTGACACTTCGTTTAATTATGACACAACATGGGCATGACACTTCCTAGGGCTAGTTCAGCCTTCAGCGTCAATATTTGGGTGTGCTATTCCTATGCTTTGTTTGTGTTCTGCTATTCTTGGGATTATATTATACTTGTCAATTTGTTGTTTCCCATGTTTCAGTTGCATTGGCATTTTCTTTGTTTACTATCAATAGTGTGAATACTAGGTTACAACTAAGTGGGCTTTGTCACCTGGGTAAAAGAAATCCTTGCCAAAGGCAAGATTTGCTTATTTCCTCCCCCTTGTAGAGGTTGATTGTTGAATTGGTTATTCCCAAATATGGGGCAATTTATTGTATTGAGTTTGTGGTGTCCAAATTGTTGCACTTCTTATTAGCTGATTGTCTAGTTTGATGCATCTTTTATGACAGAAATAATTTCCTGCAGATTGACCAGAAAAAAGAAGAAGAGTAAGGTTATACTATCTCGTTTATTGCATTGCATTGCGTTAATTGAACAAATGAGAGTAAGCAACACATTCTGCTAGCCATGGTGGGGTCAGTCTATTACATTTGGAACGCCAGAAATGATTGTATCTTTGGCAATAAGAAGCATACTCCAGATGCCATCTACGAACAGGTTATTAAGGATGTGACGGATAGGGTGTTGTCTTGGAGGAACTTAGGAAGGAGGCCTGTTAATATAGGGCTATGTAGAGCCTGGAACATCTCGTTAGTTGATGTTTAGGTCTGTTTTGCTTTGGTTTCTTGCTCCAGCTTTCTGTTAGTCTCAGGTGTATGCCATATTGCCGCTTTGTTTCCTTGTAATCTTGTCTCTTTTTTGCCTTTTTGGTAATAATAATCTTCTTTACCCAAAAAAAAAAAAAAAAAAAGTAACTCGTTCTGCTTAATATTTGCAACTATTTTTGAAATGATAAAAGTGTCATGGCCTTTTGCAGAAACGAAAACTATCTGACATGTTAGGGTCACAATGGAGCAAAACAGAGTTGGAACGTTTCTATGAAGCGTATCGGAAGTATGGAACAGATTGGAAAAAGGTATATTTGAATCTATCATAAAGGTCCTGATTTCTCATGGTTTTCTTTTGTTAGATCAAGGATTATTGGCCCCAATCCCATCCCGCACAATAGAGAAAGGGTTAGGGTAAGACCGAGTTTAGGTCACTTAAATCACCTTTGGCTATCTGAGATTACTATAACATAATGATCTTGATCTTGTAAAAAGGTTTGTAATTAGGTAAGGTTCCCTTAAATTCAAGCATGTCAACCACTAATTGCATCAAAACTTGCAATGAATTGGTGAATCTTGGAGCTTAATTAAAACAGAGCTTTTAGTTAATTAAACATTTACCTAGTTAGAGTGTTCTGATCAAGCTCATTAGATATGTTATTTTGCTTTTGCAATTCCTTAACAAGTTTGTAGAAGTCGGCTCTCTTACCAAGGATGTGACTTGTATTCTAATAAGCGCAGACTAAGACACAAACACGCCTATTCAAACATGGATAGGTGAAGCAACAACTCTAAATAAATGGGAACAAAAACACAACAGGGGTACGGCAAAAACAAAAATCGGTATATATTTTTACCTATATTATTAATTTTCATTTATGCTGACGCAAACACTCTTAACTAAATGTTACCAATTAGCACAAAAGTAAAAACTAACTTTGCTTTTATATAATTAAGCGATTATCCATGAAAAGTGATATTCTTAAAACCCTTGAAATACGGGGACAACACAATGTATCATCATACATGTCCCTTGCTCACTTTTTTAATAAATAATTGGACGCTACTTTGTGTGTCCCATACAACCATAGTACTATTTGTGTTCCCGGCATGTCTGGCATGGATACGGAGATCACTAGGCATGTCGGTGCTTCATAGCTTGTGATTATAACTAAATTTATACAACAATAACACAACAATAACATAACCCATTTAATCCCCAATAATTGGGGGTATGGGCGGGGGAAGGATAGGAGACAGACCTAACCTTTGGCAATAAATGCACAAAGTGGCTGCTCCCAGAATACCACTGAAACAGATGGATTGGAGACAGACCTAACCTTTGGCAATAAATGCACAAAGTGGCTGCTCACAGAATACCACTGAAACAGTGATCCCCCTATACCGTCGCGTTTGCTGCGGAATCATGCCCTCAAATCAAAGCCAAAAGGCATCAGAGAGGGCAGACCCAAGAATCATTTTGATTTATGTGCACATTACCATGCTTCTTTCATTCAGCATCTAGAGCATTGGCGTTGCACAGCATTATAACTAAATTTATGAAAAAGAGAAATCGTATGTAATCATGATGTCCTATCGTAAGCGCCGATAGGGATATATTGGGAAACTAGGGAATTACTTTAACTATCGTGTGTAGTCTACTTTACATGAACAAATATGTCTACTCTACATGTAAACAATGTCTTACCAGCCACCTGCTGATTAACTGTTTCGTTACTGGTACTGTTCTACCAATCCGCTTATGTGTAGTTTGTACATGCCTAGAATTTGGAAACTTCACTGCTACTGCATTGCATTAATCAAATGGAAGCTAGGATCAAACTTGGTTCTCTTGTTGATTTATCACTTATGGTTTTGAGCCCTTCTGATTTTTGTTTCATGTGGATCAAAGGTGGTTGCTGTAGTGAGAAACCGATCTGTGGAAATGGTGGAGGCCCTTTACACAATGAACAAGGTTAGTGCATTCTTTCTGAAGTCCCAAATCGGCAAGCGGTGATGTGCCTTGGTTTTGTTTGGTGCTGCTTTTAGATCTCTGGTATTTAACAAATATTTTCTGCATCCTTATTCCAACCCATCATAGGTGTCTTCGCTTCTTTGTTCCTGGTTGTTCCTGCTTGATGGCTGAGTGATTTGGCGTGCTTTTTTTTAAACAGAATGTGCAAGCTTTTGGGTTCATACTATTTGAAAGGATGGGAAGTTGGAACAAGTAATATAGTGCACACTAGTAATGCGTGTATAGATGGGGACTTTGAACTCACCCTTCATTCATAACTTTTATTTTTTATTTTTACCCAAAAAGTAAATGGAATGGGGTGGATTTAAGTGTAGGCAATCATATTTGATGCTACAAATCAGAAATACATGTAATCTATGGATTCTGTGCATGTGAGAAATCTGTGAGTGTGTGTGAGAGAGAGAGAGCGTGTCAATTTTTCTGTTTTATTATGGGGGATTGGATGCTTGTATGTTTTATTTTGAGAACAAATTACATGGAGCGCAGACCTTATGAATCAATGACGATTCTCAATAATGTGGAGGGCCATGACTCTGCTACTCCCGCTCTGCCCCTCAATTTCAAAGATGATTTCCATGAGGGTGGATGTTTATGATTGAAAATTTTGATGATGGAGGAGGAAATGATGTTTGAGTTCTTGTTGGTTTTTGAACACTCATAGAATCCGGATTAAGTATGGTATATTTTGTTGCACGGGCATGTATTATGGACTTTTGGAGTAATAACCGATTCTTTTTATTTATTCTGATGTGGACTTTTTAGCTTTTTCTTTATCTTACTCTTCACCACCACATTGGATATGTTTTACCTGGCCTTAGCAGCTATTATGGTTGCGGTTTCAACTGCTACATATACTTATGAAGTGATGAAGCCTTGTTTACTATAAATTCCAAACTGTCTTAGTTCATAGAGCTAAGGCCCAAGGGTTTTAGCATCATAGTGAATGAGAGTAGTTACATAGTTAGCATAATAGCATGACATTGATCTGGAAGTGTAGCTAATTTCTATTAGTACTGTGGCAGGCTTACTTATCTCTTCCGGAAGGGACTGCTTCGGTGGTTGGCTTAATTGCGATGATGACTGATCACTACAGCAATCTGGTGAGATCATAATTTAATTTCAATCAACTTCTGACGATTAATGTGAATTGTTATGATTAGTACAAAACGTGGTGGAATGTTTTTTTTTTTTTTTTTTTTCATTCTGGTATGCAGTGGCAAAAAATTGGTTACTCCCTCCATCCCAATTTTATAGTCCCTCGTTTTATCCTAACCGGATAAAAAAAACGAGTATATCTTTCAGTCGGTAATACATTTTATATGCAATATGGATCTTGTTTGATAGATCTTGATTTAATCTAATAAACAAAGTGTTCAAAATCACCTAAAACATTGTAGATTATAAGATATAACACTTTGAAAAGTGGCACGAACTCCCAAAAGGGACTATAAAATTGGGACGGAGGGAGTACTTCAATTCCTGACAATTAGGAGATATAAATGTATTAACTTGAATGGGACTCAATGTAAAGTGAACTTTTCAAGGAAAAAAGTGCAAGTGTTTTTTTTTTTTTTTTGGCTATATTTATTAGTGAAGAATAAAAGGAGGGACTATAATTAATTTGCAGAGCTAATAAGAAATTTTGAAGGGGACAGATGGGATTATTTTTACATATAGTTTAACCAAGTTTTTTTCCCAATCATTTTTTGGTATCGGGGGCTGGGGGTGTTGTTTTCCCCTCTGGATCATATTTGGCTCCACCAGTGCTTTTGCTCCTCAAAGGACACACACACACACATGTTTTGATATTTATGGATGAGCTGTCAACCTGTCATAAGTTATAGGCAATTGGATTTTCTTATTTATTTGGACTTATTGAGACACTATGTCAGTTGAATTAAATAAGTTCTTGAATTGCGGCTTTGCAGGAAGGAAGTGACAGTGAACAAGAAAGCAATGACGGTACAGGGACATCCCAAAAATCTCGAAAGCGTGTTCGTAGTAAATTTCAGCCTAATACCACTATAGGATCTGATGGGCACTTTGTTTCACATTCCCAGCCAGTTGCATCTAGTTCTGGCTTTTTGATGATGTCGAAGAAGAAACGCTCTGTCGGTATGACCTTGTGAAAATAACTATTGAGGGATACTTGTGAAAATAACTACGATCTGGCGAAAAATACTAAGAAGAAGCACTCTGTTGGTTTTCTGTCATTGTTTGCAAGTCCCTTCTCTATTTCAAATGTGCCTGAGACTACAATTGCACATTTTTTTATCCTTCTACGTTTGGATTGGCATTTTGATGAAAGAGAGCGTGTATTGCATTCTCTGGTTTTCTTTGGTGTTCATACACTGGGCTGCTTTTGGGACCTAGCTTTCCTATGTTCAGCTATTTTGACCTTTTAAATTATAATAGAACCTGAAAAAGAAGAGCTTTAATTAAAGATTTGGCACGTGACAGAAATAGTAAACCAGATTCTGTCTTGCGTAGTAAATGCATATTTGCACATTACTCAGTATAAGAGAGGTGAGGCTTAATTAGTGCAAGTTGCTCTGTATTTTTCTGCAGGAAATCGAGCTCGTGTTGTGGGGAAAAGGACACCTCGCTTCCCTGTTTCATATTCTTACGAGAAAGTTAATGGGGAAAAGGTTTTTTCTGCGACTAGGCAAGGCCTGAAACTGAAGGTGGATGGTAATGATGATGATGTTGCTCATGAGGTTGCGTTAGCACTAGCAGAGGCTTCACAAAAAGGTGGCTCTCCCCAAGTTTCTCAAACACCTAACAGAAGAAGAGGGAGCATTATGCCATCACCAATTCGGAGTGTTGAACGACGGGTAACGTCAATTCATATCAAAGAATTTTGTAGCTTTTACTGATATAACCTTCGAGATTTAATCCATTGTCATTCGTCTTTGGATATAGCGTGCTGAATTGGAATTGAACGGCACAAAGCTTGGTAGTGAAGTGGATGAAGATGGGTTTGAAGGAAGCATGGAAGCTGATAATGGAGATTTTGGAAGGGAAAGAAATTATTTGAGGCAAATCGAAGTTGGCACTGCCGAAGGCAGGAAGGGCAGAAGACTTCATGGAAGGAAGTTAGAAGTTGATGATAGCGGAAACCATCGTTTGGATGACATTAAGGAAGCCTGTAGTGGGACAGAAGAAGGACAAAACATAGGCACTGTGAGAGGAAAACTTGAATTTGAGGTTACAGATGGAAAAGTTGCACGGTCCACTTCTAAAGTTTCAAGGAAGAAAAGCAAAAAAGCTCTTTTCGGAAGAGGTGCGTAATTTTGGTCAAGTTTGACAAATCCTGGTTGCTGTTGCATTTCTTTCCTTCTATTGTTTGTCATATCTAGACTTCTATGTTTCTCATTGTGTAGACGAAGGGTCTGCTTTTGATGCCTTGCAAACTTTGGCTGATTTGTCATTGATGATGCCAGAAACAAGTGAAATTGGTAAGCTCAACTGATCTGTGAGTCTTCTGATAAAATAAAAACTGCTCTATGAGTCTTCGTTTTGGACACCGTATGGAAATTTATCTGCGACAAGAGATTTATACTCAAAATGTCTCGTCTAAACTTGTTTTGGCTGGTTGCTGTTGTTTATGCATCAAAATCAATATTTATGGAGTTAGGAATTAACTATTTCAGAAGAATAGCTGTTTAAGGCCAAGATCGTCTAGGGGGATGTGAAGCGAAGTCCCACATCATCTGGTTACCGAAGTAATATGAAATATATATAAGCGTGAGGGCACTCTCACTTCAGGAGCTAGCTTTTGGGGTTAAGTTTTACCCAAGACCGTGTAACAGGGGAATGGAACCTAGCCATAGTAAATTCAATTTATTTCTAGTTTCATTCGGAAAGTGAATGGAAGTTTGGAAATGGTTGAGTTAACTTGAAATTAATCTAGAAAGCAATTAAAAGTAGTGAAATTAATGGAACGAGACTAGGGTTTCGAGTTCACCTCTTCCTCATAATATGATTGTAGCAGGATCTAGAGTAATTATTCATTGTAAAACATGACTACCATTACGGTTGCAATCCCTACGATAGTCACCAAGAAGATTTGTGGGATTCATACACGGTAAAGGCTATCTCAACATAGCACGGATCATCTCATTGGCACGACTAGTCTCACGGATCGTCCAATGGCACAACCTGTCTTGCGTCGTATAGCTATCTCCGAGACTATCCTGGAACAGTGAAACCTATTGTATGACTGCTTGGTATCATGAATACAATCACAAAGATTGATAAGAATATGCTCTTTCAACGAAACTATGAATATCCAAAAGCAAAAAGCAATACTAAATAAGCAATACCAATCAAACCGCGATCATTTTGTATGAGAAACTTGACAACACATCTTTGAGGTTCCCTATGAAATGAGGCATGGAAGGGAGCCACTATGAAGAAGTTCTGAGAGTTACAGAGGAATCTTTGAGCTCATATTGGTCATTTTTTGAGAACGGGAATTGAACTCTACGAGATCTTATCTGACATTGTTCCTTAGTAGCTCAGTGGTAGAGCGGAGATACAATTTTTAGTTGAATAAAAACTCTAGAAAATTACACAATCATATTCCTCGGAGAGATGTGAGCTAGGCTGGGCATGGTCGAATTGATCGTCGCGGAGTGGAAGGTGGGAGACATGGAACTTGCTCGAACATCTCTCCAGATATTATACTAAGCCGGTAAGCTCAAAAGAAACTCCAAATATGTATCTAATTTAATCTCTTAACATAATGTACAGAACAAGTCTAAACTTTTCTCTCAAGAGATGTGTACCAATAACCGGAGTTGGAGGCCAAGGAAATGGGGTACAAAATTACCTCAGCAGTCAGTAAACTGCATGTGGATGCGCGAGTCTTCTGTCCAGACGAGTGGCTTGAGTTTGATTCCCGCGGGATGCAACAAGGGTGTCCATAGGCACCAGGAGTTGGCCACTGGCGTTCGGCCGCATGGCTTGACTTGGACTCCCGAGAGCTGAATAATCCCCATGCGGACGCGGTTATGGTTCCATCCAAACACGCCTTCTCTTTTGCATGGAATTGTTTTGGAAACTTCTAACTCGATGGCCGGTCTCCGAGTCCCTAAACACATTTAACGCCTATAAAAAAACAAATAAAATGATAGATGGACTTAAAAAGCATAAATTATCATTAGCTTTTACAATAACAAATCCGATGTAATTCCCAATCAATGGGGTAATGAGTGGAGAAGGGCTGGAGATAGACCTAACCTTTGGCTATATATGCACAAAGTGCTTGGTCTCAGAAAGTTTTACCAATTAGATAGTGGCCCCTATGGCTTATTAGGTTCTAAAAATTCTCGGACGCCAAAAAGATATAACTTGCTCACAGTTTTTTAATAATATGATTACATTACTGAGATTCTTTATTTTGGCTTCTTTGCTGGTATAATGTGGGTGGTATCTTTGGTCTCTTGTTGTGTGTTTTATGATCCCTCGAGTTTGTCTCCATTTTCTTTACTTGCTGTTTGAGATTCAAAAGAAATAACCCTTCTCATGTGGATAATATTTCCTACGGTACATTAGAATTGATATTATGTGCCATGTATTACTAGGATTTAGCAGTGCTGGTTACTATGTCGTTTACATATCTACTTTTGAAATGCAAGAACTTCAAATATAAGAGTAAGGAGGGCTCCATAGGGCAGAGTGCAGAAAATCAAAACCAGATAGAAAACATTGTATGCATACCTGGAAACTGAACCTAGTTCCATGGGTAAAGAGAGAATTCACATTATAAAAATTGGAGATAGAAATGCCTTAGCACTCATATTATTCTGTTCAAGTCTCACAGACTCACACTGATCTGTTCATAGTTCTTAGCTGGTGGCTTCATACAGTGCATGGCCAAGTCTTTGTTTGTCAAGGAGCATGTTACTTGTTTTCCCAACTAGGAAATATGCAAACTAGGAAATATGCAAATTAGGTAACTCAATTAAGAAAGGGTTTTGAGACATTCTCTACCCCGAGCATAATTTTGAAAAAAATTATGTTCTTTTGATGGTCATTCAATCTTTTGTATCTTTTTTATACGGACTGTGTTTAAGTACCACGTTGAAGACGAGACAAATTATTCCTCCACTGGCACCTGAAATCCTCAATGCTTTTTTTCCCTTCTTTTTGACATCAGTAGTTCCTTCTTGAAATCTGGCAGACATCTGCATTTATTATATAGAACTTGCCATGCCTTTCTTCTATTTCATAAAGCCGTAGACCAAGTGGGGGGCAGGGGGTCATAATTCAGGCTGGAGTTATTTTCTTAAGCAGATTTTGTGCAAATTGTTTGTCTTTAAATTGTGATTCTCCATATAGAATTCTATGTTGTTTCCCCATCTGATATAAAAGAATACTTCAATGTTTTCTCTTTATGGAATGGACAGCCAAGTAAAACTCTTTGTTTTTTCTTTTTATTTCCTTCTTTTTAGTAACGTTATATAAGTCAGGGTAAGTTGACGGATATAACAATTTTTTGGGTCCTTTGTGAACTTTCATTTTTCTGTCTATATTTAGTGTGAACATTATGGTGGGCACCCATTCTTACATTTTCATTTTGTGTGTGTCAGAGTCAGCAGTGCAGGTAAAAGAAGACGACGATGATGATCTTGTCGACAGGTTTGGGTTACAGGAAACGCTTGTAACCCATCAAAAGGACAGGGTTAAATCTGCGGGTGTTAAAACTAAAGGGAATCACTTAATGACGGGATTTGGATCCCCCATTAGAACATCTAAGCTTAGAAAAGCTTCGGTTCTTGATGCTGGTGCTAGCCCTGAAGGGAAGGAGGAATCTCAGCAGCCCACCGCTAAAGTTTCGAGAAAGAAACAAAAGATATCATCCAAAGTAAGTGAGGATGTTGACTTTCAAACACTGATTCGCTTGCATTATCTGATTTATGGATAGTTGAATTTATGCTAGCATATCATCTGCAGATGCCAAAAACTGAAGCTCATACTGATGATACTCATCCTAGTGAATCTCAGGACACTGAGGTTTGTTGAACTCTCTCTGTTCTATGGAAACTTACTTTCAAGTGTTTCATGAAATCAAATCAGGACTCACACTGGCAGGCTAACCAATGCCTGTGCATATTGATAAATTTTCTCAACACTAGGAAGTTTACTGACGCCCGCTAATGAATCCCAACCTTTGGCATCATTTTCCAGTAAATGATTAAGAGCTCGACAGCTCGTATACAAGAGATGTACTTCTAACAAAGATGACAATAAGAATGATTGTTTCTTTTAAGAACTTCATACCTGATGCTGAAAAAACTGGATGCTGGTGTTGATCATCTTTTGCATGATTCCCTTCATTATGGTTACACCATTCCCCATATTCCCGTAATATAGAAGGATATATAGTTTTCTTTTTCTATGATAACTCTCTACTCCTTATCCGCTGATGTAAAATATTATTGTGATCTAGTCCCTTCCTGCATTCTGTTTCTTTTTTTTCTTTATCCTTTGTTGGTGTTCTGTTGTGTATACTATTTAAGCCATTGGTGATTCTCTTGTGCACTTTGCTGTAGGCTAGAGATGAGGGGAAGAAGGTGATGAGCAAGGGCAAACGCTCTGGAAATAATTCTTCTCAGAAAAAACAAGGGAAATCAGTCAGACATCCAGAGCTTTCTTCAAGTACTGATCTGAGAGGGGAAAAGGATGATTCGTCTCAATCACTTGTACAGGTTCCTGAAACGAACCAGGTTAACTTGCCTACCAAAGTTAGAAGCAGGCGTAAGATGGAGCTACAGAAACCACAGAACGTGAAAGATTCAAAATTCTCTGATAAATTTTTAGATGGCCATAGATCTAACATACCAATTTCTTCAGTCCAGGATGGATCACTCATTCTAAGGGTATCATTTGTACATGTTTCCTTGAGCTTCAGTATCTTTATAGTTTTAAGTATGTTTACGTGTGATTGTGAAATGCAGGAAAAGCTTTCTAATTGCCTATCGAACCATCGATTAAGGAGATGGTGTGCTTTCGAGTGGTTCTACAGTGCTGTGGATTACCCATGGTTTGCTAAAAGGGAGTTTGTGGAGTACTTGAATCACGTCGGATTAGGACATGTTCCAAGACTAACCCGAGTTGAATGGGGTGTCATAAGAAGGTATGCACCTTCCACTGATGCTGTATTATGTAGCAATAGCAACTGGGAAGTTTCCAAACATGATGTCTGACGGCGATAATAAACGTTTTAAACTTGCTGTAGGGTATAATGGCGTTGTTTCCCAAATTTTAAAATTTTAGTTGTCTAAGCTTTTTTCCCTTCTTTTTCCCATGAAATAATCAGCACAAAAGATGCTGTCTTCTAGGGCAGTGTGATCATGAATTCCCCCCACTGCTGGCAGAACTTTGCGAAAGGTAAATACCATATTTTCCTAGGGAAAGCCACACATAATGTTGGTTGGTGGGTAGAGGGAAAGTTTCTATCAATCCGAGCCCGTCTGTGAACCAAGTCAGATTTACTTGCTCCTCCTTTGGTTATAAGATGCTCAAACCGTCCCCATGAAGGAGGTTGGGTTAGTTGGGGCCGATTGTTGGGTTGTGTTAGTAGCCTGCATTTTATACTTTATGCTGGGTTTAAAGCTTTAACCAGAGCGTGGATTCTGATAATTTGTATGGTAGTGAACAATTTATAATTCCTTTTTGTGTCGATGCAGTTCCCTTGGCAAACCACGGAGGTTTTCTGAGCAATTCTTGAAGGAAGAAAAGGAGAAGCTTAACCAATATCGTGATTCTGTTAGAGCACATTATACTGAACTTCGTGAAGGTACCAGGGAAGGGCTTCCAACGGATCTCGCAAGGCCTTTATCAGTTGGCCAGCGTGTCATAGCAATTCATCCAAGAACAAGAGAGATTCATGATGGAAATGTGTTAACGGTTGATCATAGCAGGTGTCGGGTTCAGTTTGACCGACCAGAGCTAGGGGTGGAATTTGTCCTGGTAGTGTTTCTTTCAACTTGCTTCTTTTATATCATCACGTACCAATTGCACCTTGTTGAGGTTTTCAAAGATCTGTATGTATTGATTTTCTAGAAATAGCTTTTCCCAACCCAAAGGATTGGCACGGACAATGAGAATTCCCTTATCTGTTAGGAGGAAGGTTATGGCAAGAAAAACAGTTGCTTTGCATGATTCAATAGTGTCTTATGTTCATTGGAGGTTTTGTTGTCAACTAAATGCTATATTCTGCAGTGCTTGTACCTTCTTAGATGTTTAAGTACAAAATGGCGTGTTGAATTACGTGGTTCAGAAATTGAAAAGAAACTATAGTGAAGTCTCGTTTTGGCACTCTTTAACTGTTGTCAATGCTTAGGATGACTGAAATTTTTTACCTTTTCAATTTGACTGAAGTTTTAGTATCATACCAGATTGAGATGGTATAATAAAGGTAAAAGGATGTTTATTTTTTCAGTTTGATCATAACCTTTATATGTGGGGTAATCTTTTTCAGTTTTTCTCTACTTCCTCATTTTTGCTTTCACTTGAGTGAAATAGTCTAACTCTTGTTTTGTTGCAGGATGTTGATTGCATGCCATTGAACCCGTCAGAGAACATGCCTGCATCCCTGGCAAAGAACCTAGTCACTTTTGATAAATTGTTTGAGAATTTCAACGAACTAAAAATGAATGGGTGGGCTAAAGATCAGAAACTAGAAGGGCACATGAGAATTTTTCCTGGTGAAAATCTGGAACATGTAGATGCTCCCTCACATATGTCTTCTTCAACGTATCCCATGAGTAATTTGTTAAAGCAGGCAAAGGTCAGTACACAAAATTGGCATGTTGATGTTATGCATTTCACAAGGTAAATTCGGTATGTAGAAGATTCACATTTTGTTTGACTGGTTGTTTCCGTGTGTCACATCCGACTGAAAAGGACTTCTTGTCTTATCTTTCTCCGTCCTGTTTAACATCTCATGTGTGCGTTTATGAGTATGTGGTGATATGGAAATGAGTCATCAATAGGTTGCCATGGAGACATTAAATTTCTCTAAATGCTTGTACTTTTGTCACGTCCCCCATTGCATTTTTATCTTCCTAGTGAAAGCTTTTGGAGGACTCTTTCCAGGGCAAGTGTAAACTTAACAATGACTTTCTGGCAAGAAACATTTTTATCCGATCCGGCAAAAATTATTTTCCGATTGTTTTTTAAGGTTTCAAAGACACCTTTTGAACCCCTAATGATCAAATAGCAACTAGAAAAGCTAAAAGAGGATGGTTCACTGTTTTCTGCTTTCCCATACACGTACCCACAAATTTGGTCATCTTGTTTTTGTTGTCAGTGTCACATCATTGCAATTCACTTCCACTAAGGAATACAGATAAGGTAGCTGTTTATAAAGCTGTAAGATTATCTGAAGGAGACTTTTTTGTCTTGCCAGGGTTCTCCAACAAATCCTAATTCGCAAGCTAAGAATGGACACAGTGAAACTGGGAACAATCAGCAAACAGCTAATTCTCAGCCTTCTATTCTGGCCCAGATCCAGGCAAAGGAAGCTGACGTGCAAGCTCTTGCTGAGTTGACTCGTGCTCTTGAAAAAAAGGTTAGCATGTAGAATGAACGTAGATGAATGTTTTAGAGCATTGCCATTAATTTCTCTCAAGTTCTGCATATTTAATGATGAATAGATCGATCTCTTTTCATGATCATTTTGGAGGTTTCACCTTCACCATAACAACCACGGCAGTTGTTAATATTCTCTTGCATTTATCCTATGTTCTGTTAGCATGGCTGCTTTTACATTGTGGTATAGCCTCAAATGTTATTATAGAAATTGTGGTAAGAAGGTCGTTGGTGTCTGCTTTTGACACACCGATAATATGAACTTGCGTAGAGTGTTTTTTTCTCCTTTCACAATTGACTCCTCGTACAATTCGTCACCAGTACAATTTGATTTGTTTCTATTATGTAAAATGTTTGCCAAGTAATCCTTTGTCTTCAAAACTGCATTCAGAACATACCTAAATTGCAACCCCCTTGTTTAAACTTTTGATGTCATCCTATGACAAATGATAGTTTCAAAGTTAGTTGATAGGCCATGTTGCACTTGTAGGAAGCAGTCGTGGCTGAATTGAGGCACATGAATGATGATGTGTTGGAAAACCAAAAAGATGGTGACAATACTTTAAAGGACACAGAGCCTTTTAAGAAGCAATATGCGGCTGTACTTGTACAGTTAAATGAAGTAAATGAGCAGGCATGTGTTTCCAAGTTCTATGTTAATTGCTATTATCAGTTAAATGCTCCCTCCTCCATCCCAACTTGTTTGTCCATTTTCACTATTTTGGTCATCTCAAACGCTCGTTTTTATTTTCCGACTTAATTCTTTTTTTTTTTTTGATAATTATGAAAGATCTAATTGGGATCTTCTGGTTGGTGGAATAGTCTTAATTTTTTTTAATTTTTTTTTTACGGAAATATATTATTGTGGGCTCAATTAAAGGGCATGATTGCCAAGAATGGGACAAACAAACTGGGACAGAGAGGGAGGATATTGTGTTGAAGTTTGTTAAGGCAATTAACTTAATTGGCAGGTTTCTTCTGCTCTTTATTGCTTGAGACAACGGAACACCTACCAAGGAAGCTCACCACTTGCAAGGCTGAGGACCACAGCCAACTTAGGGGACTCAGGTGGGCCTTTGAGCTCGTTTGATCAGCCTGCAAATCACCTCCAGGAATCAGGACCTCATGTCCATGACATTGTTGAAAGTTCGAGAACAAAAGCTCGGACAATGGTAGATGCAGCTATGCAGGTACAGAATGGAATTTTATCTGTCCTTTTTTTTTTTTTCCAGACACTTGGCACCAATTTTGTTAAATCAAGATACTTATCATGTATCATCTTAGTATGCATATTGGGTATCGTGCGATAGGTTTACAAAGGTAAATAAAAGTTAGAAGTCAGCATACTAATATTAAAAGTCTATTCATGTATGAAAAAGAAGCTTTGAGGATATGAAATTCCAAGCCTTCAACTATATAACATGTTCAAAAGATATGCTTAAATTCCTCATTACTTAAGTTATAACCATTTGCCACTTATATGCTAACAAGAAACTAAAAGGCAATAGAACCAAGGGAAACATAGAGTGTATCGTGAAGATCAAGTCCCTCCTCATCCATCAATTCAATGTCAAGAAGGCCTTCGTCTCATCAATGTCATACCCAACCTCTATCTACAATAGGCCAAAATATCCTACGATACAGAATCATATTGTGATTTATTTTCCAAAAAGCTACGTATGTGAGAGATGTGTTTTACCTCTCAGTAGGATTCACAACTTATGATACTTATCCCATATCGGTATCGTACAATTTTGACAACCCTTCTTGGTGCTGATCGTATCATCATCATGGTGCAAGGATATATTATTCCCTTATCTAACTAGTTTGAAATGTGACTCCTCCTGCCCACCTGTTCTATATCCCAAATTGACATTTGATTGAATACCATCTTTGTACTTTGCATCAATCACATCACTCTGATTTACAAATTCATAACATGCTTCAGCAGCTATAAAACACAAGGCCCTACTTCCTTCATATGGTGAGATGCCATTTTAGGTGGGATTCTGAAATAGTTTACTGGTAATATTGGAACTATGATAACTGGTTTCATAATTCTGAAGGAAGCAATTAGATGCATGATCATGCATCGGTGGTATAGTCACCTGAGAAACGAACTAGAGTCTTTGATGCTTTTGTTTGTTATGCTACACCATATTCAAATGTGGTTTTCTTTAGGAACTGAGTTATAAATTGGTGGCGTGGTGAGGCAATCCTAATCATCTGCCTAATTGACATTTTGCTTTTTGTTCTGATACGGTTTGCTAGTTCTAATTAGAGCTTCCCCTTAAATATTCGTTTAGGCTATAACATCTTCGAAGGCAGGAGGAAATACTTTTGAGAGGATTGAGGACGCAATAGACTATGTCAGTAATCGGCTTTCATTCGATGATTCTTGCTTGTTGGCCATGAGACATACCGCTGCCGATGCCATTCGTGGAAGTTCAGCTTCTCATGATCTGTTGACTTCCTGTTGCCCATCGAATTCATTGCATTCAACTGGACCTGATTTGAAGAACGTGTTGGACAGAAATGAATCACAAATCCCATCAGAACTCATAAGTCACTGTGTGGCCACATTACTCATGATTCAGGTAAACTTGAAGATGTAGTCCCAAGTCTATGTTACGTAGTACATGATCAAATGCTAAAATGGTTTCCAAGAGTTTGCTGCAAAGGTTGCAATGTAGTGTGTTGTTTTTATACATTAAATGACAGCATAGCAAAATATCCACTTCTTGGCAGACAATTTACTCATCTATTTTGTGTACATACATACTTATCCATAAAGAACAAAATAGAAAATAGTTTTGGCTCATGCATACATGATACAACCCTTATATTTCAGCTTACTGTTTATTCTTCCTGCGACAGATAGTGTGATTTTTACTTTTTTTTTTCTTGCATTTGTTCATAATGGGCATTTTTAAACTACTGCAGAAGTGTACAGAACGAGAGTTTCCACCGGCAGATGTAGCTGTGATACTGGATTCTGCCGTTACTAGTTTACAGCCTTGCTGCTCACAGAACCTTCCAGTGTATGCCGAGATACAAAAATGTATGGGAATCATCAAAAACCAGATATTGGCACTCGTACCAACCTAGCCTCTGTAGAATCGGATCCTGTATGTATATTTGTAATGTAGAGTTGACATGGTTCTCGTTTCAGCATGTTTCTCATTGAAGCTGTTAAATTTTGGGTGATTCCTGAGTTCACCTTGAATATTTTTATCTCCCTCCTTGATTTCAACGGGATCGACGGTGACAGACAAGCTGTTGCGTACTGGGTATGTATCATGCAATAATCGTTTTATTTTTCAATATATCATGTTTTATTTTTCCATTACTGTTGCACCACAGAACTGTTAAGGACAGGCATAGTTGGTTTTATTCCATTGTTAGATCTCTATGGTTATTTGGAAATAAACAGAACAGGATATTATCTACCTCAACATGTTTGAACTTTTTGACCTCTCCTCTGTTTCACCTGACTTTTAACATATAATCTTCTCGAGAAAATTTTGGATGCAAATAGGATACCATACACGTGGTGCTCGAGCTTGCATCTTGGCCGTCCAAAAGTATACTTTTGGACAGCCTAATGGCCCAAATTTCTCCCTTCCTCTCTCTCTAAAACTTGGAACGTCCAAAACACTTTTAGGCGTCTGAGATGCACCGGCACATGACATCTAGCCAGCACCCCCAAAAAAAAAAACTGGAACCTGATAAAAAAACCTCAGTCATAAGCCTTGATCATCCCCGGCATTTGGCCTGCTACTTTGATAAGTAAATGTGTGATTCTTACGAAGGGGAATTTGATCGAGTCTTGCATGAAACAAGATAACCCAAAGCTGCAATATATATTGGTTTTTGTAATTCACTTCTGTTACTGACATGAATAATATCATTACTAACCGGTCAAATTCGGCTAGATAAATGGGCATAAGAGAAGTTAGACAAATGGTGATGCGTGTTCAAAATATTGGAGGTTTGGAAACACAAGTCACAAAACTTCGAAGTTACAGAAGGATACTTTTTTCCTTTTTTTTCTTTCGTTGACAAACTAAAGTAGCATCAAATGACAGCTAACAGAAGAACAAAAAACAAGAAAGCAAAATAGCTTAAAATTTGTCTGGGCAGGAAGTGAAATCAACCAGATTTTGCAATAAATTTATCCTGCTGTTTTTTCCCCATCAAAGAAAAGAGCTAAAAATCCAAAAGAAAAAGATCAATGAACTCGAAGCCAATCACAGGTATATGCATAGGAATACGGTCCTCACCCTCGGTAATGCTTCTGCATTTTATTCCACTCTTCTTGTACCATTAACGGCACAGAAGTGTCATCTTTTTCAATGCCATTCAGAAAAATTGGCAAATAATTTGACAACAGTTTGGGGTAAGGAGAAGATAAATAGACTAGGTACAAATCCCAATCCTTGCAATTTACAGCCTCACTCTCTTTTGCGTAATGGTCCTAAAAGACCATGCCACGATACAAGAGGCCAATCAAATGGTATGTTTGAAAAAATCAAAACCAAATCACGAAATGTCGGTCCGACTAACTAAACAAGAATCTGAATAGATTGCCGAGAATTACTCTTCATCTATCTGAGCAAGAATCTGAAGATATCGCTGAGTGCTATAATCCCTTCTACGCGCTTGCTGCCAGCCTCCACAACAATAAGCCGCCTAACCCCTGAAATCAGTAATGGTAGGTGATAAGAAAACGGCTCGAATATAGGCATAAGAGTATGCTGTTAAACCCATGATAATAAAGAGTTAATACGGCACTAATTTGGAGTCATTACATAAGATCCAAAAAAATTCTTATGTTTAAATTTCTCTCACTATGGGGTCCGTACATTTGCAATATTTTTGTTAACTGCGATTACACATTGGTTTAAATAAGCGAATGACAGGACGCTCCTAATGTCGTGTTGTTTTACTAGTTATCATCAAAATACCAACTGCTTCTACCAAACAGCATTCTGAAACCATAGCTTTAGTCCTGGACCCACTAGAATATTTCCCAAACCAAAAAGAATAGAACGAAGATAACCTGGCTTTGACAGACGTTCCATCACTAAAAACAATGGATCAGATCGTAAACACATGTGACATCTCTGACTGCTGAAACCATATGGAGAGAGTGGCTCTTGTCCCAGCTGCAGCGCCTACATTTTTTCCAACAAGTAGAAAATAACAGGTTAAAAAAATGAACAATCATGGTTGTGACATCGTAAAACAGAGATCCCATTTGCCCAATTATAATCCACAAGCAGCTTTGTTCTATATACCATCGTCGATGGTAATGTCCTCTGAACTGATTACAATTAACAAGGGACCTAATGCCTTATTCTCCATTAGCAATACAACAGTTTCAGCAAATTTAGTTTTGCTTACAAATTTGTGCCAAGCCAAATCTTACAAAGTTATTTCATTCAGTTTCTTGGTATTCAACTTAACATAACTGAAACTTGTCCAAAAGCATTACTATGCGATCATTTTTCCTTAAGATACTTGACAAAATGCTCAAAAAAAGTGATTGGAAGAGGACTCTTTTGTGGATTTACGACCATACCCACTGTAGGTATGAACTGCTATTTCTTGGTTGTCCCCAGTGGCAGAAGGTGAAGTCGGAGGAGGCCAAATTATGAAAGAAATCTTAGTTCGATGATTTTTTCAAGACTACATCCAAGTCATTCGAGTTTTTATGGGACGGTTTCTCGAGTATTGTTGTTATCATATCAACCGACAAATGCAACATCACTATGGCACAGTATCATTCACCATTATTTAGTGTTCTCGAAATGAAAATTTTTCTTATTTTTTTTTTCCTATTTTTGAAATTTAAAGAATATCTATATAAAAAATATGCAAAATATACTCTAAAAATTATGCACCCAGGCCCCCATATAGCTCTGTCTCTGGTTGACCCCAGCTTCTTCGTAAAAGACAACCGGAGACGGGTAGCAGTAACAACTGGTTTTGTTACAGAATAGGTCATGATGTTCACATTGGTCTATAATAGGCCGCTACATGGAGGATCCTCATCGCATAATTATGCTATTTCCAGGCTTTCTCTTTGTTCAGCTCTTATGGATCACTCTTAACAACTTGGCGCAACTGGCGATTTTTGTATCCTACTGATAAAAAAAGGCGTGTGGTAAGGCACCTGGTTCTCAATTGAAGCTGACTTTTATTTTGCAAGTAAAATTCCCGTACAATGAACCAAATTCAATGATCCGCAAATTAGTCAACCGCTATATCAAGGACAAGGCGAAGAAGGTATATCTACAAACTATTTTTCTTGGTTGGTTAATTTGTCACATCCAACAAGGAATGGATGCTCCATTCTACATCAACCATTAAATGTTTGCCCAAAGCTGCCGAGTCACCACAATTTTTCCCTAAAAAGGCCTTAATCAAAATTGCCTTGCAAACTTCGTCTTTGGTTGATGCACCAATTTGGATTACACAGTTCACTTCTTCTGTAAGTGGACAATTGCATCTATGCATGCCAAACGGGATTGCATGTAATGGATGGTGTTTGACTACTTGATATGCAATATAGGGCTTATTTGGTCCTAGCTGAATCTTCTGGGACAATTTCCTGATTTGAAGAAACATGGCAAACATCGCTTTTGTCCTAACCACTGAGAGCGCCAAGGGTGAAGTGAACACAATTAAGTAGTGGACGTTGTCACGTTGGTGTTAAGTTGCCAATTACTCCATAACAGTTAACTACTAAGAAACAGACCCAACAATGTATATCAAGATATCTAAGCTATCCAAGCCCTTCTGTCACGTGCAAGTCCTTGCACGTGGAGATGCACACATCCTAATATAGTACAGAATATAATCAAACGGGAGAAAAAGGCAAAACTTTCAGTTGTGTTATGTCCAATACCAAAGCTCTAATAGAGTGTTAACTTACCAATTACCTCAAAAGCATGAGCTATTAGAAAATGGCCAATGGCCCCACCACTGTATATCAAGCTATCCAGCAGTTCAAACTTGGAACTCAAACGGATGCATCTGCTAACTACATAATTTTGCAACATATCCAATACCATTCTTTCCTACCAAGCTCCCTTCCCATATAGTTTATTATCAGTTATGTTCATGCATCTATGTTTCGAATCTTCAACGTTACAGAAACAACGTCAGTACAGAAACTAGACCTCAAGCCGAACACAACACTTCTCTTTATGCCACCCATTGTATATATGGGACCTGTGCTCCCATAATTTCCTTGGCCCCAATCACTTGAATATGAAATGACTGAAGTTTTTCCGTTTGGAATCGTGTTAGATCTAATTCCTATTGCTTTGGCTGCCGAGATCCAATTCTGCGAGGATGGTATTCTATTGTAGTATGACCAGCCACTGAGAAAGGATCTTTGGCAACAGATCTAATAATTATTGACTGCAATCAAGTCCATCATACCGCAAAACACAGATACAAACAGCACAATACCATTATATCTTGGTTTGCAGTAAAGTGATAAATTCCAACTATCATATCTTAAGATACTTGAATTGGCCAGAATATAACCCCTAGCGTAACATTTTGAAGCACTTACCTGATGAATAGTCATTTGTTCAAGATTAATATGAGTATAAACCTTGTCTTTTGCCAAAGCTGTGATATCACTGCAAAGGAAAAAACAGACATTAACAACAATAATGTGGGAAGAGTGATTGAAATGTGATTCACAATGCACAACTTTTATATTGCAAACAAAACTGACCTTCGTGAATAGACATCTAATAATGAGTCATTATCATCAACAATAGGTATTGAACTAACTTGAGCTGCAAAAAGAAAAGGCACAAAAGCATGAGACTGAAAGGAAGACGGTGAAGCATAAGTGAAGCATCCCACTGTGGCTACTACTGCATTTGACACTACATTATCCCCAACCTCCCCCTTGTGAGCTGTGGACAGTGAACCACGTACATAAAGAAATGATATTTCTATTAGGTCCTTGCAAGTATCCTCAGGTTTTCCCCAACCCCTGAGCTCGCTCGCAAGGACCTAATAGAACTATGTACAGCAAAAACAGTCCTCCAGGTAACCCTAAGTTCATGCATGGTAACCACTAGGGGTGTAATCGGTTCAGTTGGTTCGGTTATTGGCATGTTTGGAACCCAACCGACCACTTTGGTCTTCTAATATTCATAACCGAAACCGACTGATGGAGTCGTCAGAACTGATTGGTTCGGTTATATCTGTTTCGGTCGGTGTCACTGGTTTAAGGTTGCTGCTCATTCTTCCCTTCCCTTCTTCCCTCCGAGTAGCCGATCTAAGAAAAATAGGGAGACGGGAAACCAAAATACCCTAAGACCTTATAATGATAAACAGAAATAGCTCTGTAAGTAAAAAAAGCAGCAGCGAAAAAAACCCAAAATCTGAGATCTAAAGGTTAAGAACTCGAACTCAATATCGATCTTCCATGCATCCAAGAGAGAAATGGAGTTGATCGATCCTCAGAGATGGAGTTGATCAATCCTCAAAGATGGAGTTGTCGGTGTTCCTATTTGGTTTTCCTCTTTTTGGAGAGAGAGAGAGAATAGCAGTTGAAGACTGCTGTATGAGACTTGTTGGGTGTAAAAAGTTAAGGAACTAGTGTTAGAAGAATTTCCATTTTAGAGATTTGCATAAGACATCAACAGTAGATATCAAAGGTGTAAAGGATATTGGGCCACTTATGTCAAATTCGGTTCGGTTCAGTAAAACTGAACTTGAATTCCTGAAAACCAAAAACCAAACTGAAATTGTTACATTAACCGAACAGACCTGAAAGTTTCAGTCGGTTTTTTTTATTAAAATTACACCCCTAGAACCAACCTGAGTTCAGACCCCGACAAACGG
This sequence comes from Vaccinium darrowii, assembly GCA_020921065.1. Taxonomy (NCBI): domain Eukaryota; kingdom Viridiplantae; phylum Streptophyta; class Magnoliopsida; order Ericales; family Ericaceae; genus Vaccinium; species Vaccinium darrowii. The sequence continues at coordinate 3,788,098 of CM037151.1, read as the reverse complement.
GAAAATACAACAATGAGGAAACACTTCTAATTAAGCACTTCAAGATCTCCTAGGAAAAACAAAAAATAAAGTGACAATGTTTTACCATTCACCTAAATGTGGGTTTCAAAATCCAATGAGACACCAAGAAACAACTTATGAGTGGCTTGACAGAAATAATAATGCTCAAGATCCTCAAGTTGATCCCGCCCAAACCATAATAACTTGACAATCTCTAACCTTTTGGAAACATGATTCATACCTTGAACTAACAAACTCAATGCTGCACCAAGAGAAGCACTTGGTCTCAACATTGCCAATGGCCGCTGATTCGTTTCTCCGATTCTTGGAACCCATGTGCCCAAAGGAATTGCACAAATTGGTAATTGGAGCAGAGGCAATGACCCAGAAGAATGTCTGAAGTACCTGCAAATACCTGAAAATTAGCAGACCCATTGGTTAGTAGAAACTAGGAAAACATCCACCATTTTCCAGAGGATTAAATAGAAAACCATACATTTTAGTATTCCAGAAAGCGAGGCAAGATGTAATAGCTGAGGAAAAAAGGCATCATCTGAAGATGAATGGATAACAGGAACAGTAGCCACATTATTTTGCAAAATCTTCAGAGCAGTATCTTTCAAATTTTCATCTGGCCCCACCTGCACACAATAAATATTTCAGTGCCACAGTAGTACTAAAACAAAATACTTGGCAGGAGACCAGTGAAAAAGCAACATCAAAATCCTTATAGTTGCCTTGCCTGTATGTAATATTAAAAATGAAGAAAATGCCCAATTCAAAATCAAATAGTAAATCCTTGGCGGGAGAGCAATGCAAAAAAATCACAGAAAAATGGAAATAAAATTCACTACACTTCATGAATCATCAGTTGCTGAATGCTCACTGGATTTATCCACATACAAACGGAATAAAATGTCAGCAACTCAGCCTCTGTACTGTTTTTCAACAAAAGTTAAGAGTCGTTGCTTGAGATGATAATAAATAACAAGCATGTTCATAAGAAAGGCTGCGATCAAAATGATGTAGAAGAAGTCCGAGAAGATGGTGAAAAAAGGTTTTAACAGGCAAAGCCAGCGTCAGAAATTTCTATCATTTATCTTCAGACCTAATGACTAATAACTTGAAGTAGCCAACCTGGCAACCCATTACATGGCCTAATCAAAATTAGATAACCAAAAGTTGCCACATCACCTTTTGGTTATCCATTTAAAGGATTGCTAAAGTTAACAATGTATAGGTCCACAATGGCATAATCAAGATTGAATAACCAAAACTTGCCACATCATCTTTTCAAACTACAAAAAAAACTAAAATTTGAAAGTAGAAAAAAGTTTTTTAAAAACAGTTTCTGAAAAAAAGAATTTTCGAAAAGAAAAAGAAACTAACAGTTCTTGAAAATAGAAAAAAAGTTTTTATAAACAGTTTTCGAAAAATAACAGTTTCTGAAAAAAAAAAAAAAGTTTTTGAAACTGTTCTTTTAAATAATTTTTTTTTATAACAGATGTGGGATCCATTAAATTTTGGTTATTGTGAAAAGGTTGCTAGTTGATTATCCAAAGGCCAAAGTTTGTTATTCCATGTGAGCACTTTTTTGAGCGAACATTGCCAACCTTGACAACATTTTAGTTTTGGTTAGGCCATAGCACTTTTTTGAGCGAAAATTGCCAACCTTGACAACATTTCAGTTTTGGTTAGGCCATTTTGATACTCTAAGATCTACGTTAACATGCTACTTGCAAGTAAAAACTCACATGGACAAGTCGTTTAGAAAATGCTCTCTCATTCCCATCAATTTGTCTCCTGAGATACAGTTTCGTTTCTTTCCAAGCAGAGATAGTGTGTGTCTCAAGCTCTTCTTCAGTCAGATTGGAACCATGACTGCCGAGCTGCAAAATAGGTTGGAAACATGGTAATGTCACACTAATCTATATCTAACTATTTGACTGCAAAAAGATAAATAACTGCAAAACTTTCTGCAGTGTCATAAACCTCTAGATTTGGAAGCTTCCAAACTTTAAAATTGTGATCAGACAACCATACTTGAAGCTTACAAATTTGTACCAATGACCCCAAAAAAACCATTCACACATACCTCTCTTATTATCAAGACAAAATCCAAAGCACTAAGAACTCCAACAAATTCTCCCTTGCAGAAGTCCCAGAGAGGGGCGGTAGGAATTCCCTGACAATATTTAGCCTCAGTAAGGTGCATATAAAATCTTGCTGTCAAGAAAGTTTGAGGAAAGAAGAGATACTTATAAAATGTGATCTGAATTTAAAACCCTAAAGATGAACTTCTAATAAAAATAACGCTTCAGGGAATTGACAATGAAGAATTCATATAATCTGGAATTACTCTTCAGATCTGAAATGTTAAGTTGCACGGAGGATGGAATCATGAGACAGCATACTGCTGGATTAATAACTAGAAGATACAACACATTTCTCCAACAATGTACTCCAATGGAATCAGTGGCGCGTTTGTTTATTCACAACGATTGCCAGGGATCTTTGGGTTGCTGTTCTTGTTTGGCGGGGCATGTCACGGGTTTTCCCTGCGGTGGTGGTGGAGCTTATTAAAAAAGAGTATGGGGCTAGAGTGGTTAGACAAAGACTGGAAGTATTTGAGCCTGATTCATTTGTGCTTGATGCAGCTACTTTAGCGAGATAGGAATCGTAGATATTTTACGGGGAAGAGAGAACATAGCTTGAGCTTGCGAGTCTTTTTATTTCTAGTTTATTTAGCTGAGCCTACCCATGATCAATTGTAAGATAAGTTTAGGCTTTTAGCATTTAGAGCGGTGTATAGGCTTTTTCTATGGATTGGTCACTTTTGGTACCTTCAGCTTTTGGCCTTATGTTTCTTGCTTTCTTTTGTAGCTGGGGCATCACCTTAATGCCTGTTCAATAAATTTATAACCTATCCAAAAATAAATAAATAAATAATAATAATAATAATAAATCTCTTCCAATTCCAAGCATAGACTTCTCTTCTTCTTATTGACAACTACGAACAAAAAAGTGTTGCCAGAATGCTAAACAACCAAATCATGGAACCCACCAGATTGTACTCAACAGACTCATACTGGTGCTCCAAATTGTTTGCTTATTTGTTAACTACATTATACAGTCATTAGCATATCTTTCCATGGTAAAAAGTTAATAAAGGAGAGTGAGAGAGAGAGAGAGAGAGAGAGAGAGACCTGTTCATGAAGGATATGAAATGCCTGCTTTACAGGTAATTCTACGTCCAAGGCAATGACCTACAAGCCACGTGTATCATGTGAGAAAAGTGAAACATAATCCACCGATCAAGTTTGTTTGATCTTCCAACAGATATGATAAGACAAAGTCAAAGGGCAACTATCCAAACCTTGCCTGACTCGGGAAGCAGCTCATAAGCCTTGCATGTCGACAGGAATACAGCAATGCGGTGACACGAGACCTCTAAATCAGTTTCTGATACCCTTGGCAAGGCTTCATGCAATGTACCATCTGAAACTTTGACCTGCAAGGTAGGTCTTATATAAGAAGGCAAAACAAATTGGAAGATCGAGATGCAATGCAGAATAATGCGATAAATTCTAACCAAATCGGTTTCACAAGTCAGTTAATAAAGTACAAAGCATTTGCTTTTTTCACTGTATATACATCCTCCTCCAAAAATGGCTGCATATTCCCAAACTTCAGCATTTTGAGAGGGCAACAACCATTTAATATCTCCCTTCTCAATGAATTATAATAAGAGGGATAAATTTCAATGCTAAAAAGATAGGAAACATTTAAATGGTTATACAGGATAGTTTACAAAACTCATAGATTTGTGCATTGATGTTTGAAACTAAACAACTAGCGAGACAACCAAAATAAATAATTAAATAATTAAAAAAAATGCATGACGACATTCAATGAAAATATTATGTAACAGTAAATGACAATAATAACATCATAAACATGCTCTTGAGTGCCTACAAGTGCCCTTTCGCCCTTCACTAATAGCAACATCATTTAAAGCTTTTTTTCCACAATGAAGCGAATGAAACGAAAAAAAGATGCAATCCATGCAACCAGCTGTGGAGAACAGTTCATCATATTCCTACGCCAGTTAACATACCACACGCCGAAAGGCCTCGTTATCCACATCCATGTTAGAACCAGAATGGATTTCTGGATTAAGGATGGGAGGAACACAATCAGAACCCCCACCAACGAAAATTGTGTGCACTTCTCCATAGTTCCCACTCGCAAAAGGCAGTCGCGCATCATATCGCCATTCGCCATCAACAATAAACTTGTACTGCATGTAAAGTTAGCAAATATGAGAAGTAAGATCTGCAAGAACGAAAATAATCCTACGAAGTAAGAGGTTAGAGGAACAACAGAAAAGGACAACTAGGTAACATTTAAGAACTTCCAAAGCTTAAATAATGTGGACAAATTCAAAAGTTCCCAAGCATAACCCTGCTCATGTACCTCATATGATTTATTGACTCTCACGCTTCCTTTGACAGAAAGGACAACTAGGTAACATTTAAGAACTTCCAAAGCTTAAATAATGCAGACCAATTCAAAGTTCCCAAGCATATCCCTGGTCAAGTACCTCATATCATTTATTGACTCTCACACTTGACTACAAACCATTTTATTTGTTTCAAGTTATTATGCGTTTGTGAAATTCAGGGTAGTGCCTCATAATCAAAGTCGAAACCTCATGCGATTTAATTGCACTGAAGGTGAACATCACATGTGAAACACAAAATCAGAACCTCAGAAGCAATGACACTGGTCTCGTATACTTGTGTATTACTATTACACATGTCCAAGACACCCTGGGACTTGGTTACACATTATGAACTTAGGGAATGTTCAAAATGGTAATGGATATATAGTTTTGAGCACTTAATTACTATTTATTCTGATATCATCATAATACCAATAACATTTATGATTTTATCATCAATTTGAAAGGAATAATGGAAGCAAAAGTGTTCAATACTCATGATTTTCCATGAATTGATAACATATGGTAACTATTATACCTACCCTTGTAGACATCATATATATGTAAATGTGTCACTTTAAATCTTGAATAAATAATGTGCCTAGCCATGCAAGTGTCTCGTGTCAATATCCATACTGCTAGCTTCCACTTAAGTCCATCAAATCTACATCACAAAATTTGAACATTCACAACAAAAGCACCCCACTATGAACCAACCTGGTGGTAACCTGGCGGCAAGTTGCAAATAGTCTGAAACACAGTTGGACATCCTTCAACCGGGGTCATTGGATAATGGCCAGACCACCTATGCCAAAATTTCCAATTCCCATGAATTAAAATCAAGCAAATACCAACAAACTGGAGCTAAACCACTCCAAATTAACATAAACCAATACAACAACACAAGCCAAAAAAAAATTAACATTTAGAGTCTCACCCTGTAAATGAGCCACAGAGATGAACACTTCTTCCCCCATAAGCCCACACAAACCGTGTTGGGATTAGCAACGTGCCTGCTGCTCCACCACCGGTCTCCCTAGCATAATCCATGCTCTAATACAACTCTCACTCACAGAAAATCTCAAAAGGGAATTTTTTCTTCGTGTTTTCTCTTAACAGCATAAATAAAAGTCAAGCAATCATTTACAACCCAGTTCACCATTAACCCACATTGAGTACCAAGAATCACAAAATTCACCTCCCAAAAACCTCAAACTTTCCAATGGAAACTACTTACACACTTCCTAAAAGAACAATTTTGTGAAGCAAGAATAAGGGGAAAAAATCAAGTAACTATTTTACAACCCAGGTCACCATTAACCCACATTGAACACTAAAGTTCAACCACAAAAAAAACTCAACTTTCCAACGAACATAACTTCAAGCAGTACCAGAAACCCACAATATCTAATAAAAACCCCATCTTTCATGAAGCGAAATTCAGAAAAACAAGAAAGCAGACACAGAAATAAAGTATTGTCACCTCCTATGGGATTGTACGGAGAAACCAACCAAAACCCATGTTCAAATAAAATTAAGACTAAAAAACCTGAAGGATAGACACTGCAAATCCTGCGATTAAGGAAGAAAACCTACGGCAGGAAAACGATCCTTATTGTGCCCGAAATAAAACCCCTAGACCTCTGTCTGAAACCCTAGAAAAAAATGAAGACTTTGCTCAAATAATTGAACAGTTGATTGGGGAATTGGAAAAGCAACAGAATTGTGTACACTAGCGCTGTAATTTGTGAAAGGGTATTGGGAAATTGTGATGTAATGCTTTTTGTACAACTCTCAAGCCGATACTACACATGTCAGGAAATAAAAAGGGGAAGGAATGGATTCTTTGGAAGTACAAAATAGGATGACAATGAAAGGGAGAAAAGCGATTTCCACTCTATTTTTTAATCATAGAGTGTATTATTTTATTTTTGTATTCTTTTTTTTCCATACCATATATGGATAGCGAAAAGGGTATTTAAAGTCTTTCCATGTACTCGAACTCCATATATTTTCTTGGAAATCAAGGGTTATAAGGGTGCGTACTTCAACAGAATTTTGAGACATAAAACCTCATATTTTATGACACTCCAATCTCAACACATAAGATGTAAAAGTAATTTTATGAGATTTTCATAAAATCCTCCTAAAATTTATAGGAAAACCACTACATTTTATCAGTTGGGAAAACAATTCTATTTTATCACCCCTCCAAAAAATGTTCGTTTTATGAGATTTACATAAAATACACCTAAAATCTATAAGAGAACAAGGCCTAACTAGATAAATTAATATAAAAATATTGTATCACAGCTTTGGATTTCGATGAAAGAAGTAGGATATTGAGCACAAAATTTAAATTAGGGTGTGTTCTTCAACAGATTTTTGGGACATAAAATCTCACATTTTATGACACTCCAATTTCAACACATAAAATGTAAAAGTAATTTTATGAGATTTTCATAAAATCCTCCTAAAATCTATAGGAAAACCACTACATTTTATCAGTTGGAAAAACAACTCCATTTTATCACCCCTCCATAAAATATTCATTTTATGAGATTTTCATAAAATGCACCTAAAATCTATAAGGGAACGAACCATAAGTCTTTATTCCTCAGTCCTGTAGTTTAATTTGGGCGTTTGGTTCCACGGCATATCATCCCAGGAGTTTTTCGATTTTTTTATTTTATTTTTTTAAGCTTTAAGGGCTTCTATTTCAGTAATGAAACATTTCAAGAGTAACTATTTTGTGTGAACATTTATAGAAGTTAAATCTGTCTCCATTCCTCCCAATGGCGGTGGGGGTAATCAGGCAATTTCAATTCCCGGAAACTTATGAATTGACGGCATTAAACTCAGGTATTGCCAGCATTCCTTCATTTCCATCCCAAAAGATTTTGAATTTCCCATTTATAAAAATATACCATTATTAGTTCACTCTTCATCAAATCATGTAGAGAAATCTGGTCATAATAAAATATTTATTATGTTCACTGAATAACCTGAAAATTTTCACAAACTCATTTGTATATATACGAACTTTGGGAAGCGGGAAAAAAAAATGTTCGATTAAAGCACAACTCTAAGTATTTTCACGTACTACACTAGTTGTTCAGGTTAAACTTAAAAAAATCTATGGAATGGGCTCCTACAAATTTGCTAGAGTGAAAAATTCTTAAAATTCTCTCATACGAGTGGAAAAATTTCCTAAAACGACAGCTACGCACATATACACAATTTTGTATCTTTCTCAGCCTGTGATATAAACATTTGAATTTTTTTTTTGACATCAATATAAATATATATTTGGTTCAGACCTCTGTTAGACAAATCATGCGTCAATACAAAACTTCTATAAAAAAAATAAAGTCAATAAAAATTCAACAACAATATGATCAAGACAAACTTGTCTTACAATTGTATTTTGAATAATGATAGTGACACAAACTTTGTGCCACAACCAACCACAACCCCACTCACATGGGGTGTGGGACCCGCACGTGGCGCCCATGTGGGACCCACACTCTATGTGAGTGGGGTTGTGGTTAGTTGTGGCACAAAGTTTGTGTCACAATCATTTTTGTTGTATTTTTATTTGTGATAACTACCAGGGCAACTGTATCAAATAAAGTGATAGAGCCTCTAAGTAGGCTCCTAAAATGGCTCATAGTTAGCCTCCTAGGTAACATGGACAAATTTATTTAACACAATATTTCTTCATTTTAATGCTCCAATGGGCTCTCCATGTTATGGAGAAAGAGAGAAGGAGAAGAGGGAGGTGCGAACAAGGGACCCACTTATATTTATATGTGCTTAGATATACTTTATGACACATTCTAAGAGTTAATTTTAGGGAGCCCATTAAAGTATCCTCACACTCCTACATAAGAAAATCGTTACCATACAAAATTGGACTCCACTTTTACTTGCGTGTCCACTCTAGTAGTTATTTTACGAGTCAAATTTAGAGAGTGCACATAATGAGCTATTATGAACAATGAGGTCTATATGGCTGCAAAAGGTGAATTTTGCTCCCATAACTGCATTGTGCGCTACATGGGCCCTTGCCCCCTCTTTTCATGGATGTTAAAAGTTACGTTTGTAGTGGTCTATCTTTATTGCAATTTTTAGATTCCAAGTCCTGCAAATTTGTCAGGCCACTTTGATTAGCTTGTCGGAAAATGCGCTCAATCGTGCAATTTGTTCTGGGCATTAAGGTTTTCTCTTCTTCAATAATTGGTTTGTGCGGGCAATTCGGAAAAATCCCTTCCTGAATCATGGTAACGACAATTTAACAGTCCAATTCAACTCTCACGTGGCTCATAACGTTTTCATTCACACAGGATTGCTATAACTACTTGGTAGATTTTACCAACAGAAGATAGTAGTCGAATTGAAAGTCCAAGATTCTGTGACATGATGGCTTATTATAATTGGATTGACCACAAAGCCTAGCATCTCCCAAAGGCCAGACCAGAGCCCAAGGGCTGTCCTCCCTCCTTGAAGTAACACCAGGTGACGAGGGCCACCTTAAATTTTATCACCCCAAATTTCTTTGAGAGAAAAACCAAGAATAACCACAGAAAATCAAAGCAAAGAAAACTAAAGAAAACAAAGGGAGAGTCGACTCATTTTTATTATTATTGCTATTAATATTACTACATTCATTTCAAAAAGAGAGTCTGGTCCGTACAACGAGTATTTAAAATAAAATTACATTTTTGTCGGAAAAATTCAAATTCTTTTCACAAATTGAAAAAAAAAAAATCGATATCTACTACTTTTGTAAAAAAATGTTTGATTTCTTTTTCTCCAAAAAACGTAATTTTTTAAAAGTTTTCATTTTAGGGGCCGGACCATCTTTTTGGAATGGAGGGAGTACCTCTTGTTTGCTATAATTTTTTAGCATTTCATCAAGGGAGTTGAAGTGTTGGTGGTTCAAAGTGACATTTTTTCAAAATTGTGTCTTTTTCTTTTCTTTAAAGCAAGGCTATCTTTATTTTTTTGTTTCTACTTAGTTGATCGATAAGGAAATTATGTTCAAATATTTACAATAACAAGACATTGCATCTAGTATGTGAAATATATGGCAAATGAATCAAAGTCCAATACACAATAGCCAAAAAAATAGCACCATTTGAAAAAAAAACTAAATTAATATTCGGAAACCAATACATATGAAAGAACTAATAATTGATTATTCCATTTTTTTGACCTTTTCAATTAAGAGTGTTTAACGGTGACCGATTAGACTAGTCCTAATTGGTAAAGAATTGTCACGCCCCAAATTGGGAAACATGACCGGCCATGAACCAAGAGATAATTCTTGGAACACGAAGCCTAACAAAAATAAAAATAAAAATAATAATTTTCACAACCCAAATTAATTAAACTAAAATCTGAATATAATTTCAAATGTGAACCAAACCAACATTTTTTTTATAGCAAACTGGGTACAAGCATCCCAATTATTCCAACTTCAAATTTATTAACAAAAAGCTAAATAAATAAAAGTGCGGAAGCTGATTGACATGACTAAAAGAAAATAAAAATGCAAATGCCCTAGAGGTCCAAACGGTGGGTCCTGACACTGTCTCAGAGTCCACTATGATGCTCCCCGAACTAACCTGAAAAGAATGTGGAATAAATCCGTCAGCTCACAGCTCAGTGAATAGTTAAGCATGCTATGGGTTTAGGATACAACATGGCATACATATCAAAGAACGATAGTGAGAGCTCCAAAGAAATGGTTTCAAATAACAAAGGTCGGCAGCTCAACAAGTGGTATCAAGGAGATGAATTTCAGATTAACGAATAACAAGAACAATAATCGATTCACAAAAATATGCATTCTTACCAATCAGCCAGTCCAAAAATACCAGAACAACGAACAATAATAAATAGGAGTCTGAACCAAATTATGTGGGAACCAAAATAATAATAACCATTGCCAAATGCCAATTATTTTCTCAAGGCTTTGCCCGTTGGATCCAACACCGTACTCAGAGTCACCTCAGGATGGCGCCTGAGTCTTTTCCCTAAGCCGATCCGGAATAGAGTCACAGGGTATTTCACATGTCTTTTCCCTATCCGTTGAGCACTAGAGTCACAGGGTATTTCACAAGTCTTTTCCCTAGTGGCCAAAGTCACCACAGGATGGCGCCCGAGACTTTCCCTTGGACTTTCACAAATATATACATGGTCCCAAACACGGAAGAATGGCATTTCGAGATATCATGGAATCAACAAATAAACAAGTGAAATGAGAGCACTCAAACATTAAAAAAAATGTTATCAATTAACCTTGTATGCCGAAGGGTACGTCAATAGTCAATAAATGATCGATAGATAAGAATACAATTATCCATCACAACAAATTAAAGAATATGTCAAGAAGCGATAGGCTCAAGAGGAATCCAAACGAAGGGATCACATGCTTAACCACTCACCTCAGTCGGAACGATAGACCGCAAAATGCAATGCTCGAGTACTCGCTAATCTGAATAAAAAAAAATGTATAAATTGAAATCAACTTAATGAATAACTACTAATATATATATATATATATATATATATATATATATATATATATTGAACCTCCTAATCTAAACTCTAAGTTGACAGCCTATTGGTTAATTTCCCACTGGAACTAGATTGCTATATTTAAATACCTCCAATTCCTCCTCAAATTCACACTTCGAGCACTATTAACATGCCAAGGAAAATTTACTTTAAACATATGCACACATAGATTCTTATATCGGCATAAACTCGATTTCTCTGTCTATCGTTTCACCACTAAACAAGATCTAAGTTTAAATTATTTAAACAGGACCCCAACTACAGAGGATTAATAAGAGCGATAATGTTTAAGAATATATAATAAACTAACCAAAATGCTGAAACCAAATCGGGATCGGTCACAAAGCTCTGCTGACTATGTTTCCCCTTCTCGGTTCTTTCTAAAAGGAGCAGCCAACAATAAAACCCTACCTCATGCTATCTAATATAATTGACCACGTGCACATCTCCACCCTAACAGGCTGTTTGGATGCCGGATATGAGGCCGGAGATGCCAAGCGCCCTGATTTGTAATCCGATCTCTCCTCAAATCAGGTCTTTGGATGATATTTTCTCCACCCGGATTTAATTACTGTTTGGATTACAAATCCACCAGTAGGTGGATTTGCCAAGCCCTCCCCCAACCCACCGCTTGGCAAATCCGGCCTGAAAAGGGTCGAAACTACCCCTCCAAATCCACCACTTCTCTCTCTCGTGTTACCCTATTCTACAGGTATATTTGCGTGAACAGAGAGAGAGAGAGGGGGAATGCGTGGAACAGAGAGAGGAGGAGCTCCTGCCATGATCCGAGTTCACGGGAATGGGTTGTGAAATTTTTCGTTCGTGTGTGTGTGTGTGTGTGTGTGTGTGTGTGAGAGAGAGAGAGAGAGAGAGAGAGAGAGAGAGAGAACCTGATTCCGACGTCGTCGGAGGAGGAGGACCCGGTCGGTGATGGAAAATTGCAGAGATGAGGAGGATGATTTGGATTTTGGATGGGTTTGTTTGGAAATTGGAAGTGGGTTTCTTTGGAAATTGGAAGTGGGTTTCTTTGGAAATTGGAAATTGGAAATTGACACAGTAGTACAGTACTTACTTTTTTCTTGTTTTCGTGAGAAAGAGACAGTAAAACACTCCGAATATTTTTTGTTTTCGTTTTTTACTCCACTTTTTCTTTTTTCTTTTTTTTTTTCTTTTTTTTTTTACTCCACTTTTTAAACAACCAGTTTTTTCGCATAATATAAATATTTAACAGAAGGACATTTTATAAAAGCTTACGTTTTCAAAGTGTAATAATTTGTCATTAATATGTTGGATTCACCAAATTAGACAGACAAAGTGAGCTCCGTTTGAAAATGTGTGTCCGGTATACAAGACGATGTCTCAAAAAAATAATTATCGTAATTAAATTTTAAAATAATTTTTCCAGATTTTTTTTTCATCTAATGTAGTTTCAATAATTTTATGTATTTATTGAAATTACTATGTACTTATTGTAATTATAATGAAATTAATCTATTTTGTTTATTAAAATAATAAACCGGGGGCAATTATGTCATTTGCCTCCTTATCCTATCATATCCACCCTTCAAATCCCCCATCTCAAAACTCCATCCAAACACCCAATATACAAATCCACCCTTCTTAGGAGGTGGGCCCGCCCTCATTACAAATCCACCCTTATTTCAAATCCACCCTTAAATCCGCCCTCATTATAAATCCACCCAAAATCAAATCCGTCATCCAAACGCCCCGTAATGACACTATCAGCCCCAAAGTTTCTATTCCACTCCATCAGCATTATTATATAGAAAAGAAAAACAAAATATAGCTTATTTGAGTTGAAAAGAATCTCCAAAATAAATATAGTACTCAAAAACAATAATTTTTTTTTTTGTTTTTAGAAATAAGTTTGGAAAAGAAAATTAATTATTTGTATCAAATAATATATATATTTTTCTCAAAAGTCGAGATGTCACAAGAATACTATGTATATGCATGCATTTTTAGTAGGCTTGGTAATTACAAAAGGGCAAAAAAAAAAAAAAAGAAGCTATTATTGATATTTCATTCATTATTTTTCAACCAAAGTATTGAGAGCGTAAATTATTATTCTTGGTTGTCTTCAAATTAAAATTCTATATTTATTACAACTGGGCTAAAAGCAAAAAATGTGACGCAAGGAAAGTAAATAATCAAATACTTTTGCACAAGATAGAACAACAAATCGAAAGGACTCAAATATTTTTGCAATTTGCCAAGGCGACATTCAAAGTACGTGCACCCCGTCCAAATCGAAAAGAATAAAATGTTTTTTACAATATGCAAAGATGACATTCAACGTATATGTGAGTCATTAAGATAAACTCCTTTGATTGAATTATTTGATATTGTAAATGGTCTTCATACTCTACTCTTTCATAACAAAACACTTATTTTTTTAAATAATGCATTTAGTGCATTTTAATTACTTAATGAGTACAATAAAACAATTTATTTTATTTTTCAATTTTTAAAATCTGAGTGTGTGAATAATTTGTTCCCTTTGTAATATACAAAAGGAAATTCCTTATTTATTATACTTGGGCTAAAAGTGGAAAAAAGAGACAAGAAGAGGAAATACGAAAACACATATTCCTACACAAGAGAGGAAAAATACAAAAAATCACAGCTAGCCTCTTCTCTGCTGTTTTGTATAACACATCAAAACCCTCCAAAATCGTTACCATTCGAGTCGGTTTCTTTGGCGATCAACTGCGTTTTTTGGTCCAAAAGGGATTGAATTTATTCTCTGTTGGTTCGATTGTTGACAGCAAAGCGTCTTTATTGGCAGATTCAATTCATTTTGGTCTGTATCTATTTATATTTTGTGGGTTTATGATCGAGTGGGGTTGATTAGGATTTTTGGTTTTTTGTCGATAAGTTGGGTTTCAGAAGAAGTGGGTTATTTTTTTTTTTTTTCAAGTGGTGTTGCTGTGAAAGTGGTATGTTGGACTTTAGGGAGAGTGGTTATTAGGATTAGGGTTAGGGTTAGGGTTTGCATTGATGATCTAGTGGGTTTGATGTGGGATTTTGATTTTGTGGATTGAGTTGGTTTCAGAAGAAGTGGGTTGTGTGTGTGTGTGGGTGTTTTTTTTTTTTTAAGCGTTGTTGCTGCAGTAGTGGTATGTTGGACTTTTGGGAAAGTGGGTTATTAGGGTTAGGGTTTGTTGGTGTGTTGGTTTGAGATGGAAGATAATGAGATTGAAGAAGGAGAGGCTTGCTATTTCAAGGATGACTCAAACATTGACCCTGACATAGCTCTCTCTTACATTGTAAGAGTTTTCACTCTATAATTAGGTCTCATTGTGTTTGTTGGTTAAAGAATTGAAGGTTTTTTTAATTGTTGAGTTTAATTTGCAGTGTACAATTTGATGCTGCTAATTACTGGTTTAATAGTCTACGACATTGACCGTGTGAAGCTCTTGCATTCTTGTAGTCTGATAGTGTCTTGTTATAAGAAGAAGGTTCAGTTTGTGTTCACTTGGTTAAGAGTATATACAATTGTCTCACAAAGCACAAAGCCAAAGTGATTTTGTCTGGTGACAATGTCACAATTCGGGTGATGGGCAATGGACAATGTTGCAGCGAAGGTTAAAGAGAGATTTTATTAGAATTTTTTTGCTTGAACCAAATACGTTAGGGATTTTTATTTTGGTGAGATTGTGTCAAATAATGGCTTTGGCAAAGGAAATGGCGTAGGGTTAGAGATGCTTCAATCATTTAGGGATTGAGGGCTTTTTCTTGACTGTAAAACTTAATGGGACTACAGAATTTGATGCTGCTAATAAGTGGTTTTAAGGTCTATTAGTTGTTGGTTTTTTGGCAACTTCTCGATCATAATCTCTAAGAGAGCATATAAATATTTTTATTTTGGACAATGTACCTTATCAAGCTTTTGATGTAGTATTCTAGTGGTTGATATGAACTTATTTTAGCTAGTGAAAGAAAACAGAGAGTCAGGAATCCATTCAGATACATTCAAATTAGTGTTAAAATTGGTACTTTGGGAAATACAAGCAGAACATAGTACACACGGGATTGTTTTGTTAAAATATTTAAGGGATTACAGAGAAGTGGAAAAATCAAAGATTGTTGCAATCCTTCGTCAAGTAGTTAACTTTATAATCAGTAATGATGTTGTTATGCTATTTTGTTTTTTTGGTTTGGTTGGTGCATGATGGCCATTGATGGGTGATGGTTACTCTAACGAGTTGTAATTGTCACATACACAGTTCTGCTTTAATTTGTAGTTTGTTGCCAACAAGTTTTGGTTTCTGTGTCGTAATGCTTACTTTCTGTTTGCTGAAGGATGAGAAGCTTCAGAATGTGTTGGGCCATTTTCAAAAAGATTTTGAAGGTGGGGTTTCGGCGGAGAATTTGGGTAAGTCACCCCTAATGAAACTGTTAATATCACGAAGAAGAATAACTTCCTTCCTCTTCGGCATTATGATGGATTGGATTACTTATCTTGGTAGGAGCAAAATTTGGTGGGTATGGTTCATTTTTACCCACTTACCAGCGTTCTCCTTCAGTACGGCCTCAGCCAAAGACTCCACAGAGAGTTCAGAATTTCAGTTCACCAAAATCTCCTAATGTTTTGCCTGTGGAGGTATACAGAAAAGTTGCCTTATTGTTTTTTTGAATATGTAAGAAGATCGAACATTTGGAAATTCAAGTTTACATATGCAATGTGGGTTGTGTCACCATGCAGGGTGGTTCCAACAGTTCTACAGCTCCCTCAGATGCAGCCCGGTCTCTGAGGATTGGCAATGCTTCCAGTTTGCCCTCATTGCACAGTGCAAGGGCCCTGCCAGCTTATGTTTCTTCCAAACAAGATTCGTGCTTGTCTTCTGGTCAAGTTAATGAAAAGTTCCCCTTTAAACTTGAACCTGTTTCAAATAAGCCAGCCAAACAAGATTCATGCTCGTCTTCCAGTCGATTTATTGAAAAGTTCCCCACGAGACATGAATCTATTTCAAATAAGCCAGTTAATCCAACTGAACACAGAACATTGAAGGTTCGAATCAAAGTTGGTTCAGATAACAAAGCTAGAAAAAATGCTGCAATTTATAGTGGCCTTGGGCTTATTTCTCCATCTTCCTCCATGGGGAACAGCCCTAGCCTCGAGGAGGGCGGTGAGATGCCATCTGAATGTCAAATGGCACCAGAAAAATCTCCCAACAGTATACTGCGGGTAAATAATAGTTTGTTATTTGTGCATTTTACTATGGATTTTTTTTTTTTTTTTAAATTCATGAATGTGCGGGGACGTGATTGTTTTCGTTGTTTTATCTTTCTATGTTATTGAACAGGCTATGACATGTTTTCCAGTCCCTGGTGGCTTGCTGCTGTCACCGCTTCACGAAAGTTTGCTTTGCTTGGAAAGAAAGGAAAAACTTTCACAAAACAGTGCGCTTGTTCCTGCCGTCAAGTGTGATGAAGAGGATTCTGCTGTGTTGGCAAATGATCCACCTTCTTTAGTGGGGAATAAGAAAGCGCCAAAAGAGAAGAAAACAAAGATTCTGGCGAAGAGTCACGATCTGGAGCTACTAAAGCAAGAAGTTCGTGCGGATTTTGATGATGACGAATCCACTATTGAGAAACTAGAAGTAGCGAGAAATCTAGAAAGCGAGACCCTGGGCTTGAAACAGGGTTTATCTAATAAAACTAAGCTCAAGCCACTATCCAATTATGTTTGTCATGTTGTGGAAGTCGATAAGGGTGCGATAGAAGACAAATCAGCCACTGCCTTAGGTAAGGAGTTTTTGGAATCAATATCTGATCAAGAGGGTGGTGAATATGAGAAGGCAGAAGCTAGGAGTACTTCTATTGAGAAGATTTGTGAAAGCAGGTTAAAAACTTCCCTCTTTGATATTTCGACTGATCGTAGGGAAAATGACAAGAGCAGATGTAACAAAGTTTCCGCCCCATTTAATGCTGATGCTGATGTTTCAACGAGCAAGAGAGACTCTAATGTTGGGGCAACGGGTAAGTTGACACAGAAGGTTGGTCAGACAGCTGCATACTATGAAGATGATGAAACTAGAATGCCTCATGGTGTTGGAAAATCTTCAGTTGGGGCCAAAAATAAGTCAAGGGGAAGAAAAAGTAGTGGCAAGCCGAGTTCTGAAGCAGAGGGAAGCTTGATGGGTGAAGTGCATGAAGTGCCAAAAGACAAGAAGAAAGCTGGTAAAATGCACAAGTCGAAAAAGTTACAGAATGACATTCAAAAAGCCCGTGATAACTACAAGGATGTACTGCCCGAAACAAGAATAGGACAGATGAATAACCAGATAAATTCACTGGAGAGGCCTTTTGTTGATAGGGAAAAGGACTCTAATATTCAGGCTGTTGAGAAAAAGCACTATGCGCTCTTGGATAAGCAAAATGAGGTATCTACTTTGAAAAAAGTTGATAACTTGACATCCAAAACTATTTTGAACGAAGCTGCAAATGATGCGCGTCCTTCTGCCGAAGGAGTTACTTCTGAAATGGATCACACTGTAGTGGACCCTTTAGTAATAGAGGAAGATTGGGTATGTTGTGACCGTTGTGAAAAGTGGCGCCTTCTTCCATATGGTACTAAGCCAGATCAACTCCCTGAGAAGTGGTTGTGTAGCATGCTTAATTGGCTGTAAGTTATTTTTTCTAGCAGTTCAGTAGACAAACTATTTTAGCTGGTTGAGCAGATTTATGTGTTTGCAAGACTCTGTATTATTTGCTGTTTTTTAGAAGTCCTCTACGTTGTGCAATGTGTATAGACACAGGCAAACTGTCTTTAATTTTTCAAAACATGCACATGCACATTGTTCTTACTGTAAAAGTTCTTTGTAGGAATGGAATGAACCGCTGTGATATCAGTGAGGAAGAGACTACAAATGCTCTCCATGCATTATATCAACTTCCGCTTCCCCAGAGTCAAATTCACCTTCAGAATCATGTTGCTGGAACTGCAGCCAGAGCAGCTGGCCATTTTGACCAAAGCCATCTGAATCTTAGTTCCCATCCCATGCCTAATCCAAGAAAGAAGAAACAGAAATCAAAAGGAACACCTTATGCAGCTATTAATGGTGACAGAGTTCAGATTTCAGGCTCTACAAATGACATCCAACAGGAGGAGATGAAAAGGAGAAGATTAAATGACACGCAACAGCCTATTTTGGAGTCCAAATTGATGAGAAACTCTAATGTTGAGCATTTGAGCAAGTCTGGCAACTACCCTGTGGACAGAATTGTCCATAAACAAAAAGAGAAGCACGCCATAAGTGGTACGTGAGGGATAACCTTCCTTTATATTCCAGTGTGCTCCTTTTTCCTATATTTACGATTGTCATTATGTTTTATTTACTCAGGTCTATAATTTTCTCTTAAATAGGAGTAGAATATATGTTGGCGGTGGCAGCACTTTTCCAGATCACATTTGGTTTTGAAATGATTACTTCTTCTCTTGTTTATCTTCTTCTTCTTCCCGTTATCTTTTTCTCTCCTTCTCTTCTTTCCATCTATTCTCCTTATAGTGCTTATCTGCAATTGTTCTTCTTTGATTATGTAATGCGTTTTTCTGATGGAACATATTTTACAGGGGATTCCAAGATGAAAACCAAGAGAGAAGCCGATTCTTATGGGTATGAGAGTACAAAGAAAATTAAGGCTGATGTTGCACTTGGTACTGATAAGTCCTGGACTACCGAACACAGTGGGAACATTGATAAAATAGCTCAGGCTTTAAAAAGTGGTTTGCCTAGTAAAGCAGTCATTAAGAGAATCGGGAAACATGATGAAAAAAGTAGCTTCAAGGATGTAAAATCTGTCTGGAATGGAAAAGTACGAATTTCTTCAAAGAAACTTGGAGACTGCGCTCCCATATCCCTGCAAACTGGGTCCTTTGATATGGAAACATTTGACGAAAGAAAAATAGCTCCAAAGAAGAGGAAATTGAAGGATTGGCAGGAAAATCAGAGTTATGATGAGACTCCACGAGACAATGGGAATCATGTCCCTGACAGCAAGGTCTTTCTAAAGGAGTCTAGTGATATGGAAATGGGGAAGGGAAAGAAATGTAGGGTGTCTAGAACAGAGGGGAAGGAGTCGAGCACAAGTAAGGGTGACGCTAAATTAACCACAAAAAATAAGTTGACCAAAATAGTCTTGTCAGGTAATAAAGAAAATCCCGTTCAGTGTAGGGAAGAAGTTAGGAAGATTGAGAAGGATCAACAGCGTAGGAAATACAAAATAAAGGTTGCATCTAATAAACCAGCTTCTGATGAAATGGATCTGTTAAAAAGGGATTTGGGATCTGAACAGCTCTCAAGGACGACCACTTCGAGCTCTTCAAAGGTTTCAGATTCCTGTAAAAGTAGGACCCACTTCCCAGAAGTGAGAGGCTCACCTGTAGAATCAGTTTCCTCATCTCCCATGCGTACTTCCAGCTTAGCACTTGCAAGAAAGGGCACTTTAGGAAATGATGCTGCGAGGAGTGGTGATTTTCATGGGATGGATAGTCCTAGGAAATCCTTTGATGGGGAAGCTAATGTTGAGAGCAATCGATCTGGGACTGCAAGGAGGGGAAAAGTCTCTGGTGTCTTTCATTCAGAGTCTCTTGGATTTCCCATGCTAGATTTTCGGGAAAACAATGCTAGTCAAGAGTTCAGTGAAAAATGTAAATCAACTGTTGGACATTCTCCTGAGTTTCGGAATGGCCATTTGGCTAACAGTGATGCTGTTAAGTCGGAGAATCCATTTCCTGGTGATCTGCAGGGTTCTGATAATTTCGGCACTCAGGATAGAGCGAACATGAATTATGACGAAGCTGCTATTGCTCGTGGGAAATCCACGAAGGGTTCCTCTCTGCTGCCCAAGGATATCAACAGAACTTCTGCTAACGATTTTCAAAGGGTTAAGGTGAAGGTATGTGATCCACCAAGGGAGATGGAACCATTGAATCTGAAACACGGTCTGAAGGATGAGGTAGAGACTGGAGTACAGAATGTTGCCTTGCTCCATGAAGGATTGAGTGATTTCAATCGTAGGATTAAACCTGTAAATCATGAGAGAAGTGGCATAAGGGGTTCTGATGGTGAAGATGCAAAGAGAAGTGATCCATCCCAAGTGGAGTTAAGGGGTGGGAATTCGCAAGTATTCCAACCTCATGCTCCCAAACAAGGAAATGCTTTCGATGTAATTCCAGTTGGTATTTCTAAGGATGTGCCAAGTACTCTTAGAAAGGATGTCTCCAGTCACCTTGCTAGTAATGCCTTGAAAGAAGCTGAAGATCTCAGATGTGTTGCCGATCGTTTGAAGGTTCTTCAAGATTGCTCTGCATCTCACATATTCTTCTTTTAGAAGATTGATACGCTGGCTCATACTTTTTATCCTCTTCTCTTGACGTGAATTTGTCTCCTTTTGCAGGCATCTGAGTTTGTTTTTGAATGCAATGAGGCGTACTTCCAAGCTGCCTTGAAGTTTCTTCATGGTGCTTCACTTCTAGAAAACTGCAGTGGTGATGGTATTAAAAATGCGGAGATGTCTCCTATGCAAATCTACAGCAGATGTGCCAAATACTGCGGGTAAGTGATGCTGTGCTTCCTTTCCTTCACTGCATGACCTGAACTTCCATTCTCGTGCTATGTTGATATGTTCAAACCTTTGTGTTTTGGTTTTGGCCACTGATCCTAGGTTAGTTTTTTCAGCCTCCTCTGTCAAGAGAGTTGGATTCCTAGTTTTCATTGCGAAAAGTGGGTATTTGGCAATGGTTTCGAAGTTGTACAAGAAGTTTTAGGTTTTAGTTAGTTTATTGATTACATCATTGATTCAAGGGATAGTATTCTACATCCTAAAGAAAGTGAAGCTAGCCAACTGTCTGAAGTGTGCATATCGGCCTCAATCAACAAATTTCTTAAGTGTGCATTTTCAGACTGATTGATAAGTAAGTTTATGGAATGGAAGGCATTCCTCATAGATGCCGTCTTTTGGGTTTTTTGTGTTTTAGGTGAAAACTTTTCAATTAGACACGTGATTCTTCTTTACTTGCAGATCACCATTGGTACTGACTTATCAATTAGTTCCTGTCTTTCATTATGAAATTCTTAAACAGGGTATAAGAGCAGATAATTGTATTTTTTTTCTTATGTCTGTCTTTGTATGTGAGAGTATTTTATTTACTTATTGTTTCACTTTGAGTTACCTTTTTGTGCTCTCAGTGTTGTATTGTTACTACCAATCAAAAGGAGAGAAAAAGTCATCTCATTAGTCATTAATATGAAAAGTCCAGTTTTCTCTGAACCTTCATTGTGTAATTGATCTACTTGAAATTCGATGTCTAGTCCAAATCTACAATTTCTTTTTCTACCCAGTACCAAATATATTTTTGTTGAGGGGATTTGAGGGTTTCCTTCATGATGAACTTGTTTAAACTTGCAGAGACTGTGCCCTTGAATATGAGAAGCGCCGAGAAATGGCCGCTGCTGCATTGGCCTACAAATGCATGGAGGTAGCATACATGAGGATAGTTTATTGCAAAAATTCTAGTACGAATAGAGATCGGCATGATTTGCAAGCAAGTTTACAAATGGTTCCTCAAGGTATAAATAAACTTTTTGCAGAATATTTAGGCTGAGTTTTCCGTTTGATTTTTAGCAACTGGGTTGCTAAAATCAACCCTGATTTTAGCAAATGAGTTCACCTGGTGCTAAAACCATGGTTTTAGCACCAGGTGAACTCATTTGCTAAAATCAGGGTTGATTTTAGCAACCCAGTCGCTAAAATCATTTGAAAAACTTGGCCTTAGGCATACATGAAATAATTATTCTTCCTTTGTAGTGGCATATTCCCTCACTCAGTCACTGTCTAGTGTTTTCCACTATGCACAGACCAGGGGGTTTATATGTATGTTTGATCTTCCTTTGGTTCAAGTACAAAGCAATACATCCATTATACATTTGGAACTATTTTAGCTGGTATTATTGGAGATTTTTTGTTGTTTGATTCTTGACCAGAAATGCATCATGTCATCTTTTTGTGTACGCTTGAAATGCATTAATTTGTTTTCCAACAATTGGAAACAGCTTTTGCCTTTTACTCATGGTATCGGTTTCTTTTATAATATCTGCTGCCACTTCTGGAATTTTGATCACAATTAGTTTTTAATTAGTTTGTCTCTAATCCAATATATGTAGCTTTAGAAATAACCGGATTACGTTGTTGTAAACTTCTAAATGTGGCGCCAGGTCTTTACTTCTTTATTAATTCGTTACACAATGAGTAACATAACAAGTTACAGCTTGAGTGCGCATTGAGGAAATATTGGGTTTTAATGATCCTTTGTCCTGTAAAGGGCAAAAATATAAAATCTGATCCTGCCTCTGGGCATGATCAAGGGGAATAAAGAGTTTCCTAAATGGCCGATATTTCTTGAACTTTATTCACATAACCCCACACGCAAGTGTAGAGAAATTACCTGGACACAAATGAAACAACTTGCAATATTTTGGAGAATGAAAATTTAAATGACGTGGGCCATTTTAGCTGGTTGCGTGGAAATTTGAGGTAATTTTCTGTGACTAATTGAATTGTTTATGGAATACAACAATAACATAACCCATTTAGTCCCCAATAATTGGGGGTATGGGCGGGGGAAGGATAGGAGACAGACCTAACCTTTGGCAATAAATGCACAAAGTGGCTGCTCCCAGAATACTCTGTTTTTAGTCCCCAAGAATTGTTTATGGAATACGATACAATACTCTGTTTTTTTGCTTTTTTTTTTTTTAGTGAATTTGATAATTCGAAGAAAAAAAAAAAACGCCGTTTGTCTTTCTGCTTTACTTTACATGATTTGAGGAGAAAATATAACAAGTTATTGTGATTGCCTTCGTCTTGGAAGCATAAGGTGCAATAAGCTTTGAGAGTACGTATGAAGGTTATCTGCTATCTACCAGTTCCTATTTTTGTATTTCATGTGAACATATAACCCGGTTTTAGGTTACTGCTTGGAGACTTTGTTTGTCCTCTTTCTAGGAATATGGATCTTGATGTAACTTTACGAAAGACTTTAGGCTCATGGATTGGCCTGTATTATCCCTTATTCTGCCCCATATGGTCTCAGAGTAAGCAAGCGTTATACCTTGCTACCCCCTCCCTTTGACCTTTATGTGAGGAACGAGAACGAGCATATATAAGATTACTTGTGCTTTGGATGTCACTTAGATTTTTGACGGAAACGATGTGGGTGAATAATGTTCTTGTATATGTAACTTTTTATCAATTGCTTAGGTGAATCACCGTCATCTTCTGTATCGGATGTTGACAACTTGAACAATCAAGCAATGGTGGATAAGAGTGCGATTTCCAAAGGCGTTGTTCCTCATGCTGGAAACCATGCCATTGTTACTCACAACCAACTCAACTTTGTTCGATTGCTTGACTTTGTAAGTAGATTAGTATGCAACAAGGCTTAATTTATTTTTGCTTATTTGAGAAAAGGATAATCATTAATTGCCAGATATGATATGTACTGTCATATGTTTGTCATTCAGACTGAAGTTATAGCATTCCATGTTGCTAGAAGGTTATTTGACTAAAGTTCTGGTAGAAATCATAGCATGTACTGCCTCATTGTTCTGGTAGAACTCATAGCATGTACTGCCTCATTTATGTTTCTGAAAACTCGGATATGACCACATACTTCTATTCTCAACATAACTGAGCTGGTAGAGTGGACTGGTTGTTTCATTTGAGTTTACTAATATGATAGGTGGTCTTACCATGAGATAATTTGTGCCAAAATCCGTTTTGTTGTGCGATAATTGTGTGCCCGAATCTGTTCCTTGCAACCATGTTTTTTCATTGGATATGACACGTGAGAATGAACATTTGAGCATTTGATCGTTTTGCAGACAAAGGATGTAAATTCTGCAATGGAGGCCTCCAGGAAATGCCAGACTGCTTTTGCAGCTGCTAACGTACTCCTGGAAGAGGCTCACAATAAGGAGGGTATTGTTTCTGTTAAGAAGGTCATTGACTTCAGCTTCCAAGATATAGAGGAACTAATACGTTTGGTACGGCATGCAATTGGAGCCATCAGCTGTCAAGGTTTAGGTGGCAGTAAAGATTAAGAGAACTTGTACATGAGATATGCTTCTTTTTTCTATTTGCTTACTGAGCTAGCATGAGGATGAGGGGGAAAAGGACAGTCAGATTCGCTTGGAATGATGTGAAGAGACGGGACAATAACAGCTTATTACCTTGCTGTACATGTGTACAAAAAGAGATTGATTTGCAATTTTTGTAACGTGTTAGTGAAATTTGCATCCTGTTTTTGATGTGACATTAGCATAATGTGCTCACCCTTGCATTGAGGGTTTGAGAAGAGAGCATATTACAGTTTAGTTATTCAGCGACAAGATTTGGAGGCTGTGGGAGAGTGCAGTTTAGAATATTATAGAAGTTCCATCACTTAGGAGCTAGAGAAATACAGTATTACAGAGATTAAGCATCTATAGTTGACACCTATGAGATGATTTGGGTTCACATATAGATATTACTTATCCGTCCAAATGAACGACTTCCTCTTTAGTTACCATTTTATTTTGCTCTTTTTGAAGGGAATAAAAGCCAAGTTCGTGGGGGAGGTTCTCCTGTATTTGTTTCTAACATTATTGTGCCGTGCTTCCTCATTTGTCTTGAAATTTGTTTGACACCCTGCAGCTCGTTCACTTGATTTGAAAAAGGATTTAAGTCTGAGAAATAGAGCTTTGTCAGATGTCGCGATTTCTGGTATGTATTATTCTTTTGTTATCTGGCGGAATACCTGATAGTGATTATTTGGGAGGGATAACCAACTTCTGCGAAGTATTTTCCCTTGTAGTAGTAGAGAGGATACCAGTTTTCTGTTCTTCATTTACTGTGCGTTATTTTGATAATTTCTGTGCAAGTTGATCAATGATATCTTCTTTTTTCTTTTGGTTGAAAGCTTGGATATCCACGATGGTCAGACTTGTTCCCTTAAAGGAAGTCACAGCAAGAACTAGGAAATGTTCAGATCGGCAATGACTGATACAAGGAAATTTGGGCTCACTGTGAATTAACTTCTTTGTCCATGGTTGACGCAGTTTTCACCCTCTACGTTTTGGTCCTGCTTGTTTGTCTGGGTTTGGGAGTGGACTATAAATCCAAGGGAACCTTCTGTCCTGGGTTTGGTTGAAATTTTGGCAGTTAGGATTTAAAATCCCACGAAAACATGCTATGTATAGGTTTGTGGTGGATGTGGTACTATTAATCCCATTACTCACTCCAATGGGATTCCATAGTCTTTGGGATTGTGCATCCCTTCACTATTTGTCCGGTCAAACAAGCATGACCTTTTAGAATTTAATCATGTTGTGCTTTTTGTTGTTTATATTTGGTTAGTTTCACTCCCTAGCATCTGTTCTGGAATTCAGCTCTGAGTCAGTTTCAAGGTTGAATCAGCACATCGAGAAACTTCTGCAGCTCATTCTCCATGTCTCTGCTGGGACTGGCCAGTCTCGTTTGTTATACCTTTATCCTTCTCTCCTTTTCCATTCTCATCTATTACGCGTTTGAAATAGTTGCAATCAGTGATCTTGATGGACATGCTGTCAAACCTTTTAAGTGTCAAGGTTTGTCATAAGTTACCTAGTTTATTTCTTGGATAAAATGTTAATGTTATCTAGCTCTGTGTCTACATGCCTCTTCTTCTTTTATAGAATATTTTCACCGCCACTAATAACATCAAAATTATTGCAGGAGCATACTAAATCTGATATCTGTGTGTTGGGAGATGATGGCTGGAGCGTGGGGATTTTTGCGGCTTCTGGACAGAAGCTACTAGTAATGTTGAATTAGTTCAAGAGCATTCATCTGGTATTTGCTTGTCAGGAGATGACGGCCGGCATGCGACAGAATCTATGTTATGTTTTTTTGGTTTTGCTGCCTGTCTGTGAGTAAAATGGGTGTCTTCTCTTCAGGAGTGTTTTGCTCTTCCAAGTGCAGTCTATTTGCTCAACATCAAACAGTTGCAAGTTTGGCCAGTGGAAAAAAGGAAAGGCAGACCAAATTTGATGTTTCAGAAAATTGATATTCGGACCCCATGTAATGGAAAACTCTAGGCTGAAACTGACTGCTATGTGCATTCTCTTTAGGCTATTTTTTCCATCGGATTTGTCGAAATGAAGGAAAGCGAAATCACTTGTTCATCTCCATTTTGTAAATAAGCAACCACAAGGAAATACTTGCTCTTTTCTTTCTCAGTTTCTTGAGCCTACTGTACAAAAGAAAGGAATTTTGCTTCTTTTCCTATGTTTTTCCTCTTGCACTTTTTTCCTCTACGAACCTGAGAACTTTGGGGATTTGGGAGGATGGGTTGGAGGGCCTGCTTGAGGTGCCAATTACAGATACATGAGACACAAATGATTCTGGCAAATCACGAGAAAGAATCGCAATGAAAAAGGAGAATACAATGAGCCGCCTCCTCCTCTCTCCTCTCCTAACTCCTACTCCGCCCACAACCCTCCATAGCTGCCGACTCCGCTCAAGCTCCATCATAGCCAACGCCTTGATCGACATGCATGGGTTCAGGATGCCTGGCTCCGACTGGATCGGATCTGATCGCCTCGCTCACCTGATTGTCGTGCGCTGCCTTCCTCCAATGGCCTCCTTTGCGCTTTATTTTGCCTCTCTCGGGTCCCAATTGGTCATCTGTATGTATTGGTAGTAGGCCCTGTATTCGGTTTTCTGTATACCAACACCAACAACGGTTTTGTGATCGGCCTCAAAAAGATGTTTTCCGACCAACACAACAAGTTTGTTTCTAGGCTTTAGTCCAAGGAAGGGGAGGCACTTAGAACTTCTTTTCAGCAGTCTAATTTCCATGGTAATCAACGAAAAGGTGGGATGCTGTTTTTGTCTCATTATAGTTCTATTTGGATGGTCCTTACTCCCATGGGGTTAGCGACACTAAAGTTTTATCTGGTTGGTTTATTCTTCTATGGAGTTAGCCGCTGAACGGATCGTTTTGTTCCTCCTTTCTATTGCATCTTTTTGTGTAATGATCATGTGTGATTGCGGTGGTTGTATGTTTTTGGGTGTGTTTGTTGTGTTCCGCCTGTTCATGCATGTAGTTGTTCGATCGCCCTTTCCCTTTCCCATCGAACAGCTTTTCCCAATTAAAGCTGGCCCCATGTCCATTTCAATCGCTTCACGATTGTGGTTGAGGTTATGCTATGTCATGCATCCCGTATACCCTTTCGTAGTACTTTATTTCTATAGTTTGATGAGTATTTTTAAAAAATTGTTTTTTAAGAATCTTAACTTCTACTTGCATGCATATCCTGGGTCTCTTATCTTTTCAGTAGTGGTTTGACCAGTTCATGCATGTTGTTGCTCGACCTCCTCTCTCCCATCGAACAGCTTTCCCCGATTGGAATGAGGGGCCTGTTTTGATCATTTCGCGATTGTGGCTGAGGTAATGCGTGTTTGTGCATTTCCGTATGTCCTTTCGTAGTACTTTAGTGGTTTGTTGATGACAAAAATCTGTTTATTTGTTTGGCATGCATGTCACGGGTCTTTTATAAAAAAGAAGAGATATTTTGTGCATTCTCACTGCTTCCACGTGTTTCTCTCACACACACACACACACACACACTGGTTTAAGGTTGTTTTGTTTGTGTTGGTCCGTTTAGCGGCTTTGAGGATTAACTTTTGCAAATTCTGGCTCGCCTGGGTGTTATGTTGTGGAGACGGTGGATACTTTGGTTATCAATTGAAATTGGTGGTGGTGGTGATGCTTTGTTATCTGGGTCACTTGGCATCACATTGATTCTTTGAGGGGTGTTTCGTGGAATGCTTGGTGTAGCGGAGCATTTGGAGTTCTAGTGCTTAATTTCTAATGATGCATTGTTGGTCGGGTGGGCTTAGTGACTTGGCTTCTTGGATGGTGGCGGTAGTAGAGAGAGGTTTATTTCAATGCAATTAGGTGTCAATAAGCTATGGGAGATCACCACACATGAATATGGATTCTCCGCAACAGTCTTTTCTCCTTTCCGCGGTTGCGTTTCTTTCCAATAGTTTCTCTACCGATTTTAGAGCTCTGTAGTTGGCTTCGGTCATCTAGTTGCACGACGCCTAACCGTGCCGCAGAGCTCTCGACTATAGGTGCAATAGTCACTTGGTTTGTATCGGACAGTTTCTGTGCGGAAGCTTCGACAATCGTGGAGCTACCAGGACAGTAGAGTTTCGACAACGTACATTGATCACGGACATCTGACAGTCGAAACAAGCGCTTGCTGGATATATATCCTTTTTGTTTTGGTTATGTTTTATGTTCTTCTCGTCTATATGTTGTTATTATTCTATTGTTTTTATATCCGGTAGTTTGTAATAGCATTTATTGTGAAATGGAATTCTTTCTCTTTGGCAAAAAAATGAGCCGACTATGTTCGTCACTCTAAAATAAAGACCCAGCATTATACTCTCTCCGTCCCTTTTCAATTATGTTGCTTCGTAAATTTAACTTATTAAAGAAACATTATCATTACACATTTCACATCAATTTTTACCTCCACTTTGCACATTAACTTTTACCTCCACTTTCTAAAATTATCTTTCACTTTTACACATTAACTCTTTACCCACTAACTTTTCCAACGAGCAAAATGATAATTGTATAAAATTTTATCCATTAACTTTTCAAAACACACATTTATTAAGGGTCAGCCCAAAATGGAAATGTCAACAGTAAAAAAGGGATGGAGGGAGCACAAAATACGGTTGTTATATAGGGTTACAAGAATAATCGGGACTAGATTCAAGATCTAATTATTCATTGCTACCGGAGCACAACCACTACTTGGGACCCTCCAATACCACACATTCTCATGGGGTTTCACGACTATGTGTGAATCTCGCATAAATATGTGGTCTGGAATCATCTGGATTCCAGATTCGAATCCAAATGACAGATTACTATCACAAGAATATCACCAGAAGTCCCTGCAAGTGCAAGAACCATCTTTGAAATGATGAAATCTATTCACATCTCTAACAACAAAATCTCTCTCAACTAGCTCACTAATAAGCTTGAAAGCCTCATGACAGTCCCTACACATCCTCAAGTTCTTCATCACTCTAATAGTCACTCCTTTAGGTACACTCAACAACCCAAATCCCAAAGCCAATCTCTCACTGTGGAGACCTACCATTTCCTCTTTGGTTTCCTCTTCCACATCAATAAACACAAGCCCATTGCTCCCTCCCACATACCCCCTTTCCTTCATTCTCCCCTCCAACTCCCTCAACAAACTCACCACCTCACTTCCTCGCGGACACGAATCAACATCTCCCGCATAGAAAACGTACGTATAGTCTTTGATCTCGACCCAACTACACCCCGGTTCTTTGGAAACTCCATTTCGCTTCATTTCGGAGCGAGTGCTATGAACATGGTCCCACCTTCCGGCCAATGCATACGTGTTTGACATGGTAACATATGCGGCTGCCACTTGTTGGTTTGATTCAATAAGCCATTTACTGGCTTCAACAGCAATGTCCACCCTCCCTTGAAGCCTACTAGTCGAAAGAAGAGTCCCCCACAATAAAGCCCCTTCATCCGGTTTCACTTCAATAGACTTTGCTATCCTATAAGCCTCATCAAGCCTACCGATTCTTCCCAGCATATCAACAACACAAGTATAATGCTTGGTGTTGGGAACTACCCCGTACTTGTGATACATGGAGTTCAGGTATTCAAGACCTTCATCAACAAGACCCGAATGACTACATGCGTGTAGTATACCGATGAAGGTGACTTCATTAGGACTTACTCCTCTATCCATCATTTCTTGAAAGAGTTCAAAAGATAACTTAACTAGACCGTATTTTGCAGCTCCCACAATCATTGAAGTGTAGGGAATTACAGATGGGTTCTTCATTTTGTTGAAGATCCTGTTCGAATAATCAAGACACCCGCATTTTGCATACATATCAAGAAGTGCAGTCGCGACCACATCATTTGAATCGTTCCTACTTCGAATGACAGCTCCGTGTGTTACTTTCCCCGTCACCAACCTGCCCAAACTTGCACAAGCATTAATAACACTACACAGCATAAAATGATTTGGCCTAGTGCTCAAACTGTTGAATTCTCTAAACAGTTCAAGGGCATCGTGGCCCATTGCATTTTGAGCATATGCTGTGATCATTGAAGTCCAAGAAACAATATTTCTTTCTCCCATTAAATCAAAAACCCGTTTCGCTTCATCAACGTCGTTGGATTTTCCATACATATCAATCAGTGAAGACGACACCACAAGGTTAGATTGCAACCCAAAAATCTCAACTTGGGCATGGACTTGTTTCCCCATTTTAAGGTCAGCGATCATCGAACAAGCATTAACAACTGTTGCGAACGTGAAAACATTGGGCACGACCGGACTCCAAGCCATACACCCAAATAGCCAAAGAGCTGTTTTGGGTTGGCCGGTGTTGATATAACCGGCCATGAGGGAAGTCCATGAGACGACATTTGGTTCAGGCATTTCGTCGAACAGTTGGTGTGCATCTTGAATTCTTTTAAGCCTAATGTAGCCATTCATGAGGTGGTTTGTAGTAAATGTATCATTTGAAAACCCTAGTTTTTGGACCTTGGTGTGGGTGGAGGTTAGGGAAATGGGATCTTTACAGTCTTGAAGTTGTTCGACGATCTGGGTTTTGGAATGGAAGAATGGCGGTTGGTTTTGGCGGGAGAGGAAGGAGGTTGCGAGGGCAGAGTGGAGATTTCTGTTTAACGGTTTATTCATTAGTAACAAAGTGAGTTAGAGAGTTGGGATATGTTGGTTTAACATTCTGTTGTTCTTACCCAAGTCACAATCCTTCTCCCTCGCTCTACGCTTTCACTCTCAATTCTTGCTTTATGTTTTCGCACTCAATTCTCACTCTTGTGAATTCTTGTACTGTTCTCACTTCTCAGAAAACGCTATCATGTTCTCGGTCCCGCTTTCGCTTTCGCTTGCGCTCACGCACGCACATTATGTGACTTAGGTCCTATGAATATATGAAAATCTACTTAAAAATCAATAAAAAAAACAATGAAAAGCTAAATAAGTAATTGAACTAAAAGTCTGTTTGGCTATTGGATTAAAGTCATTAAACCATAAAATTGTCCATTATTTTACTTGACCAGTTTACTTTTATTTTAATAAAAGTAATAAAATAAGACAAGCGATCTGCCATACAAGATGGATTTTTCCAGGGTGTGTGAACTTCCTTGTATATTCAGCCACATGTTGCAAGCGGGTGTGAAAGGATTTTTTTGGCCTCGGTCATTCTTCTGTGAAATATCGATTCTATCAATCATTCCATTTCAAAATTGAGTCCCCCCTAACTTTTGGTTGCTATTTTTTTCGGGTCCTAAAATTTGGATTAGAGGGTCCAATTTTGCTCATTTGTTGATCCTTCTAAGCCTACTTTGACGAACTAAACTGTTCAATACATGATCTCTATAAATATATACTAGTATCTTCTACAAAAGAAAAAATAAAAGTTTTTGTTTTTTTAGTGGAAGAGTAATAAAAGTTTATGATTTGGTAGATCTTCCATATTAATTCGCTATAATAACAAAACCTATTGTCAGTCCATTTTAGCTGACAAAGTCTGGCAAGTGGAAGTACCACAGACGTTAGTACAAATGGAGATAGGTGCACAAATATGGTAAGGGGTCCAGAGGAGGGGAGGCCCCCCCTCCTTAAATGTGATCCATTGTTTTAGAGGGACCCTAAAATGCCCTACATGAAAGGGCAGTGGGAATGGCTTTTCAATCAACGAGAGGAGCTCTTGGAGACTATTGGAATTGGACCCCTTTTTTCGTTTATTTAGGAAGAGTAAGAATTTTATTGACAATAAAGATTTCAATCCATTATGTGCATCTAATACAACTGGAAAAAATCTATTGCACACGAGCGAGACAAATAACACATCAATATATCAAATGAAGGATACACCAATGATGAACTGATCGACTTTGAGATGGGAGAAGTGCATGCAAGTTTTGAATGAACAATTCCACCATTGACGAGACTTCGAACATAAATATACTGATACCAACTAAGTGACTCTGCCACTCCATGTAGATGGTCAAAAAACTAACATCACCCTGTAGTTTCACTTTTTTAGTTGTGTCCTCAAAATTTGTGTTGATAGTCCAACTCAAATGCGCTGGTAGGAGTCGAATTCCAAACAAACGCCTTCCGAGGCTGTCGTTGTTGATATCAACTAAATTCGAAGAGATAAATGTCATATATAATAGACAAGGCTTTTCCTTAATGGGAAATGCTAATAAACACCCATTGGTTGGTGAATAAGAGGGGGGAAAAAAAAAACAGTTTCTGATTCACTTTTAACACTTTTCAAGGCACAAAGAATGACGTCAAAACAAATTGCTTTAGAGAAAATTAAGGAATTAGCAAATAATTGCAAGTTCTTGACAACAAAACAAGTGGCTCAATTGCAGCTTGGTGGAAGTACAAATCATTGTTCAAACCTGAATATATAGGGCTCTCGTCTTTGATGCCAAACAAGAAGAAAACTTATGTTGGTGGCCAACAAAATTTGTGCTCCAACTACCTTAGTGTTGATGGTGGGCTTGTTTGTTCATATTAGGAATTTTCAAGCTCTGAATGCCGTCAGGCGTCAGCTTTGTTCAACTCAGTTTATCACTCTAGATTGTGGTATTTGTTTTATATTCTCAACTTTTTTCTTTTTGTTTTTTTGGGTTTGGCAATCAGAGTATCCGGGCCAGCTTGCACGCACCTCGACTAATCACCTTTCGGTCCGGTCAAAGGCAGACCATCCATGCCAGGACTAGGGAATTCACAAGAGAAGCTCCTGCAACCTTGTCCCAAGAAATTGACAAATTTCGAACTCAGGATATTTGGATTTACAACTCATCCCTATTACCACTTGAGTTGTGGTTTTTAGGTTTTTATATTCTCAACTTGATTCAAAATTTTTTTTTTTGAACTGTCAACTTGGTTAATTCATTTGACATGCATGGTGACGACTTCCACTAATTTAGTTACTCTTTGTCTCTGGGAATTACATTTGCTTCATTCCTTTCCATTCACTTTTTTTTTTCTATCCCACTTTCAAGATTTTCAATTCAATCCTTTTTATATACATTATTAGCCCATTTCCTAACAACTTAAATTTTTAGGACTACTGGTAACTTGGCAATAAGTATTTAAACTTACAAAAGATAATGAACCACCAATATGGCATTCCACTTCAACTTTAATTGACCTCTACTAGTAGACGATGATTTTGATCCTAAAATTTTTTTATCAGCAAAAAATTTATTAATCATTGAAAACAAATTACAAAGATTAAACGGGCCCGAGACTAAAAAAGTCAAGGACCCACAAGGGAAAAAAACAAGACATTAATGGATTGGGGGGCTTGTAGTGAGTAATCTCACTACACCCCTACACGGTAATCAACAGTTCCGATTAAATACAATTATCCTACATGTAAGACACTTAATCTCTTATATAAGATAACCCGGACCGTTAATTGCCGAACAGACGGCCGTGATTGCTCACTACAGACGCCCAACCCCGACATTAATAAAGGGAAAGATGCCCTAAATAAAAACAAAGAGGAAAAAGTAACTGATAATATTCAAGATCACTTGGTGGGATTTTGAGGTGGTGGTTGTGTTCTCAGACACTTTCTGAGCAAGACCAATGTATGTAAGTACTCAGTCCACATGTTCTGCTGTGGTGCTGAAGGCCCTGCTAAGTAGCTTTGCTACAATAGTTGAAGAAAGGGAGGGAGAAAGGACAAGGGGGTGAGATGACAATATCTCACTAGATTTGGTCTGCAAAAATGGAGACACTGCAGTGTAATTCAGAATGGCCCCTAATATTGTCAACTTACACCCCACAAGAGACAACCATATGTAATTTAGATTCCCAGTGCCTCCATGATTCTTCTTCCTCAGTCACTTTGCATACTCTTAGATACCCATGATGAATGCCATCCATTGGAGTACTTTTTTTTTTTTTTGAACCAGCTAGTCCCAATCAACTTGAGAACCCACCCGACTTGGAATGTCCGGCAGGACTTAAGCCAGTGCTGACATAGTCGGGAGGAAATATTAATCCATCACTACCTCTCGGGCTCTATCACCAGACGTCCACCATAGTGCAAATTAAAGTGGAGCGTCCTCATTCCTCTTCCACTCACCTGGTCCCAAGCAGAGCCTAATCCTGAAGTGGTGCCCTATATTTCTTTATAACTAAATAACAAAAGCAGAATTAGTTGTTTATATAATTATTTTAGTCCCTATTAAACAACAAAGGGTGGAGCTGGTTCATCAAGGAGAAGCGGCTCAACGCGGCGATGTCGTCTTGTTCCTGCACCACCAGCTTTTCATCGAATGGAGGCGGCAAGGAGTGGCTTTGGTGGCGGCGGTGGGTTAATCACCCGTAAATGTTGCCATGTGGGCACTAGCCGCGCTACATGTACCTTTCAATGGTCACATGACAACCCGAAAAAAATTTCTTATAATTAAAATACATGTCAAAATTTTAGATTAGTTCTCTTTTGAACACTTAGTCCAAATATGAAATGAACAAGAGCAAATCTATAAAGGATCCTTGTGAACTTATTCGCTACATAATTTTCTAAAAAAAAAATGAGTGTATTAATTGTAACGACCTACCCCCGCCTTGCACAATATTGTCTGCTTTGGTCGCCCAAGCTCCTTGGACTTCCCAGAAGGTCACCCATCCCAGGATTACTCCAACGACCCGCCCCCGCCTACGGGGTAGGAGCCACTGTAACGACCCGCCCCCGCCTTGCACAATATTGTCCGCTTTGGCCGCCCAAGCTCCTTGGACTTTCCAGAAGGTCACCCATCCTTGGATTGCTCCAAGATGAGCACGCTTAACTGTGAAGTACCAACGAGCTTTGACGCCCGCACGGCTTTAAAAGGCCTTGTGCAAGTTAGGGCATGATCTATTTTCTTATATTACATAGCTCCGTTGTATCCATGTGGGTCCTGAGCTGTCACATTCTCCCCACCTTAGGATGCAACATCCTCGTTGCATATTGGCCCAGCGACCTTCCCCCGGGAGGTATAACACTTAGTTCTGCATAGCACTTTGTTCCCACTCCGGGATTCAAGAGGTGGCTCCTACAGATTCTAGAGGTGGCTCCTACCCCGTAGTCCGGGGTTGTGCTCTGATACCAACTGTAACGACCCGCCCCCGCCTTGCATAATATTGTCCGCTTTGGCCGCCCAAGCTCCTTGGACTTCCCAGAAGGTCACCCATCCCTGGATTGCTCCAAGGTGAGCACGCTTAACTGTGAAGTACCAACGAGCTTTGACGCCCGCACGGCTTTAAAAGGCCTTGTGCAAGTTAGGGCATGATCTATTTTCTTATATTACATAGCTCCGTTGCATCCATGTGGGTCCTGTGCTGTCACATTAATCCTCCAATTTTATTGGGCCACCAAATAGGCTTTTGATTTGTTTGTATCATTGGGCTTCAACAATAACAATTTTCAAAAGCCCAAAAACTTAATTGGACCACTTGTTTTGGTTTCAAAAGACTTCTACTCAGTATAAACTAAAAATTATTGCAGTGCCCTTTTTTTTAGACTATTTTTTTGATGCCCTAGGCCTAGGCCTCTTGAGCAAGGCCCAAGTGCCGACCATGGTCCCAGGTATCGAACTCAAGATTGATGGGAGAGGAGCAACCTTATGTTAACTGCTCTAATCACTTGAATGACTACTACCTAGGTGGTCTGGCATCCACTCAAATAGATATACATACAGTGGGGTATGTGGTGATAGAAAAAAAAAAGAGAGTAAGAAAAAGATGTATGCTTGTGTTATGAAACAATTTGAAAAAGAAACAAATGAAGGTTGAACCACCACTCGGGTCTCGTTTACTTTCTGAATTCTTAAATGGAGAATGCTACTTTTTGATGTTGAATGGTGAGAACAACTCAAGTGGCACATCACTATATCAAATCAGTTTGTAAGAAAAAATTGTATGTTTCACATTACTCTACTATCACCAAGACAGTTGGACACGTGGCCGTGTCGCAACACAAGTGGTGCGATCGAGATCTTAAGTTCGAGTTAATAGAGCAACATCGATGCTCCTTAGTAATCTAACTAAATAACTCGCTCGCTCAGTAACATCCTACCTTTGACATGCTCACCCCCCCCCCCCCCCCCCCCCCCCCCCCCCCGCGCCCGCGTTAGGGGACATTGGAATTAATCTCGCAGCATTAGTTGAGATGCGCGAATTCTGACATGTACACCTAGTTATAAAAAAAAACAAAAACAAAATATCCTACCTTTGACAAAAGAAAAGAAAAACATTATTCTACTATGTCAGCATTTCAAATAGCCAAGCAATAATTGTATACAATACCCAGATCCAAAAAAATTAAAATAAAAAATGCATACAAGACAATAAGGATGTTAAAAATTCCTAGAAAATATCAAGTCTAAGCAAGTGCCCTTATGGCTCTTGTTTCCATATTCTAACCCAATAAGTGAGAAAAGTGAACTACTTTGGCCCCACTTCCACATTCAACACATACCTTAAAGTCACACCCAGGTGCATGATAAAACACTTTTTTCCCCTATAAATGCAGACCAAGTATTCCCACCAAAAACCATAGCTACAAAAAACCAGAGCATTCTCAATTCCAAGCTAAACTTGTTAGCACCAAAAACTCCATTTCCATGGCTCCAGTTCCTCTCTCCCCTATCAATGTCGGGCACATCGACGATGTCCAGGAACTGAGGAAGTTCAAACCCACAAAAATTCCCGAAAGATTCGTTCGCAACGAGACTGAGAGGCCTTCGCTTTCCACAGCCAATCTTTCTTCAGCTTGTAAAACCATACCAGTGGTTGATTTGTCAAAACTTGTTAAAGGAAGCAAAGATGAATTCCAGAAGGAAATTTCCAAGCTTGCAATCTCTTGTGAAGAATGGGGATTTTTTCAGGTAAGTGGATATCCATTTTCTCCATGTTAGAACTTACAAGCTCTTGGCAAAGTAGTCTTCCTTTGGGACTTGGGGGTTTAATCCCATCTAAGGTCTCAGGTTCAATTCCCTTTATTAGCAAAACCCTTGGGGCCGCTGTAGGTTATGCCCGGTCATTACCTCCAGGGTCCCGAAATTAGTCGAGGTGCGCGGAAGCTGGTCCGGACATCCTGTTATAAAAATAAATAAATAAAAACCTTACAAGCTCTTATTACATGGAAATGGTCTACTAACAGAAACTTTAGTACCCAAATTAGTATAAGAAATAACGAGAGTGGCACTTTTGAAATCATAAGACAGAAAGGTGGGTATTTTTTGAAAGGAAACCACAAACAACCACATGATTCTGCAAGAAAATTCATATCATTACTCTTTAGAGAACCATATCCATCATTTTGGATTACATTTTCGAAATTGCCACTGTGACAATTTTGAAGTTACAAGCCCAAATGATGGGTACTTTGTCTTTGAAACGAAAAGACGACACATTATCACATGTTTTTTGTTGAACAAACAATAATTTCATTTTAAAACCCCGGAGGCATTTCAAATACTTCATCACATAATACATGAAGGAACCAAAACTATTAGAATCTAAACAAGAGCACGTTCTAAATACGAGCACGTGCACTAGCAGGCTCTACGGAACATTATCAGATTTAATTGTTGCTGGATATTGGATTTGATAGGTGATAAACCATGGGATTGATCTGGATTTGCTTGAGAGCTTAGAAAAAGTGGGGAAAGATTTCTTTATGCAGCCACTGGAGGAGAAACAAAAGTATCAAATGGCACCAGGGACAGTCCAGGGATATGGGCAGGCTTTTGTTTTCTCAGAGGACCAGAAGTTGGATTGGTGCAACATGTTTGCACTTGGAGTTGAGCCCCACTTCATCAGAGTCCCAAAACTTTGGCCAACCAAGCCCTCCAAGTTTAGGTAAAATGACAACAATACCCATGATGGGTTTGTCCACAACCTTTTGGTTTTGTTTTCTGTTCTCTGTTTTCCAAAACAAAAACAATAAAGATTTTCAAAACACTTTTAGGGTGAGTTTCCCCCTGGTATTTTTTGGGGATCTTTTTACATTTTGTAATTTTTTGTTTAGCTTTTCGTCGTACTTTT
This sequence comes from Vaccinium darrowii, assembly GCA_020921065.1. Lineage (NCBI taxonomy): Eukaryota > Viridiplantae > Streptophyta > Magnoliopsida > Ericales > Ericaceae > Vaccinium > Vaccinium darrowii. The sequence goes on along the minus strand of CM037151.1, from coordinate 3,749,791 downwards.
TGAGATTAATCATTCGTCCCTACAAGAGGAATCATAAAAGTAAGGAAATGAGAACCAAAGTTGTAAAAATTCATATACGACGACACTATATATATAAAAAATACTAGTTGTTTGGTATTTTTCGTCTTTAGTGAACTTTTGTTTTTTGGTCATAATATTTTTTTTACCTTTTAGACTCCTCTCGTCGAGAAGGACTATTAATCTATAAAATAAAACGTGAGTAAAATAAAATTTCAGAAAAAATGAACAAAAATACCAAAAATTTAGGGGAAACTCATTGCTCCTAGTTGATTTTAGTTCTTGCAAATTAAAAAATAGTTTGCAGAAACAGTTTGCCCAAACACAGAAACCAGACAATGGAAAACGGCACCAGACAATCCTAAAACCTTGGACAACCAAGTCACCAATGTTAGATAAATGGCAGCACTATGATGACAGCATTCACATATTTTAATGAAAAGTTCAAAAACACTTATTTCTGTCTCTATTTTTTCTAAAAATAATTTTCAGAATTAGTACACCTGTACTTTCTACAAATCAAAACATAGAAAATTGAAAGGAAAAACGATACTACTCATCCACTATTCCATGTTTTAAATAATCTTTTTTTTTTCTTTTTTGCAATTTATGTGTCTTGCAGTGTAACAGTGGAGGAATATTCAAGGGAAATAAGGAAACTATGCCAAAAGTTGCTTAGTTTTATAGCAATGAGCCTTGGTCTAGATAAGGACACTTTTGAGGAAATGTTTGGGGTAGCTGTCCAAGCTGTGAGGATGAACTACTATCCACCATGCCCTAGACCTGACCTGGTTTTAGGGCTAAGTCCCCATTCAGATGGAAGTGCCCTAACAGTGTTGCAACAAGGAAAGGGCAGCTCAGTGGGCCTCCAAATACGCAAAGACAACACATGGGTCCCAGTTCAGCCTGTTCCAAATGGTCTTGTAATCAACATTGGTGATACCATAGAAGTAAGAAAAATGTGTCTCTCTTTTGAGTGAATTACATCTATACCCTTGCACTTTCTGTCCAATTTCACTTTGGTCCTTGCACTTTTGGTTTGTGGGAGTCAAAGCCATGCAATTCTGGTCAAGTTGGAACGTTAACCTCCGATGATAGCTACTCAGTATGTAAATGAAAATTGATCCTATGACAATTAGGTGATTCAAAAACCAGTTTGACTAAAGGTTTGTGTGGAGAAAAAATTGAAGAATTAAATTTGTGTTGTATTAGTTCATCGGACAGCCGGTTTTTGTATTCAAAGTGAATTTAGTGGAGGCCATGGATAGAGGGTATGTAGACATTGTAGCTTGACCAAAAGTGCAAGTATTTTCACTGCCACAATAAAAAGCAGAGGGGCCAAAGTGGAGATTGAGTCAAAGTGCAGGGTTGATAAGTGTAATTTTGCCTTTTCAGTTCAAGTTTCTTTTTCAATTTTTTATTTCCTCTCTTATGCATTATGGGTCTTCTTGATTTTGAATCTAACAGGTTTTGACTAATGGGAGATACAAGAGTGTGGAACATAGAGCAGTGACAGACAAGGAAAAAGACAGGCTCTCAATTGTCACATTCTATGCTCCAAGCTATGAAATAGAGCTTGGCCCAATTCCACAATTGGTGAATGAGAACTTCCCTTGCAAGTATAAAAGGTACAGCCATGGGGAGTACAGCAAGCACTATGTGACAAACAAGCTTCAAGGCAAGAAAACTCTTGAATTTGCCAAGATTCAAACCCAAAACTCTTCATAAAGGGAGCTAAAAAAGTCTGGAAATTTGGGACCCACTGGATTTGTACTATATATGGGTTATAAAGTGTTAGTCCTTTGGGTATTTAATCAAGTAAGTTTGTATTGAGCCAAGTTTGGCTCATGTAATATCAGATGGTGCTGTTCATGGACCGGATATGGTCTGTTGTCAAAATTTCTGCTTAAAGTGTATTTTCAACCGCACGATGTAGTCAAAGTCTTAAGATACACAATTTGGACGGAATCGTGCGGCCGACCCAACTCAAACTGTGCAAAGTCTATCAATTAATGGAATCTTGTGGATATTATGTATATGCTTTTGTCATCAAAAGTGTTTTGAAATTTAAGGACTCTATGCAAAGAATCAGCTCTTTTGAAGAATCAAAACACAAGGAAATGTCACTTTTTACTGTTCTCTGTACCAGATTCCTAACACATAATGAAAGCAGATCTCATGGGGTTGAACCCAGTACCACTCACCACAGAATCTCTCATTCACAAAAGTGGGAAAATCAAGGACTTCCAATTGTTGAAGGGGGAGTGACCTTTTTTTTCCAGTGGACGGTAGAGAGGAGGGCCCACAACCAAATCATGCATGCATAATTTATAATTTGCTGGGCTTATTATTGGCGTTTTTAGCACTAGCTATGCAACTTGCACTGGTTTTTGATGATCATTCTAGGTTGAAAACTTGAAATGATCAAAGAATGATGAAAACAAGTGGACCAAACAAAGCCTTACACATGAAGGGTGATGCATCTAGAGGAAAACAAGCAACTATCTTAATTGGCAGAGACATGGCACTGGATTCAATGTGGTAGTAATGGTTTATTTTTTTATTTTTGGGAAAAACAATGTTATCAGTTGAAAGAAGACTAATATAGAAGTAGTTGGTTTAATTGGTAAGTACTTGGATTTATTCGTTGGTAAAGTCCCCGTAACTGTTTAGTGGGGCTAAAATCTGCGAACATGTACAATGAAATTCGACCCTCATATAGATAGAGTGAAATTCTTCATAGATGATTGTATACATGGGGTGGACTTAAGGGGTACAAGCGGGGCCTGAGCCTCTGCACACTCCCAATTATCCCAATTTTTCTTTACGATATTTTAGGTTTCGTTTCTAAAAATTACGAAGAAAAGTCTCCTTAAAATAGTGTTATTAGTACATAAAGAGGATATTTTGTTATTAATATATGAATATATATAATTGGTCCCTTGCAATTGGAATTCTGCGTTTGCCACTGATTGTATAGTGCTGAGGATAATACTTGTTGGCACATATACAGAATGGCCATATTTGGGTATCCATTTATTTACCAAAAACAAGCCTCAAACGTTTGATGATGCAAATGGGCAAGTGGAAGAAATGGGAGACTTTTATTTACAAACACACTCTGGCCTCATTAAAGAAATCATGTTTTGAAAGGAGAATATGGGATGGCATAGCTTAGGTGATGATTAACTCCACCCACATCAATCCCCCAGCACATAGGAACCATAAGATGGTATTGAAACTTCCCAAGGATTTCAAGACCAAGCACAATCATCTGATTTTCGGTCACGCGATTTAAGGTTACAGTAAATAAAAGCGGTTTTGGATTAAACCCTAAAAACAAACTAACGTGTCAAGATTCCGAATGCAACCTAACTCCCAAACAGAGTGCGGGAGTTCTGACCAACTTCTAATTCTATAACGTAGACATTATTATCACTGCAACACAACACCTCAACTAAAAACAGCACTTAAAATTTTACCTCTATTTAACCACTTCCTGTTTTACTCCTCCTCTCATGCAACTCTATTGTTATCTTTTATTACTCCCTCTGTCTAATTTATTACTCTATTGTTATCTATTGTTGGTCTTGAAAAAACGTGTAATCTTCGGATTAAAAAATAAAGTACGTACGTGCAAATATTTTTTAAATTTCTTGACACATTCTTCAATTTGGTGTCAAGAAATTTTTTCAGGGAGCATCCATGCTTGGCTTTGAAGTAATTGGCTTCTCTCATAAGTTCAGCTACAACAGACACCCGAGGTTTGGGATTCATAGTTGACTTCAAGCAATAGCCATTGGCAAAAACCAAATATATTGTTCAGATAAGTTTAGCAGCTCCAAATAACATCAGACTTGACCTACATGGCAACATCAGAAACCGAAATTAGGTGTCGGTAATTACCAAAAAAGAAAAAAGAAAAAGAAAAGCACCTTGTCATGACTAATGGGTGATGGCCCCACATAATGGCTGGAATCCAGGTTTGACAAAAGAGAGGCTTGACTCTTCACCCTTTGATCTCTTATCTCTCTCTGTTTTGCTTTCTTTGGTGCAGAATTAGTGGGAAAGTTAGTTAGTGGAGTAGGTTATACAAGCAAAGGGGTCTGATATCTCAGTATGGCCTCGAACCCCAGACCTCTCCCTTGACAACGAGACACTACAAGCATTCATCTGAGGTCTGGAACGACGACTCCATCAAGTCCTGATACACAAAAAAAAACCCAAGAAACAGTCCCACAGGGAGAAGATGTAAACTAACAATTAGATGTGGTCACAAAACCAGGGTGCCTGTAGTGAGCCATCACAGGCGTCCGTTCGACAATCAACGGTCCAGATTATCTTATATATGAAATCGCTATCTTTACGTGAAGATAGTCCTGACCGTTGATTATCGAACGAGCGGCTGTGATAACTCAATACATTCTTGTAGTGAGTCACTACAAGGAATTTTGGGTACTTTCTGGGTAAGTTTTCTTTGCACTTAGTATTTTCCCCTCAGATCTTGTGGTCACGGCTAGATTTGACCCCTTCACCTCTCAGTATCTCAGTTGGTTAACCTCCACAATCCATTTGTAAATTAGTTAATTGAAGGGTAACAGTATACAAACAGAAAAAAAAAAAATATACTAGTAGAAGATAAGCCCCTCTAAATAAAATTAAGTTGGGATGTCTTTGTTGGAATTTTCACAATTTCGTATGAATGGACTTGGAAAAGTTGGAGGATCTCCTAGGACAACCAAAGAACCAGACCCATCCCATGGGAGTTAATACACGCGGCTTGTTAATGGCTGTTACCTTCCCCGTGATGTGAGATTGATGGTGATATTCACTCTAGCCGTTTCATTATTGATTGCTGCCTAGCAACTCAAGAGTCTTCACCATCTCTATATCTTGTATTCCCGTATAGGTTATACCACATGAATTTCACATTGCTCCAAAGTTCCAGAAATTTGTTCCTCGTGTGAAAGAGAGGCAGACGCTAGTAAGTTTGCTAAGGCAGTCGATGGAGGTGTTCGGCGACTTGTGATTCTAGCCATTTTATCCTGGGGAACGGACGTTGGTCAGATCCTACAACGCCCACAGTAGGTGGCAGGTCCGTTTTAAGGAGATTGTGGTACCACACAGGACTTGGCTCTTTTGTTTACATCGTACTGGTTGCATCTCGTTATTTATCTTCTGTTCAGGCAAATTTGTATTTCTGTTTATCATATCAATGGAATTGTTCTTTGAAATTCTGTGCCACGTAATTTTTCCTTATAGTATTTCATACAAAAATGTCACCATGACATCATTTCGAGGAAAAGATGTCCTCAAAATTATTAGTAGAGTATCATTTGGGTACTAGTTTGTGTGTTGCTTCTAGCTTGCTATTTCCATCAATAATTGTGGGAGGCTCACCGCTCACCTAAAAACCAGCTTCTATGAAAAGTCCTTTTTCTCTGGCTTTGTTTGATTTGAGAGGAAGTTGATCTCACCAAATGGGTCCCAAAAAGAGAAAGCAACTTCTACTAGTTGCAAAGTGCCAAACACTAGACCAAAGTTAGTCCGGTCGATTCGTGGATTTGCTCCCCGCACAATTGATCAGGGTTCGATTCTTGTAGTTAGGCAACAAAGAGTAATTTCTCCGGTATCCCTTAGTTCCGGCATAAATAGTCTGTCTTTGATCGAACGAGGAAGGAGATTAGTCGAAGTGTGCGTAAGCTCGCACGAACACTTGTGACCGTTGAAACAAAAAGAAGAAGTGCCAAGCACTTCATTGAAACAATGAGTATGTGTTGTGTTGAAACCATTCACAGAGAGGGAGAGAAAGTTTGGGATTCAGAATTTGCAGGGGACATGTTTTATGGAGGGTGGGGTACAAATTGCTATTTGTTTGATTTTCTGGGGTTTTGGAGAAGTGAAGAGAGCCGTTGTTTTTGCTTCATTTTGTCCACTAATCATTTGTTACAAATTACAGTTTGGCACGCTAACTTTGGTCCATTGAATCTTGTTTCAACCTTTCTTTTCACATGTTTGTATATAAGAGACGTGCACAGCTCCCCAATGAGAATTTTTTGGCAAAACAAGGGGCTCTAGGCTGATAAGCGAGCTGAACAAGTTAAAACGGGATTGTTTGAACTTGGTTTGAATACTTAACGAGCTTAATGAACTATATATACATATAAGCTGCTGAGAAAAGAAAAAACTACATATAAATTTGTCTTGTACACCAGGTGAGCCGATCTCAAATGGGTTTTAATCGAGTCGATCTCGAGTACCTTGATATTTTTCCAACTCTTGATCAAATTCATGCTGCTAAACAAAACTAGGAGCTTAACTGTGATCAAAATCCATTCTTACTTCGTTGCTTGTTAATAATGATGATTCTTTCTGCATTGGAAGTTGTCAATTATAAAATTAATAGGACACTCCATTCACTTCTTGGGTCTGGGAGGGACTTCGTTTAACTATTGACCATACACGTGTCCTTTGCCTTCTCAGTTTTGGCTTCTTGTATTCTCTTTTAATTAGCTTGTAATCTTGTTTTATTTAGCTGCTTCCTGTGTCTTGTTTATTGTTGTTTGGTGTTTTTTTCTTTTTTTGTAATGAATCTATTTTATGTCTAGGAAAAATTTCAAAAAAAAGGAAAAAAAACCGAACTATGACCGCAATGCCTCATAAACTTTCAAAATTCACTTAATGTTAATTAAACCTCCAACTGAATTAGCCATTACGCTAGATGTACTCTTTCAGTTAATTTGATTTTGTTTTTCTGTCTTTCTTGTTTGTATTTCATCATTTTTTAGTTGTATTTGCTTGTACTCGGTAGCATTTGATTAAAACATTTCTCTCATTCCAAAAAAAAAAAACTCCAAACTTTACACATTTTTTTCAATTAGGCCTGTGCCGTTTGATTCCGTCAATTTCCAAACGGAGAAAGACGACGTGGCACATGGGCTCTCCTTTTGGAGGGAAAATGGGACACGTGAGGGGCTTTTTCTTCAAGGCACCTGCACCAGTTGGTAGGCTTTTTCTTCCTCACCGGAATTCCACCGGTAAAAATATAATAGAGTTTTGTGGGCGGGTCCTATAAACATGTGTTATAGCTTGTAAGGTCCGGAACAAATAATGCGCATAGTTCACTAGGTCCTGGATATAAGTTTCACACTTTTTCTTCCGAAATTACCCCAATTTTGAAAATTAGAATGTACATTTTGAAAATTAGAATGTACATTTTGAGTGTTAAAATGTACATTCTAAATTCTAAATATACGGTCTAAATTCTAAAATGTATATTCTAAATATACAGTCTAAATTCTAAAATGTACGGTCTAAATTCTAAAATGTACGATCTAAATTCTAAAATGTACATTCTAAATTTAGGATACCCTAAATTGTAGGGTACCCTATGAAAGTGCTTAAAATCCTAGGGTACCCTATGAAAGTGCATAAACGGTTAGTAAAAACAAAGAGTAACGACGAGAAGGATGGGCAAAAAAGTAAAATCTCCAACTATATTTGTGCCCCAAGACCTCTCCAGTAATAAATTTTAGCCCAGGACCCGGGGGCCAAAATTTCAAATAATAGGACCGGCCAATAGATTTCTAAAAATATAATCAATAAAAGTTGTCAATCCTTGAGGCTCAACAAGTCATCAAAAGGAGGCCTGATCGCAACTTCTGGTGCTGTTTCTACACCGTTTGGCCCATAATTCATTTGGGCTATTAACTGGGCCAGGACATGACAAGTACATGAATATGTTAGGGTTGGTCCTTGTATGTACAACTTGGGTGTATGCAATTCCATCCAATATCTAGCTCTACCTATTGATGTCTTTTTGCTTTGATTTGGGTGCATAATTTCCAAGGCATAGTGTTTCTTGAGTTCCTCGATTTTTTGAGGTATCGGAGGCTGTTGATTTGGTTATAATTGTTTTAGAGTTAACCAGTCATTTTCTGCATGTATTACCAAAGATTGAGCCTCCATTCCTCCCTATCTATGTACACCTATCGATAGGGACTCATGGGCATTGTTATTGCTAATTATGTGTAACAAGTGTTCCAGTCAAATTACGCGCAACTCAACTTAGGTTGGGGAGCTGATTTTAACAATATAAAATAACTCTAGTGGCTCAAAGAGGTTTTTTTGGATAATTATGAGAGTCGAATCTGCGTTCTCGGAGTTTGGAAAAATAAGTATCTTACTTGCTACCATGCTTCACTATGAGAGTCGAACTCCCAATTCATTCATTAGAGGTCTGCAATCATTTAGAATGTTGCCAAGATGGTGGACATGCACTAGGTGTGTTACCCATAATCAGTGGGACGGCTTCACTCTTTCACTCAATTCTAGATTGAGTTTTACTGAAATTTTAACTACAATCAAGGGAGACTTAAATTATCACTCGAAAATTGAAAGGTTATTTATTTATTTTTTTCTGTTAAATTTATAATTGTCACATTAATATAGGTTTTAATCAAATTTCTGCTTAGATTTCAATTTGCTTGCCATTAATTATCCTTAGATTTGAATTTGAGTAAAATATGAGTAAGAACCGAGATGGCCTGAGACAGAAGCCAGAAAGATATCTGATACGCTCAATATCTAACTACTTTATGACATAGGAGAGTTAGGGCCAAGGTAAAGGGAATATTAATAGCTCTGGAATTACTTGCACACTCACATTTTTTAGTAACAATAAATAAGATTTTTCTAACATATTATTTATTTGTCCATTTTCTGATCATTTTAGGATCAAATATAAAGAAAAAATTTCAAAAAAAAAAAAATTTGTGCTTCATTTTATTTCCATAAATGTTTCTCTTTTTTTCACAGTTCAACAGTTATCGACTGCTTATATTCATTGATTATAATGGAATAAAATATGGGAAAGTGAAGATATAACTCTCAATTGGTTTTCACATGGGAAGAGGGGGGGAATGAGACTCGATTCCGGGATGCAATGTGGGGCATCTAAGAGCTTTACCACATAAGCTAACCACCACTTACGGAATAATACTTTTATGCTATTTCTGAAGGAGATATTATAGCTAAGGGATACTCGATTAGAAAAATAAAGGAACATGGATCATTGATTCGTTATGCAAAGGAAAAAATATCATAGATTTATCGCGATTACTAAGCTATGCATGCCGTAGATCCAACTTTAGTTATGTATGGTAGTAATTTGGGCAAGCCCTATGCATTTCATGGTATTCTTTGTAGGTATGGTGTGGGGATAGAACTCACACTGACAGCTCCTTTGGATCGCGCGATTTGGAGAGAAAAGAAAGGAGAAGAAAGGAAAATCCTTTCTCTCCCTTGTTTGGATGAACAAAAGGGTGGGAGAGGAGGAAAAATGGTGAGCAATCGGAATCCCCCCCCCCCCCCCCCCCCCCCCCCCCCCCCCCCCCCCCCCCCCCCCCCGTTTCTCACCAAAAGTGGCAAGATTTGGTGAGAAACGGAATGCCGGCGGCGAGTGCAGGCCACCCTGTTGTCGGATCATCGTCAAACTTTCACTGTTGTCTTCGTCTCGTCGAAGAGAAGCTGGATCTGTGCTTAAAACTCAGTTTCGAGATCGCTGGAGACGATGAACATGACCGGAATGAGAGGGAGAGAAACTGATTTCTCACGCTTGTTTGGATGTGTACGTGAGAAACAAAAATGATAGGTACACACCCTCTCAACCACTCCCCACCACACCCTCTCTCACATGTGTGGTGGGGCTCACTCGGTGGGTCCCAGTAGGCCCCACTACACATGTGAGAGAGGGTGTGGTGGGGAATGGTTGAGAAGGTGTGCACCTATCATTGTTCAGTGAGAAATCCCTTCGATCCCTTTCCTTTCTTTTCTCACCATTAAAGGAAATCTATTCCCTTTCCTTTTTTTTTTCTCACCCTTCTTGCCAAAGGAGCTGTGAGTGAACTACGACAATTTGATATGTTCTTGTGTGTTTTTGTTTCTGAGTCGTTCATTTTCTTTTTGTCTGAATCAGCTAATGGGTTATGATTTCACATGTGGAGTGCTGGAGAAACTTGCAGTACACACCGTAACCAATAATTTTGTTTTGACCAAACTAATTCATAACTGACAGTATTAAATATTTCATCAGCAACAAAAATAAATAATTTGCTACTACACACATGATGATTCACGTGTGGAGAAATATAACCTGTAAGAGCATATCCAACACTATATATTAACCATTTTAACTTAGAAAAAAAACACAGAAAATTGTAATCCTTGTGTTTTGTAGTCCATTTTCACGTATGTGCTCCAACACTATTAGGTATTTTTAGATGGTGAGATGGTTGTTGATGTGGCACTTTTTTAGCGGCTGATGATAAAATTGATATAGCCTTCAATGACTAGCTACATGTAGATAGTTAAAATGTAAATAAGTACAATACTTAGTCATTTGGCTACTCTTGTTGAATGTACGAAATTATGCATGTTAGCTATTAGCTAAAAATAGCTTTAGCAAGCTTCATTGCCTAGCCTTTTTTTAATTGGCAAAGAAATTTCATTCATCGCTAGGATAAACAAATAAAATCAACATAATAAGAAAAGAAACACATTGAGATAGCCTCAAAGAGTACACAATATGACAATATATATCCTTCTCCTACTGTTAGCAGACTTCATTGCCTTCAATGTTGAAGTTGCTCTAAATCATAGTCCAATGAGTGTGAAGATAGAAATTCTTGAAGGGTTTCAAACGATCTACCTTGAATAATACTTACCAAAAATAATATTGACTTAAAAGAGAAAGAGAGAGTTAAAAAGAAATTTTTATAATTGTAAAGGAAGCGGATCCGCTGTCCCGAACTTCCTGTCCCAACTCCCTGTCCCGTCCATCCGAACCGTCCATTCGAGCAATCAACGGTTCAGATTCCATTTCACCCCAAACAAATCTGAGCCATACACATTCATCTGCGAATTTGAGCCATCGAGTACTCAGATTGATGGCTTGGATGAAAGGGACACGAAGTCGGGACAGGGTTTTCGGGACAGCAGATCCGCAACCAATTGTAAACAACAAAAATCGAAGTAATATTGACTTACCAAAAAAAGAAAAACTGAAGGATAAAGAGAAGAATACCAAAATGGATTGGTATAATACGCAACTCAAATTAATTTATAACATTTGCATAGAAAGTACTCATGGCACTAATAGAAAATTCACAACATTTGTATAAAAACTTGCAACAATTGTAAAAGTATCCACAAAATCAAGATAGAAACTAACAACATACAAAGTTATGAATTAATTGAAAGTTGATGTTATAATTTTATGAGCAAATACTATGTTCCTATGAAAAAACCTATGAATTCAAGTTTGACGTGACGTTATGAGTTTAAGCAATGCTACAGACGCTAAATAACTTATAAACTATAACACTAAATGTACACATGACATTACCACATCAATGCATGATGCTATACATAGATGCACTAATCCACCAAAATAGTGTCACATGTACATTTAGTTCATTAGTTTGTATCTTATTTAGTGCCTCTGGACTTTCTCTATGAGTTCATACGCAGATATCATGAATATCTATGTAATTCAAGAAGTGCATAGTACCATACCCCTCAAAAAAGAGGGTGCATTATGTCATTCTCAATTGGTTTTATAGTAGTAGTGAAATTAACACACAAAGTCTAAAACCAAACAGAGGATGAATCAAGAAAACCCTAACCCTAATATCATGTCTCTCATTGTCCATTTGAATTTAAATAAATACACAGAGCCACCCACAATGGTATAATAGACAATTAATATTGGGTTGTTTATGTTTTTCAATGACAAATAATGGAGTGTTGTCTAGCTAGCCACTGGCATTTTGTTCCCAGCTCCAAGAGCTGTGGGATAAAGAAATCCAACCTACACTTATTTTTTTTATATTGTCCGCAGGACCACATAAATATATCAGTCTATGTATGTGAGGTATACAAACTAATTATATATATATATATATATATATATATATATATATATATATATATATATATATATATATATATATATATATATATATATATGCAAAGCTATAGGCAGCGACTTCGTACGGCCATCATCTTTGGGGGTGATACTTAAGGCCTGTTTGGTTACCATATCTTATTTGTAGGCTGTCTTAAGAAGAAATGGGATTGCAAGCAACCCATGGAGGAAATTTTAACCTGATGTTATGATCACTTGTATCTGCAAACCAATTTCTGATAAAACCATATAGATTATAAAAATTATTCAAGGAGCTTAGATACTGTTTGGAGAGAGAAAATTAAGAAAACAGATTAATTTATGAATATAAATTTCCTTTCCTTTTTTATTTGTTTTCTTGTTCTAATATCCACTAATCCCTATAAAATTGGTTTCTCTAACATAGACTAGCTCAAAATAATATCGGTCGATATAGTGAAACTAAAGAAGTAAAATCAATTAAAAGCACCAAGATTTCACAACTGAAATCGTTACTTGTTCTGTATTTGAATCTTGGGTTAAGATCATGGATTCAAAAAGATTTGTGAAATTAAGTTTTCTCTCTTTTTCCTTCAGAAATCCCTTGGGAAGTCAAAGATCTGAATTCATGCTAAATTACAATTCATAATAGTACAAATCAATATTCAAGAGAAATTACAGCTAAAAAATAAGTTTTCTCTCTTTTCCATTTCCTTCTCTTTTTCCTTTAGAAATTCCTTGGAGAATTGAAGATCTGAATACATGCTAAATTACAATTCATAATCGTTCAAAATACAATATTCAAGAGAAATTATCGCTAACAAATAAAGAAGTCCCAAATTAATTTCTCAACTGATAAAAAATCAAACCATGACAATATTCGCCAATATAACCAAATCAAAAACCCTAATTTACCCCAAAAATAAAAACCAAAAACCCTAGCTAGGATGCTCCTAAAACCTCTTCCCAAAAAACATTAGAAAGGCCTAGAAGTGGAGCCATTACCTTGATCTATCCCTTGGCCATCTTCTCTATCCCCTTCTACAACTTGATTATTATTATTATTACCTCTATCCCCCTCAACCTCTCTATATTTATGCAAATACCTCTTCAATGGCCCAGCATATTCATCAAAGCCCAGATTCCCAAGAGCCCAACAAATATCATCTCCATTCACAGTCTTCCTCCTCTCTCTCTTGCACTTGTCTGAGGCTTCACTTGTGACAAAGCTTATGAACTCAGAGACACACTCTTGCATTCTCTCTTTGGCTTCTTTCGAGATTTTCGCATTCGGTGGTAGGATTTGCTTCATGATCCGGCCGACGTTGGCTATGGGCAATAACCTGTCTTGCTCTTTGAATTGGGCTGCTTGTTCATCACCTGAGCCACTTGGTCCTATGTTGTCTTCCATATTTTGGAGAGAGAGAGATCGAGAGAGAGAGAGAGAGAGAGAGAGAATGAATGTGTACTTGATGTTTTCTAGCTCTGTCAAAGGACAATTGCATCTTGGTCAAACTCCTTCGTATATAACATGAACATGCATACATATGCATGTGTATGGTCATGTGCCATGTATACATGTGACACTAGCATTACATGCGTTTGCATGGCTACGTGACAATATATGATTGTGTATTTTGTGTATTTAATATATGGAAAAACTAGAGATGCTCTGTTCCCAAATTACAAATCTCGATACACGATCAAGTTCCTTTATTAATCTTTGCAATAAAATAGCATCATAACGAAAGATTGCATTCCAAATTTTGTTGGCACGCTATACAAGCTCCTGACAATCATATGCCACCGTAAACTTAAGAAGGACAAAAGGGGTTGACAGGAAGCCAAGCTCCTGACAATCATATGCCACCGTAAACTTAAGAAGGACAAAAGGGGTTGACAGGAAGCCAACCAAAAGGGACTTGTGCATGTCCAATATGAAGTGCTACAAAAATTTATGGTTTTTACTCAAATACTTGTTTCTGAATGCAGCATTTCATGGTAGTCGAGTACAGGTTCATCCAAAACAAAATCCACCAGCATAATTGCAGTGTCGTGTGTCCATACAACATTATAGATGCTTTTTTGTTTAGAAAAAAATAATAATAATAAGAGGAGAGGAATTTACCCATACCCAAGTTCCAATGTTTGTTTTTTTAATAACCAGATGTTCGAGCCAGCTTGCGCGCACCTCGACTAATTTTGGGGGCCCTGGAGGTAACGACTGGACATAACCTCCAATGGCCGAAGAATTTCCTGGCAAGCTGAGACCTTATGTGAGAGCAAATCCCTAAGTTCCATAGCTTTTAGTCCCCTATCCCGATTCTTTATTTTTTGGGGTCTTTGCTTTGGGTTTTTTTTTTTTTTTTTTTTTTTGGGGGGGGGGGGGGGGGGGGGGGTTCTTTAGGTGTATCTTGTTCTCTTTTGGGTGTTTCTAGTTTTGGTTGGTTTCTTACTTTCCTGGCTAGTTTGGTCTTGGGTGGTGTTTTTTCGTCGGTATGCCCTTGTCCCTTTAATCTTAATTTGCTCTTTCTTCAAAAATTAATAAAAAATTTTGCTTAGTAAAAAATAATAATAATAATTTTCCTAAAATTGGATGAGATGTTGGGATTCGTACTCCATGTTCAATGCACAATGTTTCTATGGATCTTGGAAACTAGAGTCACACAAATCACACAGCAAATGAAAACAATGCCTAATAAACAAAATCATGATCGAGATACACACAGTCACACAGTGACACAGATATGCTTGGAAAACTTCAATTGAGTACAAGTCTTCTAACTATCTCTCAGAAAAGTTTTCTCTCGCCTCCTCTCTTATTTTCACTGAAACGCTCTTAATCCTAATTGCAAAGCAACTGCAATATAGTAAATAGGTAAGCCGAATGGCTAAAATTGCCCCTGCTGAAACAAAATACCGTTTTTGCTGCAACACTTTGTACCATAGGGATCCGGGGGTGGTGCTGCCCCTTTGGGGGCAGCATGCATGTTGCCCTCGCAAAACTATGTAGTTTTGGGACATTTTGCTAGAGGGACAAGGGAGTTGTTTGGCCCTCTATTTTTCCTTCTTTCTCCTCAATTCAACGCACTAAAACGGCGTCGTTTTGGTCACTCCTTTTTTTGTCTTCCTTCCTTTGATTTTATTGTTTTTTTCACTCATTTGCTTCTTACTTTTTTGTGCCCAAAAACCATATATCAGGACATCATTTATAATTCCTTGATTCGGATCATCTTTGGTGAATTGAGTAATGTGCCTGCTAATATCGGACTTTTTGAGTCATTTAACAACAATTCTTGTTCCTTCAGTTTACGAGAGAATATCAATACCCAGATATGAGGTTAATAGAAATTAAAATACTCCTAAAGGACCCACTGGTTTTAGGATTGAAACCCAACCTTAAAATGGACTGAATAATGAAGAAATTCATACCTTTTCAGATTCCGGCGACCACACCAAAACTCCAGCGACCCCAAGATATTTTGGCGGTAGTCGATCAGCAACAAGAAGGGTTGATGATGTTACTCGAGCAGAAAGGAGCAGGGGTGGGGTGATGAGGGTGTGGGCATTTGGCGAGAGAAATGTAAAAGTGTTGAGATGTATTTTGGGGGAAATATGGTTTTTTTCTGGGCCACCAAAACGACGTCGTTTTGGTGGGTTAAATTAATGAGAAACAAGCAAAAATATAGGCCAAACAACTCCCTTATGTCTCTAACAAAATGGACCAAAACTACGTAGTTTTGAGAGGGCAACATGGATGCTGCCCCTTAGGGGCAGCACCACCCCCGAATCCGTACCATAGAGGTTCCGCCCCCTACATTTCCGGACTAGACTTTTACTGAAGGTTGTCTGCATCCCAACATGAGACCATTTCGCTGTTTTAACCAATCATAAAGGAGGGTAATCGTCCATTACACGTCGAAACAAAGTGTTATGTAATACTTGATAATGAGAATCGGGACGAAATTGTAAACACCCTCGTCGGCAAAAACTTAAGAAAAAGAAACTAATTAAAGAGGAAGGGGAAACTCATATGGCATGTGATGATGCCGATCATGCTGACAAGATGGGGTAATTAAACTTATTGGAGAAACTCATATTATTATTATTGCAATTTGCAGTTTTCTATTGCATGTTAGCCCGAGGGTTAGTCCGGTTGGGGATTCGGGGGCCTGTAGTGCTCACTATAAGCATGTAGTAAGTAATCTTGACCGGTAATCTCCGCAATCGATGGTTCAAATTCGGTCAAGCATGTATCGGTAAAAATATACTCTTACTAGTAAGAATATAAAAGCATATCTGAACCATCGATTGCTGAAATTGATAGGTGGGATAGTCACTAGAAGCACTACATGATTGTAGTGAGCAAGGCTCCCCGGTTCCGTCCGATCCAATTAATTGGTGGGTTTGTTTCCACACAATTCACCAGAGTTTGATTTTTGGGGTCAGATGCAAGAAATTAAAAAAAAATTTAAAAAAAATTTCTTGTAAATCCCCTAGTCCCGGCATGGATTACCCGCTTTTAATCGAATTGGAGAGGAAAATTAGTTGAGATCGATGCGCGTAAACTGACCCAGAGAGCCCTGACCATCGAAAAATTAAAAAACAGTGGATGTTCACAGCAAGATGCTGTTGCAGAAACTTGAACAACTTCAACACTCCAAAATAAGAGTCAATTTGATGTATATGTTGCCTCAATAGCCCTTTCCTCTATTGGAGCATTTTGACCAATGGATTAATTGATTAAGCTTTGTTTAGAGAGTACTAATTAATTGCTAATTGCTCAAAGGAATCATGTCTTCCAGTGGAGAGCACTACCCAAAGTGACCCTAATTAGTAATGTTTTTTTATTTTATTTTATGGGCAAAAAGTATAATAATT
Source organism: Vaccinium darrowii (assembly GCA_020921065.1). Classification (NCBI taxonomy): domain Eukaryota; kingdom Viridiplantae; phylum Streptophyta; class Magnoliopsida; order Ericales; family Ericaceae; genus Vaccinium; species Vaccinium darrowii. The sequence continues at coordinate 3,732,948 of CM037151.1, read as the reverse complement.
CAATGAAATCTCGACAAATGGTACACCAAGATGGAGGGAGAGGGAGGGGACTCGAACTAGTAATGTTAATCCAGTTACCTTTACGTCTTGGGCATGTGATTGGGCGCGCGTATGAGGCCCATCGATCATATGTTTAAAAAAAGTGACTCAAGTCGTTCATTTTGTTGAATTTGTCGAGTTTTTAGCATACACGTACAAAAATAATAACATTGATCGAAACATTGGCATCGAGATGATTGATCGAAACATCAGCGTCGAGATGATTGGGACACATTAATTTGTGTCTTAGTCTTTTGGGTCTCAAATTCATATTAGCGTTAACTTTTGTCAAGAGACAAACGTGTTTCGTTCTTGTTTCTCTCCATGTCAGCTCACTATACTTCTGGAAGCAACAAACTTGGCGAGTTGAACAAAAACAAAGTAAATGATGGTATCATTGTCTTAGGCCCGAGATGGACCCATCTTCGGTCACAGTAAATTTTACGTATAATTATGTCGTCCAATTTGACACCAAAAATATTATTTCTGAAATTAAACTCGTGTTTTCTTACTGCCTAATTACGTGCTAGATTGGCTAGGATCGTCTCCATTAATTTATGAACTCTTTTTAGGTCCATTTTGATGATAAATTTATTTTTAACATAGAAAATCTTTTGAAATAATACAGTTAAACCAGGTCCGGTCCAACAATAGACATTTATTAGTTGGAAATACAATTTTAAAGCTTCTAAAAATTTAAAAACAAAGTTGGAGGTGTATTTATTAAAAAATTAAAATGTGAAAATCATTGCCTATTTGTTTAGTCTTCCCCGAAAACTATGCTTCGTTCCTTAATTTAAGCAACGATTTAATCGCACGCGTGGATCTATACGCGGTCGTTGCGTTTAAACAAATGAAATTTTTTTGTCTTTTGTTCTAATGAATCTTGAGATATGCTCCAAGTCCAAAGGTTGTCAGTCTTTCCAATCTCACTGGCCTAAAACTTTTGTCATTAATCAAACCACATACAAATAAAGAAACAGAGATTATCGAGAGTGCCCTAAAGCGCTACGTGGTGCACCACTGAAGGTGCCTCAGGACACTAAACAATTTTTTCGGAAGAAAAAGCAAGAATTCTGAGTCTACACAGTTACACAAACACCTGCACATGAATGCTCGGAGGTTTATGTGTCCCACACGTAATGTAGTTCCCTTGTTTTGGTAAGATATTTGGCACAAGAAAAGGGGATCGTTCGTTATTCTCTTACCTGTATCGAATAGAACATGCTGAGTCGAATCTTCTTCGACGAATACCTGTTTGATTTCGATGAGAAAAATTGGACAATTTTATGAAGCCATGTGCTATGGCTCGTATATATGTGTGTGGAACTCACATAACATGTGAGTGCATGCGTTTGTGTGAGTGTGTGTAGTGGTAGCAAAACTCAAGGAAAGACATACTTATGTTTTCTCAATAGACATGTCTTTAAAGTACACTTTTCTTTAATTAATTTGTTCTTTTCTTATTTGTTTCATTGTTTTATTTGTTTCCTTGTCATGGAATCTCCAACATAGTCAAAACCAAGAGGGGCCAATGAAGTAGGAGGAGGGTTTTGTGTACATTATTCTAAACATGATATTTGTTTGCTTTATAATCTCGATTGCAGTATAATATGTTTGTTTATTTGTTTAATCTTGATTGGAGTACACTGTGCAATAAAATACCCAAAACCCTCTCCCCTTTTATTTAAATACAGATCCTCTCATATGATACCTCATGTGGTGCGTAATGAGACTTGTTAAGGTCTCGCTCAATGATCCGACTTGTACTCATTGATGTAAGTATTGATGTAGTACTATTGATGTATATGTTATTCTTACAAAAAATCACATTCCTTGTCTATACCTGATATACATGCATGATTGATGCACATATTAAGACTATAAAATGAATGACCATTATCATTAAATCGGATCTTGGTAGGTTTAATTATTACTTAATAGAATTAAGGATCGTTACATGAGAGAATCTTGGTTTCCCTTCTTCTTCTTCTTTTATTTTTTTTACATGTTACAAAAACTTAAACTATCTCAACCGCTACCGAACCCATCAACAAGAGTCAATTTAATCTTCATAAGTGTGGAAATAGAAATTCCTAACCAAACACAACTAGGGTTAGAAAGTTTTATGAGGAATCTTAAGAATATTCACTTTTGCATAATTGTCGCAAAGATTCCACTTGCTCCTCCACTATAAGCTTTAATTTTTTTTTTTAATTGGCGGATCAAGCAAACTCTCCGGTAATCTCAAAGTTTGGACTGTTTGACGTCCGTAAGATTTGAATATGAGACCCTCTACTTTACCCTCTTCATATGATCTGATTCCGGACCTTGGAGCTAGGTGCATCATTAAGTTAGGATTGCTTGGAAAAAAAACATTATTAATTTGTGTCATTTACTACTTTTTGGCAGCATTCATTTTGGGTCAAAATTTTATATTTTACATTTTATATTTTGAATTCATCACAACGAAAGAATTTTGGAAGTAAATTTTTTTGACCAAAAGCTTGAGTCCCCTTCCTATCCAAACCACAATTTACGGACCTACCGTCCGGACTTCACTTTCCGGACCAAATTTCGACGATCCGAACCGTTAGATGTGTTTAAAACGTGTTTTTAAGGTCCAACGCGAAGATTTGGCAAAAAAAAATACCCGGAAGGGCTTGATCGGGGCAGTTTTTCACAAAAACGCTACCGTGCGTTTTTGTGAAAAACTGCCCCGATCAAGCCCTTCCGGGTATTTTTTTTTGCCAAATCTTCGCGTTGGACCTTAAAAACACGTTTTAAACACATCTAACGGTTCGGATTTTCAAAAAAAATTGGGAAGGTGGAGGTCCGGATTTTTTTAAAATCCGGGAGCTTGGATTGGAAGCTCGGTGTATATATATATATATATATATATATATATATATATATATATATAGCCGGAGCTTCTAGTCCAAACCTCCCGAGATTAAGGAAAAACTGAATTTTTTTGTGTTGCAAATTATTTTTGGAAAATCCGAGCCGTCCAATGTGTTCAGAAGGTGTTTTCAAGGGTCCACGCAAAAAATCTTCGAAAAAAAATACCGGGAAGGGTTTGATCCAAGCAGTTTTTCGCAAAAACTGTATTTATATATTTTTGCGAAAACTGCTTGGATCAAGCCCTTCCCGGTATTTTTTTTTGAAAATTTTCCGCGTGGAACCCTTGAAAACACCTTCTGAACACATTGGACGGCTCGGATCGTCAAAAAAAATTTTGGATCATGGAGGTCCGGAAACGGGAGGTCCGGACTAGAAGCCCTATATATATATATATATATATATATATATATATATATATATATATATATATATATATATATATATAATCCCGTTTTACTAAGAACTCCCTCAAACTCCCAATTTGCGGACCTCATGGATCGGGGTCGAATCTCGACGATCCGAACCGCTCAATGTGTTTAAAACGTGTTTTTTTAAGGGCTTAACTCTATTTTTTCCTGCTTATTTTCATCTTTTCTCAACTTTTTAAAATAATGGTCCATATTTTTTGAGTTTTTCTAATTGCTCCCATCGAAACGAATAAAAAACAAGTAAAAGTTTTGTTACTTGGGATTTGGAGGATGGGATAGAAGATAGAATGACGTGGGATCCAAAATCCTATGTTTGTTGCCCTTACTTTGGATGGGATTTCAAATCCTCCAACCCATTTTTTATCCCAATCCGTGCAAGATATAAAATCCCATTGGGGTTGGGGTTGGTGTGTGTGTGTGTGTGTGTGTGTGTGTTGTGTGTGTGTGTGTGTGGGGGGGGGGGGGGGGGGGGGGGGCAAAAATGTGCTTTCCAAGGGTTATATTGTGTTGAACACAAACATCGGATATGGATTTTCTCCATCTATTAATATCCTGAGCAATAGCCCAAGGGATTCCATATTCCCCTCATATCCTATCTTTTTATCTCCGGTCAAACAAATGAGGCCAGGTGAAAATAAATTAAATGTAAAAGGCAAATTCAATCACCCTATTCCGCACAATATTCCCTTTATGCATTAGCACAGATGAGATCATTTACACTTGCAGCTTCAACGCCTAAAAAGCAAAGGAAACTTACTTCAAAGGTAGTGATTTTCACACTCCATTTTCTTATCATCCGCACTCCATTTCGTAAGTTTAAAAAAATAGTGTGGATACTAGGAATAAAAGAGTGCTAAAATCAATTCCCAACTTCTTATTCATATTATTTCATACTTATATCTCATCCATCATCATATCTCCCAAACATGAGCCATGAACTTCTCCATCTTCTCTTTCTCAAGCCCCAACCAAACATTAACCCCACCACTCCCATCGGAGAGCAACAAAACAAACTCATCATTCCCACTCACAACTGGGCCCCCATAAACAGCCCTACCAAGCCCAAAATCAAGCCCACCAAAGCCCAACTTCCCCCAAGCAGAAACATAGAAATTCCCATTACAAGTAGCAGGGACCCCTCTGTGCACTTCAAGCCAATCTATCACTGACCTCACATACTCACCTGTCACTCTAGCCCTACCCTCCTTCACTTTCTCAACAATACAAGAAAATGGATTATTTTCCACTAAATCCCTCACTTTTGCAGTGGCAAAAGCTGTAATTACTGCATTCCCAACAAACCCATCTGGCAAAGGGGGTGAAATTTTTTCCCTGATGTCTACTGCAAATAAAACTGTTGAAAACTCATCTGGGTTTTTGCCAAACACTGCCTTGGTCCTTGCTTTCCATATATGGGCTACAATGGCTTCAAAGCTTGAGCAACTGACTATGGCTTTTTCTTTGAGTAAATGGATTATTTCTGGGGTGAAAGGGAATAATTTGTGGTAGTATTTTTTGGAGAAAATTAATGGGGATGGGGATGTTTTGTTTTGTGAACTGAAACATGTGGGGAGGGAGGGTATTTTTGGTAGTTTTACATATTCATTGTGTGGGAAGCTGATTTGGGGTGGATTTCTTGCTCTGAGGCTTGTTCTGTTGTTGTGGGTGATTTGGGTTTTCAGGTCTTCTCCTCTGCATATGGAAGCAAGGTTGTGGAACATCTCACTTGCTGATTTTCCATCTAGTATTCCATGGTTGGTCATGAACCCTAAAGCAAATCCACCACACTTGAACCTTGTCACCTGAAAATGATAGAAGGGCAAAATTGTCAAAATAATGGCGAAGCACAAACTATTTCTTTCCAATAACTAATATCTTAATCCATATACTAAATATTTTATTGTGGTGTGACTGTGATCGAAAAAATATACTGATGTAATTTTTTTTTATAAAGAAATGATAATACAAACAAATAATGGTGAACAGATATTTTATGACAACTGAGATAAAAATTTCATGGACTTTTGAGGTGTAAAACACTGTTACGCATTATATATATCAAGAAAAATTTAGGGACTACGAGAATGTTTAAATTTTGAATTTGAAGTGCCGGAAATACGATTATGAATTCCAATAAATATCCAAAAGACTACAACACCCTAAAAGAATTCTTCAATTTTAATTGGTATGGACCACTTAGTTCCCCCTACTATCCGCGGTATTGCATTCATTAATTTATTCGGAATGATCTCAACTTTAGCATAAAAGAACATAATTTTGTCACTCTACTCTTTTTGGTACTTTTCTTGAGATTTATGTGAGGAAAAAAAGGGAAAAAAAATACTCATAGAATTGCCTGAATTGTGAAAAGTGGAGTATCAGCCAGGCTTTTGTGGAGACCAGGCCTATGAATGAGGTGATGAAAAGTTGAGTTTGGCAGGGAAAGGTTTCCAAGATCACTCAATTCCAGCCTTGATTTTGCACAAACAAACAGGACCCCACCATTGTTGCACAAAAGCTCAAGCCTATTGTCTTGTTGGTCAAATTGAAGCCTACCAGCCATAAAGTAGTAAGGCACCAAAAGCACTTCTGCCACTGCTTTCTTGACCAAATCAGAAACTTGGAGTGTTGAGGCAGAGGTCTTGTTTGGTTGGATTTCAAAGAAGAATAGTGTCTCAACTGGGAAAATCACTGCTTGGTCTATGTTTGAGAGGAAAATGGTTTCTTCCTCTGGTGTTGGATTTTTTGGGGAAAACAATTTGATTGGGTCTTCTTTCACTATGTCTTGGTTTGTCAACGAAATAGTGGATTCCATGGTGGAAACTACAAAGGTGGAGTACCGTAGGCGCAGAGAGATTAATAATCAGATGTGTCTTTATTCTAACCACCGATAGGAATCCAAAACGAAGAGAGAAACAAAGAATGAGAGGATGCTAGAATAGGGTTTTAGAAGTTTAGAAAGATTTTACATATATATAGATTAGAGATAGACTATCTTGTGTTTTTTTTTTTTAATGGTAAGATATCTATAAAATGTACGGTGGTGACGTGGGGAAAGCATGAATGAGATTTATGTGGCTTAGGTTGATTTTGATTGGGCAAATGAGGTTTGTTTTTAATGGTGGAAATAGTGCACACTTACTTACTATTGATGGATCCTAAAATGGAGGCATAGCATTTGCATTGCTTGCAACAAAATAGTGAGTTATGGTAGGTTTTAAAGAACATGTTTTGGTGAGAGGGAGAGTAACAACCCCTTTGGATTGCAAGAAAAGATGGGAAAAGAAAAGAACTGTGAATCCTACTACTTTGTTTGGATAAGTGAAAGAGTTGAGGAATAAAGAAAAAGAAAATTCACTCTCAGTCTATTTGTTGTTTCTTATCAAATCTTGTCATTTTAGTAAGGTTCAGTGAGAAATCAAGACCCTCTCTCTCTCTCTCTCTATCTCTCCCTCCTCTCTTACAATCTAAAGGCCTTGTAAGAATTACGCGGAAGCTGAATTTTGTTTTCTGTGTTTTGTGTAAATTATTTTTAAAAACACATAAAACATGTAGGTTGAGAGTTTTCCAGACATATTTATTTTTCATAAAAGGCGCTATTTTCAAGAAAACTTATGTGGATCGCTCATACTGCAGGCCTATGAACGTTTTAGGTTAGCCCAATTGTAGGTCCAGATACATTGACAGGTGAGTTTGGGCCCAATTTTGACCCACCTGAAGAATGGATCAATAGCAATCGGTCCAAGCTGAAATTTACAGGCCCACGATTTGATTTCCAAAAAAAGTGAGGGGTAAAAACAAAAGACCTGAGGTGATGATAAAAAAAAATAATAACGAAAGACTTGAGGTTTCTCTAGCAAAAAAAAAAAAAACTTTAGTTACACGATTCGGTATGTACCAAATAGTGTACCGATTATTTGGCTTTTGTCTAGTGCCCCTCAAACGAAATGTGAATCGAAGCCGAGACATGTCTAACGGGCTTAGGGATAGTTTGACGAAACTAGACGCAAACGTCCTTTCTTTTTTTTTTAACTAGGTGCCCAGGCCAGTTTTTGCACACCTCAGTTAATCCTGAAAGACCAATTCTACCGTTCCTTAGCGGGGTTCCCATTTAAAGCCAGAGCAAAACTCTATATGGACTGACCCCAGAGGAGTTAATAACACCTACGAGGTTTTAAATCTAAAACCTTAAGAGAGAGTAAATGCCTAAGTTCCAAACCTTGACCATTAGGGCAATCCCTTGTGGGAAGAGGCAAATGACATATCATTGTCTTTTTAGAAAAGACACCCTAATAATTATGGATTAAACTCAGCCTCGCAATAATAAAAGTTTGACATTCCTTTGCTTAATTATGAATTTAACAGCCTCATATAAGTGTCTTTTCTTAAAAGGCAAAGGTAAGTCATTTGCCCCTATCCTCAAGGGGGTTGACCTAGTGGGTAAAATTTGAGACTTAAAGGTTTGTTCCCTTTCTATTTCTAAGGTCTCAAGTTCAAAACCTCGTAGGTGTTATTAACTCCTTTGGGGTCAGTCTATACAGAGTTTTGCTTTGACTTTAAATGAGGTTCCCGCTAGTAGTCGGTGGGATTAATCTCCCAGGATTAACCGACGTGCGCAAAACTGACCCGACACCTGGTTATCCAAAAAAAAGTCATTTGCCTCAAGTTTTGTCAAACTAATAAATTGTACTCCCTCCGTCCCATAAAGTTTGGTCCCTACGAAACTACGTGCAATTTTCAAACCAAAAAATAATGTATTTACCAAAATAATTTTTTAATTTTTTTGCACCGTATAAAAGTTCTCGATGAGATCTATCAAACAAGATCTGTATTGACCTAAAAATTATTTTCGTAAGCATGTTATTTTTTAGCTTGAAAATTGCACGTATACGTAGTTTCGTAGGAACCAAACTTTATGGGACGGAGAGAGTATAAATCCTTTCACATGAAATATATGAAACCAGCATATAAGTGGTGGGACCTGCAAACTTGACCTTATTCGTTTTGGGTTTCAAGGCCGCTTTTTCAATTACGAAATGCGAATAAGCCGAGATATGTCTAATGGGCTTAGGCATAGTTTGACAAAACCAGAGGCAAATGACTTATATTTTGACTTTTAAGAAAAGATGCACTAACCTGTACTTATAATCGTACTCCCTCCGTCTGGATTTGTTGGTCTATTTTAGGAGTTCGTGCTATTTTTCAAAGGAAAAATTAGTCAAAAATACAACATTTTTTATCCCTTTTAAAGATAGGACACGGGGTTTTCCAGATTTAAGGGAAGGACACGGGGGTTTTCAGATTCAAGGGAAGGACATCCAAAAACTAGTGAGTACTCACTACAGTAATTTTCTGTTTCCGGCCAATGGGTAGCCCGTGACCCGATTTCACCACCTGACATCAAACCCTCTGTAATACCAGAGGTACCAAGGACTCCCAACGTTCCCGATTACGACCCGATTCCATTGGAGAAGCCCACCGGTCCGCCGCCGATTTCACTCGGTCAAAAACCGAAGTTTCCGGTCCCATTACACACACACAAACACAGAGAGAGAGAGAGAGAGAGAGAGAGAGATGATCGAACCAGGCCATGACGTTCACCAGCTTGGAAGGAAAGCCTTTGCTGGTTCATGGATTGCGTATAAAGCTGAGAGAGAGAATTAGCATGCAAATGGAGGTGTACAGGTCCGATCCTCCTCTTCCAGCCGTGTGGCGTCAAATTTTCGCTTCTTTGCCATAGCCAAAGATTCGATTGCTTTGGTCTAAGAAAAAGGAACCCCAAAATGGTTTTTTGGTTGAGAGTTTTTAATGAGCAAGAAACTGTTATTGTCCCATTTAGAGTAGAAGACATAGAGGGGAGTCTCTCTTTTGGGATGTGTTGGCAGAGGAGAAGAGAATGTCGATGAGACACCTGTAAAGCCAAGTGTACAATGGATGTTCATCCAAACACCTGGTGATTTTTTTGAATTTTATGTTCAAAATTAGAATTTTTAAAAAGTAGTGACATCTCACTACTTTTTTTGGACGCTGGAAGTGGTCGGCCAGAGGTGGGGTGGTGATTTTTTTGAATTTTATGTTCAAAATTAGACTTTTTAAAAATTAGTGACATCTCACTAATTTTTTTGGACGCCGGAAGTGGTTGGCCAGTGGTGGGGTGATGGTCCGCCGGAGGTGGGGTGGTGATTTTTTTGAATTTTATGTTCGAAATTAGAATTTTTAAAAATTAGTGACATCTCACTAATTTTTTTGGACGCCGGAAGTGGTCGGCTAGTGGTGGGGTGGTGGTCCGCCGGAGGTGGGGTGGTGATGTTTTTGAATTTTATGTCCAAAATTAAAATTTTTAAAAATTAGTGACATCTTACTAATTTTTTTGATCGCCGGAAGTGGTCGGCTAGAGGTAGGGTGGTGGTCGGCTAGAGGTGGGGTGGTGGTTTTTTTGAATTTTATGTTCGAAATTAGAATTTTTAAAAATTAGTGACATCTCACTAATTTTTTGGTTGCCGGAAGTGGTCGGCTAAAGGTGGAGTGGTGTTCGGCAGGAGGTGGGGTGGAGATTTTTTTGAATTTTATGTTCGAAATTAGAATTTTTAAAAATTAGTAACATCTCACTAATTTTTTTTGTCTTTATGTTCGATTGCAAAAGTTCCTTGTCATTCCCTTTAAAAATGTCAAATATTTTTTGTTTTTATGTTTGATTGCAAAAGTTCCTTGTCCTTCCCTTTAAAAATGTCAAATGTTTTGGATTTTTGGCTAAGTGGCCCTTTTTCAAATGATTATATCTTGTAATTTATAATGCTTTATGTAATTTTAAAAATATCGTCTTATAGAACTAATCGAGATCTATCAAACAATATCCATAGTAGACATATAATTACTTACCAATTTAAAGAGATCACTAATTTTTTATCCGGTTACAATATTTAAACCTTTCGCATTAAATATATGAGACTCACATATGAGTGATGAGACCCACAAACTCCATGCGAGAACTTATAAATTGTATAAATCCTTTTACATGAAATATATGAGACCCGCATATGAGTGAGGGGACCCACAAACTCAATGTGAGAACTTACAAACTGTATAAATCCTTGCACATGAAATATATTGGACCTGTATATGAGAGATGGGACCCACAAACTGGATGTGAGTGTGAGGGTTTGTTTACAATTCTTGGTATGTCGTTGTAGCAAAGCTGTTGTCTTTTTCTGAATTTCTTGTTTTTTTGGACAATAATATTGCATTTTTTCAGTATTCATCTCAACGGGAATAAAAGAAAAAAATCTGATAAATTAGTAGTCGAAAAGTGATAAAATATTCAAAACCAAAACCAGATGATTTTGATTTTGTCTAGACGAATAAATAAAAATCTCAACAAAATTATGAATTTAAACTCAGCCTCGTAATAATTAAATTTTGGCATTCCTTTGCTTAATTGGCCTTTTCCCCCTCTCTCTTTTTTTTTTCCACCACACAATGCTAACCAAGCGGTCAAAATTGTTCATTTTTACACCACAAGAATAAAAAGATACTCTTGGTCCCGTTCTCCTAAGTGAATTATTTTGATTTACATTTTATGAGACAGACCAGTCTCCTCACATTCATCAATTAAATTTGTATTATTTTATTGTTATCAATGAAATGTTATTTTCTTTACCGATTAAAAAAGTTAAAAAGCTAAGGAAGCCAGCTTAGTAGAACAAGCATCGTCTGCAGATTTGCCCTTCATAAATTTGATTATGGACTTAAGTATCAATTAAGGAGTAGTTGGTTTTAGGGAATCATTTTCCTTAGGAGGTGTTCAAGTAAGGCTATTTTTTCAATAAACTGGTTTTTCACGATATTATGAGAGAATGACCTATCTTAATGTTTAAAAAAAGCTATATTTTTGTTGGTGGAACACTCCCTCAATCATCGACAGAATTCAGTAGTACACTAGTAAAAGAAAGAAGCATGGTAAACACATGCACCTTTACACGTATCCTGATACCAACATCTTCTACACAAAAAGTACGTAATGCTATTTTTCTAGGAATTTCTTTCTATTACAAAATTGCCCTTGATTATATCTAAGTAGTTTCCCAGTATTCTCCAATTTTCCGATCAAATTTTTATGATCCGAACCGTCCAATGTGTTTAAAAGGTGTTTTTAAAGTTCCCCGGGAGAAATCAGTGAAAAAAAATACCAAGAATGGCTTGATTTGATCAATTTTTGATAAAAATGTATATATATAATTGTTATCGAAAACTGATCGAATCAAGCCTTTCCCTGTATTTTTTTTCACTAATTTCTCATGGGGACCCTTAAAAACACCTTTTAAACATATTGGACGGTTCGAATCATGAAAACTTGACCTGGAAATAAGAGTCCCTGATGGAAAGCACATCATGTATACCTGATTGGATATATATATATATATATATATATATATATATATATATATATATATATATATAGAGTAAGCTTCCTATCCAAACCACAAAATGCGGACCTACCATCTGGACCTCACTTTCCGGACCAAATTTCGACGATCTGAATCGTTAGATGTGTTTAAAACGTGTTTTTAAGGTCCCCCGTGAGGATTTGGCAAAAAAAAAATACCCGGAAGGGCTTGATCGGAGCAGTTTTTCATAAAAACGCTATTAAGGACCTTAAAAACACGTTTTAAACACATCTAACGGTTCGAATCATCAAAATTTGGTCCGAAAAGTGGAGGTCCGGAACTTAATAAGTTGCGGGAGTTTGGACCGGAAGTTTGGTGTGTATATATATATAATTCAGGTTACACTCACCTCGATTAATCTTAGGGGCTCAATCGCACCACTCATTTACGGAGAGCCCAATAAATGTTGGAGCTTTCCAAAAGAGCCAAAAACACTCAAAAAGTTTCGAATTTGAGACCTTAGGAATGAAACGAACCCCTAAGTCTTCGGTCTTGATTCTCCAAGCCAACCCCTTGGGGGGTTTCGTATAGCCTACATTACCATCCACTTTGAAAGCACATCTGAATTTTATTTTATTTTTTTATAATTGGATTTTTGGGTCAACTCACATCTACCTTGACTAATTCAAGAACAAATGTGTACTATTATTTACAAGTTTTCTGAACCGACCTTTAGTAATGAATTATTTATTGTGATGCTTTAAAGAAGTGTACTATATCTATAGAATCTCATGCCGTAGAATTTTTGAATGCCCTACACTGCATCTCGGGAACAAGTCTTATTCACCCTTCCCCTTATTTAATACATTAGGAATGACGAATGAAAAAAATATATATATCGTATAAAATCGCATTGTGTTATTCGTGGTGCCAAATTTGAACGCAATAAATTGAAATTCCTATTTATAACACCACAAATAAAAGTGGAGTGATCGATAAAACTGTTTTTTGTTGAATTTTATTATTTTAGCACTGCTACTCTACATAAACGGACGATCTAATTTATGCGACAAAGTTTTTCCAAGAGAAATGTACAACTTCTCAGCGGGGACGGGGACAGGAATGGAGGTTTTCTTTTCGCTCTCTCTCTCTCTCTCTTTTTTTTTTTAACATACTTGCTTTACGGTATATTTTCTCGAAAGTGTTTGTGTTTCACTTCAAATATACTTTCTTAAATTGGGATGGGATCAACAAATTGTGTGGTGGCATTATAAAAAACAGTGCATTCTTACGAGTCTTCTGATTTATCAATGTACTAATTTGGTGACTAATTATTCAAATTTTATAGGGTGATGAGGAATTCTGGTAGTAAGATTAATATAGCCATAGTCCTTTATTTACCCTAAAGAAATCGAAGCCATAAATAATTATTTGTAAGGGCAAAGTTTGACTTGAGTTTCTTGTTTCTTTTGTTGTCAAGCACATTACCTTTCTCAGGAAAAGCCTGTGAAATTTCTTACCACTTGTTTAGTAATATTAAATCTATTCCATTCTGGGTAAACTTAATGTTCAGCCTGCATTTGCCTACGATTTTGCAAAATATTTCGTATTTAGTGAATTTCAAACAATACCAGTTTGTGGTATTTTTTTTTAAATTTTTTTATGTTAGGATGTCCAGGTTGGCTTATGTGAAACCCATACTAATCCTAATTTCAACGTCAACTAGTGGCTCATTTAAAGCCGAAGCATAACCCTGTATGGACAAAGACGGAACCAAGTAAGGGCTATGGGGGGCCAAGGTCCCTGCGTCGTTTTTAGGTATAAAAAAATTCTTATGAATACTACAAATTTACAAGACAAAGTGGGAAGTATTTTTAGGAATTGAGAAGTTTTTTTTTGATAAGTAGGAATTGGGAAGTTCAAACAACATTTTCAAGAATGGAGCTTAATCATTGTGAGTATAATGTCGTTCAACATCTAGAATCTAAACTGTTAGGAAGTATTTTTGGGCAGTGGCGGAGCTACATTGGGTCTAGGGGTGGCCTCGACGACCCCTCCCGATTTCCTATTTTGGAGTATGTTATATATATATATATATATATATATATAGGATAATGATCTATTGAGGGAGTCCTTAGGATAATTCCGTGCGGACCTCACCATTCCGAATCAAATTTTGACGATTCGAACCGCTCAATGTTTTTAAAATGCATTTTTAAGGTTCCACCCGGAAAATCTTCAAAAAAAAAATACCCGGAAGGGCTTGATCGGATCAGTTTTTGTTAAAAACGCTATATAGCGGTTCGGATCGTCAAAATTTGATCCGGAAAGTCGAAAAATGGTGAGGTCCGCACGGAATTTTTGTTTGAGGGAGTCCTTAGTAGATCGCCTTCCTATATATATATATATATATATATTGTACATATTCGTAAAAGAATTATACATTTTGAAAATAATAAAAAAGTAAGAATAATTTTTATTTCGAGAACGCTAAATTATGGTGAATGATACCGTGCGATAATGATATTGTGTTCGTCGAGTGATATGACAACAAAAATACTCATGATTAATGTTTTAATTTATGAAAAACATCTCATTAAAACTCGAATGACTGGAATTAGTCTTGAAAAAATTATCATACGAAAATTTCTTTCTTAATCCGGCCCCCTCCTACTCCGATTTTTGGCTCTGCCACTGTTTTCGGGCTATGTCCATGGTTGATTGAGACTGGAAGATCAACAACATATATACTTACTTGTCTACGTAGTGGTGGTACTTGTACTTATTCTTCATATATAGTTCACCCCCGTTCACAAAATTCTAGTTCCGTTCCAGGGTATGGACCGACTAGTCCAACTCCATTAGGGTTATAGCACTTCATAATTGGGACGTTTCGAACCTTAGATCGCAGAAGGGAGCAAACCTCCTAAATCACACGCCATTGATTTGTGTGGTACCAATTTTCTCGTCATCTCATTCTTCCGACTTACGATATTGTTATGTTACCATTAGTCCACCACATGACTTTAAGAAAATTGTATTGCGAGTTTTTTCCCCCTCGGGGAAAGTCACTATTGTTAGTTGTAGTTAGTGATGTTCTAATACGGATTAAAGAAAAAGTACACCCTCACTTGGCCCGAAACTTGGGAGTTTGCTCCCTCCCAAGATCTCATGTTCAATTCTCCTTACCATCAACTCTTGGGGTCACCTCATCTCACGTATAAACGTGGAAAATGTTGTGGGAGGGGTTGTATTAATCCGAGGTGCAAGCACGCTAACCCGAAAAATAAAAAGAAAAGAGTATTTTGGGAAATTCTGAAAGGAACATCTTATGTCGTCCTGTGCATCATGTAGTAAATTATTTGGTACCAGAATTCCAACAATTACTATAACCAAAGTCTTCTAAGTAAATTTTTTGCTATATTTTTTAAGCTCGTTGAAGAATGGATACATTAATATATTCACTGAGAGGGATAGATCCTCTGTCAATCGATCATTGTTTAATATAAAATGTTGTAATATTTGTATCGTGTAATATTAGTTTTTTTTTTCTTTCTTTGTACTCCTCCTATGTGCACATGCCTCACACAGAGTGTGGAGGTTGAACTCGAGCTTGAGGACGGCCGCGAACCGTGAAAAATAAATTTGACAGAGTCAAGAATTGATCTCGAGATACCGTTGGTGTCATATTATCTAATAACACGTAGTAACATCATCTAACAAACCCTCAAGCATGGTACGTATGATCCTTTTTATTCAATTAAGTTCATTAACATACACACACGCGCGCGAAACAATCTAATATAGTTTGAAAAGTTAGAGGTGGTAAGAGCATCTCGCATCCATGCGCATTATGTCTAGAGCTGATAAATTAACGAACCAAACTGCTTGATTTTGACTCGGTGACGGTGAGGTCGATTTGTTGCGTGAACAAACTAAACTTGAACATGTGTTACGTTGCCAAGAAAAGTTTGAAATAGTTATTACTCGGCTTGTTTAGCTTGTGGTGTTTGAAAAATTCAAGTAACTCCAAATCAGCTTAAGTACGGCCAAACGTTAATATTTTTTTTAGAACTTGTTAAACTTTCAATCCGAGCTAGAACAATGAGCTGTTGGACTCGTCTTGCTTGATTATCGCTTGTTTAAGCCGAATAGCACAAATTTTGATCAAGCACTAGAAACAAAACAGGCTTTGCCTGTTCAGGTAAGATACTTTTTAAAATTCGAACCATTAATTATAGAAATAGACGACTTGAATCGCGCACTACTATCCCTGTAGTGCATACGCGATTTCGAGAAGATATGTCCTATATATATCACCATTCATTTTACCAAATTTCAATAGTTGTTTTTGACTTGCCATTTACATACCAGTCATCTTTCTATATTCTTTGATAGAATACGGTTGACTTTGAAAAGTGCATCAACCATTTATTGAACTCACCCCATTGCAAGGATATTAACAAAGGCTTTTTTTTAATGAGGCCAAGGTTAAATATGAACATAATTAGTACGAACTTGTAAAGTAATATTTTAATATTTAGAGTAATTCACAGTATTTCAAAGGGAATTAAATTAAAAGGTTACAGTTTCGAAGCAAGTGGATAATATTGGTTAGAATTTAGAAAGTTAAACAGTGACCGAACTGGTGGCTAGCTCATGTGGTAGAGCTCTTGGATGTCCGACACTGCATTCCGAGGTTGAGTCTCATTCTCCCCTCGCCCTATAATAGATTAGAAATGACAAATGACACAAAAAAAAAAAAAAAACTGACCGAATAAAAACTAAAAGTAGTAAAGTACAAGTGTATCCTTGGAATTTATAGTCTGAGGATATGAAAAGTATTGGACTCGATTGACCAAAGAAGTAACTTGGTGGTTTTGTCATCTGTGCTCCCTTTCCTCTATACTATTGCAACCTAACTTCGATTGTGGTATATTACATTTTGGTCCATCTTTACTTCTCTTTTTTAATGGTTCAGGATCTCTGAGTCAACTTTTTACGAGTGCCTCGACTATTTTCTTCAATCCCATTGTGCGCTAGAGGAGAGTCCAATTAAACCTGGACAAAACTTCTGGCTCAAAAAAAATTGATAGCACATTTCTACTTCTAGCTAGGGGCTGGATCAAGCTGTTGGGTCTGTTTGTGAACCTATGACAAATCAATTTTGAAGATCCAAATATTTAGAAAAAACAAGTTCGGAATATCAATAATAGAAAACTTTATGTTGATCGAATAACAATTAATATATGACGAAACACAAATGTTTTGAATTGAACACGTTCAGTCCGGTGCGTCAATCTGTCATTTTTTTCAAAAAGATTTGTTTTGAAATATACTCCGATATTCGAACAACTGAATTTTGTTAACCCATTTTAATGGAGACATGTAGTGCAATAGTACTCTACTACGGGATGGAGTGTAAAATTCGAGACATCCAAAAGTAATACAAAACTTTATGTTGATCGAATAACAATTAATAGATGACGAAACACAAATGTTTTGAATTGAATACATTCAGTCCAGTGTGTCAATATGTCATTTTTTCCAAAAAGATTTGTTTTGAAATATACTCCAATATTCGAACAGCTGAATTTTGTTAAGCCCTTTTAATGGAGACATGTAGTGCAGGAGTACTATACTACGGGATGTAGTTTAAAATCCGAGACATCCAAAGTGTTTTCAAATTTCAATGGTCTAAGTATGCTAAAAGATCCTTAGAGCATGTCCAATGCATGATATAGAGGTCACTTCTAGTCCACACCCCTTAAAGTCCACTCCTCATAATGGAGACATATAGTGCAGGAGTATGCTACGGGATGTAGTGTAAAATCCTAGACATCTAAAAGTATTTTCAAATTTCAATGGTCTAAGTTTGCTAAAAGTACCTTAGAGCATGTCCAATGCCCGATATAGAGGTCACTTCTAGTCCATACCCCTTAAAGCCCACACCTCCTCCGCATCTCATAGTTCCCGATCAAATTTTCATAATCCGAATCGTCAATATGCTTAAAAGGTGCTTTTAAGGGTTCCTACTAGTTTAAAAAAAACCGGGAAGGATATATAGTTTTTATCGAAAACTGCTCGGATCAAGCCCGCTCGGTATTTTTATTTATTTATTTATTGGCGATTCCATGCGGGGACCCTTAAAAATACCTTTTAAACACATTGAGCGGTTTTGGATCATGAAAATTTGATTGAGAACTATGAGGTGTACACGAGTTGTGGACTTAAAGGGGTGTGGACCATAGGTGGCCTCTATATATATATCTCCTTCACAAACCCCCTTCTCCCTCTCTCAATCCCCCCTGTCAACTCTCTGTCTGTCTATTTATCTGTCTGTCTGTCTCTCTCTCTCTCTCTCTCTCTCTCTCTCTCTCTCTCTCCGATCAACCTCTCTCTCTCATCTCTACCCTCCCCAACCCTCTTGGCCTCCCCCGTTTTGAAAGAAACAGAATCGAAAAGAAAAAAGGTAGAATTTGATGGCTCTGGCGATGATAGCATACTTTTTGTGGAGAATCTATGTTGATTTTGTTTCCTTGTATTGATATCAGTTGATTTTGCTCCAGATTCAAATTCGATTGGAACCCTAGCAACTGGCTTTCCAGATTTCGACGACTTTACATTTCCGGCAACGATTCCTGCTTATCCAGGTACTCTCTAGCGTCCTTTTTCTAGTAGAAATTAGTTGATGAGTGTCGTCATCCTTGGATCTATATTTGGAACTAGTTTTCCATTTGTTCTATTTTCCAACCAGATTTGGCACCCATCGGAGCATGTATCATGCATTTGGTTCCAAAGTTAAGTATATATCATATTTTACATTTCGCATTGGACTTGCTCTTATAGTTAACATACGTATCTTCCCTATAGAATCTTGAATCTAAATCTTTAGTTATAGAAGTAGACGGATCGGATTGCACACTACACCCTTGCCCCGTTTCCTTTAACGGGACCCAAAGAGATCCAAATCCTATGTTACAATCCGATTGTACAACTGTTTTTCTGTGTTTGTGGAGAATTGCGTCGGAAATCCTCGAATGAGATGGAAAACAATCAATGAGGGCAGTTTCGTCATTTCAGGAAGTGAGTTTGATGTTAAACCGTAGACGCACACCGGAAGCGCGTGAAGCTACACTGCAAAAAGCAATCTTCTGCGGTCGTTATCCATGCCATTAAATACTTTATTTATCCCTCGGAATCATCTACTACTACTTTGAAAGCACGAAAACTTAAAATGATAAATTTTAAAAGGCAACATTTTTATTTTTTATTCTCTCAAATGTATAACAAAAAAACTAAAAAAGACACCAATATTCATTCTGTTTTATTTTTTGGAAAATCATGGAATCCATTCCCAACCCTTTTTACATTTGCTTTCACTATTTGATTATACTCCATTGATTACCATCAAGTAAATAATTCGCAATGTAGCTCGGGGGTGTGTTGTCCCATAAGGGACAACATGCATGCTAATCCCATTTGAGCCGCTCGTGCTTGGCGATCAACGGTCCAGATTAGTTCAGTAATGAACGGTGGAGATCTGTTTGGGTCCAAACAAATCTGTGCCGTTGATCGCTAAGCACAAACGACTTGGATGAGATCAGCATGCATGTTGGACAACATGCCCTTGCTTTCAACAAAGAGTTGCCAGGTAGGAGAGTTATCGGTCCTAAGTTTACTAGGTAAAAAATTGATTGTCTGAAATAGTAGAATTTACCATAAATCTTGTTTTCATGACTTAAATCCTCGATTTAAATGTATCATGTACAATTTTTTTTTTAATAAAAAAACTTAATGATATGATTTTAATATGTAGCTACACAATTTTATCAAATTTTCAGGCAAAAAGGTGGATGCCAAATATATATTCGTAAATCACAAAAGTAAAATCAAGTTGCTACGATTATTGAATAAAACTAATTATATTTGAGAGATCTACACATCTAGGTCACAAAGTTGAAAGGTTTAAATTCGTAAATTAATCACGGACCCTAATATCACCAATTTAGTATACTACAAGCCCCGTTCAATTTATGAAAAAGAAAAGAAAAATGAGAAAATATGTAACTTTCATGCATTTAGATAGCAAATAAATTACGAAACCCTCGTGTCTGAATTTTTTTGCTAGGAAAATATGTAAATTTTTTGCTAGGATTAGTTTTTCTCAAAATTTGGTCTAAAACATGGCGAAAAATACAATTTTACGCTAGTTTCTCATAAAATAGACTACTATTTTTTTAAAAAAAAAAAAAATTTCTCACAATTTTCTTTTGACAAGTAGACGTATACCAAAAAGAAAAGAATTTCTTTTATCTCTACTTCACTTTACTAAAATTTTCTCGAGAACGGTGGAACATGGATCGGGGAAAAGAACTCTTTGTTACAAGAAAAATTGTCATTATTACCAATAGATTGGGTGTATAACACACATATAAAATACTTTGTCTATGACATTAATGTAAACGCGGTCAATTTTTTTTAGAATGATATTTCATATATAGGTTGTTGGACAAATAACCGTATCAATACTTTGTAGATCTAGTGTTTGAGATGATGGAACAACAACTCTAGGGGACGAGAGAGAGAGAGAGAGAGAGAGAGAGAGAGAGTAGCCGCAGCTCTGGTTTTTTGAACAATTAGCAACTAAGCTAAAGTAAGGTAAAGAAGCTTTTATATATGAGAACCCGGAGACGGGGGCCCTGCTGCGCAGCAGCCGCATGGCACCGTGCCATGCGGCCATCCGACCGTCCATTGCGAAAATGCACGGCTCGGATTTAATCAAGCAATGCACGGCTCGGATTACATGGAGCTCGGATTAAATCCGAGCCGTTCATTTTCGCAATGGACGGCTCGGATGGCCGCATGGCACGGTGCCATGCGGCTGTTGCACAGCAGGCCCCCCAAATTCTGAGAACCCTAAGTCACACAATGACCCAATTACACTTTTTATCTCACGTTTAAAAGGGCCATTCTCACAGTGAAATGAAGTAAAGATAAATGAAATTTATATCTATTTGTTTCTGTTTATTTTTTCAAAGAAATTTGGAACATTTTTTTTTTTTTAAATAGTTTTGATTTCTAAGAAACTAATGTAAGAACAAAATCCGCGCCAGATCTTAGCTTTCTTAAGAGTTAAGACCAAGAATGTGAAATTTTTCTATACAATTTGATCAAACAATTACAGTTATTTGAATCATTTGTGTGGAACCCACAAATCCACGTGTGCACAATCCGTGCACCTCATTTACTTCATGTCACTAAAATTTCCTCGAGAACAATTTTTATTCATCAATTTTTTGACAATGAACGAAGTATGGATCAAGAACTAGACCTCTTTCTTGCCAGAAAGATTGTCATTATTACGTACAAATTGGGCGTATAATACTCATATTAATTATTTTGTCTATGACATCAATGTGAATGCTGTCAATTTTTATTTCAAATGATATTTCAAATCTAGGTTGTTGGACAATTAATCGTATCAACACTTTACACCGTGAAAACTTTATCTAACTAATATCCTATCGCTTGGAAAAAATATATCCCAGTTCACAAAAAAATTATTTGGAGTTACAAAGACACCCTCGCATACTGCTTAAATCTCTTCCACAATCACATCTTCATGTTGGATTTACGACAAAATACACAAATCCCACATAAAATGAATAGATGACAAGTCAAACCAAACCATACCAAACCGAGCCTTATGTCCTAATCAATTGGGATCAACTATGAATCCTTTTTTTTTTTTTCATTGAGATCTATCAAGGGCTATATGTTCATTGAGATTTAGAGTACTCATATCCTTGCGGGTTACAACAGTAATCATATTAGGATTCATGTCATAAAGATTTGACGGATTTTTTTACGTGATGGCTGTTAGCAACCTAACTCGCCAAATTCTCATCCTTTATCCGTGCTTAAAACCGGTCGAGAAAAAGTTAAGACTTTATGCACTACCCAGATGAATAGATGACGGTGAACTTAAAAATTAGTAGTACTTCTAATTTACCCAAGAACATCTTAAATTCATAAGTGGGGTGGTAGCTTAGTACTCCTATATATTTAAGTAGGGTTCTAACTTTGGTAACTGCAACGAAAGTCTCTTATGTGAGATATGTTGGACCTATCATTCATATGTGGGTCCCATATATTCCATCATTCTGTGTGAGAGGGTTTGTGCATTTGTTAGTACAAGTGTTAGTGTTTCTATCTTTTTGCATATTGATTTTTTCAAAAAAAAAAAAAAAGAGGAGAGAAGAAAATCTTAAATTCCACGTGGCTTTTCATGTGGAAGTGTATCACTACGCTCGTCCCTCCGCGCGTACATCTATCACTTTCGTCCCTTTAAACGGACCAGACCTCTCTCTCTCTCTCTCTAAAAACCATACAATACACATTTGTATTATACTTTTCTCTCTCTCTCTCTCTCTCTCACAGCAGCGACTGCCGAGATATAAGTCTTTCGTTTTTCCTTTCTTGGGCTCGCTCTCTCTCTCTCTCTCTCTCTCTCTCAAGTCCTCCACACCAATTCAACTTCGGTAAGCCATAAAAAACCTCAGCTCTCGTTTACTCACACAACCATTTTCACTATTCATACATACATACATACATGTATATGTCTTTATGTATATTTATATCTATTATTTTGTTTTCTCTTCACGTTTTGTTTGTTTTGCATCTATTACTTGTTAATCGAGGCTTAACCATGAACACCCATTTCCTCAGGTTCGCTGCTTCACGTGGTTGTATTTAAATGGAGGTTAGCAAAATTCCCCTATCTCTTGTTATTATACATACATATTTGTCTCTATGTCTGTCTGTATATGTGTATGTATTGTCGCGCATAATATGTTTGTACAGTTGGGTTTTTCGTGTGATACGATTTGATGTTGCTTTCTCTGCTTTGCCATGGCTTGGTAGTGTTTATATTACTCGAATTTGTTGGGATCACGTTTGGGATTTTCCTGTGGATGGTAATCAGTTGTTTCAAAGTTAGTTCGTAAATTATTTTTGGTTAATAATTTGTGGATTCTGTTTCATACACTTGTTTGTTTTGGATTTTTGTTGGGTTTTGATCTTTTGCAATTAATGTGCTTGTTTTTTTGGTTCTTAGAATTTTTATGTTAAAGTATTAGTTTTTGATGAATTGGGTTGGTTCTATGTTTCAGTGGTTCAAATATGGATCTGGATTTCTAATTTTTGTTTATTTATTTATGTTTAGCGTCATAGCCTCTGCTTGTTTGTGTTTCTCTGCCTGAAAATTTCTTTTCTTAATTTCTTTTTTATATTAATGGGAATGTAAATGTGGGTTATATGTGTTTTTTTAATTTTATTTTAAACTAGTCATTAACCTTATGGATTTTTTTCTTTATTTCGCTATAATTCATTTTTCTTCTTTTTATCCTTCTTAGATTTTGGAAAATATTTTTAATGCCCAGATTTTTTTCAAGGATGTTTGAAATCAATAAGTGACTTCTGATGTAATTTCCACATACATTTTTTTTTTGGCTGAATGAAATGTGGATTTCTGATTTATTACTTTATTCTATTGTTTTGAGCATAAGTTTAGTGTAGGTAAGTTGGGTGTGCAATTTTCTGGGTTATGTGTTTCTTATTAATGTAGTTTATTGTTTAATGTTATCTGTATTACTACGCTCCACTTATAGCTTAGTAAAAAGGGCTACACAATGCTCGAGTCTCCTGCTACTGTAGGACTTGGGGAAGGGTTGGAAGTACGCAGCCTTAACCCCTCAAGCAGAGAGGCTTTTTTTTTGTGACTCGAACCCATGACTTGGTCACACTGGGGCAACCATTGTGAAATTGTTTGTCAATATGACAGAGTAGAATCGCTCAATTCTATTAATGAACCTCAACATGAATTTACTCAGAGGATGCAAAAGCTCAACTTTAGGAGCTACCTTAAGCTCGGTGGTACTCATTCGGTGGGAGAGGCTTGTTCGATTGACTTCAATATCATCCGATGAAACCATGGTAGTGCAGAAGGACAGATTTTGCTCAAGTTGTGGAGTTTGGTCATGCTTCCTCGTATTTATTTGTTGTTCTGCTTTTTGTTTGATAGGTCGAAAGTTTTTCCTTTTGCTCCTTTCTCACTTAGTAAAGTAAAAAATAAGAACCTTTTCACTTTCTGTATCAATTAGGAAATCAATTCTCGAATGATTCTCTGTTGAAATCTGGATTTTTGTGGGTTCTCACAATTCGCAACACTTCCATGCACATACCAAGTTCCTCGGGGAAGTTAATTTAAACCTAATGGAATTTTTTTATATGGCGGTTTACATGGAGGATTAAGTCCAAGTTAGTTTGTCTACTTCTATTGGTTCTTTAGTGATTGTAAACTATGCTTCTGATTCATTCATTGTCATGTTTTGTTATTTTTTCTTTTGATTTTGTAGATGGGTTCAGTTCAACTGAACCAGAATGGGGACTGCGTCGATGACACATCTGCAGAGAATTCACTCTCTCCAGATAACACTGATGTTTATAGTGTCTTTGGAGATCCGGAGTTACTTCCTAGGGTGGGAGACCAGTTCCAAGTGGAAATTCCAGCAGTTATTACAAAATCTGCATATCTTTTGTACAAACAGAACCCGCTGGAGGTAGAATTTGCTCCTGGCTTTCCCAGTGATTTTCTAAGGGGATTACCCATTCCAGTCATGTGGATCAATAAGGAAATTAAGCACATGAAACGTAAAGGGCTGCAATCTCTGGATCATTCAAATGGAAAATCCTCTAAAAATGGTGTCTTGAAATCTGAAACCAATAAAGAGGTACCAATTTATTCACCATCTGAAGATTCAAAACCTAAAGGTGAGCCTGTGGATGTTGCATTGGGAAACTTAGGTTTGGACCAAGAAATGGACTCTAAAATGCATCAGAAGTACAAAGGTGAAGGATGCTATTTGGTTCCTGGTTCCATTGGTGGTTCGTGGAGTGCTATTGAAGAGGCAAGTTTCCTCCTTGGTTTGTATATCTTTGGGAAGAACCTTATTCAGGTGAAGAAGTTTATGGAGGGTAAGACTATGGGGGATATACAGTCGTTTTATTATGGGAAGTTTTATCGGTCTGACAAGTACCGAAGATGGGTAGATTGCCGGAAGATGAGAAGCAGAAAGTGTGTGTATGGGCAAAGGATTTTCACTGGATTAAGGCAACAGGAACTGTTATCTCGCTTGTTTCTCCACGTGTCGGAAGAATGCCAGAGCACTTTGTTGGAGGTATTTTCTGAAGTACTCAATCTCGTCATTCCTTCTTTTCTTTCCCACTATACGGGCAAAGGATTCCGATATATTTATCTGCGTGTACAAAAGTACACAAAACATAAGCGAAACATGTCACGTGCTCAACTACGAAATGGCCGAAAGGCCATCCACAGGCCTTACGGAATATTGGGTCTCTTAACTTTTCTGGCTGTATTCTTTTGCATAATTTTTTACTTTTTCAAAGGTAATTAGCAGAAATTTCCTTTATAAGGCCAAGAAAGTATAGTATCACCATTTGACCGTACCACCATATACTATATCCACTTTGCGAAACAGCAATCTTTTGAATATATAATCTGAATGGTATGTTGCCCTGAAGGACATTGTGTGACGGTTGTGTTTGTAGTTATTCAGAAATAGTTAGTTGATAGAGCCATATAGTGGAGTGGAAAAGAGGGTTACACTTACCTTGTAAATGGTGACGAAGTTGAGTTGTAAATGGTTACGAAGTTTGCGATTTGCTCATTGTCTTGGATTTAGTTGAGTTGTATGGCATCGGTTTGCCAAACAACCAAGCAGTTGTCCTCTCATTTCACCGCACATATTAATCCCTGATCTAAGAAGCACAGACACTTTGTAAGATTTGGCATGTGTCTCACACGACACTACGCTCATCAACACTTCTCTATACGTCGAAACATATCCACTATCTTTAATACTTTTCTGAACATGATATGCTTCTGAATGTTTTTGAGCAGCATATGCTTTTGAATGTGATGTCCCCCATTTCTTTATATTTTCTCATGTAGATGCATATAGCTGTGATCAAGGGCCCTTGTCATCTGGGAGATGTTGGGAGAGGAGTGTATGAGTATTACTACTTATGATTAGGGTGAGGATTAGGATATTTATTTGTATTATCAGTAGAAGAAGTATCGGTCTTAGAACTATTGCTTCTTGTAAAAATCAGTTCCCTTGCTGCCTATTTTCCCTTGCCAAGGTACTTTTAGCAGGTTCATTTGGTTTTTTTTTATCTGCTGGAGAACTTGTATATCTCTTAGATAACTTTTAAGTGTCAATAAGGAATTATCTACTCAAAATCTCCATTTTCATCCTTCTCAAACTTGTGATCAAGTGACTAGCCTTTATAATTTTGGATTGCAGAGCTCTAATCTTTGTCAATCTTTGGTGCCTCTCGTTGCTCATTTTTCTTTTTCCCGATCCTTGTTTTGATAAAGCATTGCAGAATTAACATATTTTGGGAAACTCTGTCGTTACCCCTATATTCTGCCTTAGCTTCTGTGTATTGCCAATATGATTTCCTGCTTATATTTATGTACTTTATTAACTGACAGGTGTCAAAGACTTTTGGGGAGGGGAAAATGTTGTTGGAGGAGTATGTCTCGACCTTAAAAGCTATAGTAGGAATAAACAATCTCGTAGAGGCAGTTGGAATTGGTAAGGGGAAGAGAGACCTAACAGGCATCACAATCGAGCCATTGAAGTCCAATCATGCTGGTTCTACTCGCTCAGAAGTACCAATTGGAAAAGCATGCTCCTCTCTCACACCCACAGAAATCATCAAGTTTCTTACGGGAGATTTCCGTTTGAGCAAGGCTCGATCAAACGACTTGTTTTGGGAAGCAGTTTGGCCCCGATTGCTAGCAAGAGGTTGGCACTCTGAGCAACCTAAGGATTATAACTATGCCGCTGGTTATAAGCCTTCTTTGGTCTTTCTTATGCCTGGGGTGAAAAAGTTTTCTAGAAGGAGGCTAGTGAAAGGAAACCACTTTTTCGATTCCGTTACTGATGTTTTGAGTAAAGTTGCTTCGGACCCCAGTCTAATTGAGCTGGAGACAGAAGCGGGTGAGGGAAACGGAAAAAAGGAAGAGGACGAGTGGAAAACGGAAAATAAAACGGATCAACGTCACTGTTATCTTCAGCCTCGGACTCCGAACAATGTTGTGGATATCATGAAATTTACGGTGGTGGATACGAGCATGGGTGATGGGAAAATATTTAAGTTGAGGGAATTGAAAACGTTGCCAAATGAAGTTTTGAAAACGACTGTCTCCAGAAGTCGTTCTGAAGAAAGTGATGATGGTAGTTCTGAGCCTGAGGCGTTGTCTGAAGATATGGAGGTTGTCGATACCGTTCTGTTCAATCAAGAGGGCACTTATACTTCCAATTCCGCGACTGCTACCTTCTCATGTGAGAAAAAACCTGAAAATGGTGATTCAAACCAAGGGAGCAAGGGTTTGGACTCTGGGGCTGCATCTGTTAAGAGTTCAAAGGATCATAACAATTTCTGTGAAAACAAGAAGCCAAGAAAGTCTAAAGCAAGCAGCTGGGGGATGAAACTAGATAATGTGAACTATTTAGCCCCAGTAACAAAAAGGCGTGTTGATACAGTGTTATCTGATCAAGAGGAAACCATTAAGTTTGATTCCACAAAGACATTGTCTTCTATCGGTATGTATCCTTTCGAGAAAAATCTTAAAATGGGCGATTCAAAAGGAGGGAATAAGGTTGTAGATTCTGGTACTGCATCTGTTAAAAGTGCCAAGGATTTGAACAATTTTGCCGAAAATAAGAAGCCAAGAAAGTTGAAAAAGAGCAGCTGGGGTATGAAACAAGACGACTTGAACTATTTAGCCCCGGTAACAGAAGGGCGTTTTGGTACCATGTTATTTGATCAAGAGGAAACTAATAAATCCATATCTGCTAAGATATGTTCAGATGCCAGGATGGTTTCTTTTGAGAAAAATCTTGAAAGTGGTACTTCAAACCAAGGGAATCATGGTTTCGATTTTGGGGCTGCATCTGTAAACATTTCCGAGGACTCAAACAATTTAGGCAAAAATAAGCAGCCAAAAAAGTCTGACAAGTCCAGATGGGGGATGAAACAAGATGATTTGACCTATTTAGCCCCGGTAACTAAAAGACGTCGGAGATTAAGTGCTTGTAATCGGGCCGAGAGTAGCCATCGAATTCCTGGTTTCTTAGTGGACCCTGGTTTGGGACAAGAAAAGCATATTTGCTGCTCAGAAATTACTGATTCAAGCGAAAACAACCTCTCTGGGATTTTTTCAGCTAAAAAAGTCTCTCCCGCCTGTTCATCAAAAGGAAGCCCCATTGAGAGCAGTGAGGGCATTTCTTGTGAAACCCGCAACTTTCTTCCAGAAGGTTCTTGTGATACTAAACCGCAACCCAGACCATTTATTGACCTAAACTTGCCTCAGGTCTCACCAGATTTTGAAACCGGTGAAGAAAACGAAACAAGCAGATTAGAAGATTCTGCGGCTCCAAATCCCACTGCTGATGTGTCCTTTTCTGAGCAACAGCCTAATGGTTCCAGAAGGCAAAGCACCCGAAACAGGCCACTGACTGTAAAGGCATTGGAAGCCCTTGCAAATGGGTTTTTAACCACCACTACAAGGAGGAAGAATAAAGAAGCTTTACCAAGGGATAATTCAAGATCAAGACCGCCTCGGCAGGCCCACAGTGGAGTGGAGACTACTGAAGATTTCGGTTCTGGAACTGCTGTGGCTTCCCAGGAGGGTGAAGCGGGAAATGAAGAGAGTAATGGCGATGTTGAGATTTTGGGTGAATTTCAGGTTCTACCCAAGGGAAATGCAGCTCAAATTGCAGGAAACGAAATCAATTTCTTGGGGAATTTTCGGGTTTAGTTGGGTATATGAGTGGCGGCAGTGTTGGTATTTGAAAGAATGAGTGCTTCAAATTGGTATAACAAGGGCTTAGCACGGCATTTATGGCCAGTGATCCAGCAAATTCAGCTTATGCAGAAATGTGGTGGTGATCTCTCCTATGAAGCTGATTTTTATCGGAAAAATACTCACCTCCGATGAAATTCTGGTATACAAAACTGGAAATGAGAGGAATAGTGCTCTTTTCAATCTGAGTTGATGTACCTTTTCGATTGCAGATTCATTTTGCAGCAGCTGACCCTCCGAATTAGTTGCAGCAACTTTTCAGTCGCAATTCAACATACTGGGGTGGATCTTTCGGTTTTCTGTGCTCGTGTTCGTGTTTCTCCATTGAATCAGTTCATTTTGTAGTGCATGTATCTTCTTCCAATAATCTGCAACATTCATATTCATCTCTCATCGGTAAATGTTGGCTATACTTTGAGTTAGTTGCCTAGAGGTAAATGATGAACTTGTGCTATTATGTTCTTGTTGGTGATAGAAAACAGTAGAACTAATGTTACTTTTTTTCCCATTTAGGAGTATCTTTGTAGCTTTGTAGATTTTAAAATTTCTCTCTTTTGCTTCTTTCGGTAATTGTCTCTACTGCTATTACTTGTAATTTTTGATGTGATTGTTAGAATTACCATAACCGGTTACCTCTGTGCGAATGGAATGTTTTTACGAAAAATTGTTCTATGGTCTTTGGGGCATCGTGTGGTAGTGCCCCAACACCCTTTTCTATAATCCTTTTTTGTATAAATATGTGGTAAAATTGTATAGAAGGCTGTTGGGCACCAAGACCATGCTCATCAAGCTCATTTAACTACAGTAAGAGACAATACGCTAAATATGGCCTTTATTGGCAGTAATATGAAAAATGGCAGCAAAATGTGCTATTACCGACATTAATGGCAAATCCCTGGCATTACTAGTGGTTTTTGTACCAGAGGTAATGAAATCGGCGGTAAATGTGACTCCTAACAACGGTAATATGAAATTGCCAGCAAAGATAACTATTTAACGGCGATAAACCCAAAACCCCTCCGGTAATAACAGTGAGTTACAATATAGTAGATATTATTATTCTTGAAATAAAATTGAAAATTGTGTAGTTTGGTAGTACATCATTTGATTGACAAGCTACTAACCTCACCTATACAACATCTAATGATATCCGATATTTTTTTTACCTATATAATAGCCTCGACGAGAGCTAAAAAGTGAATGTTTACGATCATAGCAAATCCGATCTTAATAAGATCCACAAACAAATAGACTAGACTGTCCAATTCCTCAGAGCAAAAACAAACTAGGGAACTAGCCAGCGAATGGATGGACATGACCGTCTAGTCCCTTGTGGAGTAAAGCAAAAGTAGAGAACTAGCCAGTGCGATTATGTGGACCCTGAGTAAAATGAGAGGAATTGTGTTCTATGCAGTTGGAGACATTTTTCAGTGCCGGGTGGGTATTGCCCACGTTGTACCCGCTCGACAATCTCAGCCGTCCAAAGCGCCACCCAATAGTCCGGAAGAGGAGAGAGAGTGGTCGGGTGAGAGGAGAGAGAGAGAGGGAATCAATCTGAGCCGTCCAAAACTTTGAACGGCTGAGATCATGCTCGACATCATGGTCAGGTGGTATCCATTCGCCTACCCAAAATTTTTTCATGCAGTTTGGTATTCTCTCTTGTTTGCTTAACTTGATACGTAATAGTGATTATTTCCTTCCAAAAAGTCTGCATGGAGGGATGTGCTAAGGTTTTCCTTCTCATTTTCTACTTTGTTTACATATGATTTTAACTGTTGATTCTGGTGGATTTATTTTCACATTTTAGAAAAAATTTAAAAGTCAAAATCTTAGTTCAAGACTGGTAAGCAGTTTTATTTTTTAAAGCAGAGGTAAGATAGTAATTTCACTTAACCCATTCAAATTGCTGACTAGTGAGGGCCGAGGGCAAGAGGAACCTTTCTAAGTTCTAAACACACAGCATTGTTTTGTTCGAACTAGGAGTTGTTAGAATTTGAAGTCCTCTCATATAAAATCATGTAAAAGTTTCCAAGGCTTTGGAAGGTGGGTGGCTCCACTATTACCTCTAATGAACAAGAGGGGGCATGCTGGCCCCACTCAGAGGGTCCTCATCTAAGTCGTTTGTGCTCAGTAATCAACGGCCTAGATCAGTTCGGTAATGAACGGTGCATATTTGTTTGAGTCCAAATACAACTGGGCCGTTGATCGCCGAGCACGAACGGCTTAGATGGGACAGCACCATCTCCCAATTCGAGCAGGAGAGTGTGAACTGGGTGCACAATAGTCAAATTCCTCTCAAACCCTCTAACATTATCCCATGAACCACCATGACCAAGGTGGTTTCATGGGATCCAAGTTCACTATCCAAACCATCCTTTCTAAGAAGAAAAATATTTTGACATTGCACATTTGGTCAAGAGGTCGCATCAGGCAGTGCTATCTATATTTTACTCGCAATCCTTAACGGCGCACCACAATCGCTAAACTCTTGCGCAAAATTTAAAAGAACACAGATTACTCACTCGCGAAGTATGGATTCCAACTTTAGAGTTGGAATCCATATTTTACTCGAAATCCTTAACCGTGCACCACAATCGCTAATTTCCAACTTTGCTAGATTCGCGAAGTACGACGAAAATAGATGCTGCAAGAAGCTTTGTACACAATTTACCAGATTGAAATCTAGCAAAGAAACGTTCAGAATGCAATACTCATTTCAAACAAGTACTAATTTCGACAACTAAAATAAAGGAAACATGAAATTGAAAGCTTATAGCAGAAGGAGGGAAAGCCAAGGAAGCAAGTTAGAGCATTAGACAAGAGCTCACAATATTTAAAACTGGAGAATAAAACTCAGAACAATCTCTGTGAGCTTTTCTTCCCAAAGATAGCCTCCCAAACAAGCGGCGAAAATGTCCCATTCTTGTTCAAATACTCTCTGACAAGTTTCTCATCGACGTAAAACCCTTTCTGTGTCAATGCTCTAATTAGGCTCTGGGCTTCTTCTAAGCCCCTTTCCCGGCAAAACCCATCGACCAAACCCATAAAGGTAGCCAAGTTGGGTGAGTGGCCAGCGTCCAGCATTTCCACACAGAAGTCAACTGCATCCTCCAATCTCTTACCTTTATAGAGCCCTTGAATCAACACGGTGTAACTGAATGCATTAGGGGGAATCCCATTGTTCTTCATTTTCCCAAAAATCCTCTTAGCATCATCGAGTTTTTGGGCCTTGCAGAAACCTTCAACCACGGCTGTGTATATCACCACTTCTGGGATAGTGCCCTTCTCGCGCATTAGGCCAAAAAGCCTCATGGCATCTTGGACTAGCCCATCCTTGCAGAGGCCATCGAGCATTGCCACAGCATTGGGAATGAGACCAGTTTCCTTCAATTTCTTGAAGATCTCATCTGCATCTGGGGAAGGAGGCATCTTTCCAGCAGTGGCTGATTTCATCTCTTCTTCTTCTTCTTCCTGTTTGCTGCTTCCAGCTTCCGGGAGTTGCTTGTCCCCTTTATCAAACCCCAGCTTGAATTTATCAAGAAAATCGTGGCCCTGCTTCTCGCCTGTGAAAGCAGAAGCTTGCGGTCGTGAATATCGAGAGTATTGCTGCTTGGTGTTTTCATCCTTGTCGTCATTGTCATTGCCAAGCTTATTAAATCGGAAAACGTCGCTGCTAGTGCTGGTTGATCGACCAACGCTTTTGTTTCCTCCCAGTTCACGAGATTTAATATTTTGAACGGTGGAGTCAACATCGGTGGTTGATTTCTCATATCCCCTGCCCCCGCCGCTGCTGCGACGGAGGCCATGGCTTCCTCGGGAGAGAAGATGTTCAGATTGATAGATAGGTTTCTCTCCCCGTAAGGGCCTGTTGGGTATGGGTTCCGGAGGAGTCCGACAGGCCCTGTTGGGCATTCTCTGTTTATCCTCGTAGTCATGGACGTGGCTATAATTTTCGTCGGAAAGCTTGGTGGTGCTATGGCAGAAAACATTTTCTGATGCGCTGCTGATGAATCGGTCTCCTCGACCACCACCACCACAATTGATATCGGTGGAGGTAAAGGAACATAACTTGGACATGAAGGGCAACGCTGAGCAATCATTCAAAAGGGATCCATATAACATGGGGCTAGAATATCGCATCCTACGTGAAGCAGCCATCATGATGACCAAAGGGTCTGCACTGATTTCCCTTCTCAGGACAGTAAGCAGTGAAACAAACCGAAAATTCTAGGGTACTGTGTTGGGTTTTGGCACGGCCGGCTCTTCGAGACCCAAAGCAAACTCTAATACGGGGGGCTTTGTACAACTGCTTGTTGTTCATTAAGCAAATCACCACAAAATCTGCAACCAAAGGAAAAATAATAGAACATAAGTCAAACTAAAAATAGCAGGAATCCTATTTCACACCCATAATGTCTAAATACAAAAGACCATAATCTACTGAGCATGAACAGAGAAATCAGAATTAAAGGATCATGTAATACACACGTAAGTCGTAACCAATCAATCCTTTTAACATCAGACATAACTCCTTCATTTGGTTAACTAAAGGAAAATACAGGGTGAATTCTATTGGAACACTAGACCTCCTCTGAATTTGTATTTCGCAATAGACCTTCTTACCAATACTAGTCACGCAGCACGTGCTCTGCACAAGTTGAATGTCGATAACAAATAGAATCTGGAAGAAAATGAAGATATAAGAGAGTGTCAGCTGAAACAAAATGCATGAACCCCAATTGACTGAATAGTTCCTATTACATGATCACCTGACTTGTTGGCAATGAAAAATCATGCAATCACCCGCGGTGAATGAGTACAAAATACAAATATGCGTAACTTGATACAACAGTATTTTTTTTTTTTTTGGGGACCAGATTTGTGATCAGCCAAGAAATGGAAGGAGAAGCCGAAAAGGTCAGAAATTCCTTATTTTACACTAACGTCTACCTACCCAAGTTTGTCTTCTCCTCCTATTTTCTTCTCCGTTCTAAATTTCCTTCATATTGAGTTTGTCTCTCACTTGCCTTCGTCATTCTAAATTGGTATTTCTCTGTGTATGTTGTATTGCCTCCAACATTGCCCATTTCATTACAACCGACGTATCTATCTCCAAAGTTAGATAAACACGCCAAGTACCTTTATCAATAGTATTCAAATGGATGAGAGGCTAACTCCAATGTTGCAACGGGCGACTAGTTCCCTACCCCAAGATGAAGGAATGGCGTTGACAACCTCAAAGCCGGCCAATCTATGCTTACTTGGATAAGCAATTCACCGAACACATGGGCTACACAAATTTGCAAGGATCAATATTTTCATGAACATGACTTACTTCAACTACAAGCAAATATGTAGAAAACTCACACACCCAAGTTCGGTAAACCAAACTTTACACATTGCACTGCACAAACTCATCAATAGAATCACATAACTTCACAATTTAATTTGCCAAATAAAAACATTCATCATTTAATAGGTAATAGATATGGTATTACAAAACAGAAGGCATTCACAATCTATAGTTATTGCATTTTCAGCCTTTATCTGGGCAGATTTCAAGTGGCGAGGCTCATGAACATCGTTTTGGCCCCACCAAGAACATGCTAAAAAAGATGCTGAAGTTATCTGATTAATTCAAGCTTGCTTATAGGAGCATTTCATCAAACACGTAGACTGCACAAATTTCCAACAACCAAATGCAATCCAATAGTTTCCATTAAGTAAACGCAGCACCACAGATAAAATTACGCAAAATCATCTTCAAGAACGTTAGTAATAATAGGGAACGATCCCATCAATAGAATAACAAAACCCCAAAGTAGCATAGCATGTCAAGAATGGGTTTTACGTAAAAACATTAGCAGTTCGTCTTGCTAACAGAATTCAGCACACCTTAAAAAAACGCAAAACCCGAAACATAGTTATCATAGAACTAACCCAATACATACATAAATTTCTATAATCCAGATAATTCCAACAACAATCCTATAACTTTCCAATGAACAATAAACTGATGATTCATTCGCAAAACAAATTCCCAGTAATGAAACCACTACCATATACATACAAGATACACGCATTGATGCACACAAAAGTACATACTCCCTCTATGGCTCTGTTCAAAAGATGGATTGTTTGATCTTCAAAACGAAAATTTTTAAAAATGCATTTTATCTATAAAGATTTAAACTTTTATTACTAAATTAAAAGAACTCAGTGATATTTAGTAACCAGCTGCAAAAGATTTGAAGCTAACAAGGAGTTTGAGCTTTGAATGGAAAGAAAATAAGAGGAGAGCACTGTACCCCATCTGAGGAGTTAAGCCCAAGCCGCCGTTGTTGAGATTAAGAATGCCATAATTGGAAGTACCAGAGCTGTTGTAAAATCTGGGTTTCTCCTGATTCTGCAACGGCTTCACAGGCGCTTCAATTGCCAGATAAATCGTCGATAGTTACGGAACCGACCTGTACGGTGTCAATAAAATTTTCGTTTTATCTTTCAAGTCATTACCCAAAACCCTCCTTTAAAACCCAAATCAAACAAAGCCTAGGTTGTCAAAAATAAGGAGTCAACATCCTTTCGGTTTGATAACACGACTGGTCTTGGCCCCATTAGAAACTTTGTGTTGGGGGCTTGGGGCCATTATCCGTCCAAAAAAGTTACGCGCGGCACACAACACTCTCACATATGGGCGGGTTCCATTCTCAACAAATCTCACACGTGTGGGACCCACACCTTTGTGAGATTGTTTTGTGGGATTGCGAGTGTTGCATGTATTTGTTGTGTGGGGCCCACCCCTATATGAGAGTGTTGTGTGAGATTTATTGTGTTTGAAGCATTGTTGTTATTCATCACACAGTGACTGCCTTTTTCGAGTGTGACACATGAAATGGTATTATTATAGGGTATTCCACTAAGGTGGCTTTCGCTTTTTGCGAGTTTTTAGCTCATTTGCAGCCCTATACCAGACCATCGGAGTGATTTGTCGGGTTTCGGGTGGAGAGATATTGACCCGTGGAGACCCGGCCCGACCCGACCAAACTTAGAAAAAGACCCCAATTTCTGCCCATTACCTCAAGTGACCGTCAGGCCGTCACTCTCTCTCTCTCTCTCTGGACTGCGAGTCTGCACCTCTCATCTCTAAACCTAAATCTCTCTCGTCTCTCGTCTCTCTCTCTCTCTTGCTCTCTCATACTCTGGATCGGTGGAACTGGAAGATTGAGTCGTTTGTACTTTATCGCTGAGTAAGTCTCTCTCTCTCTCTCTCTCTCTCTCTCTCTCTCTCTGTGTATCGATTTGTTTTCCTTTATCGCTGGATAGTGATTAGTTAACCTGATATTGAATTGATTGTTAACTCTTCCTTGGCTGCTATGGAAACATATCTGAGGAGAGTTCAGGGCATGTTCCTGCAATCACCCCCACTCAATATGCACGCAAATTACACACAACCGATCACGTTGACCCACAATAGAGCAACGAGCAACATTTCGAGCATTTGATTACCATTTATTTGTTTTTCGTTCCTTGTGAAGGTGTAGGTCAATCAATCTGTTGGGATCAAATTACTGCATCTCGAGTTGGAACATCGGTAATTTGCTGGAGAGAGAGAGAGAGATAGATAGATGAGTAGTGGGGGTCGACACCGGCCCCTTGGAGGTGGGGTTCAACAAATGTTGGACTATCTGAAGCGAATGCAGGCAGAGAATCCTGCTTTCTTTTATGCATTTCAGGGTGATAATGAGCACTCTACTGGAAACTTTTTTTGGGCTGAT